>JAOXOE010000602.1:1400058-1410134 GCA_028565055.1 Phoeniculus purpureus
CATCCAGTCCAATCCCCCTGCCACAGCAGGATCCCCTAGATCCAGTCGCACAGGAACATGGCCAGGCGGGTTTTAAACATCTCCACAGAAGGAGACTCCACAACCTCCCTGGGCAGCCCGTTCCAGGGCACTGTCACACTCACTGTGAAGAAGGTCCTTCTCATAGTGATGTGGAACTTCCTCTGTTCCAGCTGACACCCATTGCCCCTTGTCCTGTCATTGAGTGCCCCTGAGCAAAGCTTGGCTGCATCCTCCTGACACCCACCCTTCACCTGTTGGTCCTTTCCATTCTGTCTGGTTTCCTCACCTTCCTACTATCACTAACTTGTTCCTTCAGTTCATTAATTATTTTACAGGCTAACTCGCTGCTTTATTAATCTCAAGACTATGATGTAACTTTACATTTTGGGCTCCTTTGAATAAATTGGCCTCTCTTCTTTTAAAGCTTCGCATGTCTGAACCACTGGCTTAAGCAAATGTATTGGGAACTGTCTTACTACTGTTAGTAGCCATTTTACAACACGGAATCATTTTCATTGCCTTGATTAGCTCTCAGTGAATGGATGTCTCTAGACTAGGATTGAGTCCAGTCATGCAGTTCTGTGGCACCAAGTATTTTTAGTGAAGTTTGAGGCTTCAGGAGTTTTGCAGTGGAAAACCGGAACATACAGACTTCCCCCGATGTTATGCTGTCTTGTAAAAACAGATTAGATTGTCCATTTAGGGCTAGATTGTGTAGAAAGAAAATGGGCTGAAACTATCGAAGTTATCTGAAAATAATGGCAGGAAAAATAAGGGCTTGGACTAGAAATGTGTGAAAAAGGGGCAGGAGGGCAGGGCAGTCCCACTGTGTCCCTAAGCCTGGGCTGCTGCTTTTGCATGTCAGGACTGAGTAAGATACAGCTGTGGATTGTAATTTCGTGAAAGCAGTGTATCACTCTTTAACTTTAATCCTTGCAGACCAGTAATGGAGGAGGGAGTTTAAGTGATTACTCCTCCTCTGTCCCATCAACTCCAAGCACCAGCCAGAAGGAGCTACGGATTGATGTTCCTCCCACTGCCAACACACCAACTCCTGTCCGTAAACAGTCCAAGCGCCGATCCAACCTCTTCACGGTGAGTGAGCCAAGGAAGAGACTGTTGCTGTTTTTGACATAGTGCTTTGTGCTGGTGGCCTAAACTTCAGCCCTGTTGACTTGAGCAGATCTGATCCAGGCAAGAGTATTGAGATGTATCTTAAGGCTCAAAAATGAAAACACCTTGCAATTATCATGGGGTGGCTCTGTGCAAGGACTTCAACAGAAACTAAATACAGTGACGTTATCAGCTGGGAATTGCAGTGAAATGAGTGAATTCTGAAGCCTTTGCCCAGCTTCAGTTCTCAGGTGTATCTAGAATCCCTGGTTTGTCAGTAATCAAAGAGAAAGCTGGGCCTCTGCTCCACAGTCCTGCACTTACACCAAGCAATGCTGCTGACTTGGAGCTCCCTGGTGAGGTCTCCCATGGCTGTAGAAAAGTCTCAGGGTTTACCACGGGAATACCAGGTTCCTACTGGAAAATAACTACCCCACTCTGCTTTTATTTCACTGTACAGTCTCAACTCACTTTTTGTTTCCAGAGTTAAGAGAGATAATGGAGATGGAGGTTATATTTTTCTCCCCAAACCGTCTGTTTTTTGCTGCATTAAGAGGCACAAATAAATGTGCTAAACAGAAGGCTTGTTTGGTCCAATATGGTTGAGCTTTGTTAGGCACAAGTAGTTGGGGACACGATAATGAAGCCTTGAGTGATGGTTTCAGTAGTTTAGCTGTTGTGCTGAAAGCTTTGGGATTGTGCTGTGAGCCCAACTGTGGTTTGTGAGCCGTTTTTTGACATGTTACAACCACAGGATCTCTGGGGGCTCCCTTGGTGATTGTAGCTACATGTCAGCTGTGTTTAGAAAGCCACCACTTCCCCATTGTGGTAAGGAGATTTTTTTTATTCCGAAGGTGATGTTTTCTTTCCAAAAACTGGCTTCTTTCTCGGTCACACAAGGGAACAAAAACCAGTCAAACCATTCTGTTGTCCTCTAAGCAAAATCTAACCTCATAGCCTTTAGCAAGCAGAAAGTTCTGTCATCGTTGTGAAACACTGAGTAACAGTGCAGAGTTCCAAGGATCTTCTTTCTTACGTCTAGCCCAATAGTGGCGTTTTGCTCTAAAATGAGATCTCCAAGCTCCTACAAAGGAATGAAAATCATGTGTTTGAGATGCAAAACAATAACACATTCAAAAATGAGTGACCTGTGGAAAAGCACTCAATTTTGACACTGATATTTTGCTGCGGTCGGTCAGATTTCCTGCTGTTGGTAGGAATAGGCGGATGTCCTTCAGAGTTACCAACCCCACTAGATGTCAGTGTCAGCCCAGGAACTGCTGGCACAGCAGCACCTCTGGAAACAGAGCTGAGAGCCTACAGCATCACCCCTCAGAAGCGTTCCCAGATCATTTCTGGTCTGAGGGATGCAGAAATGCTGTACAGGGCTCTGTAGATATTTTTGCTGACATCTGGGAAGCTGAGCATGTATTAAATCGGTAGAAGCATAAATTTGAGGAAGGGAATAGAGAAAAATAAACCCATCCACAGCTGCCAAACAGGTTTGAGAGGAACATTGCACCAGCTCACGGGCTGTACACAAACAGACGAAAGGTCTGGTTTGCGATAGAATTAATGGCGTAGAGGAACCCAATTTACTGATCTGGGAGGATGTTGATAGTTGTCTTAATAACTGGGGGGGAAATCGGGGTGGAAAAAGCAATAATTGGGCTTTTCACAATTAGTTATGATTTTTAAGACCTGGGCTTACTGAGCGCTGTGTAATGAGTTGCTCATGAAGGATTTAACCCTGACCCTGCTGGAACCCAGGTTTCATGCCCTCCCAGCCCAATTATAACCTGGAGTCGTTTAACTCAATAAACAGATTTCCAGCATTTCCTGACCAGTTATGAATGGGGGGGTGTAATCAAAACATTTTGCTGTTTAGCCCTGGGTTTCCTCCTGTGCTGGGATTTTTCTTCAACCTAGTAGAGCTTTCAAGCCGAGAATTTTAAGCACGTTCACTGCTGTATGTGATCTTTTTGACGTTTGTTGCTAGTATTTGCTGTAAAGCTGTTGCTGCCACATGTATGTGATCTTTCATAGGTCAAATATTAGCAGAAGGGAAAATGTCCTTTGTTTTTTGCAGGGTATTACCAGGGATAACTCAATATGAGTTCTGTAATTGGGAGTTTAAGATGCACATGAGCCCCACTTCAGCAAAGAACTGGTCATAACTTGGGGGTGAACAAACTTCTGGTTCACACTCATCTCCTTTCCCACATTCACTGCTAGCCATCGTGTTTCTTCATGGAATTGCAAGCAAGACTTTTCAGATCCCCTCTCAGTCTCAGTATCTGCTGGTGGAGATCAGAATTTTTACTTCTGGGCTCTCTGCAGTGGTGATACTGGATTCTGATTGTGCCCAAACTCAGGTGCTTGTATCCTTTTGCAACTAAACCCCACTTCTCAAAGCTAACCCGGGCTAGGTTTTATAATGACACAAGTCTGACTTCCAATGCAAAGGGGAAATGAATCAAATGATATTCATGCAGGTGGGTTAATTTTTACTCTTCACTTGTACTGGTTCACGTGACAACTTAATGTGTGGATGTGACATCAGAAAAAGTCCTGGCAAGTGGTGATCCAGTTGGGTTTTGAGTCTTATTTTTTTTACACTCTGTAGTGCGAGCTGCGTTGTGTGTTTTGTAGGTATAAAGCATAAAGGATCACAGTCTATCTCTGTTTAGCAACAAAATTTGTCTTTATAAAGAGCAGAGCCTGCTATGCTTTTCCCTGTGAAAATGTTGTTTCCCCTGTGATTACAAGCAGCTCGCATTTGCCTAGATTGTTTCACAGAAAGGTTTCTACACTTTGGCATTTGACAGTATTTTTCATCCAGCTATTTCCGTGCTCTGTGCAGTGCTATTACTTCCAGATGCAGTTACTTGTAGGGAGTGGAAGGCGCACGGTGATTTGAAAATAAACCCGGACAACAGTGGGTAGATATTTAGCTGAATTCTCAGAGGCAGGATCTTTTTAAAAAGTCAACTACAAAAAAGAAACATTCAAGTTGACAACTCCCCTCCCAAGGATTTGGCTACCTTCACTGAGTCCCTTTAAAATGTCACTTACGGGCGCTTTGCGCCATTGAGGCTTTGTTTCGCCTCGTATTCTTGGGAAGTGGCACTTTGAGATTCAGAAATCTGTCTTGAAGGACGAGGAACAATAGTTATCCTGAACGCTGGATTTCATCCCTCCCACTTGTTTTGCTTTCTTTCATTTATTCTTTGTTTAATTCCCCAGCACATCATTCCATTGCCCCGAACCATAGTAACTGGTGATAGCAGCCCATTCCCGGCGGAGCGGGGAAGGCAGCACGGGATCCCTGCTGGGTAAATGTGTTGCTTAGAATGGTGTTACTTCAAGTCCTCCTCCATGGGTTTTTCTCCCTCCTCTTGCACCCAAAGGCTTTGGGGATATATTTTATTTCCTTCCAGCCCTTCACGTACCATGGAAAAATGGGTGTTAGCTCTCCACGATCCTAATTGTTCTCCCAATTTCAGTGTCTTCCAGCCATCTTCCGCTGAAAAAGAAAAGCGGGACCTTGTGTCACTCTGGTTTCATTAACTTCCCATTGTGGTGCTGGACATGGCAAATGTATTCGTTTCATATATCATCTGTGATTTGAAAAGCACATGAAAATGTTTTCCCGTTTTTTCAATACCATGTGAGTAATGTTCCCATTGAAAAGTAATGGAGTGAAGTTGTCACTTGTCACTTCAGTTATTAAGGAGGACGACTCTCGGGGCTTCTTTTTGTAATAAAATAAATCGGTCACAATCATTATGCTCGCGCGTTCTTTCACAATAACGGGCTGCAATTGGAATAACTTCTTTAAAAATGCTACAGAACTTTATAAAGTCGTGAAGTGAGCGCTGAGGGCTCATTCCTAGGGCATAGCTGGTGTTGTGCAATGCCAAGATCAGGTGATTCATATTTTAAACATCAGTTAGAATTTCCTCGTGCTGATTTTTCCTCATTGTGTTCAGGTAACTTCCTTTTTCTTTCAGCATCAGTCACTCTCTTTTCTGGCTTTTCCAACTTTTTGGCCTTGTAAAAGCAGGGGGAAAAAATTAAACCTGATCTCAAACAGCATCGTAAAGTCACGTTTCAGAGTAGCTGATCAGGTTTGCAAAACCCATGCGGACGCAAGTCAAACGTGTGCATCTATAAACCAACTTCTTGTGATGAGAGGCTGGAACCTTCCTTCCTCTTTGGAGCTACTGTTGGAGATTGGAGAAGTGTCCCCTCTGGTCATCTTCTGGGCCTCCAGGCAGCAAAAGCACAACTCTCTCACCCCAAACTGCATTTCAAACAAGTGGAAAATGAGAGATACTATTTTAGTGTTTGTATTTGGGGACTGTTGAGTACCTTCGCAGATGTTAAGCTGCACCCTTTGAGTCTGTATTTCTGTGTAAAATGATTTTGGTTAATTGCTTTAAGGAAGAAACTAAGAATTTTTGAAAAAGTATCTTCTGCCTGAACCGCAGCAGTTAATGGAGCCCAAACTTTCTTTTCACTCTGCAGTCTCGGAAAGGGAGTGACCCAGACAAAGAGAAGAAGGTCCTGGAGAGCAGAACTGACAGCATTGGCAGCGGGCGCGCAATCCCAATTAAACAGGTAATGCCGAGATGCTCCCTTTATTTGCTTTCTTTTTCGGCTTTCGGTAGTTGGAGGCTCCACACCTCGGGTCTTAAGCCACTGTGGCGGCGGGGCCCATGCGACAAGATGCGTTTGATGTGCTCCGATGATGAATGTGGAAGTCACTCACTTGACATCAATTAGGAGAGGTTCCTATGTGTATTAAAATAGGATCATTAGAATAAGAAGAGGGAAAATGTGACAACAAGCCTAATGAAGTGCAGTCTGCCGGCCTGCATATGGAGCGGGTTTCTAGGCTGTGCTGGCTTCAAAGCTGCCTTTGTCGAGGGGGCTTTGATTGGGCTGTGTGCTGCCAGTCGGCCGGGTAAATCAGATCGCACGACAAGAGCCCCTTGTGATCGCAGAAATAGCCTGATGTGGCCCTAATTTGTGGCTGCAGACGGACATCTGAACACGGTTTCAGGCGGGTTCGTAACAACGAGGCAATTAGTTGTGATAATCATAGCCGGTGTGTCAGCTGCGCGCTCTTGTTTGTAATTTGCTAATGAAGGAATTGTAACTCTGATTAGGTTCAGTTTTATTTAGACCTTATTATATAAGAGAACGTTTTACAGCTGTAGTGTGTGGCCTTAATTAAACTTCCTCATTACACAACAGAGCTTGGATACGAGGGTTTGTTTTGGTCTGTTTTACTAGCCTAGATGCACTTTCATTAGCCCTGAAACTCCACGTGAAATTGTAGCTGCGAACGCTCCTGTGAAAGCAGTGCTGGCAGCTGATGCCAAGTGTTTGGGTGAAACGAGATCACTTACTTTCCAAAATTAAATTACAACTGGATTCATGTGGTGAAGAACACAGGGCTCAACATTTGTGCGGAATGCTCTACAGATCAGCTATAGTGTTTGCGGGGCTTCACTTCCGTAGGAGTTGCTTTTTGCTGCAGATAGCCAAGTGCTGAGGGAGGGGAGTTTGTCTTCCTCCACGGTTATTTCCAGTTTGATTTGGGGTGTTTCCCACCCACTTCTGTACAATTCTGTGATTCCATGGTTCTGATCTTTCCTCAGCCCACGCTTTGACTTGCCAGGTAGCACTGATCTCCTGTTTGGGGTGGGTTTATGTGCTTTGGGGCATTTGTGGGGTTGGTTTTCTTTTTGGAAGTAAGAGGGAGATGATTTTGTACTGTTAGTAATTTGCAGTGATTTCTCTTTCTGAAGGCAGTTGAAAAAGGCCTTTTGGGACCGTCAGGCAGCAGAAGTGCTGTGGTGCCTCTGAATCTGTAGTAGACAAATTTTAATCAAACACACTGCAATTCAGAGCAGAGCAGTTTGAAACCAGCTCAGCTCAGTGCTTGGCTCTGCGGTCAGGGGAGGAGATTCCAGGCATTTAAAACAAGCCACGGGTTGTTTTTTTTTTTTTTCTATCCTACAGCTTTTGTATGGTGTGAGATGGGTTGGAGCAGCTGGAATTCTTTTGGGTAATGCTAATTGAACTGAAGTGTCTGTGACTGCAGCTGAGAATGGACAACTGAGAAATCTACTTTTCAATATTTATTCGAGGCATGCAGACTGTTTGGTTAGAAAATGCTGCTGTAGGAAATAATTTGATAAAAACACACTGTAGGAAGAGTGTTGTAGGATGGCTTTGTAAGTGTGACTGCACTATGCCGTGTTCTAATGAAACATCCCCTACAAGCTCTTTGGTGTCTGTACTGAACATTTCTCCCTGTTAAATTGTTGATGGGTTTGTGGTGAGGCTCTACAGTTGCCAGATCCTGGGATGTTTCTCTGAGGCAGTGGAAATTCCTGCTAGAAAAGATGGAGTCTCTCTTATTTTATACATTAACTGTGGGTGAGTCCAAGGTATGTGAAAAGGAACTTTTTGACGTAAAAATTTGAGTCCATCGTGCTCCTGTGCTTCTTACGCCATGCCGGAAGTTTCTATGATAAGTGGTCGAGGTGTAGAAGGAAGAATCACAGAGTGGTTTAAATTCGAAGGGACCTCAGAGATCATCAAGTCCCAACCCCCTGCCATGGGCAGCAACACCTCTCACCAGGTTGCCCAGAGCCCCATCCAACCTGGCCCTTCCAGGGATGGAACAGGCACAACCTCCCTGGACAACCTGTGCAGTGCCTCAGCACCTTCACAGGGAAGGTTTCTTCCTAACATCTGATCTAAACCTCCTCTTTTTCAGCTTGAATCCATCTCCCTGTCCTAGCACTGGAGTCCCTTGTAAAAAGTCCCTCTCCTGCTTTCCTGAAGGTTCTGTCAGGTACTAGGAAGCTGCTGGAAGGTCCCCCCAAAGCCTTCTCTTCTCCAGGCTGAACAACACAAACTCCCTCAGCCTGTCTTCATAGCAGGTGCTCCAGCCCACTCATTTTGTGGTGCCTCTGGGTTATCTACCCTGAGTCTCCCGTAAATCCATTAAAAAGAATTTACAGAGGTAAAAATTTAAACCCACAAACCAAAACTCAGACAGGTTAATTGGAGATTCGGAAGTGTTCTGGTTTTTAGCAAATACAATAAGGACACAGGAAAGGGGTGTGGAGGAGCTGGTAGTATCTGAGTGTCTGTGTGTGGTGGGGTGAGCACTGAATAAAGGGGTGAAAAAATCAGCTCGCTGGGAAGTGGAGAAAATGTGCTGATGAAGAGTTTGCCTGTTGCCCCCACTGCAAGAGTTATTTTCCGTAGATCAGGTCTGCATGGCAGCTGTTGAATCAGTGTAGTAGCTTAATGTCTGTCATAGGTTGATGTCTGTCATCAAAATGGTGTTGTGTGTTCAGAGGCAGTTTCAACTGGTAGAGAATGGGGTGGGGGTTTTAGGGGCATTTTTATGGCTTCTGTCTAAACACACATTACACATGCAGCTATTGTGGTATAAAGAGTTGCTTATAAATGTATTGCAGCCTTTTTGGGACTCCAGTACCAACCCACACAGCCACAAGAGTTTAGGGTGGTTTCCGCTCACAAGTATCCAAGAGGCTGCAACCTGCTCCTGAATTCGTGTTCTCAGCTCCTGAATACCTGAGGGGTTTGGAGAAACAGGCCAAACTGTACCTGCCATGTTGCCTTCCAAGGAATCACCTCGCTCCTTCAGGGCTTCTTCCTTAACTTAAAGCAATCTGGTTGAAAAGAGTTAACTTTCTTATTCTTTATGTCCTTTCCAAACATTAAAACTTCCTTCTCACCGCGGTGCTAAATAGTTTTATTGGACTGAGCCTTATAAAACTGTTCCCACGAACCTCCTTACGTAGGCAATGAAAAGCAGGCGTGTGATCATAGAAAGAGGCTGCTACCTTCTGCCAGAACACTCTCAGGTGAGTGGAATTTTAGGAAGGGCAGTTTCTCCGGCAGGTGGAAACAGCCTCTGCACATGCAGTGCTGTCCACGTGCTTTAAATCCTCTGCTCTGGGCAGCTGTGAGAGCTGTGGTGTGTTGTGTTGCTTGTGTGTACTTTGTAAACAGCTGCCTCAAATCATGTGGAGGCCTTAAAGGTCTAGGGGAAGTGATTGTCCCCCTGAACTTGGCACTGGTGAGGCCACACCTTGAGTACTGGATTTAGTTTTGGGTACTTCAATACAAGAAGGACATTGAGGGGCTGGAATGGGTCCAGAGATGGGCAACAAAGCTCTTGAAGGGTCTGGAGAACAAACCTTGTGAGGAGCAGCTGAGAGCTGGGGCGGCTTAGTCTGAAGAAAAGGAAGCTGAGGAGAGACTTTATTACTGTCTGCAGCTACCTGAAAGGAGGTTGTAGAGAGGTGAGGGGTTGGTCTCTTCTTTCAATTAGCAAGTGATGGAACAAGAGGAAATGTCCTCAAGCTGCACCAGGGGAAGTTTAGTTTGGCCATGAGGAAAAACTTTTTTCCTGGAGAAGATCCTCAGACCTTGGAACAGGCTGCCCAGGGAGGGGGTTGAATCCCCATCCCTGGCCATGTTTCACAGTCATGGAGTTGTGGAGCTCAGGGCCAGGGTTTAGTAGTGGCCTTGGCCTTACGTTCTTTTTCATGGTCTTGCAGAATCTCCATCAGTTGGGCAGATCTGTATTAGAAAAAAAGCACAACAGGAAAAATAAAAGCAAGCAGCTCCACTCAGCAGCGAGGGGGCTTGTCATGTATTAATTTTTCATTGCTGTGGAGAATTGTACATACATAATCACTTGATTGCAGTGGGAGTTAGCGGGCTCCTATGGTGTCATTTGCATAAATCTTGTTAAGTCAATGGCAGTTAATGAAGTACAAATGAGCCTGGAGAAGGTGACATGCAAATCGTGGGTGGCAGATGGGAGGTCTGTTTTGGGGATGGCAGCTGTGTGCTCGCTTTTTTTTTTATTTTGATTTTTT
>JAOXOE010000602.1:1410234-1426197 GCA_028565055.1 Phoeniculus purpureus
TAAATAAATACGTAAGAGCCGGCCTTGGCTTCCTGCTTTCAGACCCTCTTCTGTTATCACAGCACTCCTGTGATACATAACCTTGACTGTTCTTTTCCCAAAAAGTGGTCAGAACAGCTGCTGGCAGGTTGCCTCGGCCCTTGGCTTATCCTGGGCAGCACCACACCTCTTGTGTCCCCAAATTAGGAGCGACAAACTAAAAGCCTCGATTAAAGATAAATGTCCAACCAGTTAAGGTTGTGCTGATGACACAGGGAAAAATTTGCCATCCATGACTTGCAAAGGTGAACTTCAGAATCCGGTCACTTCACTCACTCTGCAAATGGCTGTATTAATGGGGAAAGTGGAATCTCATAGTCGAGCTTTACTCTGCGGTGATGTTTCAGATGACCTTTGCCTCCCAGCCTGGTGTATCCGACTACATTAACATAGGATAGAATCTTAGAGCCAGGCTCTGCTCAGTGTCATCTAATGACAGGACAAGGGGCAGTGGGTGTAGGAACACAGGAGGTTCCACATCACTCTGAGAAGGAACTTCTTCCCAGTGAGGGTGACCGAGTGCTGGAAGGGGCTGCCCAGGGTGGTTGTGGAGTCTCCTTCTCTGGAGACATTTAAAATCCCTAATGTTCTGTGATCAAAGAGTTTTTTAGGACAGGCCCTGTCAGCAGACAGGTGGAGGTGTCACCACTGCTTTGGTCTTCTCAAAGAGTTTGGTTCCTGGCCGCACCAGTTTCAGTTTTTCCTTAAGATGGGTCTAAATGAAACTGGAACTTGACAGCATTCACTTGAGTTTTATAAAGAGCAGCATTAAATTTGGCAGCAGTAGCTGCTGAAAACAGCCTTTGACAAAAGCCTTGCTTGAAAAAAATTCCCTTTAGTTAAGTAGCGTCTGAAGTACTTGAGAAGTTGTGTTGTGACTTATGATCCCTTCTCAGCATCACAGAACCTCACACAATCACAACACATTAGGGAGTGGGATTGGAAGGGACCTCGAAAGATCATCTAGTCCATTCCCCCTCCCTGCCACAGCATGTTTTTAAAAGTCACATTTCTCAGTGATTTTATTTTTTCCTGAGTCCAGTCTCACATGGACTTTCCTTGCTTCAATTGCTGCAGAGGGTGAGATGAGCTGTGAAGTGAGATGGGAACGTCTGGTACCAACCATTTTCCTTCCTTCCTACTCTTCCTTCCTTCCTTTATTCCTGGTCACTGAATTTCCAGAGTTATCTTTTTGTGGTCTTTTAACCCAAATAGATGGACCTAGAAGACATTTATTCCCCGTCAGTCTGCACTGCTCAACCTCAGAGAAGAGGTTTTTAAAGCTTCATTTGGGTTTTAGCATCTGGGTCCTTCAAGGAACATGGTACCTGAACTCTGTTTTCCCCTCAGAACACCCAGGGCTGTCTGTGCAGCTGTGTGAGTATTTCAGCAGCCATGGCAGCATCTTGGAAATAGGTTTTGAAAAGAGAACGTCTGCCACGTCCAGTCAGTCACACTGATGTCCTTAGTCGTCCTCGCAAGCAGAAGAGCACTATAATGCTTCAGGCAAGCGTCAGACTTGAGGCCAACCACCGTCATGAGCAACAAATGCTTTTTGCAGTGGGGTTCCTCGCTGAAGATGTTTGCTGTGAGTCCACCAAAAGCGAGAACAAATAACCAGCCATCTTAGCAGCTGTTGCTTAGTTCATACGAGTCGACAGGGCGAAAGACGATGGTGCAGCATGAGCAGGATGGACACATGCTGCTGTGGCTGGTGTGTTAGCAGGCACTGAGACCCACTGCTGAGCACTAGGGCTTCTCCTGTGGCTTCTCTCTTCTGTCTGCATTCCAAACCAGGTTACCTTCTGAAATAAAAGTGACCAATGCATGTGAAGCCCCAAAGCTTTTCGAAAGGAGGATACTGGCGTGATGATCTTAAAGGTGTTTTCGAACCAAAAAGGCTGTATGATTCTGTCTGTAGGACGCACACAATTCTTGAATTTCATAGAACCCATTTAGAGTTCTTCATTATACGGGTGTCCTCTATATCTAACACATCTTTCTACATAGATGCTACCTGCAGAGCCCCTTTCTCAAAGTCCAAACTCTGTGATGCTGCTTCTGCTCCATCTTCTACACCAAACCACTCACCAAATCTTGCACTGCTTTGGGGTCTGTTTATTGATGCTTACATTGGAATGGGGGGTTGTGGATTCTCCTTCTCTGGCCATGTTACTGTGCGACTGGATCTAGGGGATCCTGCTGTGGCAGGGGGATTGGACTAGATGATCTGTCTTGATCCCTTCCAGTCCCTAATGTTCTGTGATTCTGTGATAGGCTGCTAGCTATTTGTTTGCAAACCAGTAGTGGTGTCTGCAGATAGTGCCCTTCCAAATCTCAGGAATGATGTGATTCACAAGGAACTGACAGGTGACGGAGTTTTATTTACCTGTCGAGCATGAGGTGCCATTTCCTCTGAGACATTTGTGTGTGTTAGCAGCAGTCAGGACCCAGAGCCGTCCATGCAAACACAAGGGCGTGGGGTTTTAGCCAAACTCTCTGTAGTACCAAAACCTTGTGTGTAATTCCTCTGCAATTGCTTGTAATCAGAACACACACGTTTTGCCGTGGATTTAATTAGCTGATTACTAGTTACAAAATGTTTTGTACTCGCCGTGGGTCTGTAAATTGTTAACCAGTAGCTACGAGTATAATTAAATATTTCAGAGCACTTGGCTGTGGTTGCATTGAACTGTGAAGAAATAATGTTATATAGCCAATCAAAAAGAGATACTTGTAAACTCATTTAAAGCGTCAGAGTGTGTTAGGACTATCGTGGTGATGCTTATTGCAGGAGAAATTAAAGATACAGTTTTATGCTAAGAGGCAATACAGAAATTAGTTCCTGAATTAGTTGTTAATTGATTTGGTAATTCCCTGGGGTCTGCATGCTCTTTTTTTTTTCCTGTTTCGTTGTTGCATTCAGTTAACAATGACTATTCCCAGTACACTTGAAATATGTTTTCCAATTAGATCAAACGTGCCCTTACATCAGAGGGACGGCTGCAGCTACACGGACCTGCCTGGGATAATGCTTCGTTTGCCTGGAAAGCTGGATTTATGTGCTTTACTCCCAGTGGTTTTCAGGTACCACCCTGAGGATAGCAGTAGTCCTTGGTGCCCTGGTGAGACCACAGCATGAATCTTGTGTCCAGTTCTGGGCCCCTCAGTTCCAGAAGGACACAGAGCTGCTGGAGAGAGTCCAGCGCAGAGCCTCACAGATGATGGAGGGAGGGGAACATCTCCCTGCTGAGGAAAGGCTGAGGGAGCTGGGGCTCTTGAGCTTGGAGAAACAGAGACCGAGGGGTAACCTCATTAATGTTGATCAATATGTGAAGGGTGGGTGTCAGGAGGATGGAGCCAGGTTCTCCCCAATGTCATGTAATGATAGGACAAGGGGTAATGGGTGTGAGCTGGGACAGAGGAGGTTCCACATCAAGATGAGAAGGAACATCTTCCCAGTGAGGGTGACAGAGCAAGATGAGAAGTATTGGTTTTGTATGAAGCTCTACTGTGAAAACCCTTATCCTCCATTGCCTTCTTCTTGGTCCCAGCAGATAATAGGTTCCCCCACGTCCATGCTTTTGGTCCCAGTAACAGTGCAGGACGTAGGACTGGAGCCTGCACAAAGCAAACCAAGCAGGTCTTTCTTTGTGAAGCTTTGGAGACTTCACAGAATCACAGAATATTACGATATTCTCATCCTCCTCTGTGTGTCGATGTACGGCACAATGTGGCAGAGAGGTGTCAGAACACTTTGAAGGAGACGAGGAGGGAATGATGGAAAGCAATGTGCGTATAAAAGAGAACATCAATAAGGAAAGCCATAAGACTACTTTAAAAAATTTATTAGAGTTTTCCGGTGCTGAAATGGGTCATAGATCAAGGTGGCATCTCGATGTGACATGTGGAGATTGACAGCAGTGAGGTCACACAAGTAGGGATCTTCACTGTTGCCCTTAGGCTCAGAGCTAGCCCCTGGCCAAAAGTCTTGGAGTCAGAGTATTTGTGCCAGGGATGCTCCATCTAGAAAACAGAAGAGGCATTAGTTTTTATTTCAGCCTTCCACATCTACCCAGATTATTAAAAAAACAACCAACAGTATCACTCCGTCACTTACTGAGTTTGTGGTTTAATAGACACAGAGGAAATGATTTACCTTCAATTATTTTTAGTGGTTAGGAGATGGCCTCATAGTACTCATCTCTCATCAGCTGAGAAAATATGACTGCTACCTCCTCTGGAGCAGGATGTGCTTTTTAGAGCAGTTCACTGGTTTTCAGTTAGTGGACGCTCGTTCAAGTTATAGGTGTGAACCCAGTGTTCCTCTTGTTTCGAGGAGCCACAGGGTACCTTAGAAAAGGCTGACGGAGCTGGGTCTCTTGAGCTTGGAAAAAAGGAGGCTGAGGAGTGACTCATTCATGTTTATAAACATGTGAAGGGTGGGTGTCAGGAGGATGGAGCCAGGCTCTGCTCAGGGGCGCCCAATGGTAGAACAAGGGGCAAAGGATGTGAGTTGGAACATAGGAGGTTCCACATCAACGTGAGAAGGACCTTCCTCCTGGTGAGGGTGCCAGAGCCCTAGCAGGGACTGCCCAGGGGGGTTGTGGAGTCTCCTTCTCTGGAGACGTTTCAAACCTGCCTGGCCATGTTCCTGTGTGACTGGATCCTGGGGATCCTGCTGTGGCAGGGGGATGGCACTGGGTGACCTTTGGAGGTCCCTTCCAGCCCCTAAGGCTCTGTGACTCTGGCAGTGTGGCGCAGCGTGTGAGCCTTGCAGTCTGAGGCTAGCAGCGAGCCTTCTGCGCCGCCAGACTCCACTGTATTTAGTGCAGACCAACGTCAGGAGGTAGCTCAGGAAGCTCCCTGTGGCCCAGCCCTGGCGTGAACAAACTTTTCCTGTTTCAACAGAGCCGCTCTCCGGCTGCTGCAGCCCTGGAGCCGCACTTCCTGGTGCAGAGGTTTCAGAACAATGGTCTGTTTGAAGGGCCAGGGCCCGGCAGCTGCCGGTGCGAAGGCCGAGCGCCGTGAAGCCGGGAGCAGGTATGGAAGCACTCACTTGCCGGCCTGGATTCCTTCCCACGTTGAGGAGAGCTTTATGAGAATCCGGTCTTTACTGACCCCTGCTTCCTTGTAGAGGTCGATGAGGCGCCTGGCCCTCTGGATCATTCCTTCCTTGTCGAAGGACAACCTTTGGAACAAGAGCACGACCGCTTCAGGCTGCTGGTTTTCAACGCTCTGCCAGCCAAACCCCATCGAAAACCGCTCTGGGTCCTCAGCAACAGCAGGGTTTGCTCCTCTGAGCCACTGCTGGGCTGACAGCCCATCCCGCTGGTGTCTGGACTGAGAGGATCCAGAGCTCGAGACGACTCCGTGACTTTCTCGAGGAAGGTTTTCCCCGAGCTTGTCCCGCTGACCGCAGAGCCTGAGCGCTAGAAGGACGTTAGCAAGGAGCAGGCTGAGGGACGGGCTCTAGGCAAGCGTTGAAGGGAACCGTTCAAACGCCTCCAGAAGGGACTGAGCACCGCTGAGCGCCCTGCGAGCGTGGTGTTTCCCTGGCTTAAGGACCAGGAACCTGCCCCCAGTCCCAGCTCCTCCCCGGAAATCCATTCTGCAATTAACCAGCTATTCCCAACGTCGACCGCTGCCGCTCTCGGGTCAGCGAGTTCTGGTCGGGGACGTCTTTCTGCCCCTCGCATCATGTCTCTGCTTGTGTGAGCAAATCTCCAGGGTGACCCGGAGCCGCAGGAGCCAACCTTGCGTCGACTTCGGTGGACACGCGGCCGGGGATCCTCTTCAGGATTTCAGCCCCAAACAGCACAAAAAGTTTGTCGCAGGCGTTTTTGATCTGCTCCTCTTCCGCCCTGGAACCCACAAAGAGCAAAGGTGTTTCTACGCGGAGGGAAGGAGCAGCCCCATCGGCGTGTTGCTGTGGGTTTGGAGATTGACCTTCACAGCCCATTGAGCGTGAAATTGCAGAGTTCAACTAAGCAGCGGGGCTCTGCCCCGGGTGCCTGTGTCCTGCCTCCTCTGCCCTGGGTGTTCTGCCTCCTGTGAGCCAGCCTTTGGCCACCCAGGGCTGTGCGCTCCAGGGTGCTTCCCCGAGCAGCCCCAGGCGGCCACGTGTGCTCAGGGCGGTGGAGAGGAGCATCTGCCACCTGCCCTCCAAGCTCTGGCTGGAGGGCTGAGGCTTTTTGGGGCAGGGGGATTACGCCAGGAAAACCCAGGGCGCTGCTAGTAGCTCCCTGTAGTATGAATCGGGCACCTTACACCTAGACCTGGGGAGGCAAAAAGCCACCCTGTTCTTACTTACCCACCCAGCTTCTTGCCGTAGGCAACCGCATCGTCCACAAGTCCCTGGTAAGCCGGCATCTGGGCAGCAGCTAGGATCAGAGATGGGTTTGTGGTGGCATCCAGGGGCTTGTACTCGTCGATGGCTACGGGAAGGAAACAACCTGTTAGAAACAACCTGGGCACCTGGAAGGCTCTCGCTCAGACTCGGCGCTCCCGGCTGCGAGGTGGTGGTGGTGGGCAGAGGGCAGGCTGGCGCGCGGTGCCGAGAGCTGGCTCGTGCCAGAGCAGCAGAGACAGCTTCTCCTTGTCCACACTCTTGGAGCCTTAACGGCTCTAACGCTCGTGCGGGGAGCTGCAGGCCGTTGTGCAGCGTCAGTGCTCGCGCTCTCCTCGCCCTGCCAGGAGATAACGTGAACCTTTGGCTTACCTGCCGCCCTGGACTGCGCCCGCCAAGGGTGGCAGCGGCTGTTTACCGCAGCGGGCTATGCCCACGCACTGGCTGCGTGGCCCCGGCACGCAGAGCCTGACTCAGCACACGGGGACAGCCCCTGCAGCCCTTCAGCTGCTCCCTCCCAGCAAGGATCAGGGGCCTGGAACGAGTCCACTCCATTCAAAGGGGTCCTTCAGAAGACCCTTTGGTTCGCAGGGCTGGAGCGGCCGCAGAGTTTGCAAGCGGCGCCTTCTGACAGGTTGTGACTCTTCTCCAGCCCTGCAGATCCTCGTGGGGCTCTGGCCTGGGCACAAGTTAACCGCGTGAAGTCTGTCACTCGCTCTCTCCTCCCACAGAGCTTCCTTCAGCCACCACCTGTGGGGACCTCCTCCAGGGACCCATCAGCCCAGTGTCCACGCCGACGCTTTTCTCTGTAGCCAAACTGGGAGCTGGCATCAGCAACAGCATCGGACTTCAGCGCCGACAGGGCAGGCGGGAGATGCCGGCCGCAGCCCCGCTCGGACCATAAGGGGGTCCATGGGTGACAACAGCCGGACGATGACGTCAACGCTGCCCCAGGGAGCTTGTTAGCAGCGCTGGGCATCCTCACAGCCCCACGGGGCTATCCCAGGGGTCGAGAGCACCATGGGCTGGATTCAGCACCGGCTGGGCTGCCAAGCGGCTCTGGGGCTTCTCAAGGGGCATCTGCTAAGGCTGAAAGTACCGAATCCCAGAGGGTTCCCAGCTCCCCCAGTACTGCATCAACCCTCCCTGGCTCGGTGGGTGTCAGATGGGCTCTTAGAGAGCTTCCCTGTGGTGCTTGTGCAGCCCAGACACCTCGAATGGAGCAACTCCCAGCCCTCTGTGGATGTTCGGTCCTGGCATCCAGCTCTGGGACGGGAGCGCCGCTGCCCCGCAGGGCCGGCTCCGAGCTCCTGCTCTGGCTGGCAAACTGCCCAGGAACTGGGGCAGCTGCTCTTTGGGGTTGCTGGTCCATCAGCAGGGGTTAGGTAACCGCTCGGGATTAGGGCAGCTCCAGAAACGCCGTGGGGAGGGGGTCCGGTGGGGCCGGGCCGGGCCAGGCACTGGGCAGCCGGGGGTCACGAGTGGGTTTGGGATGGGAGAAGGAGACGGAAAGAGAGGGAAGGGGAAGGAGAGGAAAAGGGAATGAGAGAGAAAGAGGGAAGTGGAAGGATAAGAGAGACGGAGAGGGAAGGATAAGGGAGAGGGAGCGGGAAGGAGGAGATGAGGGAGAGGGAAGGAGGCCGAAGGCTCCTCGTGTGATTGGATTGAATTCACTTCCGCCCTTTCCAAACGACCCCGAACCCACCGATCAGCCCCGAGCAGCTCCGCGACCCCAACGCTCGTCGGTAGCGAGCGCGGGACTGGCTAGGGGGGCTCAGACTGGGAACCCCCCAGGGGAGGGACCGGGATCGCCCAGCACGAACCGGGCCGACCCCCAGCGCCGCCACTCACCGTTGAAGTCGCCGGTGTCCGCCACCACCGTCGTGTGGTGCTTCAGCTGCTCCAGCGCCGACTCCATCTTCTGCCGCTTCACGGGTGACACCGACATCGTCCCGGGGCGGGGGGGGCGTGGAGGGAGGGCTTTGCGGAACCTTCGTGCCCGGAGGCGATCGGCCTGCGCGCGCACTCGCCTGCTCGCCCGCCGGCTCCCGACGCCCGCGGGCGGGGCCAATCGCTCGCCTCCAACCAATCACATCCCGCGAGGGAAGCGGCCAGCCAATCAAAGGAAAGGTAGGGGTGAGTGAGCGGGGCCCGCGCAGGAAGGAGATTTGTGATTGGATGGTTGGGCGGCTCGAGGGCGTCTTGATGGGGCGTCACAGTGGTGACGAGCGATGCGGCCGCCCCGCCCATAGGGGCCCTCAGGGGCAGCCCCGTGCTGGGGGCTCAAGATGGCGGCGGGAGCCCCTCAGGAGGGACCCGCGGCCCAGCCAGGCCCGAGCGGTGCGTTCCCTCCCTGGTTGTGAGCCCGGGGCTAGGCCTGAGGGACCCCCCCGACCCGCAGAGGGGCCCCAGAACTGCAGGGCGGTGCTGGGAACGGGGCTTAGACTGGAAGGTGCCCCTCGGCCCGTCAGCAGAGGCCCTGTGGGCCCGGCTGGAAGTTCCCCTGGATGTTGGGGGAAACTGGGAGACGAGGGAAAACTGCCGGGCGTGGCCAGACGCTGGAACAGGCTGCCCAGGTCCTCGTCCATGGAGGGGGTTCAACCACCCTGCAGAGGTGGCAGTTGAGGCCGTGGTTCGGTGGCCACGGTGGGGTGGGGTTGATGGAGGGAGTCGATGGTCTAAGAGGTGTTTCTGTCCTGTGGTTCTGATTCAGTTACTCGGTGTTTGGGGTCTTGTTTCTGTTGTGGAAGCTGCCACTGGCGATTCCCTGATTAATACCCCAAGGATGGGCTCTCTACAACCTCCTCAGGCTTCTCCCAGCCTGAAGGGTTGGGAAAGTCCTGATTGAATGTTGTGTGTAGGAAATGTGTTCTTGTCACTTCCCAGGGAATAAGAGTCTCCCCTGTATTCCTTTCCCCTTCCCAGAAAGCCAACCGTGTCCTGGGCTGCAGCAAAAGCAGTGACAGGTGGTCAAGGGAGGGGATTCTCCCCCTCTTTTCCGCCTGGTGAGACCCCCACCTGAAGTCCTGGGTCCAGTTCAGGGAGTCCCCAAAATCAGAAGGACACAGAGCTCCTGGAAGGTGTCAAGAGGAGGGCAATTCCAATGCTCAGAGGGCTGGAGCACCTCTGCTGTGAGGACAGGGTGAGCAAGTTGAGGTTGTTGAGCCTGGATTCTCAGGTAACCTTCAACCAGCTTTCCAATCCCTGAAGGGGGCTACAGGAAAGCTGGAGGAGGGCTCCTGTCCCTGGCAGTGTTGAAGGCCAGGCTGGCTGGAGCCCTGAGTAACCTGCTCTAGTGAAGGTGTCTCTGCCTCTGCAGCGGGGTTGGAACTGGATCATCTTCAAGGTCTGTTCCAACCTTGGCCCTTCTATGCTTCTTGGCCCCGTGCTCACTGGCATTTCGCTGGGTTGGGTGTTTTTCACTTGCCAGTGCAGTGTCTGTGAGCACTGGCCTCAGTGGTGTGTTCCATCCCTTTCTTGTGTGGGATTGTCACCTGCTCCCAGTTCAAGAGGGACAAAGATCTGACTGAGAGTCCAGTGAAGGACCATGAGGATGATCAGGGGATGGGAGCATTTCCCTTAGGAGGAAAGACAGAGAGAGCTAGGACTTTTCAGTCTGGAGGGAAGAAGGTTATGAGGGGACTTAACCGATGCCTATATATCCATGAGGGCTGGGTGTCAAGAAGAAACAGACAATCTCTTTTCACTTGCACCCTCTGATAGGACGAGGGGCACTGGGTGTCAGTGGGGAGCACAGGAAGTTCCACCTCAATATGGGGAAGAACTTCTTTACTATAAGGGTGACAGAGCACTGGAAGGGGCTGCCCAGGGAGGTTGTGGAGTCTCCTTTTTTGGACACTCTCAAGACCCCTTTGGTGGCCTGCCCTAGGTTCTCTGGACCTGCTCGAGCAGGGGGGTTGGACTCAGTGATCCCTGGAGGTCCCTTCCAACCCCTAATGTCTGTGGTTTTAGACAGGAGAGCTTATCAAAGTCATAACATTCTTCCTTGGGAACAGCAGCCCCCAAAAACACAAGGGAACTTGCGGTTTCTGATACCCAGCCGTGTTTCTCACACCCCGAGCAACAAGTCGTAAGGAGAACACAGCCCTTACCACCCCGTCTTGTGTCCCGTTGCACTCGCCCAAGTAAAAGAGACGGAGCCGGGGTTATAAGTATAACTTAGCTATTTTAATAAATCTTGTACAGTGCGTGGTTACATCATCTCATCCTTCGTTCCATTACCTCCCTGTACGTGAGAGCGATAGCCGCAGGCAGATGCACAGCTCAGTCGGGTGGAGGTTTCTGCGATAGATAAGGTCTATCCATAGGTTTGCTGTGTGAGTTGCTGCGCTGGCTCCCGGCTGTACGGAACTGTCGCCTTTGCTTCAGTGAGAATCCTAAGTAGCCCTAAATCCATGTGATTTGTTTTCCTTTACACCCAACGAGAAGGATGGGGTGGGGGGGATGTTTCCTAGCTCACCCTTTGCTTCTGTGTTCATTCTAGAGATGATTTAGCCTCCTGTGCTTCTAACACCAGTGGCTTGCCAGCATTCACGCCTGCTCCCCATCTCCACCCTACTCCAGAGCCAGGGCTTCTCAGGAGGATTCTCCTCGTCATCCCTCCCTGACAGGGTGAGTCCTTTGCAAATTCCAGCTGCTGTGACAAGCTGCAGGGTTGTGACCCAAGACGTGGTCCTCCCCAGCAAGGTCCCTGCCAGCACCCTGCTTCTGCAGGTGCTAACAATGTCCTGCTTCAAGCCTAAGAAGATATTTAATCCTTTAGAAACCTTTTGGAAGAACAAAGCCCACAGTGAGTGGTGCCTCAGCGTCTGTGGGCTTAGACAGACGTTCCCCAGCCACAGGCTCACAACTCTTCCTGTGAAACAGGCAAGGAC
Organism: Phoeniculus purpureus; assembly: GCA_028565055.1. Taxonomy (NCBI): domain Eukaryota; kingdom Metazoa; phylum Chordata; class Aves; order Bucerotiformes; family Phoeniculidae; genus Phoeniculus; species Phoeniculus purpureus. The sequence goes on from JAOXOE010000602.1 coordinate 1,421,518, forward strand.
AGGCCCCAGGAAGGCAGATAGTCGGGCACCTGCTTGTCCTTCAAAGGAAGTGGGATGGGTCACAGCACCCGTGGACTTCCCAGAGAGCTTGGGGTAAATCATTGCTGCCTGGTAACTTCCTTAGGTCTCTAGGGAAAGGATCTTCCCTCATCCCTGTTTGTAGACTGAAAGAGTGGGGGACAGGTAAGGACCTAACTCACAGATGTCATGAAAAATGGGAGGTGAAGAGCAGCCTCTACTAAATGAGATCCTTTTTGTTCTTATTGGAGTATGAGAACAGCTGTTCCTCCTGCACTGCTGCTCCTCAGGTATTTAGGAAGCACTTCAGGTTCCTCTTTGCAGTGCGAGTGTAGAGGTGGGGATGAGCAGTGGACGCCCTGGGTGCGGCTGGCTTGGGACCAAATGGCAGGGACTAGAGCTCTGTGCTCTGCTCTAACAAAGAGGGCACAGAAGTACAGGGAGTTGTCACGGGGCCTTTGCTGGGGGCCTGCGGGGGATGTCTTCCACACAGAAGGAGATGAAAAGTGTAGAGGGGGAAAGACTTACTTCAGTGGTGCAGGCTCTAAACATCGGGGCTGGCGAGTCGTGCGCTGCGTGCCGAGCCCCCTCATCCCCGGCAGCACCGGCCAGGGGCTGGGAGCCCTACAAGGAAAGCTTTGCGGGGTGTTTTCTGCTTGAATCCAGCCGCGGTCCCACGTTCAGATGTGGGGGTTCTGATCTGCTCTGACTGCATGCACGTAAAATTTCAGTATAAAATAGATAGTTATAAAAAAACCCCAATACTTCATGCAATATTAAAACACCCTTCCCGACGGGACATGGTCTTAGTGTCTACCCTTATCATCAGCATTCAGGGACTTGAGCGGCGATGGGAGGGCTGAGTGTGGGGCACTGCTGCCTCTCGCCTGGCCTGGGGCTCATTGCTTTCGTTCCCTTTTCCTGCACTACTATCACTAACAGCTGAAATAAAGCAGATGGGGTTTAATTAGCAGAATCAATCCTCTCCTGGCGACGCTTCATGATTTCTTGGAGCTCTGACTCGCCTCTGCTTTTCTAGGAGACAAACAAAAGAGGGAGGTTGTATTAAACTGTTAACGCTACTGGTGTTGTTATAGGATTTATACTGTTGTTGTTATAGGATGTAGCTGATGCTGCAAGGGTAGAGCTGGTGTCAGGGGGATGAGTGGTACTGGCAGAGCGGCAGATTGATCAGTGGAGAGGGGTGGTCTTTTGAGCTTGGAAAACAGGAGCCTGAGGAGTGACCCCATGGATGTTGATCAATATGTGAAGGGTGGGTGTCAGCAGGATGGAGCCAGGCTCTGCTCAGGGGCGCCCAGTGACAGGACAAGGGGCACACAGGAGGTTCAACATCAATGTGAGAAGGACCTTCTTCCCTGTGAGGGTACCAGAGCCCTGGCAGGGGCTGCCCAGGGGGGTTGTGGAGTCTCTTTCCCTGGAGACATTCAACCCCTAATGACTGGATCTAGGGGATCCTGCTGTGGCAGGAGGATGGGACTGGATGATCTTTTCAGGTCCCTTCCAGTCCCTAATGACTGGATTTGGGGGATCCTGCTCTGGTAGGGGGGCTGGACTGGATGATCTTTGGAGGTCCTTTCCAATCCCTAATGACTGGATCTAGGTGATCCTGCTGAGGCAAGGGGATTGGACTGGATGATCTTTGGAGGTCCCTTCCAACCCTTAATGTTCTGGGATTCTGTGATCTGCTTACAGATTTGGGGGCCTTCTTCCTTTAAGGACTTGGCAGTGGGTTTGGGTGCGTTTGGGTTGTGTGGGGTCTGGTGAGTTTGTGGTTTTCCATTTTTTGTTAAATTGTGGTTCTTAAAATGCCTGTTTCAGGGGGTATCTGACCCTGCTGCTACAGGCTCCTGCTGGGGATGGAGTTACCCAGAAGCTACTCACCTCTAGCAGGTTCTTCTCCACTGTGATTTTACTGTAGACTCGGTTTCCCTCGTCACCACACACTTTCTTGAGCTCCTCTCTGTTGAGGGAGAAGAGCTGAGCTCCAGTAAGAATGCCAAGGTGTTCCACTGTCCTGGGGAGACACAAGGTGAGGAGAGTATAACCCTACAGCTTCTCCAGAGGCAGGCAGTCACCTGTGATGCACGTTTCAGGCCGTGGGTTAGGTGTTTCAGTTGGGTTTCCCCAGGTTCACAGCTCTCTGTGAGCTGGAGCCAGGTGAGCACCAGCAGCAGGACACTGTGCAGCCTCTGGTGGGTGAAGAAGCAAACCCACTCCTTTGTTGGCAGCTACTCGTCAGGGCTTTTGCTGCAGCCAGGATTTGTTTTTGTGGTGATGTTAGGTCCTAAGCCACACGTGATGATCTTAGAGATCTTGTCCTGATCTCTAAGGTCTGTGTTCTGTGGTTCTGTGTTGGATGGTGTAGAAGAAAGATGGGGGGTGAGTTTGGGCTCTGGCTGGGTATTTATAGCCTGGATTTAATAGGGCTGCAAACTAATTTGCAACGTGGGCTCTGTAAGTAAAGGTAATCCAGCTGAGGTGTCGCAAGGTGCCTCCCCCGCTCCTGGAAGGAGGGTTTGGGAGGGCACAGAAGCAGCTCTTACTCTTTGCTGAATGACTTTGCCTCCAGCCAGGCTTTGACCTCTTCAGTGCTGGAATCGAAGGTGAGGGGCACGAAAGCTTCCTGAGGCTTCTCCACTTTGAAATTCCTCTGGGGAGGCTGAATTTTGTTGTTTGTGATCTTCTTCAGCAGCTCATCGTTCACCTCATCCATGTGATGAATAAGTTCTGGGGAAACAAGGTAGAGAGCAGGGAGTGAAACAGAGCCCTCGGTCACAAACCCTACTAAAGCTCCTACGAACAGGTTGATTTAGTGTCTGTAGCGGGTGCTGGTAAGGACCCATACTGGTTTATGTTCAGATTTATACTGGGACCAGTCTTGTTTCTCCTGCTGCTGCCCTGTCCTGCTCATCAAAGGACATAAAGCCCCTCAACACCGACTAGCAGCAGTCTGCTCAGGAGTGTGAATCCTGGCAGTGTCTTTGCTCCTGCCGGTGCTGTCAAGAGGTGACAGGGGGACGGTCCCTCTTCTCTGATGGCTGCTGCTGCTGCTCTGCTCTTGCTTTTGTCATCTTCCTGTTCTAGAGTGACTTAATTCCCTTTAGGCTACCAAAAGGAGGAAATTCCCCTGTGAAATGAGCAGCAGGGAGGGGAGGACACCCAGACCCCAGCAGAGGCTGGGGAGGCCTGAGTGTCTGTTCCCATTTTCCTGCATCCTGTCCCGCTGGTTTAATTCCCACTGCCCCGTCGCTATCGTCTGAGGGTCTGTGAGTTCCTGCCATTAGAGTCTTGGGTTTGAGCCGTAGCCCTGCTCCCTCGACTCCTCAGTCCCCTCTGCTACTTCTAATGAGGAATTTGCTGATCCAAGGCCTGACTGCCAAAAGCTGCAGCTGCTCCTTGGGCAGCCCCTCGGGCAGCTCCGGCTCTGTGCACACAGCGTCCAAAAGCAGAGGATAGACCACTATGGTGCCAGCAGAGGAAGAAAAACCACCAGGACAGGGAGTGAGCAACCAAGAGCTGAAATCACAGCTGTGGGGCTGCCTGAGGCAGAGGTGGTGTCGGTGGTGCCCGGGACACTCACGTTCTTTGGCGTCCTGCGGAGAGTTGCGCGATAACATCTCGCTGCCCCATTTGTCCCCAGCATAGCTGGCAGGTAGCTTGTGAGTTGGGCTGGATGGTCCGTACACCCTGTGGCTGGGGTCTCCTTTGTACCTCTGGTTGGACTGGGTGATCAGAGAGGAGAAATAATCTCTATGGATTTTTCTTGGTCCCTTTCCCTAAACCTTTTGCATCCCACCCACCGCAGCAAATTGTGGGACGAATGGCTGTGTTCTCCCCAGGGTGATCCAGGGTGCTTGGCTGGGGCTGCTGTGGCCTCAGGCGGAGCCACGGGGCAGAAGGTTCATTCTGGGCTCTCACAGGAAGGAACAGGACCCAAACCAAAGGGTGAAGACTGCGTGAAGGCATTTGCACTCCTGAGAACGTGTCACGGCGAGAGCTGTGGTGGTTTGTGTCGGCTCTCACAGGGGACTCAGCCCTTTGGCCTTGAGCTCTGCACAATTCTCAGGTCACAGGACTCCCTTCACAGAATCACTGGATTACTGAGGCTGGAAAAGCCCTCTAAGGTCATCCAGCCCAGCCCAGGGCAGCACCTAACATCACCCCAGCAGCCCAGACCAGGGCACTAAGGGCCACAGTGAGGCTGCCCTTCAACACCTCCAGCGATGGGGCCTCCATGACTGCCCTGGGCAGTCCATTGCAGGCTCTGATCCGCCTTTCCTTCTCCACCCCATGTTGCCCAGCCCAGTGCAGAGATGGGAAGGAGAGCCCTCGTTTGGAGAGAGGGACAGGAACGTGGCAACGCGTGAGTTTTATCCTGGGATAAATCTGGAATCTCCAGGATCCTGGTTCATCCTCCTATGCAGGCAGGGAGGTCTGATTGTCAGAGGCTGATTACACCCCGCAGCTGCGGACCAGTTCAGTAGCCCCTGCCTACAGACCTGTTCAAGCTCTTCCAGTTTCACCACATCCAGGATGTTATAAGGGACGTAGCCAGCCTGCCCGCTCCGGTTGAGCAACTTCCACCACTGCTTATTATCTTCCAACACCTGAGAGAGGAGGGGGTGGAAATAAATCTGCTAG
>JAOXOE010000602.1:1437928-1457105 GCA_028565055.1 Phoeniculus purpureus
TGTCAGGAGGATGGAGCCAGGCTCTGCTCAGGGGCACCCAATGATAGGACAAGGGGCAACAGGTGTGAGCTGGAACACAGGAGGTTCCATGTGAATATGAGAAGGACCTTCTTCCCGGTAAGGGTGACAGCCCTGGAAGGGGCTGCCCAGGGAGTTTGTGGAGTCTCCTTCTCTGGAGACATTTAAAATCCGCCTGTGTGACTGGAGCTGGGTGATTCTGCTGTGTCAGGAGGATTGGACTGGATTATCTTTCAAGGTCCCTTCCAATCCCTAGTGTTCTGTGATTCTCCTTACACTGAACAGAGTGTCAGAGATAAGATTGTTGAGCTTTTCCAAGTGCAGAGAACAGAAACCTGTACAGGAAGATCATGGGGAGAATGTTTAAATCAGCAAAGTACAACTGGGAGATAGCTCCCTTTTAGAGGAAGGTCCCACAGGCCATGGCCTTTGGTCAGGTGAATAAAATTCTTGGACCTATGGACAACAATATAAAAACTTTATTATTTTGCAGCAGTCATGGGAAATACCAGTGGAGGTTTTCATAACACACCAGTACAAAACATTGTCCCACCTTGGTGCTGTGGCACCAAAACAGTCCGGTGATCCTAAAGGAAACATTTCCATTAGAAACACAGACAACAAGGGCTAGAGATGGATAGTATAATGGAACTTTCTTGGCTGTTTTCAAAGCTGGAGTCTTCCTAGGTTGGTTTTGTGGGGTTTTTTCGTATGTAATTGCTGGTTACATCATCGCTGCTGTTTGAATTGTGAGTGTGGAAGACACAGTTCTCTGAAGCTCTGGGCAGGAGTCGCTCAGACAAACGTCTTTTTGAGGTTATAAGCTAACACTGGCAGCATTTGATACTGTCCTGTTACAGGCAGTTCAGTGTCATAGCAGGGTCTGATGTATTGCCTGTAGCAGTCAAATTTCTGCTCTTGCCGAGTATTACTTGTTTGTTTTAAAGTCTCGAGGGTACAGCTCGAGGTGCAGACTGTTCTGTTTGGCTGTGGAAACGCACAGATTATGGTACCATTTACACAGGGTTTTCTCCGGACAGATGCTAGGGGTGGCAGTGGGAGCTTTCAAACACTGAAAGCTTAGTTTGTGCTTATTTCTATTTGAAATAACAAACTTGGTATAGTAAGAGGAAAGTCAGAACGCCTGAGCTTCGGCCTTCCCACTCTACAGTGAGGAACTGGAGAGCCCGTGAGGCATTCTGCCATGCAAAGAAGCCGTTTAAGTAAGAGAGCAAAACCTTCTGGTTTGGATGAGGTGTTGAGGGGTCTGGTTTAGGGATGAACTTGTAAGGTACGGTAGATGGTTGGACTGGATGATCCCAGGGGTCTTTTCCAACCAGAGTGATTCTGTGACAGTAGTCAGCCTTGCTGAAGTTTCCGAGATGACTCTGGATATTGGACTAGATGATCTTTTGTGATCCCTTCCAATCCCTAATGTTCTGTGATTCTGTGATTTAAATCCCAACATGTTTGCAGATCTGTTCAGCTGGTAAGAAACAAAGAGCTTTTTCCCAGGAAGGTGTCATCGAGACTAAGCTGAGATTTTCTGGGCAACATCATGCCTCCCCTCCACCGCCCCCAGCTCTAGTGATTTCAGCACAGGGATTGATGGGCCCCTCTTCCTTTAACGACTCTTCTAAATTGATTTGATGGTCGCTTTTTTGTCAGTTCTGTGGTGCTAACGTGGAAACGACAAGAAAAATCAAGTCCGGCTGAGGCAGCCGAGCCGAGCACGAGGTATTAAAGTTGGTGGTACCAAATACCATCATCAGCCATAATTGACAAATAATACCCCTCATAAATACTGCCAGTCTTTTCAATTAGTTTTCATCTCGGATTCAGGATGCAAAATGATGGCCTGTCAACTGACAATGGATGGCAAAAATTAATAAATTGTCTTCTAAATAGTATGGACACTTAAGAAAAATTGGGCAGCCAATTTAGCACAGCATGAACCGGGGGGGAACCTTTTGTACTGTTGCCTTGCCACTAATGTTGTCTGGGCCTTTATTAATGGTGCTTGGCTGCTGCTGACAGTTTTGTTGCTACTGGCAACTTTCTTCATTAAAATTAAAGCCAGCGTCAAATCCCATTAGCCGCACTCTGGGTACCTTGCATTTGTATTTTTCTATATATATATAAAATATTTGTGGCTTTACAAATGCCGCCTTTATCTACAGCAAGTTGGAAAAATCACTTAAAATTCAGTCTTTTCGTCTTGTCCGTGGCTGATTACTTAACTAAATAATGGATTCTATTTTTGTGGAGGGAGATTGTCTCCAGCGTAACACACCTAGTCTACAGCCGAGTCACCTCACAGAGAAATATGTAAGTGATCTTTATAAGTTACCTTTTGTGAACGTAGTGGTCTCCTGTAATCACCTGTGAGCTGGCTGGCGACTAGGTCTAGGGGATCCTGCTGTGGCAGGGGGATTGGACTGAATGATCTTGCAAGGTCCCTTCTAATCCCTGATGTTCTATGATACTCCTTCATAAAACAGTAATAGGCTCTGAAGGAGAGCAGCTCACTCTGGTTCTTCTGTGGCCTCTTCAGCTGAAATATTAATGCTGTTGTGTGTGTGCTTCAGATGGAGTGATCAACATGTGAGAAAGAGATTCTGGAAGGGAACACCTGCTGTGGGAATCTTTACATGATTTTTTGGAAGAACAAATATCTTTATTGCTGGAAACGTCTTTTGGTTTTCCGCTTTAGAACGTCCCGGATTGTCTCCTTCAGCCGAACTCTGCATTCGCAGAGATGCACGGTGCTGGAGTGTAAGCCATTCTAATACTGAATGACCAAGCTTTCAAGCTTCAACAGGAGAGGTTTAGACTGGACATTAGGAAATAATTCTTCCCTGAGGAGAGTGGTCAGGCACTGGAATGGGCTGCCCAGAGTGGTGGTTGAGTCACTATCCCTGGATGAGTTTAAAGATTGTTTGGATGAGGGGTTGAGGGATGTGGTTTAGGGGTGAACTTATAAGGAAGGGGATAATCGGACTCGACGATCCCGGGGGTCTTTTCCAACCAGAGTGATTCTGTGACGAAGTCCTACATCAACACATTATTTTTACTGTTTGGACAATAAAAATGACTGTTGATTGAGAAAGTAGAAAGTGAGATGGTTGGTCTTGTAAGTTGGTTGGTTGGATGATTGATCCAGGCTTTGAAGCAGTGGCGCCATGAAACTGCAGGTGAACCCAGGCTGAAGCAGAGGGGATGGGTTCAGTAGGTTCATTACAGTAAACTGGCACTTGTCGCCAGGTTAAAGGTTGTAGGACAGATGGTTGTACTTGATGTTCTTGAAGCTCTTTTCCAACCTTGATGATTCTATGGTTCTGTGATCTTCCAACACCATGTTTTCCACTCTATAAATAGAGCAAGTGCTGGGTATGAAACACCATTTAAACGTTCACTTAAATTGTTTTGTTTGGAATGATCTTAAATGGTAAGTGAAAAACAATTCACAGTTTAAACGGTCTTTTAAACTGATGCACTCGCAGTGACTTCTTTTTTCTGAAAGATGTGCTGTGTGGCTCAAATCTGAACCTCAGTTCAGCCCAGATGTAGATGAAGTGACCCTGTTGTTCTCAACAACAGATACTTTATAGGAAAAAACCAAACTGGTGACACCAAATTAGCGTCTGTCTCATCAATCCAAGTTGCGCCTCAGCTTTTCTGCTCCATCTTCTTGGTTTAAAAAAATAAATAAAAGAAGGTGTCAGTAGTTAATTGTTGACTGAAGCTTAATATCTGTTGAAGCAAATGAGCCATGAAATACACTACATAGGGAAGTATTGTATCCGCAGTGATTTTAACATTAAAACAATATTAACCATTTTTAACTTGCTGACACGATATGCAGAATCCTTCAGTCTGGAATTGCACTGATGAATGGTAAGCAGGGGAGATGGCGGGTATCTGCCATGTCTGCTGCAAAGCAAGTCCAGGCAAAACAAGTCTTACTCCTTCGAAATACTGGTTTGTGGGATATGGAACACATCTGGGCCCTCCTGGCCATGTTCCTGTGCAGCTGGATCTAGGGGATCCTGCTGTGGCTGGAGGATTGGACTAGATGCTCTTTTAAGGTCCCTTCCAATCCCTAATGTTCTGTGATTCTGTGGTTAATTTTCCCCTAACAAAGAGTTAAGGATGAGAGGTTCAGCCAAATTGTTTTGTAATGCAGGACTCTCCTTTTGATTAAAAAAATTATTTTAAAAAACTCCTTAAAAATCGCATTCTAGTCCAGAGTTTCCAAGAGTTGTTCCCGAAGGACCTTTTTGGTCCCAAAATTTCACAACATGAAGTGTGACTCCTTTCTTCACAATAACATGGAACAGGGGTTTTTAAAAAAAAAAAATCACATTTCTTTTTTTTCCCCCCTCTTCTCCTCCCCCCTTCCCCGTGTTCTTGGTTTCGTTATTCAGGAGATGCTGGATTAAATTGGATTTTGTGTCCATCATTATTAAAATGTGAAGTGTGTCGGTCACAAAGCATACATTTCAGGGCAGTTAGCTGAATAATTCTTTTCTTTATTATCCCAAATTACTGCTGAGCTCTGGAGAGGTGAGCAGTTTAGCCAATTATTGCCATTTGAGCTGGATTTGTGGGTGATTAGCTCCTGGTCGAATTCAGTCCTGGCAAGGGCTTTGAAGCCTTCGCTTGTGTGATTTTCACAGCAGTGAGGTAGGAATAGACACGGCTAATGACAGGAAGGTCGCGTGGGTTATGTGACCTGTGAGGGGGGGCTCGGGTTTAGCAAATAGGGCATCCACAATAACAAGTGTGTCACTAACCCCGCCGTGCATAATCGGAGTTTTATAGGATTGTTGGAGATGCTGACAGCTCAATTAAAGTGTAACCCTTTGTACCATATACCCTGGCAGAGTGACAGAAATATTACCAACAAAAAAGGGAGGGGGCCACCAGGGAACTGGTTAAAGATCCAGTATTCTTTTTCTTTTCCCCCCTTCATCGGAGCCTGCACAGAACAAGCTGCAGAAAGCATCCATTTGTGAAATAATAGGTCGTCCGAGGGAGGGGTACAGTGCAAACATGGCTCCAGGAAAAAAAAGCTGGGCTTAAGTGGTCTTCCTCATGTTTCTATGGAAACACTATCGTATCAGGATAGAAAGTTAAAATTGGGTTTTAAGCTTTTCACAGCTTTTCTCCCATGAACCCCTCTTTTCCTTCCCTTCCCTTCCCTCCTCCCCCAAATTCCTACTTTATCTCAAACACGGTGAAGAGAATGTCAGCGTTCAGGGAACAGAATGCCTCTAGAACCACAGAATTAGGGATTGGAAGAGACCCCAAAGGATCATCTAGTCCAGCCTCCCCTGCCACAGCAGGATCCCCTAGATCCAGTCACACAGGAACATATCCTGTGTCACCTACCTAGACGCAGCAATGTCTGCCCGTTTGCTCCTTTTTTTACTTACATCACCCCTCAACACTCCATTTGTTACTTAAAGGAGATGTTGTGTTACTTCTTTTTCAAGCCTGACCCCACAGCCGTTTCTGGCGCTTGCCGATGTTTCCGCTCGGAGCCTTTTCCAAATGAACTGTGCCACGCGGTCATATTTGCTTGCTCCACATTGCTTTCCCAACATGGTTTTCCTTTTAGATTTTAGCCCTAAGTAGGAAAGTTTCTCTGTTCTGCTGGATGCCGGCGGCGTTCGTGGCCGGCGTTCAGGACACAGCGCATGATGCTGGAGACGCAGCAAGAGGCAAGAGTTCAAGCAGAGCCAATCGCTGCCGGCTCCTCTACTGCTGACTTAGACCCCTTGGCATCAGCCGTCTGGTTTCTCCGACACCAAGATAATGATTTGCATCACAGCGCGTTTCGCGTTCGCGCTGACGGTGGTGTCAGGGAAGCCACAACTGCCAATGCCAAGGGGTTAATAAACCAACTAGTCGAGATCATTAAGGGCTGTGATTGTTTTGTTGGTTTTTTTTTAACAGCCCAGGGTAAGTGGAACAAACCTCTGAAGGCAACAGAGGCAGAAGCTGTAAGGCAGGAAAATACTGTGGCTTATTGCAAGTGGTAAACAGGGTGCAGAGCGAGAGACAAGCCATTCCTCTAGAAATGGAGCTGCGTTTTGGAGCACTTGGGTGTTCAGCACTGTAGAAAGGGCACACAGACACCTGCAGAGTCTGCAACCTGCTCTTGATTCTACAAAGTCCAGTTTTAGAGACATTCATAGGGCTAACCAGAGCCCTTCCACAAAGCTGTCAGTGGAAGAAGTCAAGAAGGCACCTGCTTTGCTGAGCATCTCTCTCCTTCAGCTATATGAAACCGTGTTCTCTTTGGGGGTCTGCAGTAACACCCTGGCCTTGTACAGACAGGTGCAGCTTTGGACTTAAGACACTCAGCCAGAGATGTGTGTTTACAGCTCCACGTAGGTACTGTGGCAGGGCTGGGTCTTCAGCATTCCACCCCGAATTCTTCTCTGGGCACCAGGGCAACTGCTCATGCGTGATCATCTGTTTGCCCGTTGAGAAAGCTGCTCATCAGGTGGGTGATGATGTGTTAGATGATGGCTTCCTGTTGTCTGGTGTCCCCAGATTGCAGTGCAGTTGACTCTTGTCAACCACATCATGCTTAGGTTATTAAGTTTTCGTGCTCAGCTTCATCCTTTGGGATTCCTTGTCCGTGCCATGGTGGAAGTACATCACCTATCTGTGAAAAAAAAAACCTGCAGCTGCAAGCCAGAGGTGTCAACATTTCCCTCAACGTTATTTGCAGCATGTAAGAGGAACTTGAGAATGAACTGCTGCTGGCAAGTAAGCTCCAAATCTGGAGGGTTAGGGTTAGGGTTGTTGGAGCAAATCTGGAGAAGGCTCCGGGGGCCCTTATAGCAGCCTTCTAGTATGTGAAGGGGCTGTTGGAGAGGCATTTTTTTACCAGGGACTCTAGTGATAGAACAAGGGAGATGGCTTCAAGCTAAAAGAGATTTAGATCAGATCTTGGGAAGAAATTGAAAAACTATGGAGATGAAGTGCTAAGGGACAGGAGCTAGTGGTGACCTGGCAGTGCTGGGTTAGAGGTTAGTCTCAGTGATCTTAAAGGTCTTTTCCAACCTAAACGAATCTGTGATTGTGTGATTAGATTTAAAGGAGGTGGGTGTTTCACTGGCCAGAATTTGTGTGTAATAGTTTGTTCCTGTGTGACTTGGTCTAGGTGGTACTGTTCTGGCAGGGGGATTGGACTATGTGATCTTTCGAGGTCCATAATGTTCTGTGATGCTGCCCGTAAGTGGCTGCTTCTGTAGCAATTCGAGGGATGATGTTTCTGACAAGTCTGAGTGTTTTCCTTTGTGAGCAGGATGCAAATGATAGAGCTGTGGAAAACGCACAGCACTGCAAGATGCTAATCTTAGTTACAAGAACTAAAGACTTGAGTGGAAAATTAAGGACTTGTGCTGTTAATGATTAAATGTGAGGTTCCTTACATCATCTGTCAAAACAGCATCGGGGGAACAGGATGGGATTGGCTAAAAATTAGGGAGGGAAGGGGGGGGAAAAGCTTTCATGATGCCAGTCCCTCAGCCATGGCAGTGCTGTAAGCTTGGGTTGGGGTGAGAGGAGAAACCAAAGCACCATGTTTCCTTTTCCAGAATGTCTAGGCTTGGTTTTGCTGACTGTGAGGGCTCTGCCATGTTCTAGTTGGCATGTGAAGAAAAGTCAGACCAACCAAATCCTTTTCAAACAAAACACCCCAAAACCTCAAGGCAAGTGGTGCAGCTGGAACAAATGAAAAGAAGAAAGTGCTGTCAGTTGAGGTGGGAATCCTGCTGTTATCCTGCCTGTGAAACACTTTGGTCTCTTTACTCCCAGAATATGGTGGAAAGTGGGGAAATTAAGATGGAGCACAACAGAGCATTTGAATGCTGCTGCTCCACCACAGTGTTGGTTCTGCCAGCCAAGCGGCAGCTCTCGGTGATCAGCATGTGCCCAGTGGGAACTATGCAAGGTGACCCACCTACCTGCATCTCCAGCAGTACTAAGCACCTTCAAGAGGTCCTTTTTTCTAAGTGCTGGTTATTTGCCGCTTAAACCCACAAATGTTTCCAGAAAACAAATCCAGACTTGTTTCACCATTTGTCTTAATTTGTTGTTTAAGCTTGTTGCTCACGGGAGGACATCTGGAGCAGTGAGATTTAGCTGATTACTCTGCGTTCGTATGAACTGTGTGTGTTCTGTGTAGTGGTCCAGTGTTGGCTTGTAGGTTTTAGGGGCAGTAGCTTTTCATTAGCTGCCTCTGCTCTTGCCGTAATGATCAGGATGTGAAGCCTGATGGCAGTCTGTACCTTCTCTCCTGGTGCCCTGAAGCTCGACAACGTGAGCTGATTGACTCAGTTAGGGCCCCAGTCTCTAACAGCAAATGCAATCAATAAATCTTTGTTGGTAAATAATTGCTATTGAACAGAGTTTTAATATAAATTTATGAGTGGTGTTTTATCACAGCTTGAGGCTACGGCGAGCCACTGAGTGATGGATTTCAGATAACACTTACATTCATTACATTAACTTTGTAAGTTATTTAAAGCTTGTACACTTAACATTGCTTTTGGCTTGCAATGACCTCCTGGGACTAGACGTAGCACACACATTACTAATAAAGAGCTCGCGATACGGACGCACGCCGCCTCCCTTTGCTTTGTACAGCAGTGCAGCTCCTCGAGCAGGAGCCTAGAAGTGAAGCTGGTGTGCTGAGCTTCGGGGCTTTTTCTTGTGGCTCATTAAAAGTACGAGCCAGCGTGGTCTGGTAGGAGGAAGCATTCCTCCCTCAGACACGGAGTGGCCATTTTGGAGGGAAGGTGGTGCAAAATGACATCGAAGTGTGACATCCTTCTGGGTGCGCGAGGAAATTGGAGGTGTTAAATTCCTCTTGTTGACTCTGGAGGCTCTAGGTCAGCTGCACCACGCAGCAGGGCTAAAGGACGCTGCACCAACTGAAAGATTTCATACAAATTAGGAGAAATAATGTTATCTGGTGAATGATAATTTGAGGCAGAGTATGTGTTGGCTAAAACCAGTACCTTGAGTCACAGACTCACAGAACATTAGGGATTGGAAGGGACCTCCACCCCATCCAAACAAACTTTAAACATACCCGGGGATTTCAACTACCTCCCTGGGAAGCCATTCTACTGCAGGAAGGGATAATATCTGGGAGATAGTTTTAATTCTCACACCGTATTTTTATAGTCATGTAATGTTTTCAATATATAATAGGTATAAAGAGGCATATTATCATATATTTTATACACTGTTTTTCAATGTCTTTCTTCATGTGTCTTCTCTTGGCCAAGGAAAATGGATTGGGAAGTCTACTTGGTTAGTTAGGTCCATATTTAGGAATGAGGTGTTTGGGTTTCTTTCTTTTTTTGCATGAAAGCAAAAAATCCATCTTGTAAAGCAAAGTGAAACCTCATTTGGAATCTGTCTCTTCATTTAGATCCAAAGATACAATTTCATCCCTCACGCCTAGACAGCAGCAAAACTTCTACATAGTAGAAGTCACGGAATTTGTAGGGTTTTACTAATTATGGAGTTTTAATTGGCATTAATTGAAAAATGCTTAAGTAAAGCCACATTTTCTGTCTAGCAAAGGGACAGTTAAAAAGACGTTGAATCTAGTTCGCTTTCTTCAGAACTTCAAACAAAAGGCAAGGGGGGAAGAAGAAAAAACCACAGTTGTGATCCTTAGAGCTTTTCCCCATTAAAAGGTCTGAAGAACAAACCAGTGCAGGGAGACAGTAATTTTTGATCCCCACAGCACAGCAATAACTAGAATCGGGTCCCCCTAAACACGAGCAGCCCTGCTACAGGTGAGCTATGAAAGATTGGAAAGGTGAAGCAACGGATCACCTACTATAGACAAACATACAAGTCAAAGGCAGAAATAAGCTTTCATATATTTTTTTAATGGAAGAAAACAACGTCTCTAACCACTGGCAGGCGGTAATTGGGATGTGCGACTCGCTTTTGTAAGGAAGCGTTTCAGAAACCACTTTCTCCCTTGTAAAAGTTAAGAGTTGCAGCAAGGAACGGCATGAAAAGAGAGAAGTGTGACCCCCAGACGGTCAGAAACTTCAGAGTTTGCACCACTGTGTAATTTAGTCATCCAACACGGGCTTTGCTTTACGGGCCCATCCACAGATGGCTTTGAATTGTCAAGGGTTCTTCTCTGAAGTTCCATTCAAAGTGTGTGGCCAGGAACAGGCACTTGTGACCTTGCCTCTCCCGCTGGCATCATCGCTGCGGTTGCAGAAGAGGAGTTGTTAGTTGATCTGATTGTCGAGAGGGACTTGGGCTGGAAGTTACAACATCTGGAGTTTACCCAGCTCGGGAAGACTTCTGCCCCGTGGCTCCTGGTGGTTTTGGGATCAGGTGTGATTTGGGCTAGGTGATCCTGCTCTGGACTGGATGATCTTTTGAGGTCCCTTCCAGTCCCTAATGTTCTGTGATTTATAAAGCTGCAGGTTTCAAGGAAAGGCTGGTAGTTAATAGAAAGATGTCACTTCCTATGTGGG
The DNA here is from genome assembly GCA_028565055.1 of Phoeniculus purpureus. Taxonomy (NCBI): domain Eukaryota; kingdom Metazoa; phylum Chordata; class Aves; order Bucerotiformes; family Phoeniculidae; genus Phoeniculus; species Phoeniculus purpureus. The sequence continues at coordinate 1,448,485 of JAOXOE010000602.1, forward strand.
TTTTAACCTGCTTTAACAAAACCAACTCCATGGGAGTCAGAAGCATCATGCTTGATGGGGCATCTCTCTGGGTTCTGTTTTCCCATCTTTTTAAATTCCCACGGAAAGTGAGAACTCAGAAAACTCATGGGAATTGAAGAATGACGGAAGTTCGGGTTGGTTTAGATTCCTGGTTGTGATTTAATCAAAATGTCCTCTTTTCATAGTGGGTTGGGTTGGAAGAGACCTTCAGAGCTCATCTGGTCCAAACCCCTGCATGGAGCAGGGATGCCTGCAACTACAGCAGGTTGCTTAGAGCCCCAAGGTCCGTCCTGGCCTGGGATGTTCCCAGGGATTGGGGCATCAGGTACCTCTCTGGGCAACCTGGGACAGGGCCTTGCTGCTCTCAGCATAAGAAGTTTCTTGAGAACTTCACCTGTGGAACTTGTGAGTCCCTGTGCAGAGCGTCTCCACCAGGACATTTCACTAGGACTTTGAATAAGCAAAGTGGGACCCTGCAAGTGCATTGGTAAATCAGCGCTTCAGCAGGCTACAGCCCCATACAGAAAGGTTTGCTTTTCTAGGTGATTTTCTATTTTTAAAGCTGAGAACAGGTTAACGTTCTGCAGCAGTAGGAATCCCCAGGAAGACCCTGAAGGGAGCACAAGCCGCACAGGATTCTCCTTCAGCGCGGGGCACTACTATGGGTAGTGCATGTGGCCAAGCTTACTGTACCTTCCCAAGGCATGGAATTAATTCAGTGCGAAAGGGTTTTCTCTACCCGTTGGACAAAGCCAGCACCTCAGAGCCTTCTGCTTGCATGACTTGCTGCACGAAAGTCACACTTAGAGCTTTCTCTCCTAAACTGCAAACAGTGAAGCACTGCACACCCATGGGAGAAGTAGAGGAAATGGAGTAACCTGCGGGAGAAAACAAATGCTGGCTGCTCCATTTCTGTCTCTCTGTGCCTCCAGTAGGTGTTTGTTCATTGAAAAGCCTTTCATCTTTGTTCTCTTTTCATCCCTCAGGGTATGCTGCTAAAGCGAAGTGGCAAGTCGCTGAATAAAGAGTGGAAGAAGAAATACGTGACGTTGTGTGACAACGGCGTGCTGACCTACCATCCCAGTTTACACGTAAGTACACGCAGAGATTTGCCAGAGCTCATTGCACCCCAGGACGGCCAATGTGAAGGCTCCAGGTCTTGAAACTTACCTTGCTCTGTAGTGCAGGCGGCTGGGTAATAGAAACAAGCAATGGTCTCACTGAGATGTTGAGAATTGTGTCTGGTCCTACGTTTTATTGTCGTACCACATAAAAATCAGAGGGTACTCACTTGTAACATCTGTAGGACCAGTTATTGCTAAACCTGTCGGTGTCATGTGGCGCTTCTGGGCAATTTTTCATTACGGAGGGAGTAATCAAGGGTTTGATCAGATGTTTTGGGACCTGCATATGGGAGTGGCAGGAAGCATCCCCTTCACATAGGTGATGTCTGAGGAGCACGGCCCCTGTGATGCTGTGCTCGCACCAAATGGCTGTTCCCAGTCTGCTGCACTGTGGCTGTACACAAGATGTCCACATCTCAGACCCTGCCACAAGAAAGCTTTGCTGCAGTTTCTGATGTTTCATCTGTGTGACTTAAGAATTATTTAAGAAGTTAGATGACAGCCGGCTTCAAGGACTTGCTGCTTTCCATCAGAAATCTTGTCCCACCTCTGCCTTGTGTTCTGGAGCAAGGTTTTCACTCTCCTGTTTTGTAAAACTCAAGTCTGTTCTCCTCTCTGTCCACTCTTAGTGTCTTTAAATTGGGGAATTCTGCTGTGAAACGGCCCCCAGATACCTGAAGCGCATACTGGTGCTGCTCACAGAAAGGAAGCATGGATACTGCGTGCCATTGAGGCAGCCCCATGGAACTCCCACAGGAGATTCCCTTACATTGTGTTGGCCAACTCTGGGTCATCAAGGAAGGAGGAGACAAGCTGCCATTGTCTGCGCTCGGGTCCCTTCCTCGCTTTGTGGAAGTGCTCTGTTCTTCCTGGGGGTTGCTGTGCACGCGTTAGTTTTTCATTGCCTCTTGCAGACAATAGAGTACTTCTTCTCTGTAGGCTTCCTGGGAGCTGCTCAGTCTCCCCCAGAGTGAGAATCCGTTGAGATTAGAGGTAATTACTTTGAGATTAGAGGTAAATCCATTGGAGATTAGAGAGAATCCATTTAAAGAAGAAGTAATTACTAGCCTGTAATTGTTTCCCTCTATCCCCCACCGTGCCCTCCCCCCAAAAGGTACAACAGCTCTGTATTTCCATTTGCTCAGTCATCCTTGCGTAGATGGGAGAGGTTTGTAGCAGGCTGCTTTTCCCTTGGCTCTTTGGGACTAGGTGGTAGTGAGGGACCATGCTCAACTCCAAGCTGACAAGCTGCTGGAGAAAATGCCATATTTCATTCAGGGGCTTCTTGAGCCACCTTTACTGACTTCAGTCTCCAGGAGTACCTGGGGTTCTGCTCGTTCCTGTGACAGTCTTTCTCTGACAGGATTTGAATTGTAAATGATGCTGAGCTTAGGCCTTATTTCTGGAGAGTCACTGCAGCGTGTTCCTATTCTTTTGTCAGTTAGCTGTTGCTACTGTACCCTGCAGAGCATTCGGCACCCATCAGGCAGCAGTGAGTGAGTAGCATCTCCTCTGTTTCTGCAAACCACACTGGGAAGAGGAGATAGGACCAGCAGCTTTGTAGGTGGGAAAGTCAGCACTTCCTCCAGGACACTGCCGAGTGCATGGGTTTGTGGTTTAGCGTTGCTGGGTTTTATCTGTAACTGGTTGTTGCTTTTCTCACAGCAACCCAAAGAGACTGATGGATAATACTGATACTACTGATTCCTAATCCTAATAGCTTGAGTTGCCCTTTGGGATAATTCCTTAAGTTGTTTTGAAAAATAGGGACCTTATTCACAGAATCACAGATCTGGTTGATCGTAAGAGACCTTTAAGATCATCAAGTCCAACTGTTGACCCAGCTCTGCTAGGTCACCACTAACCCATGTCCATAAGCACTATGTCTGTTCCTACCAACATTCCCATTGAATAGCATCTAAGAAAGACAACACCTCAAGTCAATGTCCTAAATTACGACTATAGTTGTAGTGGCCCCTCTAACTACCAGAAGGGAGGTTTTAGTCAGGTGGAGTCAGACTCTTCTTCCAGGCAACTAGCGACAGGACGAGCAAGCAGGGCCTGAAGCTGCACCAGGGGAGGGTTAGGTTGGATGTTACGAAGTCCTTCCTCATGGAAAGGGTGATCAGACCATGGAAATAACTGCCCAGGGTGGTGGTGGAGTCCCCCATCCCTGGAGGTGTTTAAGGACAGCCTTTAGTGCCCTGGTCTGGCTGATGTGGTTATGTCAGGTCATAGGCTGGACTGGATGATCTTAGAGGTCTTTTCCAGCCTCAATAATTCTGTGATTCTGTAAACCCATTAAATCCCGGCTCTGAAGCAGCTTCCTGGTTAGGTTATCTCAAGCGTGCAAGTTGTTTTAGTTATAAAAAGCCCTGCCTGCAGTTGCATTCTGTGAGGTGCATGGTGAGCCAGCCTCTAGTGGTGACAGAAGAAGTAAATTTAGAAGAGAATTAGGTCTTTCCAGACTGTGCTTTGAACCAGAACCTATCGCCTGTGTTGGAGGAACCCATTACAATATTTAAGGGCAACTGCTGGTCAGCAGTGTGTTAAATATTGTTGGCCAGAAGTGGATCAGTTGTGTCCCCCGACACGGCTCAGGCACAAGGCAGTGGGTTTCACATAGCAAATGTGCCCGTATTGCAGAAATCAGTCCTCGAAAGGATTTTGGATGGGGAGTGGAAAATCAAATGAGTCGAGTGTTACCTTGCAGGTGTCGCTGCAAGGGTCAGGCTGTTTGGCGGGGCGGGATGTTGAAATGACGGCTGCATTGTGCCAGCTAAATGAGTAACCGCTAATGCCACCGCTTGACGTTCCACACAATAGCTAAATTCATACCCTGCCTTTTCAAGAAAGTGGGGGGAGAGGAAAGCGGGCAAAGAAAAATATATGTACATAAGCACCCTACTGTTCTCTGCCTTGGTCGTGTCAGGGTTTTTTTCAGGAACCTCAAACCTTCCCGTCCCTTGGGATGCTGCGGAGCTCCGCCGATAGAAAATGGTGGAGATAATGAGAGAGAACTTTGACCCTCAGGCTTCAAAGTTCACCGTAGCTACCTATTCATCTTACGCTTCTGGAGCAGAGCCGTCGAATGCATGAGTAAAATTCTGGCCGACAAATTCAGCGTTGGCCTCCCCAAAGGGCCCTGGGGAATTTGTCTAGAAGGCATCTCTTGGCTTTGAATGGCAGAATGCCATGTGCGAGGGCTCCCACAATGTATTCGCCGCGATACCTGCTGGGCAGCGTTACGCGCCGCTCCTTTATCTCAGCCTTATCCCCGTGAATAGCTGATGTTGCTTCACCACTGGCTGCCTGCCAGAGGGTTGCCATCACACCACAGGTCAGCAGATGAGAGAGCTTTAGCCGTGGATAGCCGTCTTCTGCTCTTGTAGCCTCACCATCATCACTATCCCTCCCTTTAAAAAAGGGAAAAAAGCACCTTTTTTTAAAGCAGGTTGCTCTTTTCCCTGTGTATGTTTAATCTGTTCTAGAGCTGATTTCAAGTAAAACCACAGCACCGGGGCACCCTAAGGTGGCAAAACAGCTTCTTAAATACACAGGAAGGAAGGGTTGATGCCCATCTAGACCATGTTGTTATGTAAGTCCCATGCACCTACACAACAAGGTGGGTTTTCCTTGCTGAGGTGTGTCCTGAAGTAATGCTGCTCTTTAACCTTTCTGCCACCCTCCTTGACTGATTAGGTGGGGTTCAGGCTCTTCTCCCAGGAAACTAGTGACAGGACAAGAGGGCAGGGCCTGAAGCTGCACCAGGGGAAGGTTAGGTTGGATGTTACGAAGCCCTTTCTCATGGAAAGGGTGATCAGAGCCTGGACTGGACTGCCCAGGGCACTGGTGCAGTCCCCATCCCTGGACGTGTTGAAGGACAGCCTGGCTGTGGCCCTTAGTGCCCTGATCTGACTGCTGTGGTGATGTTAGCTCATGGGCTGGATGAGCTCAGAGGACTTTTCCATCCTCAGTGATTCTCTGATTCTGAGGACCTGCCCTGATGTGTGTAGGACTGAAGGGGGGAAACCCATCTGTCTCTTTCATCTGGGCTCCTTAGTATATCAGTTCCAAACCTCTTCCTTTCACGTGTTGCTGACTGGATGAGCAACCTGTATGATCAGCTGTTCAAAGGGACTATTATCCATGTTGTTCTATCCTAAATAAAGTGAATTATTGTTTTAAAAGCAAAATTTTAGCCTGGTGTCAGGGGTTTGTATCCAGCACAAGACTAAACTTTATGCAGGAGCTTCAATAATACGTTATCCAGACAAATCTTCTCAGAAAGAGCTGCAGAACAGACCCAGTTTATGGCCCTCAGAAAGATCTGGAGTGGAGGACTGGGCTTTTGGTTGAGCTTTCGTTGCTCAGCTCTTTCCTCCAGGAAAAGCAGGTTTGGTGAAACACAGGAGGCTGCTGAAAATGTCTTCTCTGAGGTCCAGGCGTGTTGTAGGTCCGTGCAGTTGCCTCCGTCGTTACGCCTAACCGCCTGGAGACATGGATTGGGTTCAGCTTTATTTTCAGGGTTGCATTACCCCAGGCTGTTTAATAGCTCCGAAGTGTGTTGTTTGCGTTGCTTTAATAGAAATATTCATGCTCTTGGATGTTTCTCAAATACCACCGTGGATGCCCATTTATTTTCCCTCCCTGTACATTCAGAGGGATGTAAAGCTGAATACTGGCTGCCTCTGCGCACCCTTCGAGCTGGCCTTTCCGCAGCTCCTCGCATCAGGCTTTGGCAGACAAGGATTTGAAGTGACCAAAGGATGCGTGTCTGTTGTTTTTCATAGCTCTGCCCCTTGAAAGAGTAGCGATAACATTTCCCCAAGCTTTCTTTTCTTAATTCCAGCACGTTTCACTGGGAATTTCCGTGGCTTCTAGCAATAACTAGAGGATTACTGTACACTTTATGGAACAAATATTTGTTAGTGACACTGTTGTTCCTCTTTTTATTAAAGGTGCCCAACATAAAGTGTGTTTTAAAAGCAAAAGAGGCTTTTATAAAGTGGTGGAGCAGTATGGATCCTTAATAGCTTCCCAGAAAACGTCTTTATTATCTTAAAGACGTAATGGAGTGAAGATCACTTTAGGCATAAGCTGGAACACAGGAGGTCCCACATCAATATGAGAAGGACCTTCTTCCCCGTGAGGGTGAAAGAGCATTGGAAGGGGCTGCCCAGGGGGGTTGTGGAGTTTCCTTCTCTGGAGACGTTTCAAACCCTCCTGGCCATGTTCCTGTGCGACTGGATCTAGGGGATCCTGCTGTGGCAGGGGGACTGGACTGGGTGATCTTCCGAGGTCCCTTCCAATCCCCAGTGTTTTTCAGTCTCCATCTGCATTCTGTGGTGACACTTGGGCTGACAAAGCACCCTCAAGCATTCCTTCAGCTATTTTAGGGAGGATCACTGAAGGAGGATGGTAGTCTGGGACCTGCTGCTTTTGATGTGACATCAAGTGACACAAACCACATGGCAGGATTCTCTGGAATCACACGTTTGCCCTCAAAACGTGGGGGTAATTGAACTCATGAGTGTTGAGACCCTGCCGCAGCCCTATCAAGATTAAGATGCCGGTAACAGTGATGGTTTTATAAGGGTTTAAAAAAAATCTTAGCACATTTGAGGGAATTAAATCACTTAATCTATTAATTTTGTAGCTGTTTCTTAAAAAGCAGAAGGCACCGTTTCACAACGCGGCAGAACAGCTGCTGGATTTTCACAGCTCAGCGCAGGCTTCTGCCTTAAGCTCAGAGCTGCATCGCGATTTTATGAGCTGAGCTGGAGCCTGGTATCTCCCCCAAAACACAGAGAAATAAGGAGATCTTTAATCCACGATCTGTAGAGGCTACTGACTAAATCATAGAGTGGTACACAGATGATTAGGGGTTGGAAGAGACCTCCAGAGGTCATTGAGTACAACACCTCTGCTTGAGCAGGACCATAGATCCTTCCAGTTTTGGAACCTGTGTTGTGTGAAGCTGAGGGATCTGGAGAAGCCTGGAGGAGATGGAGGGGAGACCTTCTTGCTCTCTACAGCTCCTTGAAAGGAGGGTGTAGAGAGGCAGGGGTTGCTCTGTTCTCCCCAGTGGCCAGTGATAGGATGAGGGCAAATGGCCTGAAGCTGCACCAGGGGAGGTTCAGGTTGGCTGTCAGGAGGGATTTCTTTGCTGAAAGGGCTGTCTGGCACTGGAACAGCTGCTCAGGGAGGAATTAAGAACGTTCTAGGCTGGAAGGGACCTCTAGAGGTCAGCTAGTCCAACCTCCCTACACAGAGACAACTCCACCTAGCTCAGGCTGCTCAGAGCCTCATCAAGCCAGACCTTAGATGACTCCAGGGATGGGGCCCCCACCACCTTCCCGGGCAGCCCATTCCAGCCATCAGCCACCCTCACAGTGAAGAGCTTGTTTGTAATCTCCAGCCTAAATCTCTCCTTTCCCAGCTTGAACCCACTGCTCCTTGTCCTAGCTGTACAGACTCTCTTGAAAAGACTTTCATGCAGCTCCCCTCAGGTACTGGAAGGTCAAAAGAAGGTCCCCCAGCAGCTGCCTTCTCTGCAGGCTGAACAGCCCCAACTCTCTCAGCCTGTCCTCACACGAGAGACGCTCCATTCCCGTGATCAGCTGAGTGCCCCTTGTTGGCTCTGTGCTCTGAGGGAGACAGTGCCTGTAATGTCCATCCACACACACAGCTCCCTTCTCCCTCCCGAATGAAAGGAGCAGCTTAGTTCAGCTTCCAGGGGGATGCCAGTTGGATCTCTGGACGGCCAAGCCGGGCTGTGTGGCTGGCTGTGTCTCTGATTTGCCTCTCAATCGCTTGTGATGACAAGAGTTTACCTTTATCACAAAGACTCAAAGGAATCCCGCGGTTGTGCTTTGTCGGTGAGAGTGAAGCCCAAAGCAGCCAGGGACTGGCTATTTGCTCTCTGTCTGTAATGGCTTGGATGCAGTGGTGTTTAATTTGGGGGGGGAATAGGCTGGTAGCAGTCAAAGAGCTTTGTGTTTAGACTTGGGATCATCTCCTAAATGATAATTTCCCTGCAAGGAAGAAAACACCAGCCCTACACGATGTGTTTGGCAGGGTTTGTGATTGTTTCTGCGACGGTTTGTGGTGCCAGAACTGCAGATTCATCGGGAGCTTTCGGCACAGCCTGCTGCACCCCAGTCAAAAGTAGGGGAATGTCCATGGGATGTCCATGGGATGTACATGGAGCATCATCCTGTGAGGTTTTCCCAGTGCATTTCTAATTCTTTCGTTAACTAAAGCTGAAAGACTTGATCTGAGGCTGCAGAGCTGCTTTAGTGCAGGGCAATAGCTGTTCTTCTCACTGTCATCTAGTGATAGGACGAGGGGCACCGGGTGTGAGCTGGAACAGAGGAGGTTCCACACCAATCTGAGCAGGACCTTCTTGGCAGTGAGGGTGCCAGAGCCCTGGCAGGGGCTGCCCAGGGGGGTTGTGGAGTCTCCTTCTCTGCA
>JAOXOE010000602.1:1476373-1497994 GCA_028565055.1 Phoeniculus purpureus
CAGTAATTCAAGTTCACATGTTGGTGTTTATAGCCAAGGCCTAATGAATACACTTGCCCAGGGTGCCTATTTGTCCCTGTCTCCAGCAGTCAGGTGTTGCCGCAAAGGCCCAGGTCTCCAGGTTCAAGACACAAAGACTGAAATCACCTCTTTGGTGAGGCAAGTCTTTCTGCGCTGACTGGATTCAGATGCAGTGGGACTGGGTGAGTTCAGATATGCTGACAAATATGCTGGCCATGGACTACTCTGGGATGTGTGGTGGGGCTGTGTGCTGTGGGCTGGGGCTTTGCAATGGTGCTGCATGCTGCTGCTACGGTGTATATGGGGACAGACCTTACCACTTTTGGAGAAGGAAACTGGAGACTGCCTGCAGGCAGGGTTTTCTGTACATGCTGGAAGTATGTTTTTGAGGTAGCCCTATTTGCTGTTGGTACATTAGCTTGTACAGCTACAGTGTTCTCTCTTGTGGACTGGTGAAATCATCTCTATATGCTCTTACCATATCCTCCACTTCTGTTCTCTCCTGCCATTCTGCTTAGTTTTATTGTTTTCAATCCCTCATTTGCCTCTTCTATCCTTGAGCAGCCTTGCAGGGACCAGCTGCATAGCAAATTATTTGCTTCTATAGCCGTCGTCCTTTACTGTGCTTGGTAAAGTGTTTAAAGCAGCCTTACTTTTGCCTCTTCTTGGCAGGAGTCCTCTGCTTTTCTTTCACTTTCTCCTACCATTAGCTCTCAATCACAAGTTAAAAGCTGACAGCTTTTAAGAAAGGGATAGTAGCTTAGTCAATACATAGTAACATGATGTCAGGCTGTGACAGTTCTGATGAAGAATTAAAAAAAGCTGGAGTTCACACACTCGTCTATAGTAAGATGTTATGAGGATTAATCCTTTCCTCATATGCAGAGAACAGAAGATGAAAGAACAATGTCACTTAATTCATTTGGCATCTTCTTTCCTGTCCCTGCCCCTCTCCTCAGTGCCACTCAAACCCTTCACTTCTCATTGAGTAAAGCAAGATGTCATGGTTTTTGTCAGGTGCTTTCATGCAGGTATAATTTCTTCATGCTTGCTTGCTTACTCATCTCTGGAGGCTAAACCGGTGCCTTTCAGGGAAGCAACATAGTAGATGTCACTGGAACGGGACCAAATTCCAGAACTGAGATCTTCTCGTTTCAGATTTGGAAAACTGGCATCTATATAAGGTGAAGAGCACTGTAACTATTTTTATAGAGGCACCACATTTTAAAATCCCTTGCCTTGTAGAGAACTTGGTGGCAGTAAGTCCGGGGGTATTCATTGCATCGAGCAAATTTTTGTCACTGATTTTATTGGAGGCAAGGTTTTGCTTGAATGTACTTGAAACAGAGATGTCGGTTTTGAAGTCACTGTCATGATTCGGAATTTATTGAAGCACTAAACATACCATTAGGAAAGTACAGCAGAGTACTGTGGTAAAGAAATGCATTGTGCCATTTGATCTCATTAATGTTTATACATATGTGAAGAGTGGGTGTCAGGAGGATGGAGCCAGGCTTTGCTCAGGGGCATCTAATGATAGGACAAGGATCAGTGGGTGTGAGCTGGAACACAGGAGGTTACAGATCAATATGAGACGGAACTTCTTCCCAGTGAGGGTGACAGAGCCTTGGAAGGGGCTGCCCAGGGGGGTTGTGGAGTCTCCTTCTCTGGAGATGTTTTGAACCCACCTGGGCATGTTCTTGTGTGACCAGATCTATGGGATCCTGCTGTGGCAGAGGGACTGGGCTGGTTGATCTTTGGAGGTCCCTTCCAATCCCTAATGTTCTGTGTTTCTGTGATTCCATTGCATCCTTGCCTTCTTGCTTCCTTTACGATGGGCCAACGTTGCATGCTGGTAGGAACCAAGCTAATGGTAGCTTCGTCTTTCCTTTACATAGGGTAGGCTGCAACAAGGGTCTTGCTAGTCTTGCTAGTCGTCCCGATACCTGTGTCTTACCGTTGCGAGACTGACCTTCTCCCTTGTTTGTCACAAAGTGCCCGATTAGTCTGCTGAGTAGGAATGGTCCTGTCACTCCAAACGTGCCTTCAGGTGCCCTTTGCTCACGGAGTGTTGCTGCCTGTGAGAAGCCAGGCATTCCAGAAGCAGGGAAACCCTTTCTTTGTCAAGAGGGAAGCTCTGTTTTTCCTTATTTAATTGCAGTTGCTGGTGGAGGGAAGGAGGCAGCAGCTCGGCCATTCAGTGGGGCTTTCTGTACATGACAGGCCAGCTTTGTGATTTACAGGCTCTAGGCACAAGGCTGGAAAAATGGTAGATGCTGTGGAAAGAGAATACTCCAGAGGCTCTTTCATCTCCATCCCCCAGTCTTGCTCAGAGCTTCCTTTTAATTTCACTCAGTGCAGCAGGTTATTTTAAGTCCTCAATAGCTCGAGTGTCCGAGCTGAAACCAGCTAAATGATGACCAGTTCCTGCCTGAGGACCGAGCTCTGTGTATTTTAACAACATTTGGGCTTTTCCTTTCTGCCACGGGCTGTAATCTCCTGCCACCCCTTCTCCCCCGCTCCGAGGTGTTTATTATCGCCGGCGCGCTTCTGCAGAGCTGCAGTTCCGACAGGATTTTCATGTCAGTCCTGTGCAGCCCTGCCTGCCTCCAGCCTTCTGCAGTCATTGTGCAGTGGCAGCATCCCTTTAACTTGGGTTTGAGGCAGAGGAGGGATGTAAAGAACTTGATAGAACATTTATGGTAATAGCTGTACAGGGAAGCTGTCGAGCATTGGATTTCACAGCCAGAAGAATCCCAGCTCGCTGAAATGGGTCTGAAACACAACTAACAGATGGTTTTAGTCTATTGCTTCCCCTGCTCAAATAAAAGGCTTGCTTCTTTCGCCTCTATTTAAAACACGTGCGTAGGAGATGAAAGTGGCCGGCTATTTTTTATTATGCAGTCCACCAGCTCCCGACATCTTTGCCTTATTTCATTTCAGCGCTAACGGCACAGGGAAAGTTCTGAAACACCCTCTTTGGGTCCAGCCTTCCTTGGGTTGCAGCAAAGACTCCTGCTGCAGCCAGAGCTGTTGCTGTTGTTTTCGTCATCAGCGCTTTTCTTCTTCCTCTCGAGCCCGGCGCTATTAATTTTGTTGCTGCTTCGGCTCTTTAATTGATCCCATTCAGCGGTGCCGCTTTTGTCGAGTCTGGCTTCTTGTCACTTCGGCAAATCAAAAACCCAAATTAATCAATCTCCAGCCACTTGAGAATAAGGCCGACTTGGAGAGCCGGGCGCCACAAAAAAGTCTAATTTCACTTTGAAAGCCTGTTGGAAAAATTTAACAAGAAGATGCAAGAAAAATGTAAACCAGATCAAGCTCCACTTTGGTCTGCGGAGAATAGCGTCACCTGTTGAGTTTGTTTCAAGTTTTTGTAAATAGGTGATTTGACAAAAATACGAAATAAATCAAAAGGCACGGAGAGAGGAGAGGTCAGTGTATCCTTGTTTCCGCTGCAGATGGTGGCACAGGAGAGAGGGTTGTGTGTGAGAGAGAGAGAATAGGAACCGGGGGCCAAAGACGCAGCTCCGCTCGCAGATTTTTGTGTCTCAGCCTTTGTGCTGCGCTATTCCTGTGCTTTGTGTTGCCTCTTGTCCTCGTGGTTTTACACCCCCAGCCCCTCTACCCCGGCCCGGGGCACTCAGACCCCCTGATCATCCCTCGTTTTCTTTATCTCCTCGGTTCCTGCGTTGGTACCTGCTGCAGCTCTGCCATGGGTTCACACAGAATTGCAGAACACTAGGGATTGGAAAGGACCTCGAAAGATCACCCAGTCCGATCCCCCTGCCACAGCAGGATCCCCTAGATCCAGTCATTAGGGATTGGAAGGGACCTCGAGATCATCCGGTCCAGTCCCCCTGCCACAGCAGGATCCCCTACATCCAGTCACATAGCAACATGGCCAGGTGGGTTTTAAATGTCTCCAGAGAAGGAGACTGCACAACCCCCCTGGGCAGCCCCTTCCAGTGCTCTGGAGAAACTGCTTCAGTCTCAGGTGCAGTTGGGGAGGGTGCCCGTTGGTGGCTGCACTGTGCTAGGGGCACCCAGGAAGCGCAAGCTGGCTGTGACCTGGATTTCTTACCCGTCTCTAATCCAGGAGGGCTCTCACAACATCCGTAGAGGGCACCAGTGGAGTTGTCTTGGAAAGCTGTTCGCAGAGCATGTGCTGTTTGCATGATGCAGAGAGAGAAGCGCGGCTTGTGCAGAATGTTCCCTCTGACCAACATGGTATAGGACATGAGGTTGTGGAGTCTCCTTCTCTGGAGACATTTAAAACCCACCTGGACATGTTCCTGTGCAGCTGGATCTAAGTGATCCTGCTGTGGTGGGGGGATTGGACAGATGATCTGCCAAGGTCTCTTCCAGTCAGTAATGTTCTGTGATAAAGGATATCAGGAGTATTTTGAATGGCAAGTAAAGCACAGTGCAACAGCAAAGCACTTGAGACCTCTCTGAGATGGGTTGGTTGGTTTCTTTTTTCATCTGACGTTCCATCTCATAATTCCAGGTTGTAGTTGTAGGCAACCTAACTTCTTTCCTTTCACGTCTCGTTTTTCCTACCAGAACTTGACATAACTGGAAAGAATTTCTCATGATTGTTGATGCCCCATCTCTGGAGATGTTCAGGGTGAGGCTGGATAAGTCTCTGGGCAACCTGATCTAGTGAGGATGTCCCTGCTCGTTGCACAGGGGTTGGGCTAGATGCCCTTTGGAGGTCCGTTCCAGCCTGGGCCGTTTGATGAGTGTGACTGTAATTACAAGATGGATCTTGTGGAGAGGCAGCCGTGGGACTTGCTTTGTGGAACAAAAGCTACGCTGGCTTCTTCCATTGTGATTTCCATCAGACGAGGGTCAGACTTGAACAAGTAAGATCTTTGTCTTGTCCCATGTGCCATGCACCTATGGACTAAAGTCAGTGCTCCACAACAAAGCGATCAGGTTTGTAATATCCTATCCCGTGATAACTTACGGGATCTGGTTACTGCATATGTGAAAATTAGCTCAGATGACATGCAGAGATGTAAACTTACCCACAGTGTACTCCAGAGTGCCTAGTTCACTCCTTTTTCTGCAGTGAGCACCTGTACTTTGTCCATACTGCTTTGTGTAGAAGCTTTGTCTTGTCCTTTGATAGGGATGACCCTGCAAAACTCCCCTTTCCTTGAGAAACACGTGTGCAGAGTCATCCAACATGTGTGAGGTTCATGGTGTCCTCCGTGGTGCAGTGAGGGGGTCCTCATGGCTGCTCTTGCTGACAACAGAGAGGGATTAATAGTTGCACTGGGGCGAGAGGGCAGGGAGAAGACTGGGTCCTTGCTGGCACCTCAGCTGTGTTTGTTGGGAGGCAGCAGCAGGCACAGGCTGGAGCACAGCTGTGCCCGGTTTTGGAGGAGAAGACATTTCTCAGCAGCGCGCGGCCGCACGTCGCCTAGGAACAGGTTGCAGGAGCGGGGACGTGGCGGTCAGGAGGAGCCCAGCTACGTGGCAAGGGGAGAGTTTTGTCCTTAATGCCGTATAATATAGATATACACCCTGCAAATGATGACCATCATCAGCCAGAGCTGCTCGTACAGTCCATCAAAAGCTGCCGAGCTAATGATGGGCTGGGCAGATAATCAGGGGAGAGTTAATTGTAAGGTTCGATACGGCATCTTGTCAGCAGAGATAAGTTGTCACGTTTTCCACTTGAGCTGAAACTAAATGATTGTAAAATAAGTTATGAGTGTCCTTGGGCCTGTCTGCCAGAATGATGGCTAAGAATACATTCCTGGCCCATCAGTCTCAAGCAGCCCGCTTGATATTTATGCGAGCTGAATGTTATTTTATTCCCCCTCTAGTCATGCTTGTCAGCTTGCCGAGTGAAAAGTGAAACTGCTTCTTTGACTCATACTTCACGTATTGAAGCTCGGAGAGGCTGCAGATTGTTATTATTATTACCAGTATTATATATTTTTTCGGGTGTGCGTCGAACATTGATGCCCGATTGGGAAGAACTAATGGCTGACATTGAGCGCGCGGGATGGCTGCAAAACAGCCCATCGCGAGCCGGCGGAACGAGCCTTTACGAGTCGCGGCGCCTCTGTCAGAGCTGGTTTAGATGTGGAGTAATGAGGCGCTTGCTTTTTTAATTCGCCGTGCCTTTTGCCTCGCCTTTTTTTAGGTATATTTAATGGTGCCGGCAGCGGTCGTCTGTTCTCGGCCGTGGTAATTGGTACAAAATAAAATGCATTATTTGTATTCAGTCAGGAGTAGGAAATTGCATTCAGCGGGCTGAAGCCTCGACTCATTTACAGTTTGCCAAAGCTGGGCTTTCAGGAGCCCTCTTTTCAATTTGAAGAATACCTTGTCAGGCGAGAGAAGTAGTGGGAAATGGGAAAGCGCAGTGTGTGAGCCCCGCGCCTTTTGATTGCTCATATTTTAAACCGGGCGAATGTTAAGTAACTGCCGTCTTCAAAGGGTGCTTCTCTGAGCCCGGCAATACGGGGCATTAATACACAGATAACATCAGCTCGGCGCCCGTTTACGAGCAACTCGCGGCTCTTCCGTGGTTGAGGGGGAGGGAGGGCTTCGGGCTCTTCGTTTCTGAGCTGTTTGACCCAAGGACGGCAGGTTATTACCAGGAAGGGGCTGTGGATCGCAAGGATTTACCATAGAAGGTTAATTCTTCAGCTCTCTGACGCCAGCGGTCGGACTGCACGTGGCTACGTGGCCTCATTTTTCAGTGCTCACGAGCAGGTTTTGTTGGTGCAATTTATAGCCTAGAAATTAGACTGAGCCACAGTCGACACACAGATCTACCCTAGGGTTTAACCATCCGGGATCCTGCTGCAAACAGCTGCAACCAGCCCCTGGTTGTGTGTCAGGGTGTGGTTTATTCTACAGCTTCGTGGTTGGCCCCGGAGCAGCAGATGGTGATGAACACTCACACCCTGCCTGCGGGACCGGAGCGCTTTGTCATCACCAGTATTTGCAAACGAGCTCTCTGAAAGGCCTGGGAGAGGGTGATGAAACCAGAGGGCGTGCGGTTTTGGTGCCCCATGGCAGAACTCGCTGCCACAGCCGGGCCTCTTGCTTGCAGGGCTTGGCTTTGTGGCTGGCCTGCCTCTCTCCGCTGCAAAGGATGGGGTTTCATGTAGGATTTTTTCCTTCTTTGTGAATACCTGAGGTAGGAAACTTTCTTACACCTTGAACTGGAGGTAAACATTCAGTGTCAAGGTAAATATTCCGGTGTCAGGGAGACAGAGAGGTCCATGTGTGACCGCATCTGGAATCTTGTGGCTAGTTGTGGGCCTCTCAGTTCCAGAAGGACCCAGAGCTGCTGTGTCCAGCACAGAGCCACAGAGATGATGAAGGCAGTGGAGCATCTCCCTGCTGAGGAAAGGCTGAGGGAGCTGGGAGAAAAGGAGACTGAGGGATGACCTCATTGATGTCTCACTGACGTGTGACCCTGCCTCACCAGGCACACGAGTTACACCCTTTGTTTTCCCACCTCTCTTGCCTTCACCACATTTTTCTCCATGTTGTCTTTAGTACTAATGGAAGCGGGTAATGTTCGGAGAGCACTGAGATACCCATTTGACTGTGTGTTAGAGGGTCTGACCGCTCATTTGTGGATCAGTCTGATCTTTGTGAGAAAAAGCAATTGGAAATCAGGAAGTGATTTCCCGTTGTTTGCTGTCAGTTCCAGCTGGCCTCCTTCTCAAATAGACACAGAATCCTGTTGATTTAATAGGACTTGAGCTAAGTTAGTGCCTTTTTGAAACAGTAATGGATGTTGTTAGGAGACTCTCCTGCAGCCTTTGGAAGTCAACGAGCTCAAGACGCTAACTACAGCAGGGGGTTGTGTCTTGGAGTCTAGCGAGCAGTAATTGAAATCTGACAGTATGTTTATTTCTCCTTCTGTTTTTTTCCCCTCGCAACCTGCAGACACCGGACTAGGAGACTCCGTGTGCTCAAGCCCAAGCATATCCAGTACGACGAGCCCCAAACTCGATCCACCTCCTTCACCTCACGCCAACAGAAAGAAGCACCGCCGGAAGAAAAGCACGAGCAATTTCAAGGCCGACGGCATCTCGGGCACAGCTGAAGGTAAGCTGATGCCGGGGGGAACTCTGCGGTCTGAAAATATCATTTGGAGGAGTTGTGCACCACTCAAGTACACCGTCGTATACAGGAGGTTAAAGAGAAGTAGAGAAGTTAGAGACGTGAGGCATCATGATGGTGGCTTCCACCATCTGAAACGCAGTTGGAACCAATTGAGTTAATAGATCCCCAAGGTAATAGGGAGCATCGTGAGCTCAGTTTAAGGTAAGGAGCAGGCACACTCGTGAGGCTACAAGGAAAGCAAATGTCCGGTTCGCTGAGTCGCCCAGGCATCATCTTCGAACTCGTGCGTCTTCAGTGTTACTGAATTTCGCGTTAGCACTTCTCTCTCAGCTCGTCCCGAGCTCTAGAACAGCAGACGCTTCTGACGCCTGTCATTGTTTGGATATTCAGCTGCCGGTGGAAAGATTGTGTTATTTGAGGATAAAAAGGAAAAGGGGAGAGTTTAAATGTTTGGGTTCTTTTTTAAGAATCGGAAAGCAAAAGCCAGGAGGAACTTGTTTTATTTTTTTCCCCCCTTAGCTTAGCTGACTGTTTCCACCGCGAACAGCGCTCCGGCTGCTCAGTGCCCTTCTGAAGGGATAACAATGCGTACGGGAGCCAGATAGGATCTAAAACATGCTTGTCCTTTAGAGAAGAAGAAAAGAAACGTGCTAGGATTCGACCAAAAGCGCTCCAGAAAAAAAAAAGAGGCGCTGAACAAGGGTAGTTGGAAGGCTCAGAAACTGGGGAGTCAACATACAAGGGGAGATGAAAAACGGAGACAATGGAATAGCATTGTCGGAAAAGGGGAGTGTTGAGTAAGAGAAAGATGCGATTGTAAGCACCGGAGAGTAAAAAACAGCGACTTCAGTATCAAAGGGCGTTGGAACAAGTTCTGAAAGAAGGATGACAATTGCAGACAGCTGAGGAGACATTAAAAATAGACGTGATAATAGTATACAACTGAGAAGGGGCATGTTAACTACTACTTAGTCATCCTTATTTTCCATGTATTTAATTTCTCAATTGCACTTCTATCACGTACGGAATGTATTTCCCCAGCTCTCCATACAAATCCTTTTTTAAAAGCCATCAGCTCTTTTTTTTTTTCATAATAGCTCCTGTTGCGTCCTCTTTCCAGTCATTTAACTGTCTTTGCTGTTAGTTTTCCCCCAGTTTATGGCCTGAAACCAATTTTTATCTTAACCTTTCATTTTTAATTTGTCGTATTTCCTTTTTTGCTATAACAGTCCCTTTTCCACCAGCGATTTTCATACCTCAGTGGCAAGGTAGAGAGGGGAGTTTTCAGAGTGCTCGCCATTGCTCCAACAGGATTGTGTTGAAGTCAATGTGAATCAAGACCAGCTGGATATCGAGAGCCTTTGAAAATCCCTTTCTCAGTAATTAATACAAGTTTGTTTGCTTTCTCCTGGGGAGATTATTTTCACAAGTCACTGGAGACAGAGCTTGTGTGGTCCTGGTCTGCAGGCATGAGCTTCTCACCCACAGTGAGCAGGGGGGTTTTGCTGCTGTCGAGAGTGTTGCCCCGAAATGCCTGTTCTGGCTGGAGTGAGGAGTGCGTGGTCCTTCATTATTCTCTGTTTTCTCTTGCTCTTCACCTTGGCTTCCAGCATCGCCACTCGCTAGGCTGAAATGCTTTTGCAGCAACTCAACGAACAATTGTCCGCTCTCATGGGAGGGTCTTACACTGACCCCCCCAGTCCCTGCAAGGGGCATGTCAGAAGGCTGGGGCAGACTGTTCAGTAGGACAGGGAGTGATAGGACATGGGGTCGTGGTTTGAAGCTGGAAAAGGGGAGATTGAGGCCAGACATGAAGAACAAGTTCTTGAATCTGCGAGTGGGGCATCCCTGGAGCAGGCTGCCTAGAGACATGGTGGAGGCCCCATCTTTGGAGACAGTCAAGGTCAGGCTGGATGGGACTCTGGGCAGTCTGGTCTGGAGAGTTATAGCCCTGCTTTTGTAGAGGAGTTGGACTCTGTGAGCTTTGGTAGGTTCCTTCCAACCCTGTGATTTTGTGATTTTATATAAATAGGATAAATAGCTTCAGGAAGGTCGAGAACTGGCTGGCAAGCAGCAACTCGGTAATACGTGGGGAACCTTAGCAAGTACTAGGGAGGACCAGCGCTTGCTGTTGCAGTCTCCATAACTCTACGTTATCCCATCAGCTTTCTTTGACCTCCCTTTTCTTCTGGATCTTCTGAGATGGGCATCTTTTTCTGGCTTGGGGCTTGCAGTTCTGTCCGAAGTTGGGATGCTGCAGTTGTTCGAATCTTTAGAGCTTCCCTTTTAAAGCACAGCCCAGTAAAGACCAGCAGCTGGCCATAAGACCAGAGTCACAGCTTTTGACACAGAGTTCTTGCCACATGCAAGAGGAGCTCTGGGCATCCTTCAGCAGACGACTAATCTTATTCATCCTTGAATCCTTAGTGAGGCTGGGAGGAGATACCTGATGGGACACTCAGCCTTGTCTGTCAGCGGCAGCTGAAGGAGAAAGCAATGAAGCGTGGCTCCAGCTCGCTGTCCTTTCAGAAGAAGGGCATCTCAGAAAAAGTAGCTACAGAAACACCATCCCTGGGCAGGTTTAAAAGTCGTGGAGATCTGGTGCCCAGGGACAGGGTTTAGTAGTGGCCTTGGGGCAGGTGGGTTAGTAGTTGGGTTACGATGAGCATAAAGGTCCGTTCCAACCTAAGCGATTCCATGAAGTACTTTGTGACAGAGGTCAGGGGTGTTGATGCAAGGCAGAAGCTCTGTTCGGTGAGTTTTGTGTGATCAGACAGAGAATGCTCATCCCTCTGAGCTTGCTGTGATGCTGAATGGTGGCATCTCCTGGGAAAACCTAGAAGCCAGCCTGCTGCTGCTAGGGAGCTGTGTGTCTGGGGTGCCTCAGCCTATTACAGGTTTCTCTGCAAGTAGTTGGATGTCGCATTTTCACGCTCGCCTTGCAATTGAAAGCAGTTTTCACATTAGCAATTCAGCCTTTCCTCAGGAAAAGGCTTGTTTCCTTGTTCTCCAGCGCTCGGCTGCAAATCTCTCCCATGACCTAAAAGATTTCCTTTTTGATTTGACTTCTCTTCCTCCACACTTGCTGTAAGCGTGGATTTAAGCCCTCGGAGGGTTGCTGCCGTTTTCAGGACCACAAATCCAAATTAAACAGCAAAAGAAAGATGTTCTGAGAGATGCAATCTTTAGCTGGGCCACTTTGATCAGCTGTTGGAGATACAGCAGGTGACTCATTGAAAATGGAGTGCAGAAGGCTGTGGTGATAATCGTTGAAGAACCTTGTCTTCCTTCCTTCCTTCTGGAAATTCTGAGCTCCTTGTGAAAAGGAGGAGGAGGATCCTCCTGTGGTAGCTATTCTCCGCCAATTACAAAGGATCAGAGTGAAATGATTTGGGTAATTTTGGGTTTTCCGTTGCCTTCCTTTGGGCCCAGGCAGCTTTTCAACAGCAATTCTGGGTTACTTCATTTTTGTCTGTAGCAAAGCTGAGGTGTTCAATGAGGTTTAAATCTGGTCCTCAGCAAACTCCAGCATTTTCGGTGCACTTGGCGGCCTTTTTTTCTCCTTGAACGTGCCTGCTTTGATCATTGACCTCTGCCCAAGTATTCAGATATCACGATGATGGACACTGGTGAGCCCAGGGTGATTCACTAATTCCAAGGACTGATGCTCATCTCTTTTATGCCCTTCCATAAAGGTCATGCTGATTCTTCTTTCTCCACACTATCTGCCCATGCACAGCCCTCTCTTTCTGGGATTGATTCTTTCATCTTGCTTGGTTTATCTTTCCACAGCTTCTCTGAGGCAATGGCAGCAGCCACAAAAAAAATATGAGGAGCAAGTGTGCTGCCACTGGATGACAATTAAAATTCAGGTCCTATTTTGGAAAACCAGATCCTTGTGACATTTTTCCAGCGCAGTGAAAAGTTTTTTAGTTCTCTGTACAGAACTTGACACTGGGAGAAAAAAAACCTGGTGGTGTTTTTGAGGGTAACAGCAGGAATGCTTACATTAGGCAAGGTGCCAGCAACCAGCAGTGTTGTTCCCACCACGCCGTCAAAACTTGCTCAGAGCAGGATTGCACAGCGCTGTGTTTCAAAGAGGAATCGCTGCTCAGAGCCTGGGCTGGCTTGGTACCCTTGTGCTGCTGCAGTTAGCAGAACAGACAGGGATAATGGGAAGGTTTTTGAGCTTGAGAACAAGCAGAGAAATTAAAAAGCTTTCTTGGAGGTCCTCTCCACAGAAAAACCTTTCTCCGTGTTTACTTCTCTTGTTTGGTGGCTGTGCCAGCTGGAATCTGCGTGCCCTCAGGCCATTCTTGAGATGTGGGGAGCTGTACACAGCCCAGGGAACGGCTGTCTTTCGGCATCAAATCGGGATCGTCTGCTCTCGGCAAGTCTTCCGTTGACTAAGAGCTCAGGCCAACAGGACCAGCACTGCTGTCTGCTGTGGGGCCAGCCCAACTGTGACTAAGTAGATGGGTCAGGGAGGCGCAGAGCTCTCCCAGTGTGTCTCCTCTCTCGGCAGCGCAGGCGAAACAAGCCTGGCTCCGTGTTCCCATCCTTGCAGCTACAGCCAAGAAACAGGAGCCGATGATTGAGCAGTCAATGTGATGAGCAGTGCAGCAGACTTTCCAAGCACAGACTGTGTTCTCTGTAATTCCATGTTCTTCCTCACCACTGGTTTCTAAAGAGCTTTTGAAGGACAAGGAAGGACCTTTTATGTTTCTTTTTAGAGCTGTTTTCTTAATACAAAGGAGTTTTTCCTCTGTCCCTTATAATTGCTTTTCTGATCCATGCAGTATAGCCTCCAGCTCTAGGGAGACCCTTTCTGCTGGTAGCTGGGGGTGAACCCCACTTTAATGAGAAACTGAAGGGTTTCCTATTGTCCTGGGGTGAGCTAGTAGTAGTGTTTCAAAAGCTTGTGCTCTTCACACGTGTTGTTTATAACACTGAAGACTTTCAAGTTCCGGTCTTGGGGAGCGTAGAATCACAGAACATTAGGGATTGGAAGGGACCTCCAAAGATCACCCAGTCCAATCCCCCAGCCACAGCAGGATCCCCTAGATCTAGTCACACAGGAACATGGCCAGGTGGGTTTTAAACGTCTCCGGAGAAGGGGACTCCACAACCCCCCTGGGCAGCCCCTGCCAGGGCTCTGACACCCGTATTTATAGTACCTTGAGTTAAACACCGTGATGAAGGAATGTGGGGTTTATTTGATGTTTTTCCTACAATTTATTTTTCTGGAGGCTTTTGATGGAAGGAGGAAACCTGCTGTAATAGTCAGAGGACACTGTGCTCCAAAACCTCTCCAGCACAGAAAGTCACAGCACCGTCACTCCCTTTCTTTCAGCCTGGAGGTGAGGAGGCTCCCAGGGGACCTTCTAACAGCTTCCCAATCTCTGAAGGGGGCTACAAGAAAGCTGGGGGAGAGATTTTTACATGGGTGCACAGCAAGAGGACAAGAGAAAAGGGTTACAGACTTGGAAGAGGGAAGATAGAGGTTGGATATGAGGAACCAGTTCTTTGCTGTGAGGGTGCTGAGATGCTGAAACAGGTTGCCCAAGGCACTTGTGGCTGCCCTATCACTGGCAGTGTTGAAGGGCAGGTTGGCTGGGGCCCTGAGTAACCTGATCTAGTGAGGGTGTTGCTGCCTAGTTGGAACTAGACGATCTTTAAGGTCCCTTCCAACCCCATCCATTCTGTGTTGTAATTCTGTGTTGTAATGTTTCATCGTCCTAAAAAGCGCCCAGCAGGACTTTAGGTGAGATTCGTACAAAACTGGTGGTTTGACTGCAGTGTTGAGTGAAGAAGAGAATAATTTCTGTGGAACTGGGCGGGTTTGCAGTCGCAGCAGCTAGCTGCGGGGGCTGTTTTACTGTTCTGCTTTGCTCCTCGCCCCTAAATCAGGAACTCAGTGAACTTTCTCGTAGTAATATTGTCAGAGTGTGGTGTGAGGTGAGGATGTGTGTCCTATCTGTATTCTCATGGCTCAGAGGAGTTACCAGCTTTGCCAGATCTGTTCCTTGCTCTAGCTGCTTAGAAATTATTCTAAGACAAAACCGACAACAAAAAAAACCTCCAATCCTGGGTCTTGTCATTAAAAATGAAACAAAAATGAGCAAAAATCTCTGTCTGGACTTTCTTCTCCCTGCACGAGAACTTAAAACAAAGCAAAGAATGAGCCCTGCGTGACCGCATGCGTTGTCCGTAATGCCAAATGCTTGTTTTGATTGAGTCGCGCCGCGAGTGTCTCGGAGGTTACCACCTGTTCCGCGTCAAAACACTCTTTGGCTGTGATTCCACTGATGATCAGTAAGTTCATTCACCGCTTCGTAGGAGCTGCGGCGCTGGCCAATTGCTGTTCACCTGAGAGACAGGAGGGCAGAAATTAATAAAATGGAGACCGAATCTTCAGAGAGTCACTTTCAACCAAGGCTTAAAGGTCACTTGTTGGGAAACCTTCAGCCTCAGTCGTCACAGCTGATCTGACATGAAAGGTTTGCTGCTGAAAGACATTTATGTTGATGCTGAGGAGTGAAAGACAAGGGAGGTGAAGCTCATCTATTGTTTTAACCTACTTCATTGCAGGCTAAACAAGTTGAAAGATTCCTTCTTCTCTTTAAAACCACCGTTAGCTCAGGGTCGGAAGAGGCTGGAGGTTCCGCCTACCTGGTTGAAAGCAAAAGTGGCACAGTGGTGGTCAGCAGCAAAGGGGATTCTGGAAAGGACGAGCCCCGCGATGCAGCGGTGCCGGTTGTACACCCTGGAATGTCTAGCTGGCTTCAGAAAGATCACGCTCTGGGGCTTGTTCCTGCATTTCTCTGCAGAGCAATGCCGCCTGAGACGGCAGGAGGGTTCGCTGTGTGTCCTCAGCACAAGGGCTGTGCTGTGAGTTGGCCTGATTCTTTTTGGAAAAGGAAGCCACCGTAAGTAGCTCAAAAATTGAGTGGGAACAAGCGACACCGAAGCATTTTGCTGGCTTCAGGTAATTAGTGTCCTTAGAAGTGTGCTGTCAGCCTGAGACACCGACCGTCGCCATGAAAAAGGTTCCTGACGTCCACAAGGTGATGTTTACAAGACAGCAAGAAGCACTTCTCAGACTCGAATCCTGCCAGTGGAGTCACTCCCATCTTGTTTCTTAAGTGAGAGAGTCCACTTGAAAAGTTTCTGCTGGGTTTCTCCAGAGCATAAGAGCTCGTCAGTTCATTATGAGTCTCTACACCTAGATTAAAGTGGCTTAAGCATAAAAGGCGGTGATTACGTGTTGTGAAGCTGGAGTAAATTGATGGACTGAAACAAGGTCGTTGTGTTAAGTGTAACTCAGTTATCCTGTTCACCACGTCACTGGGCTCTTGAGTGAAGGTGTCACAGCGGAAACGAATGCGCTGTTTTGGTGTAGAAGGAAGACTTGTGTACTGAAGGAAACCTTGACCTCAGCATTCTGTGTGCGTGGGCTCGTCAGCTTATTGGAGCTGCGCTGCAGCAGTACTCTGGGAAGAAGCTGCCTTTGAAGAGTGGAAGTCTTAAATCATAGATTCACCTTGAGGCTGGAAAAGTCCTCAAAGATCCAGCCGAGCCCATGACCTGACATCACCACAGCAGCCAGACCAGGGCACTAAGTGCCGCATCCAGTCTATCCTTAAACACCTCCGGGGTGGGGACTCCAGCACTGCCTTGGCCAGTCCATTTCAAGCTCCAACAGGGGAGGGTTAGATTGGACATCAGGAAGAAATTCTTCCCAGAGAGGGTGGTCAGGCACTGGACTGGGCTGCCCAGGGTGGGGGTTCAGTCCCCTTCCCTGGATGAGTTTAAAAGGTGCTTAGATGTGGTGTTGGGGGATACCATTTAAGGGTGACCTTGTAGAGTGGGGTTGCTGGCTGGACCCGATGACCCCAAGGGTCTTTTCCAACCTGAATGATTCTGTGATTCTATTCCAGTGTCTGATCACCCTTCATTCCCATCAGAAGACCTTAAGCAGCTAAACCAGAAGCACTAGATTAGAGTCATAGAATCATTAGGGATTGGAAGGGACCTTGAAAGTTCGTCTAGTCCAATCCCCTTGCCAGAGCAGAGAGGAAGAAGAAAAATCAGTGCAGGTCTCTTAAAAACGAAGATTACAGGCGC
The DNA here is from genome assembly GCA_028565055.1 of Phoeniculus purpureus. Lineage (NCBI taxonomy): Eukaryota > Metazoa > Chordata > Aves > Bucerotiformes > Phoeniculidae > Phoeniculus > Phoeniculus purpureus. The sequence goes on from JAOXOE010000602.1 coordinate 1,492,631, forward strand.
TCTCAGGAAGTCTTCTGGAAGGTAGAGCAGGGAGCACGTTGCTTTTGGTCGGCATCTCTCTCTCACTAATTGGTGCTGAAGGCACAGCAGGCCTGCTGGACCTGTTCAGTGACTCTCTGCTTGAGTAATAGAAAACTCACAAGAGCCATGGCAGTTTTGATGCTGTGTGGTACCCGTGTCAGGCGTTTACATGACAGCCAGATCCTTGCTGTCTTTCCATCTGGAGTCTCCACTGCAGCTCCACGTGCTGTGCGTGAGATTTGAGGGCTGAGCTTTCTGGGTGTTTGTTTTACACCCTGGGCTTTCGTCTCCCGTTTGCAATCCCTCCACCTTTCTCTTTGCAGAGAGATTGCTCGTGATGGATGTTACGCGCTACACGTAGCGCGCGACTCCGCCGTGAGGAGCGGGGGGAAAAGGAAACTCCATCGAGCCTCATCACTGCCATTCTCCACCGCTTTCCCCCCACTCCAAAAAAAGGAAGGAGAGAAGAAATTAATACAGGTTTCCTTTGTGCGCGTGAGCTGGAGAAAATCGGCCATTTGTCTGTGCAGTAATGGGCTTGGGCATAATATGAAAATCTATCAAATGAGTACGTTCAATGCCATCCCATCACAATTCATGAAAGGCGAGCGCCGCGCAGTTTAATTCTATTTAATTTTCGAGGGGGGAAGAGAGAGAAAAGAAAGCCCCCCCCCCCCCAAAAAAAGAGCAAAATGTTTGAGTTTCTCTTAAGCTGATTTCTCTGTGCTCTTTCTTAAAAGTGCCTTTCTAGTTGCCACGCAGTGATGTGATCATTATCTGTCACCTCGTCGCCTTGCTGCCTCAACATGCAGTAAAATACAAAAAAAAAAGAAGAGGGAGCGGAAAAAAAAAGACCAGAGGAGCTTGTGAAGTATGACTTCCTATCCCAAGACTCATTGCCTGCGATTCGTACCGCTTGACAGTAATGATCTTATTACAGTACTCTGGACCTTGAAGAGATTTCATGAGGAGAGCAAAAGGACGTGCCTCCATGTAATCAAGTGGCGCTGAATATTCCACGCGTTTTTGATCACACACTGATTGGGCACAGTTTTAGCCCATCTTCTAGTCAATTATGCATGGCCCCTCGTGCTCCTGTGATAGTCAGGCTCGGTGATAGCTGTTGTCTGGGGGGGCTGGCAGCCAGCCAGGGGTTTGAAGCGCAGTCATTCCAGGAGAAGTGCTTTTTAGTTGGAATTGATTACCTTTCTTTAGGTTTTTGCTTAATGGCAAACCTGTATTGGAGAGGGCTTCGCGTGAAAAATGGCCGCATTAGCCGTTTAGAGGAGCTGAACTCCTAGTCAATTTTTAGCTTCCCCCCACCCCTTCCGTCTAATTTATATTTAATGATGTAACGTTTGATAATATTTAAGATATTTCACTTCCAGTTGCCGCCGAGCGCACGCGTCCAGTGCACACGAGATCGCAGCCTGCCGGCGTTCGGGCTCTCCAAATTCATCCGGCTTCACCGTCAGGCTGCAAGGGCGGGTCTGGCTTGGCACCGGCTCGCTTCGTCTGCGAGGGGGACGGGGGTGACGTCGGCAAGCGGAGCAGGTGCCGTTTGCATCCCGTAAGAAGCATAAATCGGCTTTAAAAGAAGCGACAGGTCAGGAGCTGGGTCCTTAGTTCAGATTCTTAGAGGCTGATTAGGAGGCTGTTAATTTCTCACCTATAAAAACGTCACATCTCTCTTACTTCACGTTCTTCCTAAAGTGGAAAGAAAATCATTAAAGGCAGGACCGTTGAAGTTGAAGCATCATATGAGGAAATACTTTGGGGAAATATTTTGAGGAAATACTTTGAGGAAATATTTTGAGGAAATACTTTATGGAAATAATTTAAGGAAATCACAGAACATTAGGGATTGGAAAAGACCTTGAAAGATCATCCAGTCCAGTCCCCCTGCCACAGCAGGATCCCCTAGATCCAGTCACACAGGAACATGGCCAGGGGGGTTTTAAATGTCTCCAGGGAAGGAGACTCCACAACCCCCCTGGGCAGCCCCTTCCAGGGCTCTGTCACCCTCACCATGAAGAAGTTCCTTGATATTTAGAAGTTCATGATATTTATATGGAACCCCCTATGTTCCAGCTCACACCCACTGCCCCTTGTCCTATCATTAGACGCCACTGAGCAGAGCCTGGATCCATCCCCCTGACACCCACCCCTCACATATTTATAGACATTACTGAGGACGCCCCTCAGTCTCCTCCAAGCTCAAGAGACCCAGCTCCCTCAGCCTCTCCTCGTAAGGGAGGTGTCCCACTTCCTTCATCTGGGACGAGGACCCAACAGCACCCTGAGCACCCAGCAACGGGGGCAAGAGAGGTTCTGATTCCCAGCAGCTCCTACAGACGTCCTCCTGATGGCGTTGTCAGCGACGGGAAGCAGGAACGCCTTGTGAGGGAAGCTCATGTTCTGCAGAAGCTGCAGTCGTGTCTGCTTGACCCTGGGGTGTCTCTCGACTCCTGTGCTTGGGTGGCAGCAGGAACGTACAGGCAGCCTTGGCAATAGAGGGGGCAAGTGGAAACTGATGGCATCGTGGTGACGGGCAGGCACTGAAAGTGCCAGGATCTGCTCTGCTGACCAAGAGCTATGGGATGTGCCCTGTGGTGGCAGCAGCTGACAGGCTGCAGTTCTAATGCAGCTGTGTGGGACAAGCCAGGACATGTCGGGAGCTTCAGTACCTGAGCCCCTGAGCTTGGAGGTTGTGCCAAAGAGCCCGTGAGTCACTGGCAGAGTGACAATCGCCTGCTGTGGCCTGACCTGGGCCTGCCTTAGGGTTCCTGTGGAGCAAGTAGGAAGCCCCCTGGGGAGGTGCCTGCTGGAGGCTGGACCCTCCCTGGCAGCCTCATGAGGAGGAGGAAGGATGGCTTGCTACCGTTTAGCAGGTTTGGAAGCCAGGTTCAAACAAAGCAGCAGGTCCCACTATCTGCTGAGCTTGCCCAGAGGGAAACCCCATCATGGCCCTCTCCGGGTTGAGGTGTCAGCAGAGCTCAAGTTTATGGAGACTCCTGCCTGTCGTTCAAGAGGTGCAGAAAGTTCTCTGAAATCCAGTTCTGGGCCCCTCAGTTCAAGAGGGATGTGGAGCTGCTGGAGGGGGACCAGCGTAGAGCAACGAGGATGATGAAGGAAGTGGAGCATCTCCCTTATGAGGAGAGGCTGGGGGAGCTGGGTCTCTTGGGCTTGGAGAAGAGGAGACTGGCCGGGTGAGTTAGGGGTCCTCAGGCAGAGCAGCCGATGCTGCCAGGTGCTGCAGCTGCCTGGCACGAGCTGGCTGTGCCAAGTCGAGCCGTGTGCAGGCGGCGTGTGGAGCTGCTCGGGGCGCAGTGGGGCGCAGGCTGCCCTACGAGCGAAGCAGTCAGGCAGTAAGATTGTTTCAGGAGGATGGAAATCGCCAAAATCCCAGCGACCCTCACCTGCAGCCGAGGCTCTTGTTGGGTTGCCCTGGCTGCAGGGCCAAGCCGTGTGCATGAGTCACTCCTTATCAGGCTGGGCTGCAGCTCCCAGGTGAAACTGGCTGCGTCTGACATCGCCCCGGCGTCTGCAGCGCTTTGCTTTCCTCTCCCCGCGAACGACGGCGCAGCTCAAATATTTACCCTCCGCTGGCTCGCGGGGCAGCGGCTTGGGGTGGCCTCTTCTCTAGATGGCTGGGTGCGCCCTGCTGTGCCAACGTGCTGCACTGAATGGGGCTGCACCCCCAAACCCCATCGGAGAAGCTCTGCCGTCGCGACTAGGTGAGGACTCGGGTAGCCTGGCCGGTGGCTTCGTTCCCTGATGTAGCCTGTGAGGGGGTGGCAGGGACACGGAGGGGGTCCTGCGCCTGCAAGGGCCACTCATGGCATCTTCGTGTGTGTCGCTCTCTTCTAGGGCACTCGTCTGAGCCAAACCACTCGCCCCCTCCAACTGAGAGCCAAGTGTTTCCCCCCGTCCCTTTCCTTCCCGCACCTGGTGAGGATGCTCCTGCCTCTGCTTCCAGCCGCCCACCCCCTCTGCCCCAGAAGAAGACAGTGAGCAGGACAGTGTCCTCCCCAGATGGCTTTTTCGGGGGGCAGGCGTCTTCGGGCAGAGCGGCCGACGCTGCCGGCACCAGGCTCAACGTCAGCCACTCGGAAAGCAATGTCTGCCTCCAAGAGGAAGCGCCCTTCGTCCACCCGGCCAGCCTCGGGGGCCGCCCCGGTGCCTTCTCCTCCTCCTCCGAGTCCCTGGAGAAAGGCTCCAGAGGCAGTGGCTACCGGGGCTCAGCCGCTGGTAAGAGCGCAGGGGCTGGCACCCCCAGCAGAAATCTTCAGTCCCTTTCCTCCCCGCAGCTCAGTGTGTCCAGCCAGGTGTCGTCAGGCTCCAGCCTCCAGCTCCACAACCTCCTGAGCAACATCGACAGCAAGGAGGGAGTGTACTCCAAGCTGGGCGCCCTCTACGCCGAGTCCTTGCGTCGCCTCGTCGCCAAGTGTGAGGACTGCTTCATGCGGGAGCAGAAGAACGAGCTGCACTTCAGCGAGAACAACTGGTCGCTCTTCAAGCTGGCGTGCAACAAGCCCTGCTGCGACTCGGGGGATGCCATCTACTACTGTGCCACCTGCTCCAAGGACCCTTCCACCACCTACGCCGTCAAGGTAAGCTCACGCCTAGGAGCTGTCCGGGCTTATCTTTGTCTTGGGGAGAACAGGGCAAAGAGCTGCAGGGTCTGAGGCTGCACGGAGCTCCACAGCTGAGCTGGGTCTGGACTGCTGAGCTGGATCTGGACCTCTGAGCTGGGTCTGGACTGCTGAGCTGCTTCTTCCCCCCTCTTTCTACTGTATGGGCTTGAATGAGAGTGAGGCAGAGTTAGCCTTTGAGAAGCACCTCAGCACACGGTGGCCAGCTTGCCTTCCTCTCGGGTGACATTTAATGTCTTGGTTAAACAGTGTGAGGCTGGCGCAGACTTGCTGTGTCTGGTAGGAGAAAGGGACCTGGGGGTCCTGGTGGACAGCAGGATGACCAGGAGCCAGCAATGGGCTGTTGTGGCTAAGAGGGCCAACAGCATCCTGGGGTGGACCAGAACAGGGGTGCTTAGCAGATTGGGAGAGGTTCTTCTCCCCCTCTGCTCTACCCTGGTGACACCACATCTGGAGTGTTTTGTCCAGTTCTGGACCCCCCAGTTCAAGAGGGATGTGGAGCTGCTGGAGGGAGTCCAACGTAGAACAATGAGGATGCTGAAGGAAGTGGAGCATCTCCCTGATGAGGAGAGGCTGAGGGAGCTGGGTCTCTTGAGCTTGGAGAAAAGGAGACTGAGGGGCGACCTCAGTAATGTCTATAAATATGTGAGGGGTGGGTGTCAGGGGGATGGAGCCAGGCTCTGCTCAG
>JAOXOE010000602.1:1498094-1519349 GCA_028565055.1 Phoeniculus purpureus
AGATCATCCAGTCCAGTCCCCCTGCCACAGCAGGATCCCCTAGATCCAGTCACACAGGAACATGGCCAGGCGGGTTTTAAGTGTTTCCAGAGAAGGAGACTCCACAAACCCCTGGGCAGCCTCTTCCAGTGCTCTACCACCCTCACCAGAAGAAGTTCCTTCTCACATTGATGCGGAACCTCCTCTGTTCTACCTCACACCCGTTGCCCCTTGTCCTGTCATTAAATGACACAAAGAGCCCGGATGTGGCATTGACTTGACTTTGACTCCTTCACACCTCCTTCCTCAGTGCTTTTGAGTGTCCCTTTGTAATCTGGGGAGGAAGAGCTATGATTCGTGGTGATGGATTATTAGGCCAGGCTGGAGTACTTCTGACTCTGCTTCATTTGCCAAGGAATTGGCAGCTCCCTTGAAGACCATTTCAGCTTCCTTTTATTTCTCCTTTCCCAAGCCCCTCTTGTGGGGACTCGGGCAGCTGTGTGCACGGTGTGCAGTTGTCACGCAAGCCATTGTTTCACGTCGGGGAAGTAAGGGGCGGAGGGGGGGGGAAGGAATTTTCGGTTTTAATCATCATTTGCAAATTGTTAGTGATGGTGGCCGGTTTGTGATTATCATAAATGCCAGAGCTTTTGAGCCAAGGTAACACTTTGTGGTGCTGAACAGACCACCGAAGCCATCTCGCCCATCTCCAGGCAACCCAAACACTTCCACCAGCACATCTACACAGGAAAACATAGTCCGTGATTGACTTAACCTCAACATTGGAAGCGATCCTGTTGCATGTGGCTTAATGTCGTCATTGTCACGCACGTAATTACTTGTTGGTTGGATGGCTGCCAGTCAGGGGGCTGGGAACGGCCAGTTACTGTTTTTCCTGTTCTTTGGAAACCAATTCAGATTTGATGGTGAGGAAGGCTGCTCGTCACACGGACATTGCAGCAGAGAGCTGGCTACAGAAAAGGAAGCCACACAGTCCTCACCCAGTGACTGGTATTTGTCATTCTGCTCATTACTGAGGTTTTGAAATGTTTATTCAGGCTCCAGAGGTGTCTCACAGCCAGCGGAGTTGATTGAGTGGTGACTTCCTTTTTTCTCCTTGGTGCTCTTCATTGGGATCTTGCGTGGCTAAGGGATGCGCAGAGAAACATGGGTCGATGTTTCTAGTGTGGTGTTACACAACTGAAAGGATTGGCCAACACCACACACTTTCATGTTCCATCTTCAGCTGCAGGTTAGTCAAGGGGAAATATTCTGCAGTATTCTGGAGTTGTTCGAGAGAGGTTCTCTTCCCCCTCTACTCTGCCCTGCTGAGACCACATCTGGAATCTTGTGGCCAGTTCTGGGACCCTCAGCTCCAGAAGGACACAGAGCTGCTGGAGAGAGCCCAGCACCGAGCCACAGTCCAACCGTAGTGCAGCCTGGATGCGGATCTGCCATGTGGACCAGAGCAGTGTCTGCAGGAGTTTGTTCTTCCTTGTGCTGGTGTTCATGTTGTACTCATTTAGTCTTTAAAAATAAAAGGGGCTTATAAAAAGGTGGAGAAAGACTTTCTAGCAGCCTGCAGTGACAGGACAAGGGACACTGGTGTTGGACTGAAAGAGGAAAGAGTGAGGTTAGATATAAGGAAGAAGGTTTTGTGATGAGGATGTAGAGGCAGCGGAACAGGTTGCCCAGAGAATTAGTGTCTGCCTCATCCCTGGGAGTGTCCAAGGCCAGGTTGGATGGGGCTTTGAGCAACCTGGTCTGGTGAGAGGTGTCCCTGCCTTTGGCAGGGGGCTGGAACTAGGTGATATTTAAGTCCCTTGACCCCAAACCATTCTGTGATCCTGAGTCTCAGCGTACTGCAGGAAAATTCATCAACCTTGCTTCTTCAGGACATTCTCATCACTTGGGTTTCCACTACCTTTTTCTCTTTGACTCCAAAACATCTTTGCAAGAAGAAAGAGTTCCTTGAACATGAGGCTGACCAAAACCACTTGCATTTTCTCCTGTTCCTTGTTCCACTGTGCTCTTGGGGCTTCACAACAGGCTGTACAGTTAATTACACAGCAACTTATTAAACAGACTCCTCTAGAACCATCTAGGAAATAGCAGAGGTAATTATGGAGATTGAAGACAGTGTTTTGCAGGGAATAGACTTCTTCGAAACACTGCTGCGAGAGCTCAGTTCTGTTTATATACAAAGTGTTGCTGTAGTTAGAGCTTCCAAAGACAGTTTGCACTGAACCACTGTCAACAGCAAACACATACCCGTTCGTCTTAAAGCTGAGCGCTCTGCAGTGGGAGTTTGTCCACAGTCGAGGTCTTGAAAATGTCACTGAGGATTCCTGAAGAGCTGTTTTCAGAACATCTTCACCTCATTCACTAAATACTTAAGAGGGCTTAGTGTTTAATTAAACTACAGTAAACCTCATTGTAATAAATAGTGTATCAGTATGTGCTCAGAATGTTGGATAATGGGGTAGAACGTAAGGTAATACCTGCCAGAAGGAATCTGGTGTGACGATCCATAGTGATTATAAGGAGAATGGGAAAATTGATTGATTTTCAGCTGTAATTCATCAGCTATAATCTCTGTCAGTCTCTTTGTCTACTCTTTGTTTATATGACTGAGGCTTGGGTAAGAATTAGCTCTGTATTAACAGGCTGAGGGAGCTGGGGTTGTTCAGCCTGGAGAAGGTGGCTCCAGGGGCAGGGGTGGGACACCTGGTAGTGACTAGTGACCTTCCAGTACCTGAAGGGGGCTACTAGAAGGCTGGAGAGGGGCTGTTTACAAAGGTCTGGAGTGATAGGATGAGGAGCAGTGGTTTCACGTTAGAGAAAGGGAGATTGAAATGGGCTGGTAGGAAGAAAATCTGTAGCAGGAGGGTGGTTGAACACTGGAACAGGTTGCCCAGGGAGGGAATTGAGGCCCCATCCGTGGAGATCTTCAAGATGAGGCTGGACAAGGCTCTGGGCAACCTGATCTAGTTGAAGACATCTCTGCTCACCGCAGTGGGGTTGGTCTGGATAGCCTTTGGAGGTTTGTCTTAGCCTGTCATTCTCTGATTCTGTGACTTCCACTGCTCTCTGCTTGCATGACTGTGGGCTATGGCTGTAACTTCTAGGAGCCACAGGACTGACTGCTCAAAATGTCTACTGAAGGCTTCAAGCCTTGTACTGTAGTCTGTAAGGCACACGGGGCATGTTCAGACCTATTGTGACATGAAAAGATACCTATGGAGGCGATCAGGAGGAGGAGTTTGCTTGTTTTTTAACCTTATTGATGAGTGTCTGCTGCCTTTAGTATCAAAACTATCAATATTTTCATCACTACCACCACGTGCCTGGCTTTTCCCCTTTATTTTTGCAAGTTATTACAAAGCTGTTCCCAGGCGAACGGCTGGTGACGCTCAGAAAATATTTGCAAATGGTCCATTAATAATGAACTCTTTAATAATTAATAATCCATTAATAATAAACTCGGTCACTTCTCCGCCTGCAAGATATCCCAACAGCTTCTTCAGCAGCAAGGCTGGGCACCACAGCCAGCTGAGTGTCGCTCTCAGCTGCTAAAGGCAGAGGCAGGCTGACTCCGATAACAACATTGATTATTTCCCTAGTGAGGGGCGAGAGCAAAGCAGCACAAAAACTACTGTGTAAAGGCAGCTTGGCTTCAAAATCAGGTGATTTTTCAGTGGCTTTCGCAGGCACAACAAGCGTTTGTGTCTTCTCCGTGCTGCCTGCAGTGGAGGGAGTAGGACACTTCCCTGCTGAGGGAGCTGGGGCTCTTGAGCTGGGAGAAGAGGAGACTGAGGGGTGCCCTCATGAATGTTGATAAATATGTGAAGGGTGGGTGTCAGGAAGATGAAGCCAGGCTCTGCTCAGGGGCACCCAGTGATAGGAGAAGAGGCAGTGGGTGTAAGTTGGAACACAGGAGGTTCCACGTCAATATGAGAAGGACCTTCTTCCCAGTGAGGGTGCCAGAGCCCTGGCAGGGGCTCCCCAGGTGGGTTGTGTAGTCTCTTTCTGTGGAGAAGTTTCAAACCCTCCTGGCCATGTTCCTGTGTGACTGGATCTAGGGGATCCTGCTGTGGCAGGGGAATTGGGCTGGATGATCTCTCGAGGTCCCTTCCAATCCCTAATGACTGGATCCAGGGGATCCTGCTGTGGCAGGGGAATTGGGCTGGATGATCTCTCGAGGTCCCTTCCAATCCCTAATGACCGGATCTAGGGGATCCTGCTGTGGCAGGGGAATTGGGCTGGATGATCTCTCGAGGTCCCCTCCAATCCCTAATGCTCTGTGATTCTGTGAATATAGTCGTTGTGAAACAAAAGCGGCTTCATGGTTAATTCAGGTCTTTCACATCTGCAATTCTTTCCTCAGGAAAAAGTTTCCCTTTTTCTTTCTGCCAGGAAGATTTCTTTCAGGCTTTTTATTTCCTCCACAGCCCCTTGACTGGCGGAGATGTTCTTTTTACATATCGTCAGGTCCCATAATTCGTCATAATGCTACTCAATGGCTCGTCTAAAAAATGTGGAGGGACGCTGTCAAGGTTGTTGGGCCCAAAGTTTAACCTGCAGTACTTTTGAAAAAAAGAAGACAAGGTTGGCACAAACTGTCCCCCAGAGCCCGAGCGGAGCCGGAATAAAATCCAAAGTTATTTTCTGAGCAGCGCAGGAGCCGACGTGTTGGCCTCTTTGAGGCTCTGCTTGTGAAAGCGGTTCTGTGCTTTGGTCCTGCTCGGGGGAGAACATTGAACATACAAGAAACTTAACTCACGCCACGTTAAGAGGAGAGGATTCTTCTTCGATCCCTTATCCTTCTGGAGTGAAGTAGGTCGCGGAGACCTGCAAGGTACAGAGGGGTTTTGTCGTTTCAAGGGCAACGCCACGTTGAACATCTAGGAATCGCCACCCCCAGCTCTTCGTCCCTAACCAGGAGCTCATTTTTCAGAGCCTTGTAGGTCTGTCCTAGCACATCAACCACTGCAGTGGGTAGAGGGGTTGGGGTTTTTATCCCTTTTATTCTCTTTGAAAGCTTTGGGCAAAGATAAAGTGGAGAGTTTCATCTGCTGGTAAAAGGTAGTGCCAAGTGCTGTGCAGCCTCTGTGGTGGTGATACCACAGAAGTCCAACCGCTTTTGCAAGGGAGTGGGGGGAATGGACTGGGTTCAAATGGGAGCTGTGGAAACGGTGTGAGATTTACCAGGAGCGTTTCGTGTTCAGTCCCTGTTCGTGTCTCAGCTGTACCTCTTTGGGGACAGCTTTCATTACTGCCCCACCACTTCTTTGGGTGAAACTGCTTGCCAGGCAGGGCTACGCTAGATCAGTCAGTAGGGTGAAGTGCTCCTGTTTACCAGTTGGACTAACCTGAGTGATTAAATCAGTTACTCATGATATATCAGTTAGTCAAGGTGGGGGTTGAACTAGATGATCTCCAGAGGTCCCTTCCAACCCCAACCGTTCTGTGATGTTTCTGTACATCCAGTGTATTCAAGCAGGAAAAGCTGCTTGTAGCGGTGGCAGTGTTGTTAAGGATTTAGAATCCTCTCAGTGACATTACAGATTACCTGGGGAAGGTGAGTTCTGTCACTCTGGAGGGAACCCAGCAGATCAGGCTCTGATCTTCCCATCAACAGGCTTCATGTTGTGTCGCTTCCCCGTGTTTTAATGCTCGGTTTCTTTACGAAAGCCATTTGATCTTGGCCACCAAGCAAGCAGCCCTTACCCTACGCGCACACGCAGGAAGGCTCAATAAAAGACAGAACCTGCCAGCCCATCAGCCTTTATTATATTTGATTGCACCGTGTTTTGACAGTCATCTCGTCCCATTATGTGCGATGGTTTTTCTGTGCCATCATTTACCACTGCTACCTGCACGTTAACTCCACGTGCAAGGGCAAGAGACTCTGCTTCCTGTTACAGAGCTGATGGATGGGTTACAAGGATATAAGGGGGTCACACCAGTTCCTTCCGAAGCCTGGGAGATGCAGAGTAAATAACTGAGGGATTGTTAGTCCCTCTCCACATGGGTCATGGGTGTGAAGTAGAGGTTGTCCCAGACAAGCCTTGCGTTGACCGAGCACAATGTCATTCTCTTCATTAACGATATATGTGAACCTGCCTGGACACATTCCTGTGCGACTGGATCTAGGGGATCCTGCTGTGGAAGGGGTTGGACTGGATGATCTCGCTACTTCCCTTCCTATCCCTAATGGCTGGATCTAGGGGATCCTGCTCTGGCAGGGGGATTGGACTGGATGATCTTTCGAGGTCCCTTTGAGCCTGCCTGAGCCTGCTTTTAAATCTAATCGTAGAAGCATGGAATCATCAAGGTTGGAAAAGTCCTAGGGTTTTAGTTGCCCACTTGCGAGCCATAAGCCTTAATGATGAGGCTACTAGTCCAACTGTATCATAGAATCATTTTGATTGGAGAAGACCTTTATGTAATTAATATAATGAACCTAGAAATCTCCAGCCCATCACTTTGTTCCACTGGCAATGTTACAGTATTTTTACTCTCCCACCTCTCATTTTCTTTCCTTGGGCGGTTTATTAAATAGAAGGGGGTGTTGGATTGGGGTTTTTTTAAGATGAAAAAGTCAAATGTGAGGTGCCAAGCTGAAAATTTGCCCAAGAGAAGGCAAACTCTGGGAAGCTCAGTGCTCTGAGAGGTTTGCGGCTTTTGAGAACGACTGGCTTGATAAAACAGGTTTGACTCATGGAGGAAGTAGGATGATACCGATACAGCCAATGAGCTGAAGCTGCTGCCGATGGACTGCTTATAAATAGGAAGCCTCATTCATTTCTCAGGGGAGGGGGGGAAATCCTGTCTCACACTGCCTCAACAGCATCCGCATCTCTCTCTCCCATCCGAGGGGAAAATGGGATTTGCAGCGCACAGCGGGCGCCACGGCGTTAACGCTGCGACATGACGGTCTTGGCAGCTCCGTGTGGTGCTGCAGTTGGGCTCTCGCCATCGAGAAAGAAAATCCATAAACTCCAGCGAGCTTGCTGAAGTCATTAATGCCTTTGCTGTATTGATGATCTCATTTCTGCGCTAGAGGAGCGTGGCCCATGTACCGCGCTGCAAGCTGCGGCTGCCCGTTTGTATGGCACTCCTCCTCTTGCTCACCGTGGTCTCCCTCCCCAGCTCCCCAGCACCACCACCAGCACTGGAAAGAAAAAAAGCCCGTTGTGCAAATTGATTCAGGGCTCAGCCTTGATAAAATACCAGCATTCAGCGCCTCGCGCCGGCGCCGCCGTACTGTTAGCGCCGCTTGATTGTTTGGCTGCTCCGGCAGAAGCTGCCACGTCCAAGTTGGAGGTGTGCGGAGATTAACCGGTGTCTGTCCCACCATTTGTCACACAAATAACGGTGCCAGCGGAGTGAAATCCTATAAATCATTTTTGCCCAGGATTGAAACCTTTTATCAGTTGTGGCACTTCCATTATTCAATAAGCGATTAGTAACAGCCATTGTCATTTAGCCATTTAATAGTTAACAACTCCGGGCTTCGGCTGCCGAGGGGAGCCTGTGACACCGGTGCCTGATGTCGGTGCACGGCTCAGTATTTCCCTTTGCGGGCAAAATGCAGCTGTGAGTGTTCTGCCTGCACACGAAAGGCAGCACAGCCTAGACAGGAGTCTCTTCATTTGTTGAGCCTCCTGGTAGGGCTTTTTCTCCGGTGGCCAGGCGGGCTCTTAGCCCCGGCAAAACGAGCCACTTAAAATATGCAAATATCAAATTGCATCCTCCTGTCTTCCCAACTTCTTCAATCCGCAGCTCATCACAGCCGCTCCCTGGGGGGGTTCTACAACCGCAGCTTTGGGAAAGAAGGCAGATTACAGCAGTGATGACCTTCATGTGAGAGCAGCCCCAGAAGATAACCTTGAACTGTTACGTTGGTTCAGAACGGGGAACAGAGGAGGTTCCACATCAATATGAGAAGGACCTTCTTCCCAATGAGGGTGACAGAGCCCTGGCAGGGGCTGCCCAGGGGGTTTGTGGAGGTTCCTTCTCTGGAGACGTTTCAAACCCACCTGGCCATGTTCCTGTGTGACAGGGTCTAGGTGATCCTGCTGTGGCAGGGGGATTGGAGTGGATGATCTTTCAAGGTCCCTTCCCATCCCTAATGTTCTTCAATTCTGTGATTCTGTGTTCACAGTATCACAGTGCTGCAGTTCAGAAGGGACCTTGAGAATCATCTCCTTGACAGCTTGCTGATGCCCTGGGAGACTTCCTTGAGCCCTGAACAAAGGCTCTTGAGAAGGTCTGGAGATGCTGTCTGACCCCACCAATGGCCTGAAGCGATACAAAGAGAGCCCTGAGCACTGAAGATGACACCAAAGCAGATCCAGCTGCCAGGATCCCACCCCACTCCTCCCCGCATCCTGGGGTCACCACGAGTGGCCTCACCAGTCACTGGATTTCCTTAAGGACAAGACAACCTGCCCATGCAGCAGCTCACACCTGACCCTCCCTGCTTCCCTCAGCCCCTCGGCTTGGCTTTTGCTATTAGCAGAGGACCCTTCCTGCTGCTTCCTGCGCTCCCAGCCTCACATTTCAGATGCCTTTGGAGCTGGGTCTGGTTTTCATTTCAGCGCATTACGTTTAGAGACAGAGAGATGCATCCAGAGCACCACGAGCGAGGACTCTCAAGGTAATAAACGGAACATACGAGCCCAATTACGCGGGATGACCCAACGCGATGCGGCGAATCCAGCCGGTTGTTTATGTTGGCGAGACGAGAGCAAAACATCACTGGATATGGCCATTACTCTTCGAAGACTTCCATATACATATTGTCAGGAGCCCCTGAGTTATGAGCCCTCCTCGCTGGAGGAATAAACACGCTGGGCAGTAACGCTGGAAGCAATCAAGATGCCTTCAGCCGGGCGCTTGCAGAGCTCCTCTCTCCCGTGATGTCTGCAGCCGGCGCCGAGCCCGTGGGCTTCGCTCGTAGCCTGGACACTCACATAGAGAGTTTATCTCATGCTGAGGCCGTGAGCAGAGATGGAGTAGGTGGGAGGAGGATTCTTGGTGGTTTGGGGTGAGTTACTGGAGCTGCTGATGACTGGACCCACTCGATGAAGTCATATGAGGCTTTGCCCTCAGTAGGGATGGAGGTGCTTGAAGAGCATCTGCTCCTGCCTGATGGTTCCACGGGGGCAACGGTGGCATCTAATGATAGGACAAGGGGTACCAGGTGTGAGCTGGAACAGAGGAGGTTCCACATCAACGTGAGAAGGACCTTCATCCCGGTGAGAGTGACAGAGCCCTGGAAGGGGCTGCCCAGGGGGGTTGTGGAGTCTCCTTCTCTGGAGACGTTTAAAACCCACCTGGCCATGTTCCTGTGTGACTGGGTTTAGGGGATCCTGCTGTGGCAGAGGGATTGGACTGGATGATCTTTCGAGGTCCCTTCCAATCCCTAACATTCTGTGATCCTGTGGTCCCACCTGGGTGCTGCTGCCCCAGCCCACCCTGCTGAGCACCCAAAGATACAGCTCCTCTGGCCGAGGATGTCCTTGGGAAGCAGTAGGTTGCTGAGTAGAAGATGGAGAAAGAGTTAGACCCCCTTCCACCTCTCGTGCAGACCTTCCTGTTGCTGGAGAGAAGACTCGTTGATCCCAAGGGTCTTCTCCACCTGAATGATGCTATGATCCTCCTCACTAAAATCTGCTCATGATCCAGAGCTGCGGGGAGGTGGGCTGGGGCAGCACTGACACAGCTGATCTGGAAATGCCAAGGCAGCTCTTCATGGAGCCCATGAAAGGTCTCCAACCACATAGAAACCATTTTGTGGTGGTCACACAGAAGCTTCTCCAAGAAACAGAGATGATGGCAACCGTTCTGCACCCTCCCAGCTCCTGTGCAGAGCTCCAGGGTTGTGATGGGGATGATGTGCAGCAACTCCAGGGCTGGAAATGCTCAGCAGGTCTCAGCAGCGACCTGTGCAGTGACACGTTCCCTACCCTCCACAGCTCAACCCTGCTCCTGCTCCTTCCCAACGGGGCAGCCAGAAAAATCCTGTCTTGGTTTTCTGATGGGAAGAGGACCCACCCCCCAGCTGGTCCCATGCCTGGGAAGGGGGTAGGAATCCCTCAGTGGGGCTCTAGTCACTTTGATTTTACACTGGGGTTAACTAGACCCCGGTAATGATCCCCTGTTAACAAGGCAGTGTTTACACCTAGGAGGAAGGGTCAGCTCCTGACTTGTTGGCTGTGGCTGGAAGGGAGAGGGTTGCTCAGGGCAGCTGGAGATGTGAAGCGATGGCAGCGGGGAAAGGAAAGATGGGGAGAAAGGAAGACATAGGAATTGAAAAGCTGATCTTAAAGCTCGGATGAAAAATATCCCCTCCTGATCCCTGACTCCACAGCTCAGTCCCTCCCCATCACTCCTTGCGGTGCAGCCTTGGAGCGCGCACAGAGATAGCTGGAGGCTGGGAGAGATTGATGGGTTTCTTAGCTCCCGGGCTATTAAATGTCTGGACCAGCTAATTTTGAAGCCACCAACCGAAGGTGAGATGATAAATAGCTTGGGTGGCCCTTCAGCAAGTGGCTCGGGACTTCTAACCACCAAGGGCACTGCTGCTGCCATTAATCCAAGCTGATCCTGCTGTGGCAAGGGGATTGGACTGGATGAGCTTTCGAGGTCCCTTCCAATCCCTAATGATTCTATGATTCTATGATCAGTGCATCCTCCTGGCTCTTGGGGCTTCTCTCTCATGTGTATGGACCACATGTCCTCCCGTGTCAGCGTGTGAGGCTGGACACAGCGATGCTGCTGCCCCTGAGGGGCTTTGGCTTGTTCTGCTGGCCATGGCACAGGGGCTGGCAATGCTGGCAGCCTGGGGCTGGGCTGGGGAACTGGGCTTATCAGTTCCAGAAGGACACAGAGCTGCTGGAGAGAGTCCAGTGCAGAGCCACAGAGATGGTGAAGGGAGAGCAGCATCTCCCTGATGAGAAGACCCTTCCAGTGTTACTGGGTCTAGGTGATCCTGCTGTGGCAGGGGGTTGAACTGGATGATCTTTGGAGGTCCCTTCCAATCCCTAATGACTGGATCTAGGGAATCCTGCTGTGGCAGGGGGATTGGACTGGATGATCTTTCGAGGTCCCTTCCAACCCCTGACTTTCTGTGATCTGTACCCCTGAGCCATCACCCCGCAGCAGCCCCACTGCTCACCCCACACCTCCTACAGCAGCATTTCCTGCAGCCACGGGCTTCGTGAGGTTTCCATCTCCCAGATGAGGGCTCGGTGCCTCCCAGAGCTGCCCAGATCCGGTACCTGGCTCCTGCTTCCCACTGCAAGCCCGGGTGGAGGAGCAGCGCTAGAGATGGCAAATGAACAGAGAAGCCTCTCTAAGCCGGTCCATCTGGTGCGGGGAGAGCCAGGCTCTGCAGGGACAGCGGAAATAACAGCCATTCATGCAGTTATGCTTCCAGATCTGGGTTGGTTGGGTTTTTTTTCTCTCTAAGCATCAAATAATACAACCAGGGGGAAAAAAAAGAGAGAGGAAATAGAAAAAGCAATATAGGGGCTGGAGATTTTAATCCTCCACGCGTTCCCAGAGAAATCCAGGGCCTCCTTGCACTGTGCTAACTCATTCCTGCTCTCCGTTGGAGCCTCCTCCAGCTGACCCAGCTTGGGCCACCTTTGGCCTCTGCAAAGCTCTTGGATGTAGGACTTGATCCCGGCAGCTTTTGGAGGTGACCCTGGTGACCTTCCTGCAGCAGGTGTCGCTTGCAGAGCTCCAGGGACGGTGAGGGGCCAGTACTGGGTGATCCCGGTGAGCCGAGGGCTGCTCCTGGAGCAGTGCAGGGGTCCTGGCCTCCCAGCCAGCCGGGATGATGCTCCACTCCCAGCCAGCCTCTGTGCATCCTGGGGGGATCCCCAGGACTGCCTAGCTAGCAGTTATCACCACAGGCTGTTGATCCAGCAGTAGCTGCAGCTCTGCATCACCAGGGAGTTGTGAAAAAGTGATGGATAGAGGGAGGCAAAGGCTCTGAGCTCCGGTGCTGGAGCTGCTGTCCTCTGAGCCCTGCACAGATACACTGTGGATGTTCCAGTGGAGGATCACAGTGGATATTGCAGTCCCTCCAGGTCTCAGGATGTGCTTGAGCTCCGAGCAGAGCCCTGCTCTCTGCAGTCACCTCTCAGTGCGCTGGACCAGAGGATGAAGCACAAGGACGCAGAGATGCTCTGAGCTCCCAGTCCAGCATCCCGCTTGGCAGGACGGTGCAGGAGCGCAGCAGCTGGGAGGTCAGCGAGGCAGAGAGCCGGGGAAAGCAGAGCCTGAGCAGTTAATTCCGTGGCTGCTGCTCATTTGTTTTCCTTGATTTGGGGGGCAAAGGCCGGGGGCAAAGGTGGGTCACCCAGACCACCCACAGCCCTCAGTGGTGACAGGGAGTGATGGGCTCGAGAGGGACCTGCCCAGCCCTTCAGAGCAGAGCAGCAGCCAAGCAGGGGGATGCAGAGCTGGTAGCAGGAGCAGCAGTGCCTGGGGATGGTGGAGGGACAGGATTGCCCAGCCAGCGGGGCCAAACCCAGCTTAACTTTCCTCTAGCATCTGGAAATTAAATCATGATGGTGTGGACTGGGGTTTCCCGTCACACTTATCCTACTGGGAAATCAGGGGAAAGCTTGACAGCAGCATCTTCCCATTTGTCAGGTGGGAAATGAGCCCTGAGAGCTGCTGGGGCTCCTGCCTGCGACACAGAAAGGTGATGGTGCAGGTCCCAGTGCCCAAATCTCCTCGTATGGTCCTAGTGAGGGGATCTGAGTGAATGAACATCCCGAGGGATGCCTCTCCCTAAGGCTCCTTTCTTGCTAGTGGAGGAGGATGAGGTACCTGACCTGGCTGTCCCTGATCTTGTGTCACCCAGGTGAGGTTCCTGGAGGACAGAAGGGGCTTGGGATGAGGCAGGCCTTGTCAGCACAGATCTCTTTGATGGGAGCAGGCAGAGGACACGCAGCCCTCACACTGTGCCAACAGAAGAGGAGCTCTCTTGGCACAGGAGCTGTTTTCCCTTCCCAGAGGAAGATGCCCAAGTACTGGCTGTATTTAGACACTGGGGCTTTTTTCAGGAAACAGAAAGAGGATGGTACAAAATCCTGTGCTCACCTCCAGAGAGGGCTCCTGGCCTCCTGACCAGCCAGGTCTGGCACCAAAGCCCATCCATTGCTGCACTGGTGCCAGCCCTGCATGTTCCTCCTGCCCTGCCAGCCCTTCCCACAGATATGGGGGAACCCTGAGACTCCTTCATCCCACAGCAGGCTCTGTGGGTCCTGGCCAGCCCATTTCTCATGGGAGAAGTCTTAGAGAGGCTGGCAGAGGGCCACTGGTGCCATGGGAAAGAGCAGCAGTGCCTGACTCTGGCTGCCACCAAACCCTGGGAGTGAGGACTGCTGGCACCACATGGCAGAGGGCACTGGGGGTCATGAAGCCATCCCATCACAGGAGCTGCCCCAGCTTTCCTGATGCTTTTCCCTTGGAAAAGAAAGAAAGAGATTGAAAAAGGAGGTTGACTTTTAACTGATCCGTTGCTTAAGGCTCCTCAGGATGCCCAGCCTGGGGTCCCCATCTCTGCCCCCCAACCCATGGCTGTGGGCAGCACCTCCCCCAACCCCTGCAGAGCTCCCCTCATCCAACTGGATGGCTTCCCAGCAAGGAGCAGCAGGAGAAATCTTGGCTTCTGGTGGGGGACCGCAGCCAGCGCCGGGAAGGGCTGGGAGGGAAAGCGCCGGGTTTCCAGCGCTCAAGCTCTCCGTCCTCGCAAGCATCCCCCCGTAATTGCAGCCACATGCTGCCTCTCACAGCCTCCGCCTCGCCTGAGCCCCAAATCCCCTTCTCCTCCTCCTGGGGGCTGCTGCAGCCCAGAACATGACTTCCATCCCCTGCTCGAGGCCAAGGCAGGGCTCCCGCCCGTTCTGCATCGCGGACCCGCGAGCCCAGCGGGGCTGCCGGGGGATTTCCCAAGACCCCCTGAAACTGCACCGAGACGTGATGGACTCTGTGCTGTAGCTGTCCCCAAGCCCTGCTCTTGTCTTTCTTTCCCCCCTCTGTCCCCTCCAGCATGAATATTTATCCCCTCGCCCGCGCTGCCTTCGCGCCGTCGACATTCCGGCAGGAATTCCTCCTTCTCCTCGCCGTCGAGCGCAGCAGCCGGGGCCGGGGCGAGGGGGAGACGGCCCTTTTCATTCCCAAACCGCCCCCATCCTCGATGGAGAGTAAACATTGTCCCTCTCACAAAGACGGGTATTGTGGCAGGACGGGACCGGGGAGGGGGGACGGCGAGCGGCAGGAGGCGATGAAGTGCGAGTGGGAGGCAGTGAGAGCCCCCTGAGAAGAGGGCGAACGGGATGTGAATATAAATCCTGTAAATATTTTCTTAGAGGTGCTGTGTGTAAGCCCAGGAAATAGGTCCCGTTTCACAGGGTGGGGGTAGGGGAGCCGGGCTGTGAGCTTTGCTCCACGTTGAGCAAAGCCCTGATGGAGACTTGTGAGGGGAGCAGCACCGGCAGCTCAGGAGCGAAGCAGAACCTCCCGTCACCTCCTGCCTCTCTCCAGGTTCAGACTCAGGCAGTTCTTTGCTCCCTGTGCTGTCCCTGCTTGCTCTCCACAGGTCCTTCTCTTGCTCTGGAATCACAGAACATTAGGGATTAAAAGGGACCTCCAAAGATCATCCAGTCCCATCCCCCTGCCACAGCAGGATCCCCTAGATCAAGTCATTAGGGATTGGAAGGAACCTCCAAAGATCATCCAGTCCAATCCCCCTGCCACAGCAGCATCTCTAGATCCAGACATTAGGGATTGGAAGGGACCTCCGGATCAGCTCCCCTTTGCACAGGAGGATACAGTAGGTGAGATGCCCTGGACCAGCACTTTTGGCCATGCTGGTGGGGGATGGCAGCTGCCTGCCCTCTGCTCCACGGGGCAGGAGCTTTCCCAGTCCTCCCACAGAGCAAACCAGAGGGGATGAGCCGTTACCCCGTTCTGGTTGCACAAGCCACTGCATCCCTTTCAGAAAAGGATTTCCAAAGCATCCAGTTATGCCAGTCTCACCTCCTTTCGGGGCTGTGTGTTCAAAACCCCTGTGGCCAGAAGGCAGGTTCAACAGATCTGCTGTAGCGGGGACTCTTCACCTGCTCAGGTCCATCCCAGGAACTTCATTTAGAGGGTTCTCCTCCCCCTCTACTCTGCCCTGGGGAGACCACAGCTGGAATCTTGTGTCCAGTTTCAGGCCCTCAGTTCCAGAAGGACACAGAGCTGCTGGAGAGAGCCCAGTGCAGAGCCACAGAGATGATGAAGGTCCCTTGATCCCATTGCTCACGCAGGAGCTTGATCCAGACCTCTGCAGGAGGGGGTCACCCAACGCCCTGGACATCCACAGCCATCCCGCAGCATCCCCCAGCAAAAACCAGAGCCTGGGAGGCCACCATGGCCCCACCTGCTCCCCGAGCCACGTGCAAGCACAGGAGCTCCTAATTCCAAGGCACCATGAGGAATTCCACAGTTACTCTCTACGATTACTCAGCCCACCTTGCTCACAGGGGCTCCCAGCCAGTCCCCCTACTAGCCCCAGGAGAACAGACATCATGGCCACTAGGTCTCTGAAATGTGCCATTTGCTGCTCAGGGTGATGGCGAGGTCAGGAGAATAACTGCATTGCACAGGAGATTAGAGCCATGCAGGGAGGTCCCGGGGGTGCTGCAGGCTGGCCGGAGGTGAGCCTCACCCTTTCGCTGCCAGCGGGATCGCTGCACGTTCGCTTCATTCCTCATTCCCTGGGTCCCCAGTGCTGGATAATATCTGAGAGGGGACATGGGGCTCCACAGAGCTTTGATCTGCTCCGGCACAGCTGTTCTCAGATCTTTATGTAAGGGACGAGAAATGTGACTGAAATAACCGAGGGGCTGAGCAGAGTGAGGGACTCGAAATAAACATGACACAATAACCTGGAGCGGTGCTAGATCGGTTTGAAATTGAATTGCTGCTATAAATAGAGTCAGAAGCAAAGATGTCACCATCAGGGGACGTGGATTTGAGGTGGGGAGTGACCTGAGTGGAGCAGGTGCCACCATGCACATTGCCTACCATGCTGCTCCATCCCTGCTGCCTGTCACGGAATCAGAGCACCACTGAATCACAGAACATTAGGGGCTGGAAGGGACCTCAAAAGGTCATCCAGTCCAATCCCCCCACCACAGCAGGGTCACCTAGATCAAGTCATCAGCAGTAGCAGTTGGGTTTTCAGCCATCCTGGGGTAAAATTGCCTGTGAAAGGGGAGCTGGGAGCAGTGGGATGAGGAAACGGGACACAGAGGATGGGTAGGGTGGGACGTGCAAAAGCTGAGCACAAGTTGACTTGTGCAGCCCTTGCTGGCTGATGGAGAAGATCTATGAGCTCCTTGAGGCACTTGCTTTGCACCTACCCCTCATGCTGTAGGTACCCAGATGCTCCATACACCTCCTTCGTGATCACATGTGAGGAATAAAGAGCTGTGTCTGGTGTAAGCACTGCAGCTCCCACATCACTGTGACCCCATCCCATGTCCTTGGCCTGAAAACACAGACCAGCAACCTGCCCCTCCTGGCATCCTGATCCACTGCAGCAGCATCACCTCGGCTGACTCTGCTACTCCTGACTCACAGGAGGTTCAGCAACACCCCAGAGATGCTGAACAAATCCTGACCACTGCAATCACCCTCAGGAGACCCCCAGAAATGGGGACAGTGCTGCAACCCAGCCATGCCCTGGTGGGACTCGCACTACCCTTGGTGCTGAGCAGCACAAGGGAGAAGATATCCCACCATGGCTGATGAGGCAGAGACCTCATTTGATTGTACCCACAGAGGATCCCCAGCTCAGATTCACTGGAAGTGTCTGGAGGGTTGGTTCAGGGCTCGTTGGTTCATGATCGAAAGATCATGTAGTCCAATACCCCTGCCAGAGCAGGGTCACCTAAACTGAGCTGTACAGGAACATGTCCAGCAAGCAAGAAGCTGTCAAGTAGATGATTCTCAATGTCTCTCCAACCCAGAGTACTGTGATACTGGGAACACGGAATCACAGAACCACAGAACATTAGGGATGGGAAGGGACCTTGAAAGATCATCCAGTCCAATCCCCCTGCCACAGCAGGATGCCCTAGATTCAGTCACACAGGACAGGATCACAAAACATTAGGGATGGGAAGGGACTTTGAAGGATCATCCAGTCCAATCCCCCTGCCAGAGCAGGATCCCCTAGATGCAGTCTCACAGGAACATGTGCAGGCAATTCACAGTGATCCTGTCCACTTACCTGCAGCCACCTCCCACCCTACTCATTTATGGTACAGGAGCAAGCCCCACATATTATGGGGTCGGGTATGAGAGTGCTCAGCCAGGCTCAGCTCCACGCAGAGAGATCACAGAATCACACAACATTAGGGATTGGAAGGGACCTCCAATGATCAGCCAGTCCAATCCCCCTGACACAGCAGGATCCCCTAGATCCAGTGGCACAGGAACATGGCCAAGTGGGTTTAATTGTCTCCAGAGAAGGAGACTCCACAACCCCCCTGGGCAGCCCCTTCCAGGGCTCTGTCCCCCTCACCGTGAAGAAGTTCCTTCTCACACTGATGTGGACCCTCCTCTGTGCCAGCTCACACCCGTTGCCCCTTGTGCAGGGGGTGTAAGAGAGGGGATGGAAACGTGCGTGTGGGAAGGGGCGAGGGGCTGCAGATCAGGGCTGATAGGGGCTGGCACTTTGGCAGAGCTTTCTAGGACAGTTTGTACAGCGCCTTTCCCCATACAATGGCTGTGTCTAGCCGCCGCGCTGCGGCTCTCATTTCCATGAGCAAGGAATTCAGCCGAAAAGTAAACAGGAAAAAACGTTGCATCTCACAGTTTATAAATAAATCCGGGATGATTTCGGCAGCCGGGGCCAGTCGGCGCAGATGCTGCGAGTGCGCTGCGACAGATCCCCGCGGCTGGGTCGGAGCCACCCTTCGGGAATGGGAAACAGGGCTGGTTTCACGCCACGGCTGCATGAAATGTATCGGCATCCTCCTCCCGCGAGCCGGCTGCCAGCAGCGAGGGCTGCGGCTCTAGGGAACAGCTCTGGGAGGTGATGCGAGAGCTGTTTGCACGTAGCGCTGAGAGACGCGAGCCCCCACGTTTCCATCACGGGCTGCGCAAAGGCTCTGGCAGGGGGAGGGAGATTTGCGCCGGGGATTTCAGCCTGGGGTCTGTCGGCGGGGGGAATGGGGTCTGTCCGGTGTGCTCATGGAATCACAGAACATTGGGGATCATCCGGTCCAATCCCTCTGCCACAGCAGGATCCCCTAGATTCAGTCATTAGGGATTGGAAGGGACCTCCAAAGATCATCCAGTCCCATCCCTCTGCCACAGCAGGATCCCCTAGATCCAGTCATTAGGGATTGGAAGGGACCTCCAAAGATCATCCAGTCCCATCCCCCCACCACAGCAGGATCCCCTAGATCCAGTCACATCACACTGTTTAATTTAGCTTTGACTACATTTTCATGCTTTTGCCAAGTAGTAATTTTCCTGGCCATACAGTACATGACTTCAGACCTTGATCTTTAATAGCAACAATTGGCATTAGGTTTCTTCAGTTAATATTGGCACACGTATTTGTAAACCCCTCATCTCAGTCTTCTAGCTGGACATGTAGATCAAGCATAAGAATCTTAATAACACAAGTATATATTACACTGCTTATCAGTTTAGAATCATAAAATCACAGAATCATTCAAGTTGGAAAAGATCCCTGGTATCATAAAGTCCAACCATCAACTCTACAACTTTATCCCTAAACCAGATCCCCCAACACAACAGATAAACAGACTTTTAAACTCATCCGGGAATGGGGACTCAACCACCATGCTGTGCAGCCCAATCCAGTCACTGACCACTCTCCATCAAGAATCTCTTCCTGATGGCCAGTCTAACCCTCCCCTGGTGGAGCTGGAAGCCCTTCCCCCTGCTTCTGTCTCTAATGACCTGTGAGAAGAGCCCAGCATCAACATCTCTACAGTGTCCTTTCAGATAGTTGTACAGAGTGATGAGGTCTCGTCTCGGCCTCCTCTTCCTCAAACTAAACAGCCCCAAATCTCTCCATCTCTCCTCATCAGATTTATTCTCCAGGCCCAAAACTGGATGGCACTTTTAGATTCATGATAAGAGAAATCATGAATAAGGCTGCTTAGTCACTTGCATGATGAGTAATGAAAGAATAGTTTTCCCTGTTTATGTCTATTCTGCAGAAAGAAAATGAAAAAGACTCCTATAAATACACTATTACTTACTTAATATCCTACATGTCTTTCTGGATTTCACATGGTTTGAAGCCATTCAGCATGAATTCAGTGTGTTGTTATTTTGGTGTCTATTCACTTATCTTTCAGGAATTTCAGACAGATACATAGACTAGTTGAAAGGGGCACTGGGTGTGAGCTGGAACACAGGAGGTTCCACATCAGTATGAGAAGGACCTTCTTCCCAGTGAGGGTGATGGACCGCTGGAACGAGCTGCCTAGGGGGATTGTGGACTCTCCTTCTCTGGAGATGTTTCAAACCCGCCTGGACATGTCCCTATGCAACTAGATCTAGAGGATCCTGCTGTGGCAGGGGGATTGGACTGGGTGATCTTTTGAGGTCCCTTCCAACCCCTAATGACTGGATCTAGGGCATCCTGCTGTGGCAGGGGGGTTGGACTGGGTGATCTGTTGAGGTCCCTTCCCATCCCTAATGACTGGATCTAGGGGATCCTGCTGTGGCAGGGGGATTGGACTGGGTGATCTGTTGAGGTCCCTTCCCATCCCTGATGATTCTTTGATTCTATGAATCCTGCAGGATTACTCGGTATTAGGAAGCCTGGAAGTCACACATTTAGTAGCAAAACGTTCACAGAACAAGGCGAGGGGAAGCCCCACCTCACTGAGCAGAAGGCAGCTACTGACAGGAGTTCAGACAAACCAGATGAGCTCAGGGGCACCAGCAGCCATCAGCCCAGCCAGCTGAGAACGCCTTTGTGCCAGTCACCACTGGAGCTGTTGCATAAAGCATGAGCCCAGAGGCTGCTCCGATTTTAGCTCCACATCTTCTACAGTTAGAGCAGAGCTGCAGCCGAGCTGCAGCTGCAGCTCCTGCCCACCGTGCAGTTATCTAAAGTGAACTTCTGGTTCTGCATGCACAGGTGTGGTGTTGAAAAAGACCCAGTGAAACCAGTCCATATTCTCCCCAGGTCTCTGCTGGATTTTCACACACCAGCTGTCCACTGGAGTTCCACCTTACGATGAATCTCTGCAGCGCTGAGGCCAGAGACCTCGTTTTCCTGCAACACCTCTATTATCAGCACCAGCTCGAGAGCTCTGCTTTCCTCTGAGCACTTCCATCTTCGAGGAGCTCTTGTCGGTCTCCCTGCCTTCCTTCCTCAGGAGGCTGGGTGGCAGTGCTAGGAATCTCTCAAAGGGTCTTCCTCCGGAAACCCGGACCTTGGGCATCCTGAAACAGGCAACTGAGAGTCAGTGGCACCTCTGCAACGGCAGGATGCTGCCACCAAGTGCCAGCGCCTGGTCTTTCCACCGTGCCCGAGTGGGCCAACGGAAGGGAGCACAGGAAGGGCATAAAGACGACCTGTTCTGCTTCTCTTCGGCACCTGCAGCCGCAGCAGCACTTTGCACCTCACGGCGCTTTGTTCTAAAGATCGGTCCCGAGAGATGACAGCCCTTGTCTTTACCACGGATCAAGACATCAGCTGCACCACAGTCCTGCTGGGAAGAATCATAGAACCATCAGGGATGGGAAGGGACCTCCAAAGATCACCCAGTCCAATCCCCCTGCCACAGCAGGATCCCCTGGATCGAGTCATTAGGGACTGGAAGGGACCTTGAAAGATCATCCAGTCCAGAATGGAATCGAAAGCGGTGGCTTTCGACCCAATGCCTCTAGGGCACCTGTAAGCAGTGAGCAGAGAGTTGCTCAGTAGGGTTGTAGGGATTCTCCCCCTTGTCTCAAGGGAGAAGGGGCAGAGGATTGGACTGGGTGATCTCTCAAGGTCCCTTCCAACCCCTAATGACTGGATCTAGGGGATCCTGCTGTGGCATTGGGATGGGACTGGGTGATCTTTGGAGGTCCCTCCCAACCCCTAGTGGCTGGATCTAGGGGATCCTGCTGGGGCAGAGGGATTGGACTGGATGATCTCTCGAGGTCCCTTCCAACCCCTAATGACTGGATCTAGGGGATCCTGCTGTGGCAGGG
>JAOXOE010000602.1:1554295-1565529 GCA_028565055.1 Phoeniculus purpureus
TGGAAGGGGCTGCCCAGGGGGGTTGTGGAGTCTCCTTCTCTGGAGATGTTTAAAACCCACCTGGACGTGTTCCTGTGTGACTGGATCTAGGAGACCCTGCTGTGGCAGGGGGACTGGACTTGATGATCTTTTGAGGTCCCTTCTAATCCCTACTGTTCTGTGATTCTGTGATATCTTAGCTACCAAAACCAAATGTTTTATATTGGGTTGCATCAAGTAAAAGTGAGTCTTTGGGTTACATTTCCCCAAATAGAAGGGGACACTGGAAATTCAGCTCTAAATTCTATTCAGATGTGGACAAAACCCACCTGCCCTCTCGGGTAATCACAGTGTTCCTCTTGGCACTGCTGGTAGCCTACTAGTTCTTACAGGGGCCCAGGATAAAGTGGGAAGAAAAGATCCAACAGCAGGGTGGGGAGAAGAAGAGCCACCAAAAACTCCTGCCATACATCGTCTGTTTGTGGGGGCGAGGGAGATTCCTACAGATCTAGATTTAAATAACACAGGACAGTGACAAAGAAGTGAACCCTTTGGGAAGTGACTTTGAGTCTTCCAGCTTTTGTGGGGTTTGCCCCAGCCTTATCGTTTGGGGGGTTATTTTGTGTGTGTGTGTGAGTGTGAGTGGAATCCTTCTGGGTCACACGTGGAACCTGGCCCTGTTCAAAGTGTCACATTTTCATCTTGGTACTTATCTCCCTGATCTTAGAGATGAAAACATACCCCATAGTGTGTTAGATGTGAAAGCCATACATAGGTGATGATAATAACCATCTATAGATGGTTATTAAGGGAGTTCGTATAGTTAGCAACGGAGATACTGGATCTAGTGACTCGTTTTTCCCCTTTCTTTCCCTCTTTGTTCCCTTGTAATTGGCTACAAGTGGCTCTAGATTCCCGAGGAGGGGCTTTCTCCACTACTTCATCACCAGCTGCCTGCCACTGCATTTAGATTGTCTTTGTTTCTTCTTTTCTCTCTAATTCATATTTCTCTTTTGATGGGAAGGGGAACGATGACATCTTTTGGGATGTTTCACGATGATTGGGGTCCTAGAAAAACTAGTGTCTCCACAGGGCACAATCGACCCTTCTGAAAGACCACCTGGCTGTGCTTTTGGATGGGACAGCTGCACGTTTCCTTCCCCTGGAGCCACAGTCTTTATCCACTAGCACTGACTAGAAGGTTCTGTTGGGTGTTTCCCGGTACCAGTTGCTCGTGTCTCTTTTCCCACAGACCCCGACTGGGCCAGCTTGAATCTGGGAGCTCTCATGTGCATCGAATGCTCAGGTATACACCGAAACCTCGGCACGCACCTCTCCAGGGTCCGTTCTCTCGACCTGGACGACTGGCCTATAGAGCTCATCAAGGTGATGTCTTCTATCGGGAACGAGCTGGCAAACAGCGTCTGGGAGGAGAGCAGCCAGGGCCACATGAAACCTTCGTCAGACTCCACAAGGTAGGCTCTGCTTTCTCCGTCTCGCTGTGAGCGGGTAGCGCGTGATGCCGCACGCGGCCAAGGCTGCGAGCTGTGAGCACGTAGCTCCTCCGTTGGACTCACCAGAGGTGCTTGACTGCCTGGCAGAGCAGTGGGAGTCTGAAACCTCCTGCCTGGTTTTTTCAGTCTAAATTACGCTGCAAGTGCAATTCTTTGCTTCACTTGGCCACCAGGTTCCTGGCTCTTGGTCTGTTGATTTCTGATTAATAACTTGCCGTCCCTAGTCTGAGCTCCCCAAGGAGTCTGTACCTAGCCATGAGGTCTTTGAGTTCTCATGGCACATGCTGAAAGTCCTCACACTGTGGGCTTGCCTCGTTTATTTGCCTCTATGTGTGAAGCCACAGCTTGAGATGAGGGTTGTGCATTTTACCTGCTCATCACAGTGAAAATCTTTCTGCCTCATGTTGTCCTACCAAAAGCTAAAGGACTTGTGTGCTTCATTGCAATGTCGAGGGAAGGTGTCTCCAGACTTCATTAGGTTTGAGATGTAAGTGCTGCTGGTTCTGGTTGAGGTCTTGGCTTGGTGGAGGCTGAGTGACGTGTGGCAGAGCGCATTTCAGCAGCAGGGTTCAGGCACGAGAAGACCTTCTGAAGTTGTCCTCGGAAGTGCGTTAGAATTGTCTCAGCGTGAGCCCCGGGGCAGCAGCCTGTGTCCCCAGGAACCAAGCAGCACAATGGAGGTTCAGCTCAGTGTTTGCCTCTTGCACAGGAGAGAAAGCAGAGGGAGTGTTGTTCTGCTTTGGTGATGTGTGTCTCTGGATCCTGCTTGCTCCAGTACCGGATCAAGCGAAAATCTAACCTGGGAGCGTGTACCTGGGCCACCTCCTGCGGTGTGGGGGTAGGTTAGTGCTGCTGCCTGTAGTAAAGTCAACTGTTCCTTATTGTGTTCTTTCGTTAGCACTGAAAAATGAATTTGTGGTGCCACCTTTGGTTCATCTTCGAGAATGAAGCTGATGCCGTAATCAGGCTACTTAGATGAGTGACTTCTGTGTATGAAAACGTTCAGGGAGACCCACACAGCGGTTCTGCTCGCGCCTGAGCCCTGCGTCTGTGTTTACGTGGCTGTTTTATTAGACAGCTGGTAGAACTGTTCCATCGGGGAGCTTGAAATCAGCTTCTCGCCGCCTTTCAGTCATCAAGATGAACTTTAATCCAGAGCTCTTAGTTGCACTGGACGGACTAACTTGCACTTAGTTGCGCTGGTTTGGCTGCTGTTTGCAGCGGGGACCAGCGTTGTTTCTCCCATAAACAGCTGAAAGCTCTGCTTTTTCAAGGCATGAAAGCCACCTCCTTTGTGGCTTCGCTCTGGTTTCTGCTAGCGCCAGCATCCTTCTGTCCCACGTGCGGCGAGAAAACCAGTTCAAGTTCCTTAAATGGAAGTTGTGCCCTCCGTTTCCTCACAGCTCTTTGCAGTTTTGCTTGGGGAATCCTAGCAGAAGCAGCATGAAATGGGGTTAAATAACCCCCCCCTTTCTTTGTCTTTTAGGGACTGGGGGAAGAGCAAATACAAGTCATGACAGTTGCTTGTGTTGGAAGGGACCTCCAAAGGTCATCTAGCCCCAGCCCCTGCAGTGAGCAGGGACATCCTCAACTAGATCAGGTTGCCCAGAGCCTTGCCCAGTCTCATCTTGAATATCTGTCCTGCATAGGGCTTCCGCTCTCAGTCCCCCTGATCAGTGCAGCCTTTCTACACGTTTGCTGAGGCCTCCAGGCTGTGCCTGCAGACAGACTGTTGGAAGCAATTCCTTGACTGTTCCCCCAGCTGATCCAAAGGTTGAGCACAAAGACCTTAGGGCAGGACAGCCTTCTCAGGTGTGTCTTGATGATGAATGTCTCGTTTTCTGTCTCACTGTGCCCCCCTGAAAAGTTGTCACTGCAGAAATGGGCCCTCTGTTAAGGGACATTTACAGGGGCATTTCAGCTCCAAGTGGGTTTCACCAGTTCTCCAAGAAAGTCATGGGAAAGAGAAGCCTGGAAATGTGTTTTGAAGGTCAGAAGGGCTCTCAGGTTGGATGCTGTGGACTCAAAGCCTGAAGATGATGAAGGGAGTAGGACACCTCTCTGCTGAGGAAAGGCTGAGGGAGCTGGGGCTCTTGAGCTTGGAGAAAAGGAGACTGAGGAGCGACCCCATTAATGTTTATAAATATGAGAAGGGTGGATGCCAGGAGGATGGAGCCAGGCTCTGCTCAGGGGCACCCAATGACAGGACAAGGGGCAGTGGGTGTCAGCTGGAACCGAGGAGGTTCCACATCAGTCTGAGAACGACCTTTTTCCCAGTGAGATTTACAGAGCCCTGGCAGGGGCTGCCCAGAGGGGTTGTGGAGTCTCCGTCTCTGGAGATGTTTAAAACCCACCTGGACGTGTTCCTGTGTGACTGGATCTAGGGGATCCTGCTGTGGCAGGGGGATTAGACTGGGTGGTCTTTCCAGGCTCCCTTCCAATCCCTAATGCTCTGTGCTTCTGTGAGGAGTTCGTAGCAAAAAGCACGATGCCTGTTACCTTCCCCAAGGACGCATTGCCCAGGTGTGTTCTCTCACTCAGCACATGCCAGGACTCGTGATCAATGAAATAAGCAAATCTCCAGGTCACTCGGTGCCTCAGAAGCAACACCTAGGATGGCCTCCAGCATGGGGTAGGAAGGCAGTACAAGTTATGGGAGCAGAGGTGCAATGGCAGAGCAGTGGAACAGGCTACCCAGGTGTTTAAGACCCGCCTGGATGTGTTCTTGTGCCACTTGGTCTAGGAGATCCTGCTGTGGCAGGGGGATTGGACTAGATGATCTTTCGAGGTCCCTTCCAATCCCTGATGATTCTGTGATCCCCAAGGAAGCAGCATGGAGTAAAACAGTAGCATGAGGCAAAGTTCACACCGAGGGTGTTGGCGTGATTACGGGGAGGAAAGAGGATGAAGCCTGAGCTCCCAGCGAGTGTGAAAAAGTTGGCGAGGCAGCAGAAAAGGGAAAGGGGACCAGCTGGCCTCTGAGCGGTGGTGGCCCTGGGTCCCTGATTAGGTCAGCTCTGGAAGGCTCGTAATTGGTTCCAGCAATTACCAGCAGCCCTGAGAACCGCCGCTCAAACTTCAGGAGCCTCGTGACAAATTGAAGCTGACTGCTGGTGAAGGAGTATCGACTTCCCATTTCTAAACAGGGGGATCATTAGTCAAGAAAAGCATCTTTTAATTACTTGCAGGAAGAAAAAAAAAGGGGGGGGTGGAAAGGACAAAGATCTTTCAGTATGGATCCTGCACCAACTGCTGGGTTTTTTCTAAGTGCATTCAATACTGCATTTGTTGTCCTGCAGGGGAAGGCTGAGCGGGCAGAGTTTGCCTGCGGTCCCTCCTTTGGTGATGCCGCTTTAATTTGGAGTGAGAAGTCGAATTAGAGTAAATCAATGTTGTGACAATTAACCGGGTCTGGGGGGCGAGATCAGGCTTTTCCCCTCTAATTGCTATTGATACTGCTTAAGCACAACTCTTCAAACATGGGCTCGGGGTGGCGCGGCGCGGCAGAGGCCTGGTGGGGCAGGGGCACGACTGCTCCGTGGAGGAGCGTCGGAGATGTGGTGAAGGCAGCTTCAGGAGGCCGCACCGTGGTTCACCTGAGCCTTCTGCACCAGTGCATAGATCTCCTACCAGACATTCAGCTTGCTTTGGGGCATGCTCTACTTTCTTCCCATAGTGTCCTTGACCACCTGGCTTTGATAACCTAGACTGACTACCTGAGTCGTGTTGGCTTTTCCCACATGAGAAGAACAGCTTTTTTCCCCTGCACCCAGCACTGGGGAAGCTGCACCTTGAGGAGTGGGGCCAGTTTGGGGCACCTCAGGACAAGGTTGGACTCGATGACCCTGGAGGTCCTTTCCAGCCGTGATGATTCTGTGATTCTGTGAAGGGACTGGGGCAAGTGCAGAGGAGGGCAACAAAGCTGGGGAAGGGCCTGGAGAATCAGTGTGATGGGGAGAGATGGAGAGAGTTGGAGCTTTTGAGTTTGAGGAAGGGGAGGCTGAGGGGAGACCTCATCGCTCTCTACAGCTGTCTGACAGGACACTGCAGAGATGCTGGTCCTGGGCTCTTCTCACAGGTCATTAGCGACAGGAGCAGAGGGAAGGGCTTCAAGCTCCACAAGAGGAGGGTTAGACTGGCCATCAGGAAGAAATTCTTCCTGCAGAGAGTGGTCAGGGACTGGGATGGGCTGCCCAGGGAGGAGGTTGAGTCCCCATCCGTGGATGAGTTTCAAAGTCGCTTAGCTGTGGTGCTGGGGAATGTGGTTTAGGGGTGACCGTGTAGAGTAGGGTTGGTGGTTGGACTCGCTGATCCCAGGGGTCTTTTCCAACCTGAGTGATTCTGTGATTCCATGAGATGAGTTGCCACCATCACTCTGCCTGCTCCAGGAGATGATTATCTACTCCCTGGTCTCACCCAGCTCTCAAAGTCTCCATCTCTGTCTCACTGCAAGTACTGGGGTGTGGCAGCAACGAGGCCACCTCCACCAGCTGGAAGCTGCTGCCCAGAGGAGGGAGGGCAGTGTGGTGTGCAGGCACCGGCCCACCAGACCTTTTGTTCTCCTGCTAAAGCGATGCTGAACATCCACGTTAGCCATCAGCACACCTTAAAGCTGAAGGGCATCGCTGTTCTGGCATCTTTCTGAGGTATTCCTGAGTAGACAGAACTTCCACCTACCAGATGCTCTTCAGAGGTCCCAACCTCTCCCATTCTGTGATTCCACGATGCCATCTCCATGAGAAGGTGTTTTTAAAGTGAGGGATGAGCAGTTAGCAGAAGCTCGGGCAGGTCATTTTAAGCTCTGCCAAGATAGCCCCAAGCAGCAGCTCTAAAGTGAGGCTGGAGCATCCCTGCGAAGTTGCTCAGGTAGTGTGTTTGCACAGCAGCCACCCTGTTTATCCTGGTTAGCAAAGGTTATGAGACAACAGAGAGGTCTTTAACACTGTCTGGGAAGGCTGGAGCTGGGAGCCAGCAGTGCTGGGAATTGACTTTCACCTTCCAACCTAAGATCCAGTTTGATCCTCGCTCGCTAATGAACTGAATTTAATGGTGTCAGGAAAAAAACATTAGGCAGCTGAGCTGCGTTGAGCAGGCTCGTGCAGCCCTGCGCCGAAGCCTGCACTGCCGTTCCGAGGTGCGTGGCCACGATGCTGGGCGTGCGCTGGGTTCTGGGGGGTAACTGGGAAGCAAACGACTTCTGCCAAGAACGTTATACCGGGAAAATCACAGAGTCCCAGGACATCAGGGATTGGAAGGGACCTGGAAAGATCATCCAGTCCGAGCCCCCCGCCACAGCAGGATCCCCTAGATCCAGTCGCACAGGAACGTGTCGCCCAGAATCACTCTGGTTGGAAAAGACCCCTGGGATCATTGAGTCCAAAACACGAAACCGTGCTTCCCTTTTCTTTATGAAAACAGTGGTTCCTTCAGTATGAGCAGCCCAGATAAAGGGCGAGCGCAGGGCAGCCGAGCAGGTAGGATCCCAGTATCGTATCCTGAGTCCTCAGTTTCATCTCGCTCTCATCTCTGGTTCCTTTCGGCCATGAGGTGGCTGTTACAGCGCTGCTGGTCTCTGGTTGCTGGCATCAGGCTGCAGCGTTACAAATGGGGCCTGGGGGAGCATCAGGACCTCTCCCTCCGGTTCCTTAGCAGTTCCCCCCTCGATGAGGTCAGTGTTTTGTGCCTTTCCGTGCTCAGCACCTTCCCCGTTGCTGGGCTGGGGGAAGGGTGGTTTTAAAAATAAATAAAATTGAAAAAAAAAGGGATCGTGAAGGGCTGACCAGAACCCATCTGCAGTTGGGTGGCATCTGCTCCCCACATGTCACTTCCCTCATTAACAAGCAATTGAATTAATTAAATGCTACTCAGAACACGCATAACAAGCTACCGGCAGTGTCCAAATTAGCACTGATAATCAAGGATGATTTCCTTTATTATCCTGCTAAGTGGTGTGCAGGCTCTGATCTCCCTGTCTGCCCTCATCTATTTACATACCCCCAGCTTCTGCCTTTAGAAGCCGGGGTTATCTTACCTAGTTAATTTGCCACGATCACCAAGCATGGCGGATTGATATTCCTGCCTCTGCTGAAGCAGACCCCCCCTCCCTACTTTCTCCCCCTTTCCTTCCTCCCCAAGCCTGGTCCTTTGTATCTCAAGCTCACTGATAAATTAAAAGCCACCCCTGTGGTCTCTCAAGTGAGTAATAGAGGCAGAAATTTCATTTTGCAACTGGCTGATTTAATGATCCAAAGGGTAATTAATGGCCTGATTATCTTAATGTTAAATATGTCCGGCAGCAATTACTGTGACCTCCCGCTTGTCAAGGTCCAGGCTATGCTCTTCTTTCAATTAAGTTCTCTGGGGCTTAATGGTATGAATAAACTCCTCTGATTCTATCATCCCGGACTCTGAGATTTAAGCGAGCTAGGGGCTCGTTTGGAGTTTTAATCAGCCCGTCTTCTACTTGAGCGATCAGAGTTAACAATTACAACAAGGACAGTTTAACTTTCTTTCTCTCTCTCCTTCCCCCCCCCCACCCCCGCAACCTTCCTGCTCCTTCATGTTTTTATTTTATTGTTGTCTTGTGAGCGCTCGGAGGGGGATTTTGTTGGCGGCGGCAGCTCTGCCGGGCGAGTCTCTCCCGATATAAATTATCATGTGGCTGCCGCTGTTTTTCCATTTGACAGGCTTAATTAATTGGCAGGAGCGCCCGAAAATGACAGCGCCACTAATTGCAACTCCGAGCCCATCGCCAGCACGGCGGCACGCTTGTCAGCGGGCATGCCCCGCTCCTCGCCGCGGCCGGGCTCCGGTGACGTTGCCCATTCCGGTTGCCACGTCTCGGCGGGGAGCGTGATGGGATGTGATGGCCCGAGATGTGCCTTTGGCTTTCCTGGGCACGACAATGACATTTACTGCCAATAAAGTTTAGGCGGCCGGGGCTTCCACCGAGCCAGCAGCTGCTCGGGGACGGGAGGTTTGACTGAAGGTATTTCCGCGAGTCCTGTGGAAGGGAGACAACACAATAACCTCCGTGGCGAGCAGGGAGCCTTGAGAGTTGTGATTCGCTCCTGGTCTGCCCGGCGGCTGAGCGGCAGTGAGCTGGAGCTGTATTAGCTCTGTTTTGGACAGCAGATACTTCATCAGAGTAATGAGGGGAATGGAGAAATTATTAGTTACGAGAGCGCTCTGTTTTCATAAACGAAAAGCCTGATGCACTGCTGCCAGTAAACGAGAGCCTTTCCCTGTACAGCTGGAGGCATGAGCCGCCACAGCTGGAGGCACGAGCCGCAGCCGTAGGCACGAGTCGCGGCCGTAGGCATGAGCCGCATCCAACATGCGCACGCTCCCGTCAGAGTCCTTGTAATTGTTTTAAAATTAGATTTAAAAAAAACCTTCTACATCGTCACTTACCAGGAGCTTCCAGGAAATTCTTCTCCTAAGTGAGGCAAAGGAAACGTCGGCTTGCGTGGGTCAGCTGGTGGGAGAAGCTCAGAGGCAGCGCTCCAGAGGTGAAGGTTAGTGGCAGCCCAACCTGTCTCACTGCACTTGCAGCTGCTTGGCAGCCCCTGTCATCCAGGAGCTTCGTCCGGTTAAAACAGTGGCGCCTGTGCAGCAGCGTGGGAGATGCCTGGATGATTAAAAACAGAACCATAACAGCAACAACAACAAAACCCCTTCGACCCCCGGTTGTCCAGATTAATGAGCTCTTGAGATGAAACGCTTCCCGGTTCAATTGCACGTTTCTTCTGTGCAAATCCGCCTGTGATAGCATCTCCCACACTCTGTAAACAGAAGCCAGGTTTGCAATTATTGTCATCATCACTCTCCTCATTGCCTGGGAAAGGGAAACCTGCGAAGGAGCTGTTGCTGTCTCCTCCTGCAGTGCTGGACTTCCAGCGGTTGTTCAAAGAAGAGGTGTAAAAGCCACCCTAGTGCTGTTGAAAGTGTAAACACGATGAGTGTACCGTTGGGGTAAATCCTTGGAGTACTTGGATTCTGGGGTGCAGGGGTCCTGCCGTACTGCTCCCTGCATTCAGACCTCGCACAGAATCATTCAGGTTGGAAAAGACCCCGGGATCATCCAGTCCAACCATTAACCCTACTCCACAAGGTCACCCCTAAACCAGACCCCCCAACACCGCATCTAAGCGACTTTTAAACTCACCCAGGGATGGAGACTCAACCCCCACCCTGGGCAACCCATCCCAGGGCCTGACCACTCTCAGCAGGAAGAAT
Organism: Phoeniculus purpureus; assembly: GCA_028565055.1. NCBI lineage: Eukaryota > Metazoa > Chordata > Aves > Bucerotiformes > Phoeniculidae > Phoeniculus > Phoeniculus purpureus. Next base: position 1,564,027 of record JAOXOE010000602.1, read on the forward strand.
CTCTTCCTGATGGCCAGTCTGACCCTCCCCTGTTGGAGCTTGAAGCCCTTCCCTCTGCTCCTGTCGCTAATGACCTGTGAGAAGAGCCCAGGACCAGCATCTCTGCAGTGTCCTGTCAGACAGCTGTAGAGAGCGATGAGGTCTCCCCTCAGCCTCCTCTTCCTCAAACTCAACAGCCCCAACTCTCTTCATCTCTCCTCATCACATTGATTCCCCAGGCCCTTCCCAGCTTCATTGCCCTCCTCTGCCGTCACTTTAGCCCCTCAATGTCTCCCTTGTCCTGAGGTGCCCCAAACTGGCCCCACTCCTCAAGGTGCAGCCTCCCCAGTGCTGAGTAGAACCTGCTGTGCTGTGATGTGCTGGTGCTCTAGGGCAGCTGAGATTCCCAGTTACACTGGGTTTCTAGTGTGTCCTTTCCAACCATCTTCTGATAATGACCCAAGCATTGCTGGTTCTAGAATTTTGGGGAGAAAATCCAAAGAAATCATCGTGGCTTGGGTCACCTTCTCATTTCCTCTGCTGTCTCTCATGTCCGTCCGTTTGTTGTTCATCCTTTGAAAAATGTTTCTGAAGAGGACAGGGGAGCTCAGTGTGTTCCACTCTGAACGCTGATCCCTGCTGCCAGAGATACCTCCTAGCCAAGACGCTGAGATCCTTCCTGAAACCCAGGAAACCCGGCTTGAAAAGGTCGCCTCAGAGCTCAGCGCTAGAGAGAGAACCATCACTGGCTGGTTTAGCCTCTGCTACGGCCAGTGGTGCTACCACAGAGCAGTGCAAGTGCCTGCTAGGACGCAGAGATTTGTTTGCAACAAGGTAAAAACCAGACGGGCTGTTTCCTTTATAAATTGAGAGAAAGTCCAGCTTCCATCGAGCCAGAGGCCAGTGCCGCTGAAAATTAGTCTTGCCCCAGAACCTGGATGCCTTCCTAGGAGTTTAGAAGGCAGGTAGCAGTAGGTGGCAGGTGGGCTCTAGAGCACGTTTTCTCCTTGCTAGTTATTCTTTTTTTAAATCAAAATTGCTGCCTTGCCAAGCTTGGAATTGGCTGCACGGGCTGGAGATCGAGAGCGAGCCGAGTGTGAGATGTTATTTAGGCGGCTTATTTGGGCTCGCTGCGATGAAACCCCTGAGTTTGGAGTGCAGCAGAGTGCAGCTTTGCAGTCCAAGATGGGGCAAGCATCAGGGAGAGTGTCATAGAGAACCCCACAACACCACCACCAGGAACTTGGTTAAGCTCATGTGCTCCTTGTTTTGAGAAGTTAACTTCAGTCAAACCAGATGGGAGTTTGCAGAGCTGCTGGAGATGGTCCAGTGCAGAGCCACAAACATGATGAAGGGAGTTGGACACCTCCCTGCTGAGGAAAGGCTGAGGGAGCCGGGGCTCTTGAGCTTGGAGAAAAGGAGACTGAGGGGTGACCCCATGGATGTGGATCAATATGGGAAGGGTGAGTGTCAGGAGGATGGAGCCAGGCTCTGCTCAGGGGCACCCAGTGACAGGACAAGGGG
>JAOXOE010000602.1:1565629-1575639 GCA_028565055.1 Phoeniculus purpureus
CTTCTCTGGAGATGTTTCAAACCCACCTGGCCATGTTCCTGTGCGACTGGATCTAGGGGATCCTGCTGTGGCAGGGGATTGGACTGGGTGATCTTTCGAGGTCCCTTGCAATCGCTAACATTCAGTCTTTCTGTGAATGCAGACTGGGTGCTGTGACATAAGAGCTGCTACTCCAGAGGCAGTTGATTCCTGCTGGAATCGCTCTTGCTGTCTCTACACACGTTTTCTGTCGTTGAGAGACACATCAACAAGTGGTGGTTAAACACGAGGTGGTCTTCGTGTTACCTTTTCCCTCCCCTTAACTGGGATGCGATGGCCTGGGCACGTCACATGGACAACGAGCCTTCAGCAGCGGTCACTGGTTGTGGTGGGAGCTACGTTCCCTCAGCCTCACACGCTGTTTTGCCTGTGGGAGCCCACGGAGGCTGTTTGGACAGCGGATGGCTTTGTGGGAGCCGGTGCGGCAGAGCAGAGAGCACGCTGAGACGCAGCGGTGGCCACGCTGAACAGTGCTTGAGACAAAAAGGCAGTGCCTTGCCGTGCTGCTGGGGGCCTCGCTGGCCGGTGACACTGGGCACCGAAGCAGCAGCGTGTCTTTGCTTTGGTCGTGGCTACAGAACCCGCGGGGCTCCGTGACAGTGACTGCCACCAACTTTCTCTCTTTTGTGGCTTTTTCCCTTTCTTTCCACTTTGTTTAAGACGGAGCTTTGTTTCTGGCTCGGCGGGAAGCTGGTAGCCTATGGCAAGGGACTGGGGAGATAAGACTTCAGTGAGATAACTCAGTGAAAAGGGCAGCAGTGAAAAGGTGGTGCTCGCTTTTGACTGGCCTGAAACTTGACACACACACCCCCCCCTCAGCCCAAATGCAGTTGCCCCACGGATCTCAAACGGTCTCCGTCTGTCAGAGGCGATGCTCTTCCTGCTGCACGTCCAGGTGTGCACGTGCTGGTGGGGAAACCAGAGGCAAACCCCTGAATGGGAAGAGTGACCGGAAGAAACAAGACCACCAGCAGCCCAGCTGGGAGGTAATTAAACAAGGGGCTGCAGCGGGGTGAGGAGAGCACGGGAGATGAATCGCAGCCTGGAGAGGGGAAGAGTTAGAGGGCAATGAATCGCCTTACTGTGCCTATTAACTAGATTGTGCAGACAGTGCAAAGTCCTGTCGCTGCAGCATTTTTTCTGTGCCAGAGCCGTGCGGTAGCGAGGAGCCAGCTCTTCGTAATTGCTAACCCTGAAAAGGTACGGGCGGGATGAGCTTCAAAAAGTCCTCATGCTGAACAGATGATTGTGTCACGGCCTAGAAATCTCCCAGCTAACTTTTCTTCTTCCCAGAAAGATTGACACTTTCCTGGTTTCACGCTTTCAAAGGGGTGTTTTCTGGGGGGTTCTCATTCCTTTCCAGCAGCCGCCAGACTTGCAAAACTGGGGTGTGAGCAGAGTTGAGTCACCAGGCGCTGAAACTGAAGGGGGTGTGGGAGGTGTCGCTGCCCATGGCAGGGGTTGGAACTAGGTGATCTGTAAGGTCCCTTCCAACCCAAACCACACCTGAGGATCCTGGTGGCCAGCAGGATGGCCAGGAGCCAGCAGTGTCGCCCTCTTGTGGCCAAGAAGGCCAACGGCATCTTGGGGTGGATCAGAAGGAGGGTGGTCAGCAGATGGAGAGAAGTTCTTCTCCCTCTGCTCTACCCAGGTGAGACGGCATCTGGAATCTTGTGTCCAGTTCTGGGCCTCTCAGCTCCAGAAGGACAAGCTGCCGGAGAGAGCCCAGCGCAGAGCCACAGGGATGATGAAGTGGGGCATCTCCCTGCTGAGGAAAGGCTGAGGGAGCTGGGGTTCTTGAGCTTGGAGAAACGGAGACTGAGGGGTGACCCCATGAATGTTGATCAGTATGTGAAGGGTGGGTGTCAGGAGGACGGAGCCAGGCTCTGCTCAGGAGGTTCCACATCAATGTGAGAAGGAACTTCTCGGTGTGGGTGACAGAGCCCTGGCAGGAGCTGCCCAGGATGGGTTGTGGAGTCTCCTTCTCTGGGGACATTTCAAACCCACCTGGATATGTTCCTGTGTGACTGGATCTAGGGGATCCTCCTGTGTTGTGTGGATTGGACTACATGACCTTTCAAGGTCCCTTGCAATCGCTAATCTTCTGTGATTATGTGATAATCTTCAGTCTCCAGCTCGAGATAATACCCCAAAGTTGACTTTTTTCCTTTCTCTTCTCAAGAAGGAAGAAATCCGCAGCTCTAGTCCTAATCCTTTGGTAATTACACGTGTGTGCTCCTGTCTGAGCAGATCCGGACCAGAGCTGTTTTGGCCGCTTGTGCGTCTCTCATGGCTCAGACCGGTCATAAACAGACAAGATTAGTTGGATTGGCCTGGTGTGTTAAGGTGAAAAAGAGGACCGATAAAAGGAAAAATCCCAGGTACACAAGTTAAAGTCCCGTGTTCAGATCTCCAGTTACCCAGAGTGGGGTTTTTTAGACCCATTGTAATGGATTTTGAATCTTTTTTTAAATAAGTTCTAGGGGATCCTGCTGTGGCAGGGGGATTGGACTGGATGATCTTTGGAGGTCCCTTCCAGTCCCTAATGTTCTGTGATAATCCATGGTTCTCTGGGAACAGTGTCCAACCCTCTGCCTGCGCATGATGTGACTACATGCAGCAGAGGTTTACTGCCTACAGCCTTTCCTTGCCCTTCAGATCACTGGGTATTGGTGAGCCTAGAAGGATCCAGCTCTGCTGCCTTTGCTAGGGACAGCCAGCAGTGTCCCCTGCATCCTGTAAAAGAGGTTTCCCAGGTGTGGAGAGATGCGGCCCGTGACCTTCAACGTGCTGATGGGGTGGTCAGAAACGCTGCCCACATTCCAGCTGCGGATCAGGCAGGGCCCTTGCAAACACAGAGTGAAGTCATTCGGCCGATTGGGTCACTTGTGGCAATAGGAGCTGTTCCCTCCTGGGGTGTAATGCAGGTCTTGCATTGGTGTGGGATTTGGTTGGATCTTGCCTTGTCCAAGCACTTTCTTGTTTAAATGGCAACCCACTGGCAGCAGCGTTTTGCAGGCAGGATGCAGGTTTTTCTCCGTGGAGCCAGACTGCAGAATAAGCAGGAAAAAAAGGAGAAGAGAAGACTATCCCATAACTTCAGACGAGGGGAGGGTAGAAGCTGTGCAGAGACAGCTTACTTTATCCTTTTAAGAGTTCGCCAACCTCATTGCTCAGCTTCTTGCCCTAGGGCAAGTTAATTAAAGCCAACAGAGAACTTAAAATTGGGGAAGGGGAACATTTCTTAATTATGTTGTGGAATTTCTTTCTCATTCATGTCCCTTCAAAGCCCCGTCTTTGCAAAGCCTTTGCTTGTGGCAGATCTTCACTGGGACCAGTCTGGCAACGTGTAGCTGTTACAGAGGTTTGCTGGTGCCCCCATGGAGTGTGGTTGGAGGCTAAGTAAAGTCACTCACTGGAGCTCCCCTGGAAGTGCAGAGTACTTGCTCTGGTGGACTGAGGGCAGTTCTGGTGCAAAGTCGTCACTGACTTTTCCCACCTGAAAGACTGAAGATTCAGATTATAAATTCCAGCAAGAAGTTGGACTTAAAGATCTCTTCCAACCATCCCTGGATGAGTTTAAAAGACGCTTAGATGTGGTGTTGGGGGGTCTGGTTTAGGGGTGACCTTGTAGAGTAGGGCTGATGGTTGGACTGGATGATACCAGGGGTCTTTTCCAACCTGAGTGATCCTGTGATTCTAAGTCAGGTCGTCATGAGAGAGCAGAGTCTGTAGGAACCACATTTCTGTGGAACAGCTACTTGTGCACTAAGAAACCTGTGTGACTGGGTCTAGGTGATCCTGCTCTGGCAGGGGGATTGGACTGGATGATCTTTGGAGGTCCCTTCCAATCCCTGACGTTCTGTCATTCTATGAAACCCACAAACCCGTGCCAGGACTGGGAACCCCACCAGGCAGTGTCATTTATCTCACCCAACGCCCAGTAAAGCCCTTAACTGAGCAGTAAACGTGGTGGCAATTCTGTGATTACAAAGAAGTTCCACCCTATGAGGGTGGTGAGATGCCCAGACAAGCAGAATGGCCGTGTGATTCTGAATTACAGAAGAGTTTTGCCTGCAAGAGCCCTTCAAGATCACAGAGTCTGACCTTTTCCTAGCCCCATCAGCACCACTAGACCCTGTCCCCCAGCATGACATCCAGCCTCCTCTTCAACACCTCCAGGGATGGGGACTCGACCCGCTCCCTGGGCGGGCTGTTCCCAAGCCAGGGAAGGTGTGTAGTGCGCCCGAGCTCACCCAGCAAGAGCAGCACCGAGTGTTTCTGAGGAAGGCAGTGGGATACAGGGAGGAGACTGGCCGGGTCTCCGGTGAATCACGAGAACTGTTGGCGGAGCAGCACGTCATGAGCCGTCTGTGGGCAGGGGAGGCTGTGACTTTGAGTGCACCTGTTCTCTCTGACAGCGATCGATAGCTGTGCTGTTTACTGATGCGCTCGGAGAGGTCTTGGCAGACTCTCTGTGATCGGCCTGGCTGTTCTCTGATCGGCCAGAAAAGGCAAAGCGGAGCAGGACTCGTGTGTCTGCAGTCAACACCCACCTTTAGTTTCCGTGCTGGCAGAGGAGTTGTGCTGAGCTGTTGCGCGGGGTCGGCCAGTGGTGTGGTTCCAGAGAGATGCTGGTACCTAAACGGGTGCTTTGGTCTGGAGCAGCAGAAGGTACCGCCTTAGTTCACAGCACGGTCTTGGTTCACAAAACCAGGGTTCTTTTTGGAGAAGCCCAGCTGGGAACTCCATCGAATCACAGAATGGTTTAGGCTGGAAAATACCACTAAGATCATCGAGTCCAGCCGTAAACCTACCTCCGAGCCGACTGCTAAACCGTGTCCGTGAGCACTGCCCACCCTCAGCATGCGGCCAGTGCGCTCCGGGCTCTCGTTTGAGTGTGAGGGGGCCAGCTCGTGTGGCACTGAGCGTTTTGTGTGGCTAGAAGTGTTTGATTCAGAAGATGGGGGTCAGTCAATCAAAGGTAATTCCCCTGGATCATTGCTGTGTGGAACCCTTGGCACCAGCTGATCCAACCGATGCAGCTGCTCCTGTTGCACCTCCTCATTTGCCGGTGGACGGAGCCCGAGTTCTCTGCAGAAAGCAGCAGGTTGAATTGTGCCCCCTGGCCCCAACCCAGCAGCCAGCTCCAGTGCCAAGTGTTCAGATCCAGGTTTCCTCGGGGGGGGGTGTCAGTGTGATTCAGGGGCCTTTTGCGCAGGTCCAGGCCGTGCTGGCTTCAGAGTGGTTGATCCTGGCTTTTCACTGGAGTTCAAGTCTTCAGTGAGTGGTGTCAGGAGGGGCTTGAGGGTGGCAGAGCAGCAATAATAATTGGGTGGTGGAGATGGCACAGCCTTGGGGAAACAGGTCGCGATGGTTCAGGAAGGTGCTCCTAGGAGCGGGAGATGAAATCGAGAGGAAGCGTTTGGACTGGGTACCTCAAGCTGTGCAGTCAGCTCCCAGGGAAGGCAGTGCACCCCACCACTGGTAAAGAGACGATGGGGAGCAAGGCAAGGAGCCAGACAGTAGCCTAGGGGGCCTTTTCTTTCTAGAGTCACCAAATCCCTGATGGGGAACCTCACAGCATGCAGCAGCTACAGCTGGTTTGTAAAATCTTTCCTCGGGTTCCGTGTTGAGGAGGCCACCTCTCCAGAAGGCTACAGGAATCAGCTGGAATCGAGGTCTAATTCCAGCGCTCTGTGCTCGCGCCTGCCTTGCTCCCCTCGTGCCATCCGCTGCGTGTCCGTTGCTGTAAGTTTTCCCTTCAGAACAAACCTATCATTTTTCACCACAGGATATTTACAGCTTCAATCAGTGCCAAATTCAATTGGCTTCTGATCTCATCGCTGGAAGTTATAGATGCAGATATTATTTGCACTGCGGTTAATTATGGAGCAATCAAACTTTGGCTTTTCCACTGTAATTTCCTCTGCCAGCTAATTTAATTAATCACCCCCAGCTCAGCTCTTCCAGCTGCGACCGGCAGGGTCATTAATTAGACATGTGGTGGTAGCTCATAGACCAGTTCCTGTTAAGGGGCTGCTGCCCACTTGATCTCGAAGGGAGCTTTAGCTTTTCTCGACACATGCAGGCAGGATTTGAGGTAGCTGCCAGGTCATTGTGCTCCTCAGAAGCAGAAACCATTCCCAAAAGATCGGCTCCAGGCAGGGAACGAGATGACTGTGACTGCTGGCACTTGCTTTGAAAGGCAGGACTGGGATGAGGTCCCCACGGAGATATGATTTAGGGTCTGTCCCATCACCTCTCGGTAGCCCATCCTTTGTGGTCTGCTCCAGGAACTTTGTAGACCTCCCTCCTTCTGCCTGTTTGTGGGAGCTGCCTGGCTTTTGTCAGATGGAAAATAGGACATTTCCTAGCAGAGACAAGAAATTACTCTCTGCATTTTACTTGCTGGATCACAGCAACAACAGGGACCTTTTTGTTCATTATGAAAGTTGTTCAGAGTAACCAGACAGGTCTGTCACAGTGTTTGGATCTCGGAATCATTAGTAATTACTGTTCTTCTCAGCGTAGAAGACCCTTTCACATTAGACAATATGGGCTGATTGCTTACAGTTTATCTCATCCTGAACCTTGTCAGCAAGAGGGCAGGTGATCTGGGACATGTGATAGCGCAGCTTGATAGCCCAGCTCAATAGCCCTGGAATCAGAGAACGTTAGAGATTGGAAGGGACCTCCAAAGATCATCCAGTCCAGTCCCCCTGCCACAGCAGGATCCCCTAGATCCAGTCATTAGGGATTGGAAGGGACCTCCAAAGATCATCCAGGCCAATCCCCCCACCACAGCAGGATCCCCTAGATCCAGTCACACAGGAACATGGCCAGGTGGGTTTTAAACGTCTCCAGAGAGGGAGACTCCACAATCCCCTGGGCAGCCCCTTCCAATGCTCAGTCACCCGCACCATGAAGAAGTTCCTTCTCCTATTGATGACTGAGTGTGTTCCAGCTCACACCCACTGCCCCTTGTCCTATCATTGGTGCCCCTGAGCAGAGCCTGGCTCCATCCTCCTGACACCCACCCTTCACATATTGATCAACATTCATTCTAGTGAAGGTGTCTCAGCCCGTGCAGAGGGGTTAGAACTGGATGATCTTTAAGGTCCCTTCCAATCCTGGCCATCCTATGGTTCTATGAAGGAAATTCCTGTGTTAGCTGTGTCTTCAGTGTTTTTCTGAATCAGGCTTTTGGGCGAAGAATACAACATAAAAGCTGACAAAAGTTCAGCCCTGACTCTCAGAGCTCAGTGAATATTGTTCAAGCTGCCTCTTTCATGAGCTACAGCTGTGATATCAACGACAGATGACTTTACTGAACCAAAGGACAAACCTGCTAAATTAAATAACTATTTGTAAAAAGGAATTAATCTAAAACCAATTCTAAATGATGGTTGATGATGTGTTTATATATTTAATATACCGGGAGGCTAAGTTATTTATACTTTTAATTATCCTTGCAGTGATCTAAAAATGACAGAAAAATCAATGCATACTCATTAGTTGCTAAACTCTTGCCGAAATGAGTATACCATGGAAGGCTCAGACGCACAGCGCTCCCACAGCACACAGCAAAGGCCTTTGGAAATAGAACCTTCTTTATAAAATCACTGGTGGTCCCCTGAGACAAACATCTGCAGCCTTGCACAAAAATAACTGGGGTTATTTGGTCTGTAGAAGAGGAGGCTGAGAGGAGACATTAGTGCTCTCTACAACTACCTAAATGGAGGTTGTAGCAAGGCTGGTGCTGGTCTCTTCTCCCAAATTACTGATGATGAGAGGAAATGGCCTCAAGTTGCATCAGGGGAGGTTTAGATTGGATCTTAGAAAGAAGTTGTTTGCTGAGAGAGTGGTTGAGCACGGGAACAGGCTGCCCAGGGAGGTGCTGGAGTTCCCATCCCTGGAGGTGTTTAAAAACTGAGTAGCTGGAGCCCTTGAGGCCATGGTGTAGGGGTTAGGGAGCTGTTGGGCTGAGGGCTGGAACTGATGCTCCTGGAGGTCCTTTCCAGCCAGGATGACTCAATGATTCTATCATCACAAGTAGAACTACTGATCTGCTCAGACTGCCTTCAGAGCCCTCAGCAATTTTTCAGTGATGTTAATGTCCCATTAAAGCATTTGACACTCAAGGCAGCGGAGCCACAGTAGTGATGCAGCCCTAAAGCACCCCAGAGGCACAAATACCCCGCAGTGGAAGTACCTGGGTACCTGAGGGACGCCTGTGGCAATGCGGGCTGTGCACAAGCCCCTCTTCCACACGTCACTTCACAGCGCTATTAACATTCACAGGCTGGTAGGAGCAAAGCACTGGCTGTCGTCTTGTCGTGTTGCACCACATTCGTCATATGATTCACGCTTCATGGAGAGAGAGCTTGATGGCTTCTACCGCATGAGCTCGAGCAAGACTTGTGTGGCTCCGAATCTGACAGCAGGCAATGTGTCAGATTGATGTGGAACCTTCTCTGTTCCAAGCTCACACCCACTGCCCCTTATCCTATCCTTGTAAGCTGGAACAGAGGAGGTTCCACACCAATTGGTGAAGGAACTTCTTCACAGCGAGGGTGACAGAGCTCTGGAATGGGCTGTGGAGGGGGGTTGTGGAGTCTCTTTCTCTGGAGAAGTTTAAAACCCACCTGGCCATGGTCCTGTGTCACTTGGTCTACATGACCCTGCTGCGGCAGAGGGATTGGACTGGATGATCTCTCAAGGTCCCTTCCAACTCCTAATGACTGGATCTAGGGGATCCTGCTGGGGCAGGGGATGGGACTGGATGATCTTTGGAGGTCCCTTCCAATCCCTGACGTCCTGTGTGATTCTGCCTGACTCAGGCAGGCACTATGAACTTTTCCAGCTGCAGCAGACACCACCGGGGTATCTGCCTCAACCTGCTGTGGTTCCTCCCCGCACGTTCACGCTGCTCTTTCACCTCTCCATGAAGAGCCGAGCACTTGAGCTTGTTCTGATCACCAAGACAGAAGCATCGGTGTCTCTTCCACTACCAGCACCTTCCAACCCACAACCATCCCCCTGCAAGGGATTTTACTGTATCGACGCTTTGAATAAATCCCCAGGGAGCCGGTAGCGTCGCGTGTTGTTCTCCTTGAGGTAGCACCAAGCTCCGGCTGCTTTGAGTGGACTTCCAGCGCACAGAGGCAAATTAAGCGCCACTTGATAGAGAATCGTTCAGGTCATTAATTTCTGACTCGACTTCGTTTCTTTAAACGGAGACTGAGATCTTGTTATTCAGCTCCGACACCTGAGGTTCCTGGTGTCGCGTCTATTAGTCCTCTAATTGTCCTCCCTTCTCGCATTGATCCGCTGCATGTTGATGGCTCGTTGGGGCTGTTATCGGTGGCTCCGAGATCATTAGCCCTGCAGATGACAGCGGCGCTCTCAATAAGCGGCAGGTCTGGGTGCCTCGCTGCATGAAGTCGGCTGCTAATGGGAACCCCCTGGCAATGCTAAGTGTTCATCGCAGTAATCACAGCCCCTAATGCAGAGCCTTCCCTCGTTCACACCCACAGCTCTGCTTCCTACGGCTGGCAGCGCTGGGAAGGGCTGGTCAAGGCTTCAGGTGAGTCAGTTGCCAGGTGAGTGCCTGCACGGGCGGTGGAAGAAATGGTTGGTTAGCCCGTAGGAGAGGAGAGTCAGGGGGGATCTTCTCCCCCTCTACAACTGCCTGAAGAGAGGTAAACTTGTAAGGGAGATGGTTGGACTTGATAACCTCAGGGGTCTTCTCCAGATTGTGTGATTCTGAGGTTGTAGTCAGGTGGGGGTCAGGCTCTTCTCCCAGGAACCAGCACCAGGATGACAGGGCAGGGCCTGAAGCTGCCAGAGGAGAGCTGGATGTTAGGAAGCCCTTCCTCATGGAAAGGGTGATCAGAGCCTGGACTGGACTGTCCAGGGCAGTGGTGGAGTCCCCATCCCTGGAGGTGTTGAAGGGCAGCCTGGCTGTG
>JAOXOE010000602.1:1577541-1592727 GCA_028565055.1 Phoeniculus purpureus
GAGCAGAGCCTGGCTCCATCCTCCTGACACCTGCCCTTCACATATTTATCAACATTAATGAGGTCACCCCTCAGTCTCCTTTTCTCCAAGCTCAAGAGCCCCAGCTGCCGCAGCCTTTCCTCGTCAGGGAGATGCTCCCCTCCCTTCCTCATCCTTGTGACGCTGCACTGGATTCTCTCCAGCAGCTCTGTGTCCCTCTGGAACTGAGGGGCCCAGAACTGGACACAATACTCCAGATGTGGTGTCACCAGGGCAGAGTAGAGGAGGAGGAGAACCTCTCTCAATCTGCTAACCACCCCCCTTCTGAGGCAGTTGCAAGTGCACAGATACTCATAAGGACTTTTGTAGTTGCAGAAACAGGGGACATCTCTAGGTTTTTCATAGAAGAAAACTCCTTGAATATTTTCCTCCCAGCTATTCCTTTCTCATCCCACTTTCTACTCAATCAGGTGTGAACCAGCCCTGCTGTTTGCAATAGGAAAGGTGTGTGTGCTGCTAGAGCAAATACCGTACAGTCGATGGGTTGTTCAAACTGTTTGATGAGGGTTTCAGAGCTGGCTGACAGAAGAATTTCCAGCTTGTTGGGATTTTGTGTTTTTTAGAATTTGACTCTGGTCCAGTTGGCCTGACAGCTCTTCTTAAAAAAATTTCCTATGAACTGAGTAAACTGGCTGCAGAGACACTGGCAGAGGTGTCTCATGCACCAGTCAAGCTGAGGAGACAGTTGATCTCATGCTTTCAACCTCATTCCCCTGCTTATTTTCATTGCTGCCAAGCTGTAACTCTCCCATCCCCATGGCACAGCCCAGGCTCACTCTGACATAGACAGTCCTGCCTTCCTTCTTCCTCCTGCGCCTCTGCTGTGGGGCATTGGGGAATCAGCTAGAAAGAAAACTCATCCTGTGGCCACTCAGGTAAGAGGGTAGTGCCCAAGCAGAGTTGGGAGAGACAGCTCCTGTCCTGGCCTGCATGAAAACGTTTTTAGACAGGGATAAGGCTTTTCCTTCTCCCTAACAGGCATTTTCTAAGAAAATTGATGATGAAATAGGTGAGTGCTACTTCTCCAGCTCTTTATGCCAGATCTGAAGGGCAGATTGTGATCTTTGGGGTTTTGGATTAAGCTTTTTGTTAGTAGGGCAGAACTAGAATGGGTCATTGAGGAAAAACCGATGTTGTCGTGAGCAGAAGGCTGAAAAGGGGTCTGGCTGAACTGAGTGTGAAGGGCAAACATGCTTTTTGCCCCAACCTGTATCTCTGCTTTGACCTGCGTGACATTTCCTGCCTCCATGCTCTCCCTGAAACTGGTGAACGTTTTGATCCTGATCTGGCCGTTGCAGCTGAAATGCGAAAATGCCAGCCAAGGAAAGGCACCATAAAATAGACTACAGTGGAAGGAAATTAAAGATAAGGAGAGCTATGAGATTCACTGTTGAAATGTGCTTTTCACTGACAGGGCGTTCGCAACAAGGAATGATAAAAAGGAGGAGGGGGTGTATCCTGCACACGTGGGGAGCTGGTGAGCTTTCTTCTAAGAGGAGGAAAAAACCTAGAGCCTTAGCGCCTGCCAAACTGCCCCTAGGTGAGGGTGACAGAGCCCTGGAAGGGGCTGCCCAGGGGGGTTGTGGAGTCTCCTTCTCTGGAGACGTTAAAACCCACCTGGACATGTTCCTGTGTGACTTGGTCTAGGTGGTCCTGCTGTGGCAGGGGGATTGGACTGGATGATCTTTCGAGGTCCCTTCCAATCCCTAATGATTCTATGATAATTAACTTTCGGAGCAGCTCCTGGGTCGTACCTCTCACTCAGGCAGGAGATGTGGAGATGTTTTCCAGTCTGTCTTTTCTCAGGAACAGAGAAGAACCAGTCTCTGTTCCTTTTTCGTGATGCTTTTTTGTAATTAATTGAATGAAAAAATCATTTTTCATTATGTTTTGCCCCCCTCCCACCAGACTTCCAGCTTTTCTTGTGTTTTGGGGAACAGCTTTAAAGCTGCGTTTCTCCTGCTCTTTTGTGGGTTGTGTAAGGACGTGGTGTGATCAGTCAGTGCCGTGATTGCCCTGTAGGAACACGGTTCCCTTATCACAGCTCTGGGGCTCTTTGCCTGCTGCTGGAGCTGTGGGTTGGGTAGGACTGGGGTAAGGGATGGTGTTTGCACACGTCAGACCACCGTGGGATGTACCTGGTGTTGCTGTGTGAAGCAGTGGCTGTCCCTGCTGTCCTCTGAGGCTTCTGTAAGGCTGAAGAGCTGGAGCTGCTCCTGGCTGGAGTGGACCCAGGTGGGAAGGTCTCAGAGGTCTCCTCTCAGGCAACTGAGCTGAGCAAATGGCTCATTGCTTGTATGAGGATGATGCCTGGGGGCTCTTCCCCCCTTCTCTGTGCCAGGTGTGACACCTTCCAGTGAACCTTCTGATCAACCAGTTCAGCCCACTGGAACAGTCTTTCGGTGGCACCAAGCTCCTACATTGGCTGAGAACATCTGGTGAAACCATACCCTGACCTCAACGGGCTTTGTCACAGCAGGTTTAAAAATACTGCAGGGTGATGGATGACTGTTCACTCTTTTCTCAGCTTTGCTCTAATATCAGACTTTCTGTTCTTGTCCCTTTTTTAGTGCCCTTTTTTTCCACTAAGGAAATTACCACAGTGGCTCACAAAGTTCCTTGATGCTGCAGCATCAAACCCCTCTTGGGGTGTGGGGTGCCCAGGGAGAGCCCAGCTAGGACTAGAGGGGCTGTAAGACCTCCCAAACTTGGCTTCTCTGATGTTCTCAGACCAGCTCAAGGTTATCTGTGCTTTTAATGTGTCATTTGAATGATTAAATGTGCGAGTTGGAAAGAAAGAAGGAGCAAAAATCAAAATCCTTAGGACTAGGGTTACATTTAAAACCTGCCTTGACATGTTCTTGTGCATCTTGGTCTAGGGGATCCTGCTGTGTTGGGGGGATTGGACTGGGTGATCTTTTGAGGTCCCTTCCAATCCCTAATGACTGGATCTGGGGGATCCTGCTGTGGCAGGGGGATTGGACTGGGTGATCTCTCGAGGTCCCTTCCAGTCCCTAATGACTTGATCTAGTGGATCCTGCTGTGGCAGGGGGTTGGACTGGGTGATCTCTCGAGGTCCCTTCCAGTCCCTAATGACTTGATCTAGTGGATCCTGCTGTGGCAGGGGATTGGACTGGGTGATCTCTCGAGGTCCCTTCCTGTCCCTAATGAGTCTATGACACCTGTTCCAATACCCACTCAGCAGTGGCAGGAGCTCTTTAGCGGTTAGAGAAGCGGCAGAAGGTTAAATCATCTGACTGTGAGGAGATGCTGAGAGCTGAGCCGCAGTGTGCAGGAACCTCTCATCAAATGAAATGCAGTGAGGTGTGTGTATTCATTACCGGACAAACGCAGCTGATGAGTTAAAGACTCACGTGATTCGGGTCAGCTGAGACCAGAGCGCATCATTTTTAATGGAGATTACAGTAAGAAGATGATGAAGTTGTCTCAAGGAAAATGAAGTCTCCAGAGCCTTTCTTCTGGCTTGGCCACAAGTTAATAGCTCGAGCAGCACTTAACAACCAAAGGCAGGACTGGATCATCTCTCAGCGAATGCCAGTCATGCGCCATCCAGACAGGTCAATTCCTAGCAAGTCTCCAGAGGTCTCCTCGAGCCTCAGAAGAGTTTGAGAGGCCAAGGAAATGTCTGGATGCACTGAGGCAGAGGAACAGAAATAGGGCACAAACCAATTTGCAGGACCGGAGCTTAACCCTTAGAGGGAAGAGCTCAGCCTGCCGCACGTTCATTTCCCTTTCATTCAATATTGATGACGAGACAGGCAGGGGATGTGAGTCGGGGCGATGGAGAAAGCACGGATGGCTTCTGCACTGCCTCTGTCGTGTGGACTGTGTTTCCCTGAAGTGTCTGTGTCTTGCAGGTACAGTGGACAAATGTGGTTTGTGGAGTGGGATTGAGATTGTTGGAAAAGTAATAGTTGAGGGGCCTCCTCTTCCCCAGATGAAACAGCCTCAACTCTCTCCAGCTCTCCTCATGAGATCTGTTCCCCAGGCCCTTCACCAGCTTGGCTGCCCTCAGCCAGAGGAAGGGAAACGGGAATCTGCAAGCAGAGAGGTGCTGCAGCTGCACAGAGTCTGGGAACCAATGCAGGCAGGTCTGAGCTGAGACTTTTCTCTCCAGGCTTTTCTGCTATGTCGCTGGCCTGGGCAGATGTGCTGGGAGAGCCAAACCCCGCCCGGGCTGGCTGGACCTAGCAGCCCTCACCAGGCTGGTGGTCCTGTGAGCTTAGGTGGCAAGATCTGGAGAGAAAGAGCAAGCGCTGAGCGCCACAGAATCACAGCACATCAGGGATTGGCAGGGACCGCGAAAGATCACCCAGTCCAATCCTCCCATCACAGCAGGATCCCCTAGACCCAGTCACACAGGAACATGGCCAGGTGGGTTTTAAACATCTCCAGAGAAGAAGACTCCACAACTCCCCTGGGCAGCCCCTTCCAGGGCTCTGTCACCCTCACTGTGAAGACACAGGCTGCAGAGGCTCCAGGCTGTGGGCCAGTCAGAGCCCTGCGAGGGTTTGCTCACCCAGCAAACCAGAGCAGGTAAACTCGAGCGGAAGGCACACAGAGACAGCGACAAAAGTAGGGCAGCAGCCACACACAAAGCCTGAGCGGCTTAACTTGCATTAGTGGAACAAGGGATTTGCACAGCTACAACCAGTCTGTGGAACTGAGATGAGAATCCGATGCTAGAAGGATGTATTGCTGGGCCCTGAGGGGCTGGGAGACAGGACAAGAGCAAAGCGGGGCTGTTGTCTGCTCTCCAAAGAATCCAGCTCAGTGCAGGCTGTTTCCAAGAGACAAACACAAACCAGACACTACGATCTGGATTCTAAGCTGCCACATCCTGCACGCGAAAAGGCAGAGGCAGGTTTGATTTAGCAGCGTAAAAGGATCAGGAAAAACCGCGATTAGCCTGCTCCTCAGAACCACAGAGGAACCCGTGGTCTTCTGGTAACGGAACAGCATGGAACCTGGCATCTGGGCACCAACAGACCCAGGGACAGGACAGGGTGGGGACTGACCTGTTGGAGAGCAGCGCAGGAGAAAGGGACCGGGGGGTCCTGGTGGCCAGCAGGATGGCCAGGAGCCAGCAGTGGGTCCTTGTGGCCAAGAAGGCATCCTGGGGTGGATCAGAATTGAGAAGGTCAATATTGGGAATAAACCTCAGGGTGGTCTTTTATAGAGAGTGAAAGGATGAGTCCAGCGTAATTGTGGCTGCTCGACTTGAATGCCTCAATAGAGGAGGGTGGGTAGCAGACTCAGAGGGGTTCGCCCCCACCTCTGCTCTGCCCTGCCCTGGGGAGACCACAGCTGGAATCTTTTGTCTGGTTGTGGGCCCCACAGTTCCAGAAGGACACAGAGCTCCTGGAGAGAGCCCAGTGCAGAGCCACAGGGATGATGAAGAGAGGGGAGCATCTTCCTGCTGAGGGAGCTGGGGCTCTTGAGCTGGGAGAAAAGGAGACTGAGGGGGGATCCCAAGAATATTGATAAATATGTGAAGGGTGGGTGTCAGGGGGATGGAGCCAGGCTCTGCTCAGGGGCACCCAGTGACAGGACAAGGGGCAGTGGGTGTGAGCTGGAACAGAGGAGGTTCCACATCAATGTGAGAAGGACCTTCTTTATGGTGAGGGTGCCAGAGCCCTGGCAGGGGCTGCCCAGGGAGTTGTGGAGTCTCCTTCTCTGGAGATGTTTCAAACCCCCCTGGAGATGTCTCTGTGTGACTGGATCTAGGGGATCCTGCTGTGTCAGGGGGACTGGACTGGCTGATCTTTGGAGGTCCCTTCCAATCCCTAATGACTGGATCTAGGGGATCCTGCTGTGTCAGGGGGCTTGGATAGGATGGTCTCTGGAGGTCCCTTCCAGTCCCTAATGACTGGATCTAGGGGATCCTGCTGTGTCAGGGGGACTGGACTGGCTGATCTCTGGAGGTCCCTTCCAGTCCGTCATGTTCTGTGATGCTGTGGTTTCAAGTGGTTAAATGACTGAGTAATGGATCCATAAACGAGCATCTTATTAGCTAATAAGGAGACAAGATGAGCTGTTTGTTGGGGTGGTGGCACTTAACTTGCCATCCATCTGAGTCAAAGGAGGCGCCTGGTTTAATTTCTCAGTGCCTAGACGAGAGCTCCCAGAGGTGGAAGCGGTGGGGGGGAGACGCAGTCTGCGGCTGGCACTGCTCCCCTGCTCTTGATCAGCAAAGCTGTTGTCTAATGGCCAACACAGTTCCTAGGGCTGCGGGCTGTCCCACGTAAGAAGAGGGAATTGGTGGGGTGAGCAGAGCCAGCCGGTTATAAAGGGATTGGGCACCAGAAAACTGCAGGAGGGTCACAGGGAATAGAGGGAACCAACAAATGAGGCTGTAGTTCTGCTGGAGCTGTGGAATCAGCACTGGGATGCTGCTGGTGGGGAATGTCCCCTCTTGGCTGAGGGATGCCTGAGCAGAGCACTGCTGCGCCTCAACCCTGCGCTGAAATTCCCCCTTCTACATCCACCAGCTGCTTCCACCCAGCCCTGTCCTCCTTTTGGTCAGGGACTGGAATGGGCTGCCCAGGGAGGTGGCTGAGTCGCTGTCCCTGGATGTATTTAAAGATCATTTGGATGAGGTGTTGAGGGATCTGGTTTAAGGGTGAACTCATAAGGTAGAGTAGATGGTTGGACTTGATGATCCCAGGGGTCTTTTCCAACCAGAGTGATTCTGTGTGATTCCTCCATGGACCTTCCACACGTGAAGGCAGACGTCGGCGCTGCCCGGTGTGCTGTGGTCCCCAGGAAAACTATTGACACTGAAAGTCCTGGTGTTAATGGGTGCAAGAACCCCTGGGTGAGGAAGTCCTGGTCTCCATCACTCTCTCCATCGCTTTCTCCCTGTGACAAGTGCAGCCCAATGATCCCTTTCTCTGGTGTAAAACCCACCTGGAGATGTCCCTGTGCAGGATCCTGCTGTGGCAGTGGGACTGGACTGTGGATGATCTTTGGAGGTCCCTTCCAGTGCCTGGTGTTCTGTGATTCTGTGAACACTGGCTCCTGTGTGACTTCTTGCCCCAGTTACCTGAGGCTGGGTCATGACGTCCAGCACCGCGAGGCTGCGGTGCCAGAGGGTTCTGCACCTCACCTGGCAGTGAGGAGGTGCCCTGCTGCTGTGGACTCGTGCTGGGCTCCTCCTGGATCCTTCCTCTCTGCAAGTGGCAGCAGACTGCAGCACACGGGCAGCACCGAGTGCTACCTGCAGCTTGGGGAGATGCAGAGGACCAGAATCACCTCTGGACTCTGGGGTGTCCTTGAAGAAGCCAGAAGCTGGACGAGAGGCTCCTGCTCTGACTGAGGCACGATTTGGATGCAAACCTTGTCGTCAGTGGTCATGTCCTTTGTCTCAGACGGCTTTTGTTGAGCCAGACTCCAAACGATCGGAAACGGGAGAGGGGCAGCTTTGTAGAAGAGGCTGGCGAGGTGGGGCTGGGGCTTTGCAGGCACCTCCCAGGATGACTGGGACAGTGGCAGTCGGGGCATACAGCGGGTTTTGAGGTCTCTGGTTCCCAGGTCTTTATTAAGCTGCTGCAAAGAAACCACAGAGGCAGGAAATGATCCTCAGCCGGTGCTGGCAGCTCCGAGCAAATCCGTGTGCAGTTGTTCTCTGGGATTAATATTTCATCAAGTGTGATTTAAATGCTGCTGGTTGAATCGACCCCACAAACTACGGCACTTGGAGACCAGGCTGTCCCTCAGGTAGGAGAGGCATCGCCTCGCAGCAGTAAACTTGACTCTGCTGCTCTCCTTGCAGGGGCTGGGGAGTCAGTGCCGTAACATACAGAGAGTGAGGGCGGCAGAGCTCCCAGCCAGGGTGTGTGTCCACTCCTGCCTCAGCAGAGCCTTGGTGTGCTGGTTCCTGCCTTGGAGGGGGTTTTATGTCCTATGGCAGCAGGTACAGCCCAGCCCAGACGGTTGTGGGAGGTGATGGGCAAAGGGAAAGTGATGCTGCAGCACCTGCACGCCCTGTAGCTCCTGCTGGGCACAGGGGCGGGTGTTGGGCAATGTGCTGGTGCTGTTGTGGCTTCTAGGTGCTCAGGGGCATCTAATGACAGGACAAGGGGCAGTGGGTGTGAGCAGGAACACAGGAGGTTCCACTTCAGTATGTGAGAAGGAGCTTCATGGCAGTGAGGGTGCCACAGCCCTGGAAGGGGCTGCCCAGGGGGGTTGTGGAGTCTCCTTCTCTGGAGATGTCTAAAACCCACCTGGATGTGTTCTTGTGTGACTGGATCTAGGGGATCCTGCTGTGGCAGGGGGATGGGACTGGCTGATCTTTGGAGGTCCCTTCCAATCCCTAATGACTGGATCTAGGGGATTGCTGTGGCAGGGGGATGGGACTGGGTGATCTTTGGAGGTCCCTTCCAATCCATAATGACTGGATCTAGGGGATCCTGCTGTGGGAGGGGGGTTGGGCTGGATGATCTTTGGAGGTCTTTCCCATCCCTGATGTTCTGTAATTCTTTGATTCAGGTATTTCTTCCCAAAGTAGGCAGGAGCTACACCAGAGCCGCACAGGGACGACGGGCTCGTGCCCCTGCAGCTCTCCACGTGCAACCAACCACCCAAGCCAGGCAGACAGAGGGCTTTTGTTGGGAAGGGGTTAACTGTCCCGTTGGCTTTTTCCCCTGCCCCAGTGGCTGGAAACAGCTGGCGGGGTTTTGTGTGGGGCCGGTGAACTGAGCAGTCAAAAGAAGTTCTTGGCAAACACTTGGCCTGCCCAGGACAGAAGAGGTGGGTCAACCCAGGAAACCGTTTTCATGAGCAAACGGGATGAACAATGGCTGCTCAGCAGGAACAGAAGGGGGACCCGCTCCCGCTGAATAGCTCCCCCAAAAAAGCCCCGCTCAAAAGGAAGAGGGTCCATTCGCCTCTGGGAATCCAATAAATTGTTTCAGGAAGTGCAAGTCTGTCCAGGCTAATGGAGCCGTGATTGGCAGGTGGTTCTCATTACGGCGCACATCAGGGGACGCGGCGAATGCCACTGCTGTTTAAGAGGTTAAGGAGAAATAAGATGCAGGTGACAGCCCAAGGCTTGAGGTACCCTGCACTGTTTTTCCTAAGGATTGCGTTGGGGGAATGATTGTTGCTGAAGAGCCTCACAAAATTTTAAGGGAGTGGGGGGGCAGAGCAAGTTGGCAACTAAAACGTGGGCCTAACCCAGCTTTGGGACTAAGGATGGGCTTGGCTGGAGATGGAGTCGGGAGATGAGGGTTGCTGTGCTAAGGCTTGTGTTGGAGAGTTCCTGTTCCTTACATCCATGTAAGGTCTGTCAAGGAGGTGTGGGCAGGTGAGCTCCCAGCACTGGCTGCCATGTCCTGATGCCCTTGGGCATTCCAGTGGAGGAGGAGAAGGACTGCTGGAGAGAGTCCAGCACAGAGCCACGTAGATGATGGATGGGAGCATTTCCCTGCTGAGGAAAGGCTGAGGGAGCTGGGGCTCTTGAGCTTGGAGAAAAGAAGACTGAGGGGTGACCTCATGAATGTTGATCAATATGTGCAGAGTGGGTGTGAGGAGGATGGAGCCAGGCTCTGCTCAGTGTCATCTAGTGATAGGACAAGGGGCAGTGGGTGTGAGCTGGAACACAGGAGGTTCCACATCAGTATGAGAAGGAGGTTCCACATCAGTATGAGAAGGAACTTCTTCATGGTGAGGGTGCCAGAGCCCTGGAAGGGGCTGCCCTGGGACGTTGTGGAGTTTCCTTCTCTGGAGATGTTTAAAACCCACCTGTAAGTGTTCGTGTGCGACTGGATCTAGGAGATCCTGCTGTGGTGGGGGTACTGGACTGGATGATCTGTTAGGGTCCCTTCCAGTCCCTGGTGGTCTGTGATTCTGTGATAAAGCACCATAAAAGAGTACAGTGGCTTGTGCTGCTTGTCACAAGCTCAGGAGATCCTGTGACCCTTTCCCCAAGCCCCCTCCTAGCACTCAAAGCCCAAACAAATGCAGGCTGAGCGTTGGCTGCTTGTGCTGATGCTGTTGCAAAGCAGATTTACAAAACTTTGAGCTCAATCACAACAAATCTGAGTTCACTTTGACTCAAACTCTGCAGAGGCCACCTTGGCTTGAGTCAGGATTCTGGTTAGGCTTCTCCAAACCCAGCTTGAGAAGGGAAAAGAAACGTGTTTCTACTGATGGAGGTTGCCCTGTGTTCCTCATCAGGAGGCATCTTTGTGCCCATGTCTGTTTCTGCTTTGCTCAGCAGAAAACGAAGACAAACTACCTTTGCCAAGCATCCAAAACCCCTTTTAGTTTTACACACAGTCACAGAACGTTAAGGGTTGGAAGGTACCTCGAAAGATCACCCAGTCCGATCCCTCAGCCACAGCAGGATCCCCTAGATCCAGTCTTTAGGGGTTGGAAGGGACCTCGAAAGATCACCCAGTCCGATCCCTCAGCCACAGCAGGATCCCCTAGATCCAGGCACACAGGAACAGCCCAGGTGGGATTGAAATGTCTCCAGAGAAGGAGACTCCCCAACCCCCCCGGGCAGCCCCTTCCGCTGATCAGGAGCCAAGGTGCAGCTGAAGCTGTGGCCCGAGGTTTGGAGCAGATCTGTGCGTTACGTTGGAAGCACTAATCTGTGCAGCCTGTTTATTGCTTCCCGCTTCGGCATCTTCCCTTTTGTTTCTGAGCGCCCAAAGGATGAGCGTCGGGTGTCTTAGCACTTGTGGATGTCACGGGGTGGGAAGCTCTGAGTCACGGTATTGATCGAATCTTGCATGGTGCATGGTCAGGCGCACGGAGGTAATTTCAGCGAGAGGTTCACGGCTGGCTTGTGAGTGACGGCGAAACTCCCCGGTGTGACGTGCGTAATAAATCTGGTTGGGCGCAGAATTAATGTGCTGCTCAGGTGATTATTTACCATTTGAAGTTCAGACGTGAGTGCGTGCCAGAAGTAAATAGCTGTGGCACGAGCCGTTGGGGAAGGGCACCCGCGGTGGGGGGAGGACCGAGGGACCCGCTTGTATTGTTTCACGAGCGCGTTCGCCGTGAAGACTTAACGAGAATGGCACTTGAAATGCAGGATTGGTTTGTGATGAGATCAGCTCTGCAGAGTACATTTGTGGGATGATAAGCTGATTGGTGGTGCTGCCTCGTCAAGGGCTGGAGGGGTCTAACTGGCATAGAACGCACCATAAATTTATTAGCAGCTCCCGCTCTCCTGCTGACAGACTGTCTCCTGATAGGCACCAGGAAATGACCAAGTTTCAGGAGTTTCACAGCATCACAGAACATTAGGGATTGGAAGGGACCTCCAAAGATCATCCAGTCCAATCCCCCTGCCACAGCAGGATCCCCTAGATGCAGTCACACAGGAACATGTCCAGGTGGGTTTGAAACGTCTCCAGAGAACAAGACTCCGCAACCCACACTCAGCAGCCCCTGCCAGGGCTCTGTCACCCTCACTGAGAAGGTCCTTCTCACATTGGACTGGATGATCTTCCGAGGTCCCTTCCCATCCCTAGTGACTGGATCTAGGGGATCCTGCTGTGGCAGGAGGATGGGACTGGCTTGTCTTTCGAGGTCCCTTCCAATCCCTAATGCTCTGTGATTCTGTGACTCGTGCAATGTGCTGCTGGAGAAGGGAAGAGGCGTGTGTGGGATATATTGGAATTGTGATGAGGAAAGGTCAGAAATTGAGGGGAAAGCTCCAAGTCATGAGGGAAGAGTTGGACGGCACTGAGGTCCCTGAAGAACCTGGGTCACAAAAATGCTGCCTGTGAGGATGATGGAGGTACTGCCCAGCTCTTTACACCTTCAGCTGCAGATGGGTCTGCCTTCCTCTAACTAGCTTGTGCAGAGCAAACACTCGGTTGTATTTGCTTGCAGCTCCAGGTGGGGGTTTTTCCACTGTCTGAACCCAAAGCCCACGTTTATTACTTGTGTTTTCTCTTTATGTCTCGTATAAATTCCGCGTAATGTCGGGTTTGCTTGTTTCTCCAAATGCTCCACAGAGAATCATCTTCCAGCTTCTGCTGGAGTTAAGATCGTACTAAAGCCCCCTCAAAGTGCTTTTGTTTTCCCTCCTCAAGCAAACTGTAGGATTTACTGGTAACAAAGGATCGACAGTAGCCCAGACATGTTTGAAGGTGCTTGTGAAGGGCTGCAGCCAGGCTGTTCTCTGTGGTTCCTGACTCTCAGCTAAAGGTTGTCCTCCCAAGCTGCAGCCACAAGATGTTTTTCCCATTTTGGATCAAGGCCACCTCTGAGCTCTCATTTGTGATCTCTTGAGTGTCTGCACCTCAACTTCGTTAGCCCTTTGGCTACACCGCAGAGGGCTACCCCCATCCCCAACCCCACTATTTGTAAGGCATCAGCACACTCACAGCCCTACCCCTTCTCCACCGTCCAGCGCTGCGAGCAGGGGGGTTGTGGAGTCTCCTTCTCTGGAGACGTTTCAAACCCACCCGGCCGTGTTCCTGTGTGACTGGATCTAGGGGATCCTGCTCTGGCAGGGGGATGAGACTGGGTGATCTTTGGAGGCCCTTCCAATCCCGAATGTTCCATGATCCTGTGAAAACAGGTTTCAATGGCATTTTCACTTTTTTTCCTAAAAGAGGGGTGGGGGGAAGCGACCGATCCTGTAGCTCTGTCTAAAGTCCTACTGCGTTAAGTAGTCTTTTAGTGTCATCGCCTTCCTGTAGGAGACAGTTAGCGCGAACAAACCGCGGGTGAATGGAATCCTCTACCTCGAGCGAGCATATATCACGCTGTAAATTGAAATTTGCAGCCTGTGTTTAGGTGCTGGCACAAAGCCATTTGATTTATACACTTAAGACATCAGGTTAAGTCTGGTTGCACATGAATAATGAAATGCATTAGAGAGCACGTCTGCAGTGACTGGTCTCTGCACAGGTACCTACTGCTGTAAACAAGCAAGAAGCAAATAGATTTCTTGATTTTAGCATTTCCATGCAGCTGCTGTAGAGCAGCGTGGGGCTTGTTTCAGGAGATCTTCATGTTAGACCCGAGGGTTGAGGTTGACTCCCTAGGAAATAGCAGCAGTCCTTGTGTGCGTCTAGAACCACACTGCGCTAACTCATTTATTAGCCTCCTTGCTTTCCTTCCTGGTAGCCGGCACAGTGAGCTGTTTGGGCTTCAGTTCCCTGGGATATTGATGGGCTTGTACATCGATACCTGGGTGAAAGGAATCCTGGCGTCAACTCAATATATTGGTCTTCTGCTGGGCAGCAGAGGTGGATGGATCGAGTGATCACAGTCACAGAACATTAGGGATGGGCAGGGACTTCCAAAGACCACCCAGTCCAGTCCCCCTGCCACAGCAGGATCCCCTAGATCCAGTTGCACAGGAACATGGCCGGGCAGGTTTTAAACATCTACAGAGGAGACTGCACATTCCTCCTGGGCAGCCCCTTCCAGGGCTCCGTCACCCTCACTGGGAAGAAGTTCCTTCTCACATTGATGTGGAACCTCCTCTGTTCCAGCTCACACCCTTTGCCCCTTGTCCTATCATTAGATGCCCCTGAGCAGAGCCTGGCTCCATCCTCGTGACATCTACCCTTCACGTGTTTATCAACATTCATGGGGTCACCCCTCAGGCTCCTTTTTTCCCAGCTCCCTCAGCTTTTCCTGATCAGGCAGGTGCTCCACTCCCTTCATCATCTCTGTGGCTCTGCACTGGGCTCTCTGCAGCAGCTCTGTGTCCTTCTGGAACTGTTTCAAACCCCCCCGGCCATGTTCCTGTGTGCCTGGATCTAGGGGATCCTGCTGTGTCGGGGGGATTGGACTGGCTGATCTTTTGAGGTCCCTTCCAACCCCTAATGACTGGGTCTAGGTGATCCTGCTGTGGCGGGAGGATGGGACTGGCTGGTCTTTCGAGGTCCCTTCCAGTCCCTGATGTTCTGTGATTCTGTGAGGGGCCCAGAACTGAACACAACATGCCAGCTGTGATCATTTGTGGCTGTTGTATTCCTGATCTGATTCTCCTCAGGTCTGTCCTAACATGTTTTCTAACATAGTGCAGCAGAAACTCACCTTCCTGCACTCCCCACACTGCTTTTTCCATTGCTGTCCGAGCGAGGCGCTCGCAGTCCCTATAGTCCACCATGGATAGGACTGTCTTCAGTCCCAAGTAGTGCTGCAGTCTCATTCAAAACAACTCAGGGGTTGCTGGGGTTAGTGGAAAAGAACAGCTCGTGGCCTTGTCCATGCTGCTGCTGACATCTCCAGGGCCTGTCTTCCCTTCACCCAGTCACACGAAACAAATGCCACTTGGATTTGTGTTGAGGGGAGCAGCAGCTCGTGGGGTCATCACACTTGCACCCTCTATTCTCAGCTTAATAAGCCTTTTCGTAGTTACTCCTGATCGTTGTGAGCCACAGAGCTTGTGCTTGACTTACTCCAGCGTAAACCTCAGGCGTGATATATTTTTATCGAGTAGACCTTAAAAATGATTAGGTTGAGTGTCAAGCAGTGAAAAACCCCCGTTTGCTGCAGTGTTGTGTGATATATCAGCGCCCACAATTGCAGGGTATTTATCTAAAAAGCCTCAAGTCAGTAAACCTTGATGCCTCAGCCGGCCTGGTAATGAATGTTGTTGCAGTAATAAATCCCACTGATGTCTTTACACCTAAGGGAAACCTGCTGATTGCTCCGTGGCATCGCTGGAAGGCACTGGAAGTGCGGGAACAGCAGCGAGTTTGGAGTCTAGCGTAGGGGGGTGCCGTCGGAAGAGAGGATGGAGAAAGTAGAGAAGCTCCACGGAATCCAAATGGGGCTTATACTGGTGTCACACAGGATACGATGGATTTCAGCAGCTCATCCAGCTTCACACGTGTGAGCGCTGCCTGTCCATCGCGCACACTAGGGCTTCTGTTTGCTTTTCCTTTTAAACACCCAGCTCTAAAAGCAAACAGGGAAGTGCAGCAGCAGAGCTACTGGTGGAGAAGGTCTTGACCTGTGGGCTTCTGCTCCCTGACAGCACATGGGGACGGTCCAGGTACAAGGGGCTTTGGGAACTCCTCTGATTGGAATTGCAGAATCATTAGGGGTTGGAAGGGACCTTGATAGATCATCCAGTCCCATCCCCCTGCCACAGCAGGATCCCCTAGATCCAGTCACACAGGAACATGGCCAGGTGGGTTT
>JAOXOE010000602.1:1655781-1671194 GCA_028565055.1 Phoeniculus purpureus
CAGGCTCTGCTCAGGGGCATCTAATGATAGGACAAGGGGCAGTGGGTGTGAGCTGGAACACAGGAGGTTCCACATCAGTGTGAGAAGGAACTTTTTCCTGGTGAGGGTGACAGAGCTCTGGAAGGGGCTGCCCACAAGGGGATTGTGGAGTCTCCTCTGTAGATGTTTAGAACCCACCTGGCCATGTCCCTGTGCGACTGGATCTAGGGGATCCTGCTGTAGCGGGAGGATTGGACTGGATGATCTTTCAAGGTCCCTTTCTATCCCTAATCTTCTGTGATTCTGTGAGAGCATCACCATTTATTTTCTGAAGTGTTTTCTCTCTATTCAACGCTGCTCAGGGATGGTTATGGTTAAGGCTAAAAGTGGCTGATTTATGAGAACACAGCACTGATTTAAACACGTTGTCTGGTAATACACTCAACAAGTTCCTACCTACTCCGCTCTCTGGCACGGTTTTACATGTGTTATTACTTCCTTTTGGCCACAGCTTCTCCGGCTAATTGCACAAAGGGCCTTGTGAGGAAAAAGAGAACTTTGCCATTTGGAGGGGAAAAAGAGGGTAGAATTCTTTTCGAGGTAAGAAAGGACGTGGGGCTGAGTGCGCAGAAGAAAAGCCCTGACCGATGGCTTTGCGCTCTGGGCACAGGAACAGCGGAGTGCTCTGTGCAGAAGAGGAATAAAAATAAAGGGTGGGGAGGGGACACCCTTTAAAGCAATAAACCCCTCATTATTTTGTAGTTCTTGCTTATTTCTATAATCCCACCCCATATGGGTTCTCTCAAACTACTTAAACAGCAGCCTGGGTTTATTTTAGGTGTCTTTGCGGCACCGTTTTCTTTTCCTTTGTCTATGTTCTTTTTTCAGCCCTTTTGAGGACGGCTTCCAGAAAAAATAACCTATGCAAATCCAGAATTACTTCCAAGGAGAGTTGAATTCTCGCAGGCTTCTTATCATTTTTAATGAGTTTGGACACAGCACTATTACAGCTGCTGTTTTATCGACGGTCCTGAGCCTCCAAGCACACGTGCGATGGCCACGTGTCGAAGCGTTTCAGTGACTTGCAGGGAGAAGCGTTTGGTGGATCAGAAACTTTTAGTCTCCTGGGTAAACTTACTGCCCTTAAACTGAAGCTCAACTGTTGTGAGGGCAGCAACGTGCCAAGAAACAGTTCCGTGGAGGATTGAGTGTGAAAGGTTTGTGGGGAAAGGTGACACCCTTTATTACAGCAGCTATCATAATTAGACACAATAAATGGTCTTTTGGGTACCCGGTGCCTGCCTTGGATCTGAAATGGCAGAAGTGAGCTTCAAAGCCAAGAAATAGTTGGGAACAGTTGTGTGTGGGGGGACAGACCCGCATGTGGAGTTGTGGTAATTCTCTCTGATAGCTTTATTACATGTAGTGTTACTGGCCAGGAAAGGTAGACCTTTGGCTGACTCGGCACGGTTGTTCTTCAGCTTCTTGAGTTCTTACAGTGAACTGGGTTGGTCTGCTTTGTTGTAAAGCTTATTCTACCTTTCCAAGGATCCCTCCTGGTCTTTTAAGGATAGTAAACAGGTCATTAATGTACTGGGGAAGAACAGGGAAGCTCTCTTTTCCTCTAGGCAGCTTTGGGCATGAGCTTTCTCTGCCAGGATTCCTGCCTGTCCTCCTTCCTGCTGTAAACCAGAGGAGGAAAAAGGATTGATTTGTCTTCTCTGACCTTCACATTTTTTACAAAATTATTCCTGGTTTAAATAGGCAAGAGGGATTTTTCTCTCTGAATTGAACCAGAGACATGGGAAGGTAGCACTGCAAAGCTTTTGAATTAAAATAGGCGGCGATATGGGCATGAATCACAATCACAGAACTTTAGGCTTTAGGGATTGGAAGGGACCTCAAAATATCATCCAGTCCAATCCCCCTGCCACAGCAGGATCCCCGAGATCCAGGCACACAGGAACATGGCCAGGCAGTTTTTAAACATCTCCAGAGAAAGAGGTTCCATAACACCCTGGGCAGCCCCTTCCAGTGCTCTGTCACCCTCACTGGGAAGAAGGTCCTTCTCACATTGATGGGGAACCTCCTGTGTTCCAGCTCACAACCCCTGCCCCTTGTCCTATCATTAGATGCCCCTGAGCAGAGCCTGGCTCCATCCCTCTGAAACCCACCCTTCACATATTGATCAACATGAATGAGGTCACCTCTCAGTCTCCTCTTCTCCAAGCTCCAGAGCCCCAGCTTCCTCAGCAGGGAGATGCTCCCCTCCCTTTATCACCCCTGTGGCTATGCACTGGGCTCTCTCCAGCAGCTCTGTGTTCTTCTGGAACTGAGAGGCCTGCAACTGGACACAAGTTTCTAGACGAGGTCTCAGCAGGGCAGAGTAGAGGGGAAGGAGAACATCTCTCCGTCTGCTATCCACCCCAGGATGCCATTGGCCGCCTTGAGCTAGGAGCAGGGCATATCATGGTGTCACACAGCAGGCTCCAGTCTGCAGAATTCCTACCAGAAACTACCTATCCAGTGAGGAATTAATCAACCTGACTGTACAGACTTGTGTTGGGGTAAAATCTTGTTTCTCAGAAACAAGGCCTGAGAGAGCACTGTGCCCATGTTTTGCTTTCTAGGTCTGCACTTCTAATACCCGTTGTTCTCTCTTGGACTTGTTCACCATCTCCTGTCTATCAGTCACAGAATGGTTTAGGCTGGAAAGGACCTCAGCGATCATTTAGTTCCGCGAAGCAGGTGATCTTCCTTGAGGGACTCTTTGAAAAGGAGAAGGGCTGCCTCTCCTCTTCCACAGCCAGACTGTCCCCAGGCTTCTTTCCAGTGCTGGCTTCCTGTTGACTGTCTATAGACCTGTGAGGAATGCGATCCTGTCAGCCTGACTGTGGGCTTGAGCGGTCCTTCCTGTGGAGGAAGAAGTCTCCTCGAGGCCCAGCATCGTGTCTGGGGGACTTGGCGAGCAGAGTAATGAGCGCTCCGGAGTGCGCAACTCTCGTTAAACTTTCATCTGTTTCGATTTTCTTTGTATCTTTCCATTCTCCTTAGAGCGAGGTTGAAAATACAGAAGCTGGCTCAAAGAAACAGCAGGTCGTGTTCCCTTGGCATTTATTGAATTCCTTACCTTCGGTCAGCTTATCCTGCTCTCCCAGAACGCCAAACCCCATCTCAAATTGGCAATACCTCCTGTGCTTAGTGAGTGTTCAACTTGAGAGACTGAAGCAATTATGGCCGGTTTCAAGCAAGATTACTTGAACTCAGACTAGAAGCTTTGGGAGAACAGCCTTCCTGCAGAGTCAGCCAGAGGGAATCAACAGGATTTTATTAACACAATATGAATTCTGCAAAGAGGAAAATAAAGCATGTGACTTCTTTTATATACTGCGCTTTTTTTGTGCAGCAAAGGCAGCCAAAAGCAATAACTTGCCCTCCAACATCACAAGCTTCTTTGGGGTTTGGAGTGAAATGGAATAGCGAGAGCATTCTTGTCTTGTGGGATTTGTTTATAAGAAATTGGAGGGATTGCTTTTGCTTCTTCTAAATCCAAGTGCCAGCGGAACAAAACACAGGAGGTTCTACGTCAACATGAGAAGGAACTTCTTCACAGTGAGGGTCATGGAGCACTGGAAGGGGCTGCCCAGGGGGGTTGTGGACTCTCCTTCTCTTGAGATGTTTAAAACCTGCCTGGCCATGTTCCCGTGAGACTGGATCTACGTGATCCTGCTGTGGTGGGGAAATTGGACTCGATCTTTTGAGATCCCTTCCAATCCCTAATATTCTGTGATCTCTCTGGAAGGGAAATAAGGGCTATAAACTGGGCATGTCTGCCTTAAAGTGCTTTGCCATGGCCCATGGCTTTAACCTGAAGGAGAATGCTTGGTGGAGGAGGCTTGAGAAGTGGTTTCCTGGACAGGTCGCCCACCTGGAGAAGTGCCGCTTGCGCCCAAGCTCCATCTCAGCTCTCTCAGGTCTTTGCCTGTCTTCTCACTCTGAAGTGGTTTTGCACATGCTGTATTTCTTCTGCCACCACCTGACTGTGAAAGGTACTTGGAGGATTTTAAGGGTATTAGTGGTATTAGCTGATTTAAAACTCTGTGAAACGACTGTGCCCAGCCTGAGTCCACTGTTCGTACACTGGATGAAGAGTTGCGTGCATCGATAATAAATTCATTGCTCTTGGAGCATGTCAGACTCGCCTTGCATGTGTTCCCAGGACAGGCTCCCTTTATATCTGCCCAGAAAATAGAGAGCCTGAGAATGAACAGAGATGCTTTGATCTATCTTAGCTAAGTACTGGAATAACTAGAGCCTGGCGTGCAAGAGCAGTCCGTAGCCGCTGGTGGATGAAACAGTGCAAGTGTGGCAAAATGATGTGATTATCTGCCTTGTGACTGCTGCATCAGTGTGGTGAAGAGAGAGAAGTCTGAGCTGATGGTGGCATCAGACGTGTTTCAGTTGATCTTAGGAACAAGTTCATCACTATGAGGGTTCTGAGACACTGGAACAGGTTGCCCAGAGATGTGGGCTGCTCCATCCCTGGAGATGTTCAAGGCCAGAGTGGATGGGCCTTTGAGCAACCTAGTTTAGAATAAGGTGTCCAGTCCCTAATATTCTGTGATTCTGTGACCTTAGAGATCATCTAGTTCCAATTCCCTTCTCACTAGGCCAGGGGCACTCAGAGTCCCATCCAAACTGGCCTTGAATACTCCCATGGATGGAACAGTGTGGCAGAAGAAGTAGACACCTGGCTGGAGACCCATGGACAGGCATGAGGACATCCACCGGGAATTTGGAGCTCAGTTTCCTCCTACAAAGCAGCAGAACAGGTAGGGTGGAGTGGGAAGTACAATTTGAAGGTCAAGACTTGAAGAGTCAGTTTAGTTACTAAATCTTAAGACTCCTTAGTGGTTTTTCGGTACCAGAGGTCTGACCATATTGCTTCACCAGCCTGCAGAGAAGATCTGCTGCCTGGAAGGGCCTTTTTATAGGACAGCAGAGCTTCCCTGGGGAAAGAACAAAGATTAGCTTTGGACAGGGATGAAATACAGGCCCATACGTGGGAGAGGCTACAGTCAGCTGCTCCCACCTTCACTCGTGCTAATTCCCAGGCCGCCTGCAATCACAGTCCTTGCAGTAAATAACGAATAAACCCGGACGTGATTTCCCAGAAGAGGATGAAGGTGAACCGCTATTTTGGGCATTGAGTTAAGCCCTCCGCAGCAGCTCTGAGAGATGAGGCAGTGATGGGAAGCACATGTATGCAACAGGAAAGATGGCAGAGCTCCGGCTCTGGAATGTGCTCCCTCGGAGCAATTGTATTTTCACTTGGAATACGTTGAGGACTCCTGCAGCTACACAGGCTGTAGCCTTTAACTTACACCCTGCTTTAAACCAGGCTGCTGGATTAGATGAAGAGGCAGTCTCCTTGTGTATTGGGGAGTAAGAAATCAGTGAGTAAACACCTTTTCCAAGCCACAAAGGATTACAGAGGTAGTAAAGATGCTCTGAAAAAGAGACGGGAATGTTTGAACAGATTTTTAGTGACGGATAATGCAGTTACCTCCTATTAAATAATTGTGAGAAATACTGAATCACTTTGCCCAAGTCAACCAATACTGCTTTTGATGATGAAGGGAGCAGAACACCTCCCTGATGGGGAAAGCCTGAGGAAGCTGGGTCTCTTGAGCTTAAAGAAACAGAGAGTGAGAGGTGACCTCATTCATGTTGATCAGTATGTGAATGGTGGGTGTCAGGAGGATGGAGCCAGGCTCTGCGCAGGGGCACCCAATGATAGGACAAGGGGCAGTGGGTGTGAGCTGGAACACAGGAGGTTCCACATCAGTGTGAGAAGAAACTTCTTCGCAGTGAGGGTGAGAGAGCCCTGGCAGGGGCTGCCCAGGGGGGTTGTGGAGTCTCCTTCTCTGGAGACATTTAAAACCCTCCTGGCCATGTTCCTGTGTGACTGGATCTAGGGGATCCTGCTGTGGCAGGGGGATGCGACTGGGTGATCTTTCAAGGTCCCTTCCAGTCCCTAACATTCTGTGATGAGAGTCTTCTGGGTGTAGAATTGATTGGAATTTCAGCACTTGAACAAACTGTTGACGAGTTCCTTAAACATGTTGGCACCCTGAAGCCACAATGCTCTGGATCAGCCTTGAATTCTGCTGGGCATCCTGCTGCTGCCAGTGAAAACATTTCAGAATTAAACACATCCCTCTTCTCGTGTGAGAAAGAAGAGCGAGCCATCATTCACAGCTACATTCCTAGCCCTAAGTTGCATAACTTTATCTTCTCCATTGCCGAATCTGTCATACAATCCACGTTTGGTTTATTCTGCATATTCTCCTTTGGGCTCTGCTCTTCTGTCTTGGCCTCAACCACCACATTTTCCATCAGTCTTTGCTTCTAACTGATCCCTGCTTTTCGAATTTGTAATTCATAAGGATTTTCTATTTCCGTTTATATGCTGCTTTCATCCCTCCTTTCTTGGTTCTGCCTCTCCAGCTCCTCATGACTGTTTCTGCCACCCCTTTCCTCTGCTTGTCAGTCCGCACCACACTGCTTTTTTCCCCCCACTTGCCTCTTTTTCTTTGACAGAGCCAAGGCTGAAAATGTCTTTTCTACCTTCTCTGCTCACTTTTCCAAAGAGATCATTCTGCGGAGCAACGGCTGTAGCTTGGTAGCCACTGCTCTGTGCTTCGCGTTCATTTTTATTCTCCTTACTTCTAAGCTTTTCCTTGGTCTTTCTCTTCCCAGAATAACCCTCAAACACCTTTTCTCTGCCAGCCACTGGCTCTTCAGTGCCTCTCTGTCCTTCAACCAGGCACCAGTGGGACTCCTGAATGTCTTTTTCTCTGCCTATTTGTTGTTCCTGTATCCCAGCAGCTCTTCATTCGATGGTGGAAATAGGGAAGTGGCAAAATTGGTTCTTCCACCTGCTCTGTGTTAACTTGCTTGAAGAAACCTCTCCTTGTCACAGAGGAGTGGGGGGAAAAAAAAGGGAGCTGCTCTGGGTCTCTTCCTCTTCCCCTTGGGATTCTTTTCCTTCTTCCTTTCTCATTGATTAGGACTACGCTAGTCAAACCAAGAAGAGCTCTGAAGGCAGAGCAGGTCCCTCTGGGCCGTGTAGAGTGGGTATCTACCTGCATTACTGAAACAGAAACCAGTTCTGAGGTGAAAATCAGGCCACGGTTACCAGTGTTGAACACCCCATTTGTCTGCTTCTGCCTTCAGAAATCCCGTTGGCTGTGTTAGGACTTTGTTTGAGAAAGGAACGAAGTGCAGCAGTGGAGAACTAAAACGAGTCGAGCCGGGCACTTCACTGCAGCGCATTCCAGAAAAAGCCCAATCTGGCCTTTTAAAACGTGTGGAGCTGTGTCAGAACAAGCTGCTGGCAAGTCCCTGAATGTGCCCAGTGTTTGTGTCTGCGGGAGTATCTATGGCAACGAATAAATCGCATGTTTGGGAAGCGTCCTTGAGGGCATCAGTGGGGGGGACGTTGAGTTCGGTCGCTAGCACTTGCATTTTCAGACTTTTAATCCCTAAATATTACTGTAGATGGGTAGGAGCACTTTAGCAAAGTGAACTAATTAGTTACAAGATGATTATTGTTCTTGTTTGCAAACGGGGCCAAGCCCAAGCAATGCTATTTATTTTAGCTGATCCCAGACTTTAAGGCGTACAAAGGAGCGAATATTTTGGGAGCTTTAATGCTAAGCAGGAGGCTTAGGCTGAAGGTCAAGGAACTGTCGGTTGTCTGTGGGTCACTTTCAGCTGTTTGAAGAAGGTAGAAAGGGAATCTAACCTACATTTTTATAATGGTCAGTGTTGCTTCTGCAGTGCTACAAATCAAAAAGTTGGGAATTCATCACTATTCAGTATGGGCATGTCTGGAAGGACATTCTCAGTGGCACCCAATGATGGGTCCAGGGGCACTGGGTGTAAGCTGGAACACAGGAGGTTCCACATCAATGTGAGAAGGACCTTCTTCCCGGTGAGTGTGAAAGAGCCCTGGCAGGGGCTGCCCAGGGGGGGTTGTGGAGTCTCCTTCTCTGGAGATAGGTAAAACCTGCCTGGCCACGTTCCTGTGTGACTGGATCTAGGGGATCCTGCTGTAGCAGGGGGATTGGACTGGATGATCTTTTGAGGTACCTTCCACTTGCTAATGTTCTATAGTTCTGTGATCTACTCTAATCCTCCTACAACAAGCAGGGACACTTACAACAGATTGCCCAGAGCCCTATCCAGCCTGACTTTGAATGTCTCCAGGGAAGGAGCTTCAAGCCACCTCTCTAGGCAGCCTGTTCCAGGGATCTACCACCCTCAGATTAAAGAGCTGTTTCCTGATGCCTGACCTGAATCTACTCCAGCTTCAAAACCTTGACTCCTCATGCTATCATTCCCTACCCTCCTGAGCAGCTCTTCTTCAGCCTTCTGATAATATCTCAGGGATTGGAAGGATGCTGTAAGGACTGAAAATAGGGTCAGGTCCTGATATTATTTAACAGAGCTAAGTGAGCAAATTATTGAGGAAAGGATCTTCAGGGAAGATCCCTAATGACTTGGATTTAACTTTTTCATGGTGAGAGTGACAGAGCACTGGAACAGGCTGCCCAGGGGGTTTGTGGAGTCTCCTTCTCTGGAGACATTTCAAACCTGCCTGGACGTGTTCCTGTGCAACTGGATCTAGGGGATCCTGCTGTGTCAGGGAATTGGACTGGATGATCTTTTGAGGTCACTTCTGTGAGTAATGAAGCTAGTGAAGTGTCTAGATGCCTGATGAGAGTGGCTGAAGTAACTGAGTTTGCTTAGAGAAAAGCAGTCTCAGTGGAGACCTTAACGCTCTCTACAAGTACCTGAAAAGAGTCTGCAGCAAAGAGGGGCTGTGATTCTGTGATCAATTCTGTGATCCTATCTGGAAGGGAACAGCAGCGTTTAGGAAGCTGGTGAAGATGTGCTTCTGTGCAGCACTGGTGCACTTGGGGATTAAATCCTAGTTTATGATGATGACTCAAGTTGAAAACCCTTTGGGACGCTTCATTTGCCCCCGCTGTGTTTTAAGAATCCTTTTGTTCCTTAATTATGACAAACTTGTGATGGCTCTGAATGAAGGAGCTGTAGTAGAGCCCTCTACATATGTTTTTAATCACCGAATGGAGGCGGTGATCATAAATTGAAGTGTAAATTCAAGGAGCTTTACAAAACCGGTAAGGCAACATATTTCAGAGGTTGGGGTGATTTAGAAAGCAGCACTAGTGATGTTATCAACGCCTCTCCAGAGGCCTAACACCAAGGTTCAGCTGGTCTTAACTGCTTCAGATACCTGCCACCGAGATTTATCAGTGTTTCACCAACTATGAAAGAGATGAATCTGGGGGCTTCCGGCTGATCTCCCCCCAAAAGCCATCGAGCCGCCTCCATTAATGTCAGCGCACTCATAAATTTCTAGCACGCACTGAAGTCGGCAACTTGTGCCGCCGCACAGAAGCTTCCAGAGGTGTCCCCCGCCTCCTGTAAATCCATAGACAGCCAATAAAGTAGATTAAGTGCAGATGGACTTAATAACCGTTGTCCCTCCTTTAGAATTAGAAGGGTTCAAACTTATTTGAGAGAAGATCGTGTGGTGTTTTCACAAGTGAGAAAGAAGGACTGAAGGTCTGTTCATGGTTGTCAGTGCTAGATACCTGGACACTCGTGGGGGTGTTCATCTGCAAGAGGGTAGGGAGGCTCTTCAGAGAGACTTGGGTAGGTTGGAGTGATGGGTTGATGTTAATGGCAGGAGCTTCAATAAGGCTAAGTGCCAGGTCCTGCACTTGGGCCACAACAACCCCCTGCAGTGCTACTGGCTTGGGGAAGGGTGGCTGGTAAAGTTTGGTCCTAAGCAGCCTATCGCATGTGAGTGGTTTGTAAGCAACCCTTTAACGATGATGGAGAGAACAAGTAATGATGGTATGGATTAGGTGAAAGAGAAGTTCACCACCCATCTATAAGTCGCCCCTGTGGGCAGTGCCTCCTGCCTGCGCTGAATGTTAAGTGCCAATACCAGAGATGGGTTTTCTGGTAGGTTCCTACAGCAGAAATGCCCTTGCAGGGGTGGCAGAGAAAGGAGAAGGTGTTTTCTGGAGTAATAGTAGGGTGCTGTATGGGAAGAAGGCTCTGATTAAGGAACTGGTGAGGTCTCTGGTTGTGTGCTGAGGATCTGCAGACCAGAGCTTGCTCTCTGAGAACCGTCTGCCACGGTGGCTTGCTGCACTAAAACTGGTTATGAAGCAGTTTTCCTACTGGGTGATTCATGAACTGTTGCCCATATTGTACAGTGACCACGGTCCACGCTCCTTGGAAAGCTTTTCTGGCAGGGTGAAGACATGTGATGAGCTGGACAGGACTGCAAGCCAATCTGGGTCTGGATGGACATGGAGCCCCAGTCTCTCTGAACCAGTATGGGGAGAGGGTGCTGCTGCTTGGCACCACTGAGGTGTCATCTGTCTCTGTCCTGTTGGCAAGACTTCAGTGGCTGATGGATTGCCTGGCGACTTCCATGCACGTTCCCATTAACTTCATAAAGAACAGCGTGTACGGAGTGTGAAATGCGACATGGGAAGCGCCTGACACAAATGAATACTTCCCCTATTCTGTGCATTTTTGGTGCAAAACCTCTCTCTCCATTCATCTTCCCTCCTGCCTCCTCCTTCCCCACCCCCTGCTACCTAGGGAGCCCCGTGAACGGGCGGTTGGCAGCAAACTCTGCTCAACAAAACCGTCTTGCGAAAAAGGGAAATATAACACCCTCACTTCCTATTTCTCTCTCTTTCCCTCTGCATCAAAGCCCGGGCTGCCTGTCAGGAATGTTCCAAATGAATAAATAACTCGCAGGAACCCCCAGCTTCAGAAGGAGCCTCATTCACCCACCATGAAGGTTGGCTGATTCTTTTTCTGTCAGTGGGCAGAGCAAGAAGACGATGTGAAGCTAATCAGTAAAGTGTAAACCTATTATCAGAGCGCATTTACCCCTCACCTCCTCCTTCCTCCCCCAAACCAATCCCCCGATCTATGGGAATAACGCATCCCGTGCATAGAAGTTGCTGTTACTTAGCTCCCCCGTTACTAGGTCAGCGATGCCACTGATGAAAATCTCCCCAGAGCACCGGTGTATAAATCCTCCGAGAAATTCACGGCGTAATTACAGCTAGAGGGCATAAGGCACATTATGGCAATGCCTGTGTGTTCAGCTCTCCCCTGTGATTCTCTGGGCTATCTCTGGTCATAAAAACCTCATCGTGATTTCTTATCCTTCCTATTGATTTCTGGCAGAGAAGACTCTTAGACAAATATACCACTGCATTTCTCTGTGTGGTGAGGCTGTACAGAGGGACCTTGGCACTACTGAAATCCACACAGTTATCCTCGGCCCATCGATGCCGAGGATAACTGTGTGGATTTCAATAGAGCCAAGTGATGGGTCCTGCATTTTGGTCACAACAGTCCCCTGCAATGCTACAGGCTTGGGGTTGGGGCAGGGTGGCTGGAGAGCAGTCTGGCAGAGAGGGACCTGGCAGGTCTAATTGACAGGAGGCTGAATGTGAGCCAGCAGGGTGCCCAAGTAGCCAAGAAGGCCGATGGCATCCTGGCCTGGATTAGAAACTGTGTGTGCAGAAGGAGTAGGGAGGTGATTTGCCCCCCTGTACTCAGCACTGGGAAGGCAGCACCTTGAGGACTGGGTCTGGTTTTGGGCACCTCAGGACAAGGCAGACACTGAGGTGCTGGAGTGAGTGCAGAGGAGGGCAATGAAGCTGGGGAAGGGCCTGGAGAATAAATCTGATGAGGAGAGATGGAGAGAGTTGGGGCTGTTTAGTTTGAAGAAGAGGAGGCTGAGGGGAGACCTCATTGCTCTCTACAACTATGTGAAAGGACACTGTAGAGATGTTGGTGCTCGTCTCTTCTCACGGGTCATTAGTGACAGAAGCAGAGGGAAGGGCTTCAAGCTTCAACAGGGGAGGGTCAGACTGGACATGAGAAAGAAATTCTTCCTGGAGAAGAGTGGTCAGGCACTGGGATGGGCTGCCCAGGGTGGGGGTTGAGTCCCCATCCCTGGATGAGTTTAAAATTTGCTTAGATGCGGTGTTGGGGGGTCTGGTTTAGGGGTGACCTTGTGGAGTAGGATTGACGGTTGGACTGTATGATTCCAGGGGTCTTTTCCAACCTGAATGCTTCTATGGTTCTATAATAAGGGGATTCTTCTCCCCTCTCCTTCCTAACCCTTTAAAAAGTATTTATTTTAGAGCTGACCTGAAAGAGGGCTTCTAATGTTAGAAGTGTTGGTATGGGCAGCGGGTAAAGAGTGGAGAACATGACGATTGGTTTTCTATTTGCAGTGCAAACCCCTAAATGTGGAATTAGAGGAAAAACAAGAAGTTTGGTGTGGAATTATACAGGAAACTTGGAATGAAAACCCCAGCAATGCTGTTGCTGTATTTTAATGTGAAACTGTTTTGAATGGAATGGATGGAATTTTTAATGGAATGGATGGAATCTGTGGGAGTCAAGATTAACATCCAGACTCTGACGTCTATAAATGGTTGATTTGGGAACACTCGTACTCCTGCTCTGTGAATCATGGAGCTATCTTGAATAAAAGGGAGGCCTGTAGGTATGGGAGGCCTCTAGCTATACTACATGATGCTTCATTTAAAAGGCATTAAAAACCCCGGTCTTTCTAGCAGGGTGCATAGGGACAAGGCCAAACATAAACTTAGAAAACTTCATGACAATAATTTGCAATCCAAATACCAACCGCCCCGTGGACGTCAAGGGCATGATGGGTGAGCAAGCACTGAAACGCACAGTGTCAGAGCAAAACTGTTTTGCCTTCTCTGCAGTGGGACTGCTACAAGCAACCAGTTAATGTGTGTTCCTTTGGGGTTTGCTTTGTTTTGCCTTATGTTCACAGATTCACAGAACATTAGGGATTGGAAGTGACCTTGAAAGACCATCCAGTCCAATCCCCCTGCCACAGCAGGATCACCTGGATCCAGCCACACAGAAACATAGCCAGGTGGGTTTTAAATGTCTCCAGAGAAGGAGACTCCTCCACCTCCCTGGGCAGCCCCTTCCAGTGCTCTGTCACCCTCACTAGGAGGAAGGTCCTTCTCACATTGATGGGGAACCTCCTCTGTTCCAGCTCACACCCATTGCCCCTTGCCCTATCACTAGATGCCCCTGAGCAGAGCCTGGCTCCATCCTCCTGACACCCACCCTTCACACATTGATCAACATTAATGAGGTCACCCCTCAGGCTCCTTTTCTCCCAGCTCCAGAGCCCCAGCTTCCTCACCTTTCCTCAGCAGGGAGATGCTCCCCTCCCTCCATCATCCCTGTGGCTCTGCGCCAGGCTCTCTCCAGCAGCTCCGTGTCCTTCTGGAACTGAGGGGCCCAGAACTGGACACAAGATCTCAGCTGTGGTCTCACCAGGGCAGAGCAGAGGAGGAGGAGAACATCTCTCCATCTGCCAACTACCCCAGTTCTGATCCACTGCAGGATGCCGCTGGCCTTCTTGGCCACCAGGGCCCACTTCTCTATTTTGTGTGACATTTTCTGAACCCAGATTTAATTTTTGAGACTCTTTACGGTTTTGAGTCGTTTGCAGGCTGCCCACGGGCGATGGTTTGTTGTGCTTGTAGTTCAGCAAAGGGCTAGCCTGCGGGGTGCTGCCGTCTGGTCTGTTCGCTCTTCTCTTGGAGAAGCTGGGAGTTGGCACAAGGGTGTCACAGCTTCCCCAGGCAGCTGAGCTGCCCGTCACGCGAGAACCGAGGCCGCTGTTGGGTCTGTGTGAGGCAGCGAGGTGGGGCTCGCGGCTCGTTTTCCTTCTCCTCTGTGTGAGCGGCAGCAGAGGGGTGAGAGGCAGTTCAGCAGCGCTCTCAAAGTTGGGACCTGGCCGCTGGGCTCAGCCCCGCACGTCCACAGGTGCAAACGGAAGCCCTGTGCCGTGAGCACTGTGCAAGGCTGGTGTCAGCTTTGCTTGGGAATGAGCTAAGGCCGTGTGAAACGCGTGCGCAGAAGAGACGTGGATTTACGACCTGAGCTACAGTGTGAGGAGAAGTCCATCCCTTGGGTCTTTCACCTTCCGTTTCCCCCTCCGATTTGCAGATGAGAATCCAGGGGTGAGGGCCGTCCTTTTCTAAAGGTGACTTTTCCATCTTTTCCAGAATCGAAAGGGTCATAGACAACAACACGACCGTGAAGATGGTGCCCATCAAGATCGTTCACTCTGAGAGCAGCGCCGAGAAGGAGAGTCGGCAGAGTCTTGTCACTACGATGGAGCCTCCTGCTTTACCCAGTGGTCTGGAAAAGGACCAGATTAAAACGCTGAGCACTTCTGAGCAGTCCTACTCGAGATTCTGTGCTTACACCAGGCAAGGCGTAGAGCCGGAGCCGGAGACCAGAACCAAACCAGCTGATCCTCAACCGGATGAAGAACCTGAGAGCAACTCGAAGGACCGCAGCGCTGCCACGCCAGCAGTCAGCTACGTGAAGGCCAAAGAGAAGACCTTTGAAGACTGGAAGTCAGAGGAACTAGCCAGAGAGATTGTGGGAAGAGATAAGTCTCTAGCAGACATACTGGATCCTAATGTGAAAATAAAAACAACAATGGACCTGATGGTTGGTATCTTCCCTAAAGATGAGCACCTCCTTGAAGAAGCTCAGCAGCGCAGGAAGCTCCTGCCCAAAGTTCCATCTCCAAAAATTGCAGAGGAGAAGTGAGTATGGATGAGTTCAAAGATGGCTTGCATGAGGTGTTGGGGGATCTGGTTTAGGGTTGAACTTGTAGGGTGGGGCAGATGGTTGGACTCGCTGATCCCAGGGGTCTTTTCCAACCAGAGCGATTCTGTGGTTCCTTGTGAGCTGCTATCCAAACTGCGTCAGTGCTCCGAGGGAGGTGAAGGTGAGGATCTTCCTGCTGCTGAGGTTTGGGGCTTTTGAAGGCTTTTCTGGCAGCCAAGCGCAGCACTGCCAACAGCCCTGCTAGTGCAGAAACAGTGTCGTGCAGCGTTAAGAGCTTCCAGAGACCTGCTTGAAACCATCCAGTCTGGTAACTGACCTGTTGGAGAGCAGCATAGGAGAAAGGGACCTGGGGGCCTTCGTGGCCAGCAAGATGACCGTGAGCCAGCCGTGTGCCCTGGTGGCCAAGGCGGCCAACAACATCCTGCGGTGGGTCAGAATGGGGGATGGTTAGCAGACGGAGAGAGTTTCTCCTCCCCCTCTACTCTACCCCGCCCCTGGGGAGACCACAGCTGGAATCTTGTGTCCAGTTCTGGAAGGATGTGGAACTGCTGCTGAGAGCCCAGTGCAGAGTCCCAGAGATGATGAAGGGAGGGGAGCATCTCCCTGCTGAGGAAAGGCTGAGGGAGCTGGGGCTCTTGAGCTGGGAGAAA
>JAOXOE010000602.1:1693747-1706203 GCA_028565055.1 Phoeniculus purpureus
TCTTCCCGGTGAGGGTGACAGAGCCCTGGAAGGGGCTGCCCAGGGGTGTTGTGGAGTCTCCTTCTCTGGAGACATTTCAAACCTGCCTGGGTGAGTTCCTGTGCGACTGGGTCTAGGGGATCCTGCTGTGGTGGGGAGATTGGACTGGATGATCTTTTGAGGTCCCTTCCAATCCCTAATGTTCTGTCATTCTTAAAACTACATTAGAATAATGTTATTTATTGACCACTTTAACAAAGCAATTAAACTGGTTTGAGATTAGTGAATATTTTGGAGTATTGGGGAATTTGACCTCTGCAACAGCTGCTGAGCTGTTATTTTGCAATTACTTAAAGCCTAATTCAACAAAAACAAATAAATCAACCTACTTTCTGAACCACAGGAGCCCAGAAATCTCTCTTTATAATGGGTTGATTATATTATCAAACTGTTAAAATATTTGGCAGGGTTGCCGGAAATTTAAACATGATTTCCACCCAAGTGAATACCTCTGGTGCTGTGATTATCCCACTTTTTTTATAATCAGGGTGAAAAATAGATCCATTATCTTGCATTTTTTGGAAACCACTACAGGGAAGCAAAGCACCACTCTGCTTGTCTACCTGTAGATAAGCAGTGTCGGTGATATCTCTGCCCCTTTTCAAAATCAGGACTGTTCTGACTCATTTCCATCATTAGAAAGATATAACTGCATGATATGTGAAGGGTGGGTGTCAGGAGGATGGAGCCAGGCTCTGCTCACTGGCATCTAGTGATTGGACAAGGGGCAGTGGGTGTGAGCTGGAACACAGGAGGTTCCCCATCAGTGTGAGAAGGAACTTCTTCCCGGTGAAGGTGACAGAGCCCTGGCAGGGGCTGCCCAGGGGGGTTGTGGAGTCTCCTTCTCTGGAGATGTTTAAAACCTGCCTGGCCATGTTCCTGTACGACTCGGTCTAGGGGATCCTGCTGTGGCAGGGGGACTGGACCGGATGATCTTTTGAG
This sequence comes from Phoeniculus purpureus, assembly GCA_028565055.1. Classification (NCBI taxonomy): domain Eukaryota; kingdom Metazoa; phylum Chordata; class Aves; order Bucerotiformes; family Phoeniculidae; genus Phoeniculus; species Phoeniculus purpureus. The sequence goes on from JAOXOE010000602.1 coordinate 1,694,729, forward strand.
GTTCCTCCTAATCCTTAATGTTCTGTGATTCTGTGTGATTTCTTCTGATTCTTTACCTTTACAATTTTACTAGTCTGATGCTTTGTTTCATTTCTCCACAAAACAACTCCCCGAGCGTTGAGGTGCTGTTGGGTGATGTAACCTCTTCTTTGTACTGAAAACTGGAGATAATTTTTGAATTGAATTACTGGTAAGTCTACTTTATTGAGGAGAATGTGTCTCTCTAGGTCTGGTGCCATGTTCAGGAAGATCTAGAATTATGTCTTCAAGCAAACGATTTACCCAGATGGACAGAGTAAGGGATGAGGAGGAGACAGGCAGCAGTCACCTTGTGATGCTACTCAAGTTACAAGGAGTGTTTGCCCCCAGGTATATGTGGGAACTTGGTCCTTTTGCCCAAGGCGCCTGAGGTGGGCACAAGACCGAATGCTGGCCTGTTGGTGCTCTCTATTCTGTCTTTCATGGAAACTGGTGGGCTCTGACCCTCTTGGGGACTCCTCTGACTCAATCCTTTGCTTTGGTGTGAACAGATACAGAAGCACTGGCTGTGAGGAACAAGCAGCGCTTCTGCTTTGACACAGGCACATGGTAAATTGCTCCTTCTAGAGCAAGAATGTGCAGGGAAGGCTCTGGCCAACATAAACGGCCTCTGTGAACCACCAACTTAAAGATTTCATTAGCGTTTTCCTCTAGCGTTGCAGACCACAACGTCCCTATTACGGCAGCACAACAAAAGCTTCCAAGCAGGACTGTGTTTATCCCTGTTACTTTATCAATGCAGAGGTCTGGGCTGCTACAGTTTCTACAGCTTTGTCCTGCTAAGCTCCCTGTTTGCACCTTCCCACATTCTTGGCTGTTGATGGTAATGATTTTGAAGAGAGTGTTTTAAAGAGGGCAAAGCAGTCTAGGCTGGATTACAAATCTGGCTCCCTTTAGGTCTGAGAAGTCAAGCGGGTTTGTCTGGACACTCTCACAAAGGGTCAGGTAGTAGTGAGAGCCACTCAGTGCTGGGTGATGGACATCTCTGATGTCTAAGCCTGACTTTCATGACAAGTGATTCTGGACTGTGCCTTTTGCTGTCTGTAAAGATGAGATCAAAGCTGCAATCCTGGGGCTGGAAGGGGTGGGGAGTAAGGAGCAGGGAGCCTGCTTCTCTTCAGCATCTCTTCCTGGGCCCCAGCCCTGAAAAGTCAGGCTTGTGATGTTTATCCTCGAGCCAAGTTTGCAGCCTTTTAGCCACTCCTGGCTCCACGTGGGATTTGTGTATCCAAATACCTTTACAATTACCCCAGGAAATGGAGTGTTGGAAGGCAACCCTACAAAAACATGAGGCACAGCACTAAAGAAAAGATGAAGCTTCTTGGCCTTACGGTGACACAGCAAGAAGTATGAGATGTCATCACCTATGATATAAAATGAGACCACTCCATTGTGTTCTCTGCCTACAGTCATGCTGGATGTTAGCCCACGACAATACAGTGGAAGGGAGGACCACAGAGGTCCTTACTGGGCACATTCTTTAAGAGACACAGCTCCATGCCAAGTACTGGCCAATAATGTAGTTTTTAACAGGAAAATGTGATTAGTTTATAAAATCCCTCATAAATCTGTATTCCTGTCTGCTATAGAAAGCAGCGTTTTCTATGAGAAAAGCCTGAAAGCTCTTTGCAGTGACTCTTTGGTAGTAGGTAGCTTTGTTACGCTGTCTGAGAAGGAAGGTGTGGTGCAGGAATTTGAATTTATGATTGTTTTTGAAAAGCTGTCAAGCGTGACTTTTCAGACTTGCCAACTTTTTGATGCGGGTGGATTTACAGATAAGCCCTGCTGTCCTCATGACTTAACGATTTCCAAATCTGATTTGGAAGACCTGTTTCCCCTGGGGGAGATGTTTGCGCTGTCTAGTATGTCTAGTCATAATCTGAAAGAATTCTCTGCCACAATTCATGTAGAATGTAGTGAAACATAGGAGGAAGGGGCTGCCCAGGGGGGCTGTGGAGTCTCCTCCTTTAGAGACATTTCAAACCCGCCTGGCCATGTTCCTGTGTGACTTGGTCTAGGTGATCCTGCTCTGGCAGGCTGATTGGACTGTAGATGATCTTCCAATCCCTAATGTTCTGTGATTTAAGCTCCAACTCTTTTCTTCTTTAAAAAGCAGCGGTACCAGAATTGGACAATAGATGGAGCTGTCTGCGAGAGAAGCAACCACCTTCGGGCAGATGATTTTTTTCATCTCGCGTTAGAGGATTCTGTTAGGGGGCTACTTTCAGGTCACGCAGTCCTCAACCCTGGATGCAGAATGTGTTCCCAGCTCCCGTCTCCTTTGTGATAGAGGAGTTTTATCCAAGAGCTTAATCTCTATCTCCATGGAGATTTGTTTAAGATCTTTTTCTTCAGTAGTTCACTGCATTATAAACTAGTAGACCAGACTACGTAATGTTTAGCATTACCTGTGACCTCTGGAAGTGATCTGGGGATGCAAAGTGATCACAGGAATGCAAAGGGCAGACTGAGGTGGACTGTACTTTGTATCTAATCCCCTATTAAAATCATTAATCCCCCCGTGAATAATGATGCCAAGTTAATTCAACTTCCCACAGAGATACGTCTTAGAGAAAGGTCCACAGAGCTTGAGCTCTTATACAGAAGCAGATCAGCTTTTGAAATCCTACTCCAATATCTAATGTCCACCAGCAACCAGTTATGCTCTGATCATTAATTAAAATGCCCTAATTACTGATCCCCCAGTTACACTAGTTTGAGCAGGCAGGAAGCTGAATCACTTGGTGGACCTTCACAGACTGCAAGTAAATGGGATTGTCCTTAACATGCAGAAGCAGCAAAGGTTCTATTAATGTGCTTGTAATTGACATAGACCTACCGGGAGGAGCTTTAGATCTTCCAGTAGGTCATCAATGTAATGAAATTCTGAGCGCTCCAGATCTACCATCTCTTTTTTGATTTCTAGGATGCGGCCAATCACTCCATCCATCACTTGCTGAATCATTGCCCGTTTCTGCTGGTGAAGGAGCTGGCTGTGGGCTGTCTCTAAGTTACGGAAGATTTGCATGTATCTGATGTAGCAGGTGGCTAACATCCTGAACACCTTCTCGTGGTCTTTCTCTGGCTGGAGGAACTCTTCTCTCTCTCTCTGGAGCAGGACGTCAAGGTCTTTCTGGGCATCTTTCCACATCCTATTGTAAGTGCTTAATTGAAAAGAGGAGACACCGTTAACTTGACATGAAAGTAGGAGTCAGCACACAGAGGGCTCCGTGCGTGTGAGTTTCTGACAAACCAAGTCTGGGAGTGCGAGCCATTACATTCACAGAGACTTTTTAACTTGGAGGTATTTTAGAAACCACCAGCAAAAGTTTCTCTTTGGATTTTTTAAAAGTAGGGACCTTCAAATTCTCTTTTATTCATGAAAGCTTAAAAGTGAAAAACTTCTGGCCTTGATCCTTAATGTATGCTCGAAGCTGCAAACCTGATGGGGTCAATCAGCTTCACTCAGTTACGCTGAGATGATAATTTAACAGCAAAGGTGTCTCCTACCAAAGCCCTTATGATGGGGGAAGGTCTGTTGTAGGTTTCTGCCTGGGTGGGATAAGGACCAAATGATGTTTCTGAAGTGGTTGCTTAGAGCTGATTGCAGGGTAAGGGCTGTACTGAGGCCAAGGCCAGCGCATAGCTGGGGGTGCTAATTCAGATGTGAAGTGAGGAAAGTAATTCATTTCTGTGGCAGCAACTGTTGCACCCCAAACAATTTCTGTATGTCTAGAGTAGCGGCGAGACTACGGGAAGGCTGGAGAGCGACTTTTTATGGAGGATTGTATAGTGATAAGACAAGGCTGATGGTTTCAAGCTAAAAGAAGGGAGAGTTAGATCAGATCTTAGGACAAAATTCCTCCCTGTGAGGGTGCTGAGGCACTGGAACAGGTTGCCCAGCGAGGTTGCGGCTGCTCCATCCCTGGAAGTGTTCAAAGCCAGGTTGGATGGGGCTCTGGGCAACCTGGTCTGGTGAGAGGTGTCCCTACCTGTGGCTGGGGGCTTGGAACTAGATGATCTCTGAGGTCTCTTCCAATCCAAACCATTCCATGATTATGCGACACAGAACACGTCACCTAAATCCAGCTTAATTTCCAGAAGCAGCAGTGGTGTTTACTTGGTAGTTCTGGTAGGAATACATGCTCACTCCATGGTGAGCATGGAGTGTTGGGGGATCTGGTTTAGGGGTGAACTTGTAGAATAGGGTTGATGGTTGGACTTGATGATCCCAGCGGTCTTTCCCAACCTGAATGATTCTATGGACTGCCTGGCAGTGGTTTTTCAGGGTAAAAGCAGATCAGTGCAGAAAACCATGGGAAATCACCCTAAAAGAGTGAGAAATGGACTCTCTTGGAAGTGACAGGCATAAAACCCAATCTTATGCCTGTAGAAATGCTTCCTAGCAGCAGAGCTAAAATTTCTTCTGTGCTGACATTCAGTTATGCTGGAAGAAAAACACTTGATTTACATTGTCAGGTTTGCAGGAAAAGAGTGTGATGAGGGAGCAGGGAAAGCTGACTGTTCTTAAACCTAGAAATCGAGGCCACTGGCCTCAATGATGCAGTACAGACCCTTCCAGGCACTTCAGCAATCTATCGCTTGTGGTTCCTAGAGCCTCTCAAAGAAGGCTGAGGACAATGAAAGGTCCTGCCTCTATCAGAGGAGCTTCCAGAGCAGACCTCTTGCTCATCCAAGCAGTGTTGAGGGAGTGCTGAGTATTAATTCTGACAAGAAAGTAGAGTGGCTGCTCATGTTCCTGGAGTTCAGTAATAAATGCCAAAGTCAGAGCCCTGCCAGTGCATCTTATTGTTCCAAGTCTCAGAGTACAGAACAACCAGCTTGTGCTGCAAGCAGGACCAATGGAGTGGACAGGATAAACTCCAGCCTGCGAATACCCTGAATGTGGGGTTTGCTGGGGCTACTAGTTCTTCCTGGAGCCACCAACCTAAACCCCCAACAATCTGAATCCTGCCATTGTAATGTGCACTGTTCACTTTGTACAGTGCACATTACACTTTCCAGCTGACCTGGGTTTCTGCAGGGTACAGCTGCTCATGCTTTTTTCCTAATGTCTCTGCAGCCAACCTAGGTCCTTCCCCTTCTTTTTTTTTTTCCTACCTCACATTCCTTTGCACTTTCTGAACCACTTGATTGCACCAATTAACCCAGGAGCAGGAGAAACGAACTAAAACCAGCCAGAGAAGGTTGGTATGAACACAAGCAGCTTTAGCTAGGACCAAAGGGACCAAAGGGCTCTGTGGGCCAGTCAATGGGAGTTTTGTGTGCTTCCCTGGAAGGCAGGACATGGAAGAACCTATATACTGGTGCAAGGTTCACCAGCACAGAGGGGAAACAAATCCCTATTGTACTTCCTTAGCTGTGCGTACTGACAGCCTGTTTGATAGTGGGGAGGTTATAAATCCTTGAGGAAGCCCAGTCCTCTAGGTTGTCCCCACGACCCTACAGCTGATTTATGAACAGTGGGTATATCCTCAGGACTGAGCGTTTCGAATGGGGGTTATTGCACCAAGACGACACATCGGACCGCAATGAGAAGCGTCTCCGCAACTGTCTGCTCCAATTTACAACAATCTCCTTCACTGCCTCCTCTGACTGAGGAATGTCAAGTGGTTCCTCCTGCTGAGCCGGCAAATATCCAGTTTCTTTTTTTATCTTTTGAATGACTTTTTGAGGAAAGGAGGGGGACGGAGTGCTCCAGCCCTTCAGAGCTGTTAGCGTAAGGGTAACATAGGTGGAACGAAATTGCTTCCATGGAGCATTGGTTTATCAGACAAGTGTTGATAGCCAGCACGTTGCTAGGGGTCAGATGTTAAGACTATGGATGTCGTGGTATGTTTGTAGCTTTTGCAGCAGGGATGTTCTGTGTGAGAGGGAAAGAAGGGACAGGCCTGCTGGAAAATGAAGTATGGAAGGACAGGATCCATGTGGGACGGCTACATTCTTAGCTACTAGCTCCTGCATACCTGCTGCTGTCAAGGGGACAGCCACCTTGGGGGGAGATGGCCTAAGGCTAGGTAGGCACCTGATGGAGAACAGCAGATACTGGATAGTGAGACAGGGCAAGCAGAAATGGGATTGGAGTGTTTCTTTGGTTCACTCTGATTAAAAACTAGATGGGAAACAGCTTCAAGTTGTGCCAGGAGTGGTCTAGGCTGGGCATCAGAAAGAATTTCTTCACCTAAAGGGTTGTCAAGCCCTGGCCCAGGCTGCTCAGCAGGGATGTGGTGGTGTGTCTATCCCTGAAGGGATTTAAAGGACATGGAGATGTGCTGCTGAGGGACACAAGTTAGTGGTGACCTGGCAGTGTCAAGTTGAAGATTAACTTGACCATCTTCAAGGTCTCTTCCAACCAAAGAGATTCCCCTTTCAAAACAAGATGAAAATACCTATTTGAGTTTTTCTAATGTCCAAGTGGGAGCCCTGGTGGAACAGTTTGAAGGACTAGATATGCTCTGTTCTCACAGGCTTTTGGAGGACTTACAGGCTTTTTGAGGATGCTGACAGAGCTGCTGTAATCCTGAGGAGCCCTCCAGTGTTGAAGACAAACATATTTAAGGGTAGTCAGGAGGATTAACATGTCTTTTGAGATTCTGTGTTAAGAGCTGGTCCTGTTCTTTGCTGTTCACCTGTTTAATCATTCAACCCCAAAGCCCTCATTTTAATTTTTGCCTATTTGCATTGAGTTGTTAAAACTCCCTCAAACTTGCTGCCTCATGCTGAAGTGGGGAGTATGACACAGCCTTGGACGTGCTGGCTTTTTATGTAGTTACTGGCCTGTCTTATAGGCTTGTTCCCCTTCTGTTGTGGGCTGTGCCTGTGCCTAAGATCAGCATTAGGCTGGATTAGAGCATCTGACTAACCTACCAGTACAGGACTGAGCAAGATCGTCCTGCTCAAGGCATAGGATTATTAAATCTTGGAAAGGAAAAATATGTCTGTCTGTCTGTCTGTCTGTCTCTCTGCACTTGTACAGCAGTGCAAGTAATGATGCGAACTGTCCTACAACTACAAAATGAGTGTTATGGGGAAAACAAGCAACACTGTAATGGGATGAGGAAAAAAGCCACATAAACTGATTTAACTCTGGAACCTCCAGAGTGGTTTCTGTCAGCTTACAGCTTGAAGGAAAGGTCAAGGCATTACCTCCTAACCAATGTCCCTTCTCACTGCCACAGAGTCTAAACAAGAGCTTAAGAAGACTTCTGGTTTGAATGTCACTTTTATTGCTCAAAAGAAAGCCTGATGGGCTTGGAGTGAAGCTTAGGGGTGTTTTTCTGTTAAGTTAGGGATGTTTACAATCCTGTTAGCTTGATGCATCCCTTCTTCCATTTCAGAACCTCATGTTGGATTTGAGGGCAGCTGCAGTCAGCCTGTTTGCTTGTGTCAAACTGGTGGCTTTGAGACTCAGCCGTGCCCTTCTTGGAAGGATTTGTGCTGAGCATGCAAACTGTCCCTCGGACTACTCTTGAGCCAGTACTGGAGTCTGGCATCAGTGGGGTTTACCTTTGTCTGCGGGGTTTTTCTTTCTTCCCCACTGCTGAAGTGTCTTGGTGTTTGTACTTAGCTGCCAAAGGACACAGCATTTCTGTTCTTCCAGGACACAGTTTGTGCTCCAAGCTCTGTCAGTCTCTGAATTTCTGTATGGGCTGATGCCTGGTTTTTTTCTGGGCTGTCCTCTGAGGACAGAAGTATCTCATGCTTTCACACACCCCAAATGCAGAGTGTGCTAGCTCTACCGTTTTTGTCTGATGGATAGGAATATGTAAAGAGATGGAAGGAAAAGCACTTGACTCTGACTTGGCCCAGCTCTCTTCACCTCATATCGAAACTCTCATTTGATTACATAAGTATGGAATAATGTTTTTGAACACTTCTGAAGCATCTACACTGCCACTGCAAACTACCGGTGTTTCCTCTTCCTCAGACAGTGAGATTGGGCTGTGCTGGACAGGGAAAGGAGGCAGCACCAGCTGTGCTTGTGAGAGCAAAGGGATGCAGAGGTGGGCTACAGTGGGGATCTGTCCACTAGAACAGGGCTCCTGCGGGCACTCAGCACGTGTTCACCACAGCACAGATCAAACCAACGTTCACAGAGCACATGAGAGGAGGCTGAGATGTGGGTCTACTAACAAGGAAGTGCATGCAGAGGCCAGTCCTCAGGGTCTCCTCTAGATACTGGGGGCTTGACAGGTCAGCCATTGTGCTAAGCCCTGGGCAAACACTGGGGAGGGAAACCCTGCCCTGCAGCCTCTGTAAAATAAAGAAACAAGAGACAAAGGTTGGGAGGGGAAAGTGAGGCCCTGGGAGGAAAGGGGGCTGCAAAAATGCTGCTGCTTTTCTTCTCTTTTCTGAAAATTGTTGGACTTGAAGTGATTGCTGGTTTACTCAGTTCAGGAGAGTTACCTGTTCCCCCACTACAATCTGCTCAGGTGCTGCACAGCGATCACTGGGCTAAATATATTACAGAAGCATCTCTCTCTTTTCTTTTGTTTTATGAGAGACAAAACTCATTTTGGAGCAGCACAGACAGAAGCAGCAATCAGTGTGGCCTTATACTACCCCTAAATGGACTGACAGGTTGGCTGGATCCGCTGCAGTTATCTAAAAGCCTTTATCCCGCAGCCTGGAGCAGTGCAGAGATGTGGTTCTGAGCTACTAAAATCAAATCAGGTTTACAGTGATGCCCAACTTCCTATGCTGGTGGTGAACATAACACTGTCAGATGACTTGTGTTAAGCACGCTTGCTCCAGCCAGGATGTTTTTGAGTTTGAAGTGTTTGGGGGAAATAAAGGATAAACCCCACCAGGGTTTGGTTATGACAGGCAAAGAAAACACTGAGTCTGCTGGTATTGTTAGTGTGCAGCACTATGTCCTGCTGTCAGCTCCAGTTTCAGTCTTTGGTGCTATGACAGAGGGAGTAAGGGATAAAGAATGTTTATAAAACTATGTGAAGGGTAGGTGTCAGGAGGATGGAGCCAGGCTCTTCTAGGTGTCATTTAATGACAGGACAAGGGGCAATGGGTGTGAGCTGGGACAGAGGAGGTTCCACATCAATCTGAGAAGGAACTTCTTCCCAGTGAGGGTGCCAGAGCCCTAGCAGAGGCTGCCCAGGGGTGTTGTGGAGTCTCCTTCTCTGGAGACATTTAAAATGTGCTTGGACATGTTCCTCTGCGACTTGGTCTAGGTGATCCTGCTGTGGCAGTGGGATTGGACTGACTGATCTTTAGAGACCCCTTCCAATCCCTAAGGTACTGTGATTCTGTATGATACTGTGAAGTGTGATGGGCCACTATAGGGAAGACAAGGAAGGCTGTTTTGTCAAGAAGTGGCGTCAGCACCACACCCGAGCAGCTCCCAAGCAGCTGCTCTAGCCAAATTGATTAGAAAAATACCTGTTTTTTCTTACAGGCAGCCACTGAGAAGATGTGAATGTGGTTGGAAGATGTTATTCTAGGCTGAGTTCAGGTAATGAAGGTTATTTCAGCACTATGTCCAACTGTGTTCTTTTTTCTTGAAAAAAGCAATCACCTGTTTGGCTGCACAAAGGGTAGATGCTGCTGCTCTACCTCTGTTAGAATCAGGTGGCTTTTTTTAGGATCAGGAGGCTTTCTTGGAAGCTGCAGCCTCTTCTTTTGCTGTTTCCTAACATGAGCACTGCTGGGTTCTCTCTACTGACAATGCTTTTTCCCACAGGAGACAACGCACGAGCAATGCAGGAGATCTTTCCCTACCTGCTCATTAACGATGAAGGATAGACGCAGGAGGGAGGTGCAGCTTTGAGGCTTAAGCTGTGATCATCTTGATTCTGGCTCTGCTGTCCCGCTTTTAACACAGGCAGGATGACACGCTACTGCTCAGGGGTGGAAAAGAGGGGGCAAAAATGAATCCATGAGTGCTTGGAAAATGTATGAGAGAGCACACACGGGGAATGCCCTGGAGGAAGCTAAAAATTGTGGTGTTGGGATGGAATTTGTGGAATATGGCCTGAGGCTGCTGCTGAATGAGGGGATAAAAAGAAATATTCAGCAACAGCCCAAATGCTGAACGAGGCTGGGGCCTCGGGGGAAGCAAATAGGATGTGATCACAACATAAGAAACTGCATCCTAATGCAGCCATGTGACAAGGAGGGAGAGAAGAGGGGATGGAAAGTTACACCGACATTGCATTTTCTTCATATTACACTCCCAAAGCTTGTAGCTCCGCTTAGGGGTTCTCTCCGTCAGGAGTGGAAGGGGAGATGCTAAAGGTCTTTGGATGGATATTTAACCTCAGAATTAATCTAAGTCCTACTTGGGACACGAGATTCAACGTTTAAAGCTTTCTGATTGTTTCAAACTCCTTAGTGGCAGTGGCAAATGTCTTGTAGCTGATGAAAACCCAGTGCGTGCCTGTGGTAACAGTGCCTTGAACGAGGACTGTTAGGACAAGGTAAGAAATCACTGGTCAAGATCCTCTAAACCAAGTTAATGGTAAACAAATTCATAAAAGAGGAGGAAATGCAAAACCCCTCTAATCTCATGGAACATCTGTATATAAATGCTGGAGTTTGAGCGCTTTGGGAAGTGCAACGTGTCCGGCATTTTCTGGTCAACCTCTCAGCAAACGCAGCAGGTTTGCTACGTCCCTCGCGAGCAATACAACTGTCTGTAGTAAACGTCAAGAGTGTCTGGACATGCTGACTTTTTCTATCAGCTGGACGCTGGAGCTTACTGACCCAAAGAGAGCTCAGCTGAGCCTCTTCTGAAATGCAGAATCCCAGCCATGTTAATCAGGCACAGCGTGACTCCTCTCTGACCGCTGTGACTCGTGGTATGGCTGCCCCGCATGCACACTTGGTACATCCGGCACGTCCAACCGGCTGCGCGAGACGTGTGTGTGATTCCTCCCCAGCGTGAGGCAGCTGTTCTTCCAGATGTCTGAAAAGTAGCCTTAGAAAAGAAATAAACTCTCTCCATGTGCTCTGTAGCAGTCCTGCACAGAATACAGGATCTGACTGATGTGCCTCCCTCTTTCTGACCACCCAAATAAGGTGCTGTCCCTAGAAATGCTTCATTCCTGAGGTACCAAAGTTCTTTCTTATAAAGCCCTGTGCATTATTAGCTTGCTGCCTCAAGGAAATCAGTTGGCTAGAGAAAAGCTGCTCCTGTTTTATAATTCCTGGTGTTGTCCTGGGCCCCTCTGTTCCAGAAAGACACAAAACTGCTGGAGAGAGTTCAGCACAGAGCCATAAAGACGATGGAGTAAAACACTTCCCATATGAGGAAAGGCTGAGGGAGCTGGGTCTCTTGAGCTTGGAGAAAAGCAGACTGAGGGGTGACCTCATTAATGTTTTGATCAATATGTGAAGGGTGGGTGTCAGGAGGATGGAGCCAGGCTCTGCTCAGTGGCATCCAATGATAGGACAAGGGGC
>JAOXOE010000602.1:1706940-1718565 GCA_028565055.1 Phoeniculus purpureus
GCCCAGGGTGGGGGTTGAGTCCCCATCCCTGGATGAGTTTAAAAGACACTTAGATGTGGTGTTGGGGGATCTGGTTTAGGGGTGAACTTGCAGAGTAAAATTGATGGTTGGACTCAAAAGATCCCATGGGGTGTTTTCCAGCCTGAATGATTCTATGATTCTATCATCATCAAATCTCTAAGAGGAAGGGAGTGACCTTTGCAATTCATTATGAAAATTCAGGAATTAGAGTAAAAATAGAAAATATGTTTAGTTTCTTTTATTCTTCAGTGCATCACTTAAAAGCTATTAATGAACTTTATAGCTAAGTAGCCCGTTGTGTGCACTTGAGACAAAAAAACCCCCTGCTTTCTGAAGCAGTTGAAATGAGAGCAGCAGGGTTGCTTGATGCTGAGTGGACGTTACTTATGAACCTGGATTTATTGCCCTCCGTTAGCGCCTTGGTGTTACAGTGCAAAGGCTAGTCGTTGTTCATCTGGAAACTACTAAAGATGAAGTAATACCCATTGCTCACTTCTCCATCTTCTCTATTCCACCTCCCTCCCAATAAAATGTTGTAGGAAAGCAAACATTTTCCTTTTAAAAATGGGGAATTGAGCTACAAAGAAGTGATATGTGTGAGAGTGAGCAGGGAGCCTGTGTGTGAGCTGAGGGGCTTTTCATTTTTCGTCACTTTGTACGGAAGTTGAAATAATGAGTTGCTTCACTGGGAAAAGTCACGTAGTAAAATTAATTATGAAATAAGCAGAGTCGGTTTTTTTTCTTTCAGGGGGAAGGGGCTGGCTTTGTAGCTGAGATGGGGGAAGTGCGTGACAGAGTGTAAGTAATTGGTTTAGCCTGAGAAAATAGATGTTTATAAAGATAGGAACTAGGAAATGTGAGATATTCTGGTTGCTGTACATTTGCAGTTGAGTCCTTGAGCTTTTCAAGTGGTTTGTTTGGACAGTGCTTTCCTCAGAGGACCACCCTGTGGTCTATTTTCTGCTGTGGCTGCATCTCTGTTTCAGGTTCCAGACAGCTGCTCTTCATCTCCAGCTTTCTTCACCTTTCCTTTATCTCCCTTCTCATCTCTTCCCCTGAAGTATGACAGCCTCAGTGATGCTGAGGTCCAGCAGACCACTGATGGTCAGGCAATACCATGAAGTACACCTCAGTCTTTCCAGTGCAGAATCACACATCTCCAATAATCCCTACAGGCACTAAACCACCAGAGGTTAAAGGGATTTGTAGTCGTTATTCCACACATGGCAGTTTTTTCCCATAGCATTGATAGTACCTTCCTCATCCAGATCACGTTGCATTAACAAATAAAACTGTTATTTAATCTCTCCATCAGGAAGAGGTGGTGGTTTTTTTACAGCCTGTTCCTTCTGGCATCCCTAATTCCTCAGACACTTGCAAACATGAGTTTAAAAGTTCTGCTGCCTTGGAAACTAGATGCCATCATTTTTCTACCAAAAAAAAAAAAGGCCTTTCATTGTGACCTTAAGAGGTGACTATTGAGCTTATGAGAGGCTAGTGTGTAGAACTGGAGGACCTCGTTCCTCTGAACACAGGTCCCTGGCAAAGAGCTTAGTGCACCTGTCTCTTATTGAGTTGGGGCTTAAGTAAAGAAAGGAACGTAATAGGAAAAATGCAACTCATATTTCAAAGCACTTGTAGAGGTCTGGGTTGTCCCCCAAGGCACAAGATGGACAGCAGAGCGAGTTTATTCTGTGTGTTGTTGGCCCAAAGAACACGCAAAGGGAGAGGCTGTGAGTCAGAGCTTTCTCTGTCACGCAAGATGGAGGAGCTGAGACTTTGGATTGCTGCTTAGGAGTCAAGAAATTTGCTTGTTTGGACACGGGGACAGGTGTGAGGTATCTGTGTTGCACCTTCATGGGGTGTAGGATGTGATGTTCTCTATGAGGCAGCTCTTGCTGATGTGAGATGTTGTTGAAGGGACCCATTCACCTGCTACTGATGGGCTGGATGAAGCTGTGGTTGTGAAGAAGTGCTAAGAGAGTGAGTTTCGCTGGATGTGTTACACTGGAAATCTGCTTTGCTTCATGGCCAGTGTCCTTCTCATCAGAGGAGCTTTCCTGCAAAGGGACAGTGTCCATGACAGCACTTGGAGTAGGCTGATGTCTCCAAATGGGGATCAGTTGCAGTTGAGACATCAGGCCTGTGAGTCGAGGAAAGTGAGAAGTGGAAGACCTGGGACAGGCAAATCTGGGGAGGTGTTGGTCAGGGCTTCCTTGCAGATGGGTGTCTGGTTTTCCTTTAGGCTTGGATTAAAGTGTATGAAAGAGCCCTGGGTGGTTCTTTGCTGCAAGCTTGGGTTCTTGGGTCTGCCTTGTGGCTTCAGTGCTGGCATCCAGCTCACAGTGGTGCCCAGGACGGGTGGCTCTGACAGCTGGGCTGTGCTGTGCTGACCAGTTTGTTTAGGCTTGTGCTCAGTCCCTGAGCTATTTTGCCAGTTAACTACCAGATCTATGGGAGGTTTGCTGCTTGCTTCAAGGCTAAGTGAAGGGGATTTTTCGACAGTGAGGTCTATTAGACTTTGAAACAGCACCAGCGTGTTCATCAGGCCCAAGCATGGTATATGGAGGAGGAGGAACTGGAGCAGAATTAGAAGGTATAAAGTTCAAATTTAATTTGAAGAGTTTTTCCTGTATCACTTAAATGTGGGAAATGTTCCTGTGGCTTCAGGTATAAAATGTCACACTTCATAAGGAGCGTGCGTTTTAAATCTCAGCCAGATATTAAATGCCATGCCACACTCCACATTCTCTCTTTGTTAAAAGCGTGAAGCTCGAAATCGTCTCTCCCGAAGAAATGTTGTTTGATAAAATTAAAGCCTTCAAAAGAAGCTGGTTCAAGGAGCCTCTGCTGTCTTGTCACTGGGAAATGCCGGGGAGCCCCGTATCGATTTCATTCTGTATTGATAATTGTTCATTGGCGTTCGGCTCTTTGATTATCTAAGATGCTGTTCTTAGAGACGTCTGCCAGCAGAAATCCTGCAGTCGATATAGGCTGACAATTAACATGCACCAGATGGTGGTGGTGCGGTTTTTATGGGGCTTTTTTTATTGAGAAAAAGAAGTAGAAACAAGGGGATCAGACTCGGGCTTCTGGCAATTAGCCCAAATAATTCGTTAACGGAGGTTTCAGAAAACCAATTGGCTTAAGCGTTTGGCTTTAGCTAGGAAATGTTTAGAGAATTAACACAAACACCATGTCAGGCTTTAGTCACTTAGGGGAGGGGAAAGGCTACTGCTTCAATATTGTTCTGTAAAACAAATATTGGAAATAAGCAGTGTTTCTTTTTGGGTGCATTCTGTGGAGGTGTAGGAGAGACACCTCCCTGATGAGGAAAGGAGCTGGGTCTCTTGAGCTTGAAGAAAAGGAGACTGAGGGGTGACCTCATTAATGTTTATAAGTATGTGATGTATGGGTGTCAGGATGATGGAGCCAGGCTCTGCTCAGTGTCATCTAGTGATAGGACAAGGGGCAATGGCTGTCAGCTGGAACACAGGAAGTTCCACATCAATCTGAGAAGGAACTTCTTCCCAGTGAGGGTGACACAGCACTGGAAGGGGCTGCCCAGGGGGATTGTGGAGTCTCCTTCTCTGGAGACATTTAAAACCTGCCTGGCCATGTTCCTGTACTACTGGATCTACGTGATCCTGCTGTGGACTGGATGATCTTTCAAGGTCTCTTCCAATCCCTAATGTTCTGTGATTTTGTGATCAGGAGTAAATTCTTCATTGAGAGAGTGATGAGGCACTGGAATGGGCTGCCCAGGGTGGGGGTTGAGTCCCCATCCCTGGATGCGTTTAAAAGTCGCTTAGATGTGGTGTTGGGGGATCTGATTTAGGGATGAACTTGTAGAGTGGGGTTGATGGTTGGACTTGATGATCCCGAGCGTCTTTTCCAACCTGTATGGTTCTGTGATTTTGTGCTCCTTTCAGCTTACCTGATTTTGCTGACCCCTGTGCCTCATGCTATAGGGATGTGAGGTGTGGTGGGACCAGCCTGCTGGTGAGAACTCGAAACAGAATAATGCTACTTGCATCGCACAGCAGGATGGAGGTGAAGATGCTGGTCTGATGTGGTCAGTTTATATGTAATGGAAAAAAAAAAAGCTGTGAGGTGTTGTAGTGAACTTACGGGGCAGCAGCCTTGGCTGAACCACCCTAGTCAATACATAAGGCGTAGAGGCTGTTGTAGGTTTCTTCATTCTCCATCTGGGGAACTGGTGTTGCTGAGGATGACCAGGGTAGAGAAGATACGTAAGGGGCAAGGAAAGCAGCTCAGCACTTCAGGGGTCAGTTGTGAACGAGGAGAATCCGTTTCTCCACCCACTGTCTGACTGAAGGGGGAAGTGTTTGAGCTCTGGGACTTGTCTTTAAAACCAGCAACTGAGAGTGTCCCAGGCCTGAAGGAGAGAAGGAGATGTGAACCATCTGCTTTAGCTGTTCATCGCCCAGGAGAGGAGGAATTCATCTGCTGTTTGTGCACGTAGGCTGCTCTTTCGTTGTGTTTTGTTCTGTTTTCCCTCCCACTCTCCAGTAAAGCACCTGTTGGGTTAATCCTCTTTTGATTCAGCTCAAAAGCGAGGAAGTCAGACTCGTTGAGAGGCTGAGCAACTCAAATCTCATTTCCCCAGGTTTCTGTGCAGAGGCTCTGGCTGGTGTGTTTTGAAAGCTTCCAGAAGCAAAACTATTGAAGTGGGGAAAGAGGAGTATTGAATTTTGTTGGAGCTGAGGATGATCTGAGTGACATAAACCTTTGTTTGGAAGGGGAGATATCCTGGAGCTTCCCAAGTCGTTCTTGATGATGGGGAGCAGTGATGCAGAGGTTCCATTTTCATGCAGCTTCAATGAAAACTAATTTGATCTAAAAAAACCCCCAAACAACCCAAGTAGTCTCTCACTAACAGATGCATCCTGCTTAATTTGTGCTGAGAAGTTAAAAAAAGGCAGAACAAAACATGAGCAGCAGGTAATTCTTAAAATGGTGATTTGGTAGGGAGCCACAAGCCTTCAGCAGCTGAAATTTGATGGCCGCCTCTGGTTCTACATCGTGTATTTTGCCTCCAAAGCCTGGGCAGCCAGGGCTACCTAAGGAGGGAAAGCTATTTCTCCAGCGTGTATCTGGGGATGGGACCCTCTAGATCTTCTCTAAGCTCTAGAATAGCCTCTCTTACTCTGCTAGCCATCAGGAACCAACGTCAAGTGCCGAAGACTGAGATGGACAAGAGTTTCCATGATCCTTCCCTTGTAATTAGAATCATTTAGGTTGGAAAAGACCTTTAAGATCGTAGAGTCCAAATGTTAATCTACTCTGCTAAGCCCACTGCTAGACTATGCCCCTAACTTCCTTATCCACATCACTTTTAAACACATCTGTCCTACTGTGTTTAGTCTCTAGGATTGTCATTGTCATATCCAGTGTGTGGGGACACAGCGTCCATCTGGAGTGTCCCAGTATGAGTTTGCTTCAACCTGAATGAAGCAAACCCTACAACTCTGGCCCAGATAATTCCTTAGTTCCAGCAAGAGCTCAAGGGTTAATCATGTCTCACCTAGAGCTGAGGGAACAATGTCCCTGGCTGGCTGCTGCCACGTCGAACGTGCGTCACTTCTGTGTGGAAATGAGTGTGAAACTTCTTACTGGGAACTTTTTTCCTCCTCCTGGTTCAGCTTCTTGGGCTATAAATAAACGGGGCAGTGTGAGAGAGCAGCGAATAACAGCCTGTCGGGTTTTTTAGGTGCCTGTGGCAGGATGTTTTCTTGCTTATCCTGTTTCTTGTAAACACGGCGTGATGGCTTTTTGTATCCCAGATGTAGAGGTAGTTCATTGTTCAGACACCTGCTGCCCTTTCAAACGGACCCAGCGCAGCCCATTGATAAAAACCTAGCCTCCCAGACCCACAACCAGCATGCTGAGCCTTTGCAGATAGCTTGAGGATCTCACACCCACCCTCTTGGCTTTATTACTATTTTTTTTGCTCCATTATATTTGATGGGGAGGGGAAGGGAAGCTGAGGATTATTTCTTTCCCCTCATGCTCTCATTCTCACAATAGCAATAAAACAATACGCCCTGGCTTCGAGGTGGTCAGCGGTGAGAAATAACAACAATAGTTGGCTGTGCATAGATTCAGCCAAATTTATGAATGAAACCAGTGGCTGCAATGTGGTTTCCAGGCCTGTCTCTCTGCTTTTGGTGTGATGAAATGAAAGAAACCAGTCAGGAATAAGTGAGAAATAAAACAGCTTGTAGCTGTCACTGAGTTGTAACTGGGAGTGAGCACAGGGGAAGATCTTGTCTGAGCTGCGCAAGGGCAGCTCAAGGTTTTTCTGCCTCAACATCAAAGTGTGAAACAGATGAATTTGCTCAGTTAAGCAGGGGCTTTGCAGCTTTTTCTTTCAGTGTGTGGTGGTGTAACGCCTTTGGGATCACAGGTACACAACCCTTCTTCTCAGTGTCATCTAATGATAGAACAAGGGACAATGGGTGTAAGCTGGAACAGAGGAGGTCTCGCATAAATGAGAAGGAACTTCTACCCGATGAGGGTGACAGAGCACTGGAAGGGGCTGCCTGGGGGGTTGTGGAGTTTCGTTCTCTGGAGACGTTTCAAACCCCCCTGGCCATGTTCCTGTGTGACTGGATCTAGGTCATCCTGCTGTGGCGGTGGGATTGGACTGGGTGGTCATTCAAGGTCCTTTCCAATCCCTAATGTTCTGTGATTCCCAGGTTGGCCACACAGGGTGAATGATATCAGATGGAACCTTGTTGGCTCAGGGCTTTACACCAACAGCCCTTGGAAGAAAGGTGTGAAAGTTAGATCAAAGGAACCAAGTACACAGGTTTCTGTAGATAGAGATCAGTTAGGCATCTCCTGTGTACCCAAATGTTTCTTTGATTGGGAGTTGAGGGCTACACCTGTCTTTCTTTTGAGAGAGGAGACACTCTCAGTCTCTGGACCAAGAGAGGAAACCTTATTGCTCTCTACAGTTACCTGAAAGGAGGTTGTAGAGAGATGGGGTTTCTCTCTTCTCACAAGTGGCAAGTGATCGGACAAGAGGAAACAGCCACAAGTTGAACCAGGAAAAGTTTAGTTTGGATATTAGGAAAAATGTCATTAGGGAAAGGGTTCTCAGGCCTTGTAACAGGCCGCCCAGGGAAGCAATGGAATCGCTACCCCTGCATGTGTTTCACAGTTGTGGAGATCTGGAGCTTAGAAACAAGGCTTAGTGGTGGCCTTGGGACAGTTGGGTTAATGGTTGGATGCGATGGTCTTGAAGGGCTTTTCCAACCTAAATGATTCTAAGATTCTATAAGTCAAGAGTTGAGTGGCAGTCAGGTCCACATGTGGTTTAGCAGCCTCTTCTCAGATCAGACACTTGTTTTTCCATGGTGTTGTTCAGAACAGGAGAGATTTTTCCTGTTTTGAGGTTTCTTGCATATTTCTCCACTCCTCAGGCATCCTCCACCCATGCCTTTGGCTGCATGAGCAGAGGAAATGTGCTTTGATTTATTTACTGCTGCTTCAAGCAGGAGATTGGACCAGATGGGCCTCCATTCAGGATGGGCTTCCAACCTGAATGACTGTTTGTCTTGCTGAGAGAGTCAGATGCCAACAGTGAGTCTTTTACAAAGGCACTTAATGAGTCAAAGGCTTTCCCCTCTGCTTCAAACAATGAGATCTGAGAGTGTGGAGGAAGCAGCCCAAGTCCTAAAATGACCATTTTGTCTGATGCAGGTGAAATCAGGTGGCCAGACCTGGCCCTGGCTTCATCCTGCCTGAGCAGATGTGCCCAGCCGCCTGCCAGCCCCAGATGTTGCATAGAGGTGAGGGTGGGGTTTGAAGGATGCTCTTTGCTTTGAGCATCCTTCGCATCCTTCTGCACTCCCTGTGGTGTTAGAGGTGTCCCATGCTGGACTTGGGACCAATCACCTCTCAACAGCCAGCACTCAGGAGGAATATGGCTCTTCGGTGGAATTCTGTTTGTTTAGGGACATGGCTCCATCAGTGCAAAGTCCTGTGTGTGCAGCTTTCCCTTTCTGACCCAGCATTTCGGTTGAACTTTGGTCATTTCAGGCACTGAAATGGGCTGCTCAGGGAGATGCTTGGGTCACCATCCCTGAGTGTGTTTAAGGATTGTTTGGATGAGGTGTTCAGGGATGTGGTTTAGGGGTGAACTTGTAAGGTAGGGTAGATGGTTGGACTCAATGATCCCAGGGGTCTTTTCCAACTAGAGGGATTCTGTGATTCTGTTTAAGAGCAAGATAGCAAGGAGCTGGAATGGGCTTAGTGTCTTAACTTTCTCAGGCATGAGCTTTCTGCATAAAATGCCTCTTGGCTGATACCATCTTGTACAGCATCATGCCAGAGCTTTGCTGCATTCACTAGACAGACCTGCTCTGCCCACATGAAACGCTGACATGTATTTTCCTAGCTTGCACAGGTAGGTGTCCTTGATGACCTTTCATGGTAGCTACAGCAGTTAGGAGGTGTTTGCCCAGGGCAAACCTCTGTCTACGTTTTCAGCAGCCTGTACTTACTTGATTTGGACTTTCCCTTCCACATCCTTCTGAAAAACAGTATTATTGCTCCTAAGGTCTCAGCTTTTCCCCTAGAATCTATGAGCTGCTCTTGGAGGGCGGTGAAAGCCGCTGAGTGTTTTCAAAAGCCAAACAGGGCTTTATGGAAGCGTTTAGATTTCCTTCTTAATGCTTCCAGAAACCCTTTCTTTTGCCCAAGAAAAACAGAGACAATCAGTCTCGTATTTCTTTTAAAACAGGTGAAAGATGAAGGATGAACATCCGCAAGTGGCTGATTTCCTTTTGAGTGATTCTGAGCAAAGCCAAAGCCCTTTTGAAGTGGTTTGCTGCAGTCGTAGTTTGCCTTGTTTCCTGCTCGTGCTCTCAGCAGTTGGTGGTTTGGGTGCACCTCCTTTGCACATCGAGTCTGGTTACAGGCCATGGAGGAAGCTGGGTACAGGGGGCTTTAAAAACTTCTTTCTTCTTTTTCTATTCAGAATGCTGCAAATGAGATGTGTTTTATTCCTTACCACCATCATGATGTGTTCCTGTGCAACTGGATCTAGGGGATCCTGCTGTGGCAGGGGGATTAGATTAGATGATCTTTCAAGGTCTCTTCCAATCCCTAGTGTTCCGTGATTCTGTGGTTCTGAACCATGCGAGACACACTGGATGGTAAAGAGCTATCAGCTCTCTGAGATCCTCATGTGTCTGTGGAGTCACATCAGTGGTGGTGGTCTCATACTGGCCTTGTGTCACTGGTTGCGTGGCTGCAGCCACACAACCTTCTGGAAAGGTTCCTTAGCAAGGTCTTCACCCTCCCATGGTAGAGTACCTTGATCTTGGGCACGTGCAAGAGTGGGGACAGGCTGTGGACCCTCTTAATTCCTTTTGTGGGGAGCAGGTCCCATGACAAGACAGTGAGACCACAAGAAATGGTAAATGCCCAAGGCAGCCCAGCCTGAGGTGGACCTGTCGTCCTCTTGATGTGTGAAATGTGGTGGGTCTGTATCAGTTTCTTGCGGTTTTGTGTCTCTTGAGCTGTGGCTTGGTTGAATGCAGCTCCCTTGCTGAATCACCTGCCTTGTGAGCAAAGTCCTGGGATTAATGAAACCCTTTGTTTAATTTTGGAGTGTTCAAAAAGCACCTATAAAGACACCTGGGAAATGGGAGAGCAGCAGCCTTTGCCTTTTCCTGAGGAGGAGCAGCATTTTAAGCTCAGCCTTAACCTTCAGCATGTGCTTAGGAGGGGACCTGCTCAAGCTTTTGCTGAACTAGGGTCAGCAGAACTCTGCTTGCTTCTACCCCCGTGATACACTCGTGGCAGCTTGCTGGCTCTTCACCCTGAGGAGAAAACCACTTGATTTTGCCACAGTAGCTGAGTAACTGCGAGCAGGCAGCTTGGGAGAGTTACTAGCTAGCTGGGGAGCAGGACATCTAACCTCGTCTCTTGTCTGTCACGTTTCTATGATCCTAATTCTGCTCGAAATGAATTCTTTTGTTTAGCTGCTGGGTTGTGGGGTTTGGGGTTGTTGTTTTTCTTTCCTCCTTTTTGTTCTCACATGAATGCCTGGCTCTATATTTAGGTTTGGTGGAGCGGGATGTTGTGAATTAATTGTTGCTTGATATTATTAAGCGCTAGCACACTTGGCTGTGTTGAACTAATGACTGGGCTGTGGGGAATATGCAAATCAATTAATTGCAGTAATTGCTGTAATAGCTGTTTTGAGGAGGCCGTTGAAGTGCTCTTGGGAGGGTGGACAAAGAGGGAGACATGAGGAGATAAGGGGACATTTGAGAGTCACTGGAGACTGCTCATTCAAGCTGCTGCTTTGTAAAAGATGGGTTTGTTTTGCTCTCCAAAGCCCACTCACTCCAAGCTCTCTCTTGCTTTGCCCCAGTGTGGCTGCTCCTGGACTCTTGCAGCTGAACTTGGAGCTGGAGAAGCCCTCAGATGGGACAGAGTCCTTTCCAGGTAACCACTTGACTTACAAATCTGGGAGACTTTGGAAAAAGCTGGAACACAAGAGATTCCACATAAATATGAGAAAGAATTTCTTGCCAGTGAGAGTGACAGAACCTTGGAAGGGGCTGCCCAGGGGGTTGTGGGGTCTCCTTCTTTGGAGATGTTTAAAACCCACCTGGACGTGTTCCTGTGGGACTGGATCTAGGTGATCCTGCTGTGGTGGGGGGCGTAGACTGGATGATCTTTTGAGCTCCCTTCTGATCCCTAATGACTGGATCTAGGTGATCCTGCTGTGGTGGGGGGCGTAGACTGGATGATCTTTTGAGGTCCCTTCTGATCCCTAATGACTGGATCTAGGTGATCCTGCTGTGGCAGGGGGATTGGACTGGATGGTCTTTTCGAGGTCCCTTCCAATCCCTAATGTTCTGTGATTCTGTGAAGGTTTCCAACAGTGAAACCTCAATATCCCCTCATGCAGATTGATTTTTGTTTGCCGACTGAGTCTCATTCATGTCAAACCTTTCTTTCTCTTTCTGTGGCAACTTCCTGGAGGCCTCACAGTGAGCACAGAAGGGACGGACGTGAGATGCCTCAGGAACCATTGCGGGGAGGCTGTGGAGGGAAAGGGGTTTCAGTATTGTGAGGATGGGGTGGAAAACGTCTCTTTTGGTTTTTTCCCCATTCTATACGTGCTCCCCCCTGCCTTTGTGTACAATTGTATATTCTTTTGTCTGGGTTTCTATATGCAGCATGCTCTGGGGTGAGCGTTCAATGTGGTGCACAGATGGTGCTCCCAGAAATCCCGTTATTTGCTAATGGGATTTTGTGCAAAGCGTCTCCACTGTTCTTTTCAGCAGCCTTCATGTTTGTGTAAACATGCCCAGGCCCTCCTCTGGCTGAGACACCCTCTCCTGTGCAGCTGAGGACATGGCTTTATTTCTGTTGATTATTATTTATCTAGAGTTTTTAATCCCTGAGAAGGACTCCAGACCTGCTTCTGTGGAAGGCAGCTCTGAGGTCTGTCCCAGTGAAAAAGGGTCAGTCACACAATCACAGAGCATTAGGGATTGGAAGGGACCTCAAAAGATCATCTAGTCCAATCCCCCTGCCACAGCAGGATCACCT
>JAOXOE010000602.1:1718665-1729393 GCA_028565055.1 Phoeniculus purpureus
GGCTCCTGGCCATCCTGCTGGCCACCAGCACCCCCAGGTCCCTTTCTCCTACACTGCTCTCCAACAGGTCAGTCCCCAACCTATTGTGGTCCCTGGGGTTGTTCTTGCCCAGATGCAAGACTCTACACTTGCCCTTGTCATAGTTCATTAGATTTCTCCCTGCCCAGCTCTCCAGCCTGTCCAGGTCTCGCTGAATGGCAGCCCAGTCTGCTGGGGTGTTGGCCACACACCCAGCTTTGTGCCATCAGCAAACTTGCTGACAGAGCTCTCTAATCCCTCATCCAAGTCATTAATGAATAGATTGAACAGAACTGGTCCCAGCACTGACCCTTGGGGCACTCCACTAGATCCAGACCTCCAGCTAGACTCTGTCTCATTGACCACTGCTCTGTGGCTTCTATCCTGCACCCAATTCACCATCCACCTCACTACTAGATCGTCCAGACCCCACTGCCTCAGCCTGGCTGTGTAGATCTAGTGAAGAAGCAGGTAGAGAGTGTTCAGGGACACATTCCCAGCTGCTTTTGGGGACAGTTGGAGTAATTCTGGGTTATTTGGGTGCCTTCAGCCTCGCAGCTGTCCCCGCTGGCTGTGGCACTCATCTCCCGCTTCCCCAGTGATGCCAGAAGACACAGCCGCTAAAACTCTCCCCCTCTTGCTTCTCATCCCAGAGAAATTACAGGCTGCTGGGCCAGACTGTGCAGCCAGTGACGCCCTTGGGGCTTTGGGTGCCTCCGAGCAGAACCCGCTTGAAGATGCATCGCTCAGTGCCAGTGCCTGGCAGCAGCCTGACCTCAGCCCTGGAGCCCTCGGTTGCCTCCAGTCTGGATTCCATAGGGGATTTGCAAGTCCTGAGCCTTGACTTGAAGAATTTGCATCATATTTTCATGAATCTCTGGGTGGTTTTGTAGTCCACCAAAGGTTTGGGGCAAAGGCTTGTGCTTTGGGTGCTGCTTCCTGTGACTCAGAGGATAACTAGTGGTTGGATGGGCTCACCTGGCTTCCCCTTGCTAAAAAGGAACAGAGAGGAGGTCAGGGGTTTGTTTCCTTCTATTCCAGTCGGCTTCGGTGCTGATTATGGGCTGCCAGACCTCAACGTTTCTGGCTGCCGGGTTGCTCTCTAATTTTTGTAGTGGGTTTTATTTTAAAACAGAGGAGGAACAAGTCCTCTCGTAGAGAAGAGCCAGAAAGAAGGCCAATGGCAGCAGGATGGCCAGGAGCCAGCAATGGGCCCTTGTGGCCAAGAAGGCCAATGGCATCCTGGGGTGGATCAGAAGGGGGGTGATTAGCAGATCGAGATTGGTTCTCCTCCCCTTCTACTCAGCCCTGGTGAGACCACACCTGGAATCTTGTGTCCAGTTCTGGGCCCCTCAGTTCAAGAAGGGCACAGAGCTGCTGGAGAGAGCCCAGCGCAGAGCCACAGAGATGATGAAGGGAGTGGAGCATCTCCCTGATGAGGAAAGGCTGAGGGAGCTGGGGCTCTTGAGCTTGAAGACAAGGAGACTGAGGTATGACTCCATGAATGTTGATCAATATGTTATAGGGCGGGTGTCAGGAGGATGGAGCCAGGCTCTGCTCAAGGGCACCCAATGGTAGGACAAGGGGCAGTGGGTGGGAGCTGGAACGGAGGAGGTTCCCCATCAATGTGAGAAGGACTTTCTTAACAATGAGGGTGCCAGAGCCCTGGAAGGGGCTGCCTAGGGGGCGTTGTGGAGTCTCCTTCTCTGGAGATGTTTCAAACCCACATGGCCGTGTTCCAGTGTGACTGGAACTAGGGGATCCTGCTGTGGCAGGGGGATTGGACTGGGTTAGTTGTGAGGTCCCTTCCAATCCCTAGCAGAAAGCACCTGTCCCTTTGCATGCTTGAGAGGATGGTGAAAAGACCAGAGGGGTTTGACTGCATCCATGTTGCGAAATGGACTGGGTAATGGATGCCAGCAGAAGAACTAAACTACATGTAGTGTGTTATCCTGAGATGAACCAGCTATTCTAGGCTGGAAATACCTGCAAGCTTTAGCAGAGGGCAGCTCTGAGGACACATGAATTGAGTGGGGTATGTGTTGTGGGCCTGGGCAAAAGGCTGTCAAGTCAACCCATTTGAGGTCTGGGAAGATGGATAGTGGGACAATTTTCTAGGTGTTTCAGAGGATAAATTGCAGTGTGAGCACGGAGCATCTCTCAGGCTCCTGGTGGTACAGACCTAGGACCTACAGACCCAGCAAGTACAAGCAGTGTTTCTCGCGGGCCATAAACCGTTTGTTGCTGCAAGTTAATACGCACGTGTGCGCACAGTAGCGCTCAGAACCCCTTTGCTGAGCTCCTTCCATGGGGATCCATAAAAAATACCTCTGACAAAAGCTGCCCTGTGTCTGAGCAGAGGAACTCCATCTAGTGACATTACAAATGGAAAGGAAAGAGCCCACAAACCCTTTTCTCTGCAATCCGCAGTTGCGCACCTCTTATCTTGCTGAGGATATCAGCGCACACTTGGCGTGTGGGATGCAAAAATGCTGCCTGGGAAGAGCTCTCCTTTCATTCCTCGCTCTGAATTGTGCCAGTACAAAAAAATGTTGCCTTTGTCGTGGCGGTGAATGACTTTTCTTGTTCGCCTTTCTCCTAGGATTTATGTTAACCATGGGTTTCAGCCGAGTTTGATCTCCTCGCTTTATTGTATCGCAAACAGTAGTCAATAGCTCTTCAGCTTGAGATCGCCTGGATTTATTTTCAGGTCAAGTCAACTCTCCTTGACCCAAGGCTGAACCAAAATACATTCCCAGAAGATTCCCCCACAGGATATCGGCTCCAAAGACAGAGTGACATTGTAATGAGTTCAAGGTTTCAGCTCAGCACAATGGAGTCCCTGTTGACTTGGGGAAGGCAACTGAGCCATCCTTCTCATTTCAGAGCCGGATCCTCTCCTGGGGCAGCTCACAGCAGATTTTGCCATCCACCAGTCACTTCTCTGCACTGAACAGTGTCATCAGTTGCATTCCTGGCATTTGTGAGCTGAAGGGAAGCTTCTCCTAGCTCCTTCTGGATGTGTTTGCCTGGCTCTAACACACATCTGTGGAATTTGGAGTGCAGGCCTGATGAGATGCGTTTGTGCTCCGTATGTTTTCATTTTCAAAGGAAAACTGGGATCTTGCCTGGCACAGAGGCACAACTGATACCACACCATGAAGCAGAAACACCCCTTTGAAGACTTGGGACCAGAATGGCCTGAACTCATGAATTCATTCTGGATGATGAATTTTCCTTCAAAACAACAAAAAGGTGGCCTTATGTTCAATACAAAAGGCTGTTTATTTCTTCTGTGGAAAAAAGAGGAGAGACGTAGTAGTGTAATCGGATAGGATTAACTTCCAAGGGGCCCTAGACAGAACCTAAAGCACAGTTCCCTCCATGTGCTCCCACTAGATAATCTGAGTCGACTAAAACCTCCCTGGCTTCCCACAGCATTGGGCCAATGCTCCTTGGACCTCAAACCAAGAGCAAGGACCACAGAAATGAAGGTTTCCACAGAAACTACAATTGTCCTGGTGTTTTTTAGTTGTTTAATTCCCAGGGAGCGTTGTTCCAGCTGCTCTGGCAGGGGAATTGGACTAAATGATCTTTCAAGGTCCCTTCCAATCCCTAATGTTCTGTGATTGTGTGATTAAAGATGCTGCAAATTTCATGCTTTGCCGGGATGGCTGAGAGGTTCTCACTGAGATAGTTGGGCTGGCAAAAGGTAGAAGAGTGTTTCTGGTATGGTGACTTGTGTGTTTGCTTAAGACCTTCCTCTAGCAGCCACAGAGTCACAGAACATTAGTGATTGGAAGGGACCTTGAAAGATCATCCAGTCCAATACCCCCCACCACAGCAGGATCCCCTAGATCCAGTAGCACAGAAACATGTCCGGGTGGGTTTTAAGTGTCTCCACAGAAGGAGACTCCACAACTCCGCTGGGCAGCACCTTCCAGTGCTCTGTCACCCTCACCGGGAAGAAGCTCCTTCTCAGATTGACGTGGAACCTCATGTATTCCAGCTCCCACCCATTGCCCCTTGTCCTATCATTAGATGCCCCTGAGGAGACCCTGGCTCCATCCTCCTGACACCCACCCTATAACATATTTATCAACATCAATGGGGTCATCTCTCAGTCTCCTTTTTTCCAAGCTCAAGAGAGACCCAGCTCCCTCAGCCTTTCCTCATCAGAGAGATACTCCACTCCCTTCATCATCTTTGTGGCTCTGTGCTGGACTCTCTCCAGCAGCTCTGTGTCCTTCTGGAACTGAGGGGCCCAGAACCAGACACAAGATTCCAGATGCCATGTGGCAGAACAACCAGCTACAGCTGATGGGATTGTGCTTACGGTGCTGTGTGGATCTGATCTGAGCTCAGGTCCACATCTGATTTTGTCTGTGCTCCACAGCCTTCTTGTGAGGTAAGATACACTCCAGGACACGGTGGAGCTTGTCAAGGACTTGTGCAGGGGATGGGTGTCTGGAGAAGTTGCACAGTGAGTAGGAGTCTTGACACAGAGTTACAGAAACGTTTGGGTTGGAAATGACCTTTAAGATCATCAAGTCCAACCTCTAACCCAGCGCTGCCAGGTCACCACTAAACCTTTTACTCAGCACCACATCTCTGCATCTTTAAGTCTTTACAGGGATGGGAAATCCACTGCTGCCCTGGACAGCCTTTTTCAGGGCTTGACAACCCTTTCAATGAAGGATTCCTTTATGTCTTTCATGCCCGGAGCTGAGCTGAAGGAGATTCAAACATGATCTTTGCCTGTGGAGCTGGACTAACCACCATTCTAAAGGGATGGATGCAGAATGGGGTGGCAGATGCTCCTATTTCAAAGGAATATGATATTTTTGGGGTCAGGAGAGAGATAGGAAGCCAGAAGTGAAGTGACCATAGCACTGTGAGACTGGTCTTACCCCAGCATTGTGTGAGAAGCTGCTTGTTGTGAGGAGACCTTGTCCACTGAGTACAGGGTCCTTCTTGAATGTCTGTCAGAGATATTCCCTAAGGGGTCGGATGGAGGCGTCTGTTAGGTTTGATCTGACCCGGCTTACTGCAGGGGGTTTAAACTAGATGACCTTTGGATGTCTCTTCCAACCTGAGTGAATCTATGATTTCAGGCAGGAGATTGGGGGCAGTTCACTGCAGTGTGCCACAGGAGGACTGGAGACTCCTGGAGAACAGAGACCAGTCATGTACGGAGTCCAGACTGGACAGCAGCTGAAGCAGGGCTTTGGTGAGCCCATGTTTTACAGCTGACTGTGCAGTTCTATCTAAATCTTGAGTGTCTGGCTATACTGAGAGCCAGGAAAGCTTGGAAGCTTCCAGAAGGAATCCAGGAGGAGACAGCCAGATTGTTCCCCCTCTAAACATCAACCCAAAACATCTTTGTCCTCACAACAGGGCCAGTACAAGAAGTCCAGATGTACTTAAGATTTTTAAGGAGTCCTGGCTAGATGGAGGTGACCTTCTTTCTCAGCTCCCATGCATGGGCTTAGCTCCAACACCTCCAGTCAGGCTAAGCTGGCTTTCAGCAGCTGGGACGTGGACCCTGCTTTTCATGTCCTGGACTTGGGGCTTGTGCAGTCAGTTTTCCTTGCCAAGAGTATATTTGCTTTCCTTCCTAAAGGGCTGCTCTTGAACACAATATGGCCTCTTCCCCCCACAGAGAACAATCTGATATGCCACCGTTGCATTAATATGTCCATGGAAAGCAAACATAAGCTCCCCAGTAGATCCCCTTTCCAAAAGATTTATAATGTAATGAATTTTTTTATGTCTTAGCTGCATGTAGCACGTAGTCGGTTTACACCTAGCAGGACTCTTTCCCATGGAAGCGAGTGAAAGGTGGCAGTGGAGGGGGAGGGAGTCCATCATCCTCATTCAAACTGCTTGCTTCCCTCTATCACAGAATTATTGAGGCCAGAAAAGACCTCTGAGCTCATCCAGCCCAGCCCAGGACCTAACAGCACCCCATCGGCCAGATCAGGGCACAGCCAGGCTGTCCTTCAACAGCTCCAGGGATGAGGACTCCATCACTGTCCTGGGCAGTCCAGTCCAAGGTCTGATCACTTTTTCCATGAGGAAGGGCTTCCTAACATCCAACCTAACCCTTCCCTGGCAGCTTCAGCCCTGCCCTCTCATCCTGTCCCTAGCTGCCTGGAAGAAGAGCCTGACCCCCGTGACTACAACCTCCCTTCAGGGAATTGTAGAGAGGCAGAAGGTCCCCCGCTGAGTCTCCTCCAGGCTAAACACCCCCAGGTCCCTCAGCCTCTCCTCATCAGCCTTTCCCTTCAGTCCCTTTACCAGTCTCACTGCCGGTATGTCCCTGGTCTTGATGTGGAGACAGTGTGGCTTCTCCTAAGCTTCAACCCCAATGCAAAAATCGGTGTCTCTGAAGAATCTTCAGTGCTGGCTGCTCTGCTGCACAAGGTCCTCGTTTATCTCCATCGTGGTCATGCTCTCAAATAAATGGAAGTAATGCTTATGGCAGTGGGTTATGAAGCTGCAAAGAACTTCCACGGTAGGGAAAGGGTAAGGTGGAAACGGGCTGTGAAGCCACCTTCAAGGATTATTAGCTACGTGGATAATAATTCATGAAACCACCCACTGATTTCTCCTAAAGTCCTCATTGCCTTAAGAAGGGTGAATTGATGATCTGCTGCCCCCCTTCCCCCACAGAGCTTGCTGGGATGTGTCAGACTAGTGGAAGCTCATTAGAGAATACTGGTTGCAGTTCTCACTGGAGCTGATGGAAGAGGTGCTGCTGGGTGGCTGGATGGAATGTTGACCTCTCTCCTGCTGCCTCTTTGTGGGAAAGAGGTCAAAGAGTGGTTAAAAACCTGGGTGGCTCCATTGATGGAGACCCACCTGTGCTTTGTGTTGTCTCCAAGTCAGTGCTGCTCCCCATCAGCTGTCAAGAGGAGAATGCAGTGTCCCTAGCCTGGACAGTGCCTGCGAAACACAGATCTCTAGTGGCAGGTTTTCACAAGGCTTTCGGCTTGTGGTGCTTCAGACTGCGTGTGTTGGAGGCTGTGACATCCCCAGGAGCTCAGCTTTCGTGCTTTCAGCAGGCTAGGCTAGGCTGGGGGAAGTGGGACCCTTGTCCTAGGGTGGTTTGTGGTCACCCAGGCAGCTCTTTTGGTTTGTGGCACCTCTGGCTTGCGCTGTCGTTCTGCAGAGGAGGACACTGGTCTCCCTGGAGCTGCCTGTGAGTAGGGGTAGTGCCATTCTGCACCACAACAGCAGAGACAGTTCTTCTCCCTGCTCTCTTCCCTTTGGTTCCCTCATCTTGTGTCTCTTCCAAACCGGATGGGATGGAGCTGGACAGGAGACCAACCCTGTGGCTTTCCCAGCGGCTGCTGGGGGCTGCTGATGCTGCTTTGGCATTAAATGACCTGATTGTTTGCTGCTGCTCGGGGAAGTGAAGCTGGGCAGTACCGCAGCCTCTGCCTGCTGGAAATTCACGCCTCATTTCCTTTCTGCCCGCAATTCCAGAGGAGACTCCTGATGTAGTCATCTATTTATTCCTTTTGCTAGTCTGGTGCTTCGTTCCTCCATCCATCATCCAACCAATGCAACGAGGAGCACGACGAGGAGAAGACAGAGAACTATCTGTCCTGCGAGAGGGAGGAAATGAGCGGCGGTGCTGCCTCCCAGGACTGCAGGAAGCTCCTTTTTACCTTCAAGCACTTCACGGATCACAGCCCGATTTCCTCCAGGGCTCTCCCTAGTTCTACAATCTTGAGGTGGGAGTTTGCACTCTTGGCTGGCACATCATTCTCCAAAAGCTCAGTGAAGTTGTTTTTGCTCCATGCAAATCCCCTCTTGTGCAAGGGGCAAGAGGTTTCCCATTGTCCTTTCTCCATATTTGTGGTGCTATCCAAGTGCTCCCCCCTTGCCCTGACCCATCTGTGCACTTGGCCTTACTGGCTGTCTCTCTCACCCTCCAGAAGAATCTTTACAGCACTTAAAGCTGCCAGCTTGTTGTTCTTATTTTTCATTTCTCTTGTTGACTGGAGTAGGCAGGGCTGGGTGTTGGCTTCCATCTGCCCTCTCAGTTGGAAAGGGAAGCCCCGAGAGAAAAACGAAGATGCATTCCAGCCCCCTGTACCCAGTGCCAGCAGGGAGAGGCTGTGGGGACTGTGAGATGTTCCTCAGGTAAAAACTTGTCCCTTTGGAGGAAAAAAAAACCAAATAGTTGAGGATGAGGGATTAGAGAGCACTATCAGCTAATTTTCTGATGACACCAAGCTGGGAGGAGTGGCCGACACCCCAGCAAGCTGTGCTGCCATCCAGCAGGACCTGGACAGGCTGGAGAGCTGGGCAGGCAGACATTGAATGAACTATAAGAAGGGCAGTGTACAGTCTGGCAGGTGGGCAAGAACAAACCCAGGGACCAGGATAGGGTGCCAGAGCCCTGGAAGGTGCTGCCCAGGGAGGTTGTGGAGTCTCCTTCTCTGGGAGATGTTTCAAACCCACCTGGATATGTTCCTGTGTGACTGGATTTAGGGGATCCTGCTGTGGCAGGGGGATTGAACTAGGTGATCTTTCAAAGTCCCTTCCAATCTCTAATGTTCTGTGATTCTGTGAGTTGTGGCAGTTAAACAAACTGTAAGCGTGAAGTAATTGCAGGTAAAATAATAACCTGGCTTTCAGTGCCTCCTGCTCTCCCTGTCTCCACGGGGCAGAGCTGACCCTTAGGTGTGTTTATCTGCAGCGCTGAGCTGCAGAGCCTTGACCTCACACAGCGTCCCACCGTGGTCCGGGGTAGACAGAGGCTTGTCCTGGAAGACCCCAAGAAAAACACTGCGAGGTGAGTTGTGTGAGGAGGTCGTTTGTCTGTCCTTGTCCTGTTGCCACAGACACCTCTGTAAGCAGGGTGAAGATCTGCAGAGCTTTGCTTTCTCCCCTTCCTAAACACCTGGAGCCATCTCACTGTCAGCGAGTGATGGGTCTCACTGCCTGGAGAGCTGTGTCTACAAGGTGTTTCTAACTGCTGGATGACGTCTTTTGTTCACCTGCTTGGACCTGCTGCAGATGATACCACCTAATCCCAGCGAGCAGGTAGCATCTCAATCTCCTGGTGATCGTATCTGGGGCGTCCAGCTTTTCCCCAGCTCTGTTTTAGGGAGGTGGTTGGGTATCGTGGGGTTTTCTTTTGTTTTACTGTCCAAGCATTTCATCCCTGAAAGCTGACCGGAGTCTGGCTTCTGTAGTGAGAACGGAGCAGGCTCGGACTCTCCTGCGTGAGGAACGTGCCTTCTGTGAAAAGATAGCTGGAGGGAGGAACCTGGAAAGGGCAGTGAGGGTTGTCTGGGACTCCTGGGCAGCCAACAGCTTTGCGGTTGCAGATGCTGGCCAGTGTTTCTGGAGAGCTGTGGAAGAGCCTGTACTACTCAATGTGATTTTTCTGGCACACCAAGGAAGGCAAAACCACTCTGCTTGCTCTTCTGGCCAAGTGACTCTGGAGTTCTGCTGAAGTGCCTCCACTTTTTTTCTTCCCTAGGATTTTCAGAGTGTGGTTTAGCCAAGTACTTCAGTTCCTGCTTATTTTTAATCCTTATCTTGTCGTCTGAAGTCCTTGTGCTTCAGTTCTGTGGACTTGGGTGAGCACTTGGAACTGAAGTGGATGCTGAAATGCTTGGCTCACCCACAGCTGTGAGGTTTGGAGAACCTCATCCTGGGAGAGTGGGCATCAAGGAGGAAGTCAAGGTACCTTCCATCTCATTCACTCCATCTATGGAATGGTGAGACTTACCCCTCTGTTCTCCTCCTTGTCTGATGCTTAAGCCTCCAGCAGTGTTGAGTGTGATGGTTGGTCTAGGTGGCCTCTTGTGGTCTTGCTGCAGGGTGCAGGGGATGGCAGCTCAGATCCTGGTGGACACAGAGGCACCACCAGGCCCTTATTCCAGTGTGTTTCTGTGTCATGTGCTTCCCAGTATGATGTCAAATGGGAGAAGTTGGAGGTCTCTGGTGATGTGCAGGGTTGAGCTGGGAGGAGAGGCAGCATGGGCTGAGCAGTGGGCAGGTTTAGATGTGTCCTTGGAGCTGCAGGAGGAGTGACACCTACAGCCACAAAATCCATCCTGAAGGCTGGAACCCCTCTGCTGTGAGGCCAGGCTGAGAGAGTCGGGGTTGTTCAGCCTGGAGGAGGGAAGGCTCAGGGGAGACCTTAGCGTGGCCTTTCGCTGAGAGGTCACTTCCATCCCAAACCCTTTTGTGATTCCAGGATTGTCTCTGCTGGCAGCAAAGCTGAAGCTCATTGTGCTTTCACCTGTGGGCAGAGCGTGGCTGGGGGGATCCAAGCCCCTGCTCAGGGTTATCTGGAATTTTCACAGCAGCCCCCTAGCCCGTCGGTGAGATCCCACAGAACCGTCAGCACCGCCGTCGAGGCTTCGGCCAGTTGGGCCTTTCGGCTTGTCAGTTTTATCCTTTTGAATAACTTTCTTCCCTTTTCCCCCTTTTTATATCTCCTTTTCATTGGTCCTGTTTTGCCCGTCTCCCCTCTTTCATCTCTTTCCCCCCTCGTTTCGCCCCTTTTCCCCTTCGTCTACCCCTTTTCTCCTCCCCCGTCGCCCTCTCCCCGCTTTTTTCCGCTTTCTCCTCGTTTTCCTCTCCTTCTCCCCGTCCCGCTGTCACCCGCCTCCCCCCCCACCCCACCCCCCTCCGCCAGCCCCCCCCACGACCCCCAGGCCCCTCCCCCTCCCCCGGGCC
>JAOXOE010000602.1:1774079-1791117 GCA_028565055.1 Phoeniculus purpureus
GTGGTGGAGTCCCCATCCCTGGAGGTGTTGAAGGACAGCCTGGCTGTGGCCCTTAGTGCCCTGGTCTGGCCAGTGGGGTGATCCTAGGTCCTGGGCTGGTCTGGATGAGCTCAGAGGGCTTTTCCAGCCTCAACCCTTCTGTTATAATGGAACACATCAACCAAGCCTCAGTAATAACCATAACATGGAACCCAAGCTGGACCCACGACAAAAGCTCCTTGGCTCCATCCGGGCTGGCAGCACTGACACCATTCCCATTGCCGCGTTAAAATTCACACGAGGCTCGAACGAACCACTGAGGTTTTCGTGCCGTCGCCTCTGGGAGCTGGATAAAAATCACATTAAATTCATTTGACGCTTCTGCAGCCGCTGACGGCCACCTCTTGAAGTGCTTCTTGAGCCCACGGGCCAAAGCAAAACCAGGGTCCTTTCAAATCCAGCAGTTCTCCCCGTTAATTTAACCCAGATGGCTTTGTCAGTGTGATGGGTTTTCTGACGTGCTCAGATGTTTTTCTGAGTCTGGCCGCTTCTTTTGGCACCTGAATTGAAAGGAAACTCCTGAATAGAATAAACGGGCCTGTGACTTCCTGGGCTTCGAGCTCATCTGGTCTCAGTGACTGTCCAGAGGTCATAGGGGGAAAACTGGAAAACACCAGGAACAGCATCTAGACCTCCTGGATTCATCAGGATTCAGAATACAGACAGACCTGCTGTGTTTGATTGTGCTGTGAGGGTGTGTTCCCTTCTAGTTTGTCCGCTGGAAATGTCACCGTAGCTTCACACAGCGTCGGAAATGGGGAAGAAGAAGGGCAGCTTTGGGCTAAAGTCATCATTTTTCAAGGAACTTTGCAATGAAAGGGATAAAACCAGCGTTGCTGGGGCTTTGCTTTGCTTCCATGGCTTTGGGATGGGGTGGGAGAGCCCCAGGAGTTTAACAGAGGCACAGAACATTAGGGATTGGAAGGGACCTCAGAAGATCATCCAGTCCAATCCCCCCACCACAGCAGGATCCCCTAGATCCAGTCGCACAGGTGGGTTTGAAACTTCTCCAGAGAAAGAGACTCCACAGCCCCCTGCCAGGGCTCTGTCACCCTCACCGGGAAAAAGTTCCTTCTCAGATTCATGTGGAACCTCCTCTGTTTCACTCATCCCCCCTGAGTGGCCAAAGCTTGCAGCTTGGCTTGGGTAGCACATGTGGGGCTCACAGGGAAACATCCCCTGAAGTGTAAAAGAAAACCGAGTGGAGAGTGATGGAGGGATGAAATTAGGAGAGAGGAAACAGCTTTTCCAGCTGTCCCCACACAGAGACATCACTTCCAGAGAGGTCCTGGTGGCTGTGGGAGGCTCAGCTAACGAAACTGGTGGGCAGCCCTTCCTGTGTCGTCCCACCAGCTCAATGAAATCCTGCAAAAAGGAATAGATGTTTATTTGAAAGAAAGTAAAGCCCAACTGTGTGGAAGGGACAGTGGGATGGATGTCTGGAGGCAGCCACGGCCATTGCTCTAGTTCCCTTGGGATTTTCAGGCAGTTTCTCTTGCAGCCAGTGCCCTCTCGTGGAAAAATCTCCTCTGCTCTGTCTGTGTGGGGTCTGGTTGGAGGATCTAGTGGAGTCCCCCAAGGGTCGGTACTGGGACCAGTACTATTCAAGCTATTTATTAATGACTTGGATGAGGGATCAGGGAGCACTGTCAGCAAGTGTGCTGATGACACCAAGCTGGGAGGAGTGGCCAACACCCCAGCAGGCTGGGCTGCCAATCCCTAATGTTCTGTGGTTCTATGATTCTCCCCCAAATGACCCTCTTGTTCTACAGGGCTGTGCACAGAGGCTGAGGTTCTGCCCAGACCCAGCACGACCAGTGGTGCCAGCAACAAGCTTGTGCCTTCCCACCCAGCACCAGTAAGGAGGATCCCATCAGGACAGTGGATCACAACTCTGTGACTTGCCACTGTGAGACGAAGCCATCCCAAATTAATGTGCTCCATGATGACAGTCCAGGATGCTCTGACCTCGACCCCACCAGGGTCAAGGAGAAGTCTGCCAGCACCACCATCACACACTGCCACCCGCTTTGCTCCCCGTCTCGCCTCGGCTAATTGGGAACGGGAGCAAAAGGTGAGGACAACATCTCTCTCAGATGTCCAAATGTCAAAGCGATGCTGGCACGGAGCTGAGGGCAACAAAGAGCTGCTGGGATCGATGCGGCTGGCGGGGACGGGAGCGGGATGTGAGGTTGGCCGCGGGGGAAAAGCGATGCCTTAGCTGGCGGAGCAGCAGTGCCATCGCCTGGAGCCCTCTGCAGAGATGATGTCCCTAGGAAAATCCCACAGCAAACACCAGCACAAGCTGGTTTGATTTTTCCACAGCCAACACTTCTCCCAGAGCATTGTGACTCCCCCAGTTCTGGGGCAAGCTGGGCAGCACTGGGGGTGGCCCCAGCAGACAGGCCAGCAACCGGGAGCCATGGGACGACCGCAGCAGAGGAGCAGCCCTACCGTAAAATGGCATCAAAGTGCCGTGAGGGGCTATTTTAGCGCTCGATGCCCTGTTTAGAGCCGCACGATGTTTTATAGGGGAGCTGGGATGCTCTGCTGTGGCATAGGACGGGCTCTGCGGGAAGTGATGCTAAAGCCCCGTCGAGCTCTTCTAAAGACCCTTCTGTCACGAGGAAAAGGCATCGCCCACCCCGTTCGCTAATGAAACCCGGGGCTGCCCCGCAGCGGTGCCCTAGGGACTCCCCGAGCCCGCAACGCTACACTCCCCGCTCCGAGCACCCCGCAACACGAAAGCACGCTCCCGCGATTCCCTCTCGTGCAGCTCCCGCCCCCATCCCCGCCGCAGTCCTCCAGCGCAGTAGAAAAGGGGGGCTAGGGCGGCCGGCGCGGCTGAAGGCGGCGGGCGGAAGTGTACGGCTCCCGCGACGGAAGTGGTGTAGTGCTGCGGCCGCCTCCTGAAGGGAGGCGGTGGAGTGCGGCGCGGGCGCCGGGCGGAGGGTGACGATGCCCGTGGCGGTGATGGCAGAGGGCGCCTTCAGCTTCAGGAAGCTGCTGGAGCAGTGCGAGACCCAGGAGCTGGAGGTATCGGCGGGGGCGGGCGGGGTCGCGCTGCTGGGATAGGCCTGGCGGGGCCTTGGGGTCTGGTTGAGGCCCTGGCTAGGCCGCGGTGTGGGGTGGGGGTGTTCAGGACGAGATGTTGCCTCAAAGTGCCTTTTGGAGAGGCCTAGGATAGGCCTGGCGGAGCCTTGAGGCCTGGCTGAGGCCCTGGCTAGGCCGCGGCGTGGAATAGGGGTGTTCAGGACGAGGTGTTGCCTCAAAGTGCCTTTTGGGGAGGCCTGGGGTGAGCGGGGTTGCGCTGCTGGGTTATGTCTAGCGGGTCCTTGGGCCCTGGCTAGGCCTCGGTGTGCGGTAGGGGTATTCAGGACGGAGTGTTGCCTCAAAGTGCGTTTTGGTGTTGGGGGGGCGTCTCTGCTGGTTAGGGGTTACCCCCGCGGCTGGTGTATGCGCCCGCCAGAAGCTGGAAAGCTGCAGACATGGGAGTCTGTTTGAGCGAGATTGTCTTAGACACTTGTATGTATCTGTGTGTTCTGCGTGGTTGTGTTGTAGGTGGATGGAGCTGTTGGAGTGGGTACAGAGGAGACCATGAGGGTTTTCTGAGGACTGGAGTGCCTCTCCTGTTAAAACAGACTGAGGGAGTTGGGATTGTTGAGTCTGGAGAGGAAGATGTTCCCGGGGCGGACATTATATCAGTTTTCTGAAGAGGTCCTAAGAGGAAAATAGGAGGAACTTTCTATAAGAGAGTAAAGTATTAGGATGACAGGTAATGGTTTTAACTGAAAGATAGTGGACTTAGGATAGTGGACTTAGATTAGAAATAAGGAGCAAATCGTTGTTCACTATGAGGGTACTGAGGCACTGGAACAGGTTTCCCAGAGAAGTTGCGGATTTTCCATCCTTGGAAGTATGCAAGGCCAGATTGGTTTGGTCTCTGAACAACCTGCTGTTGTTGCAGATGTCGCCCCCTCACTGCAGAGGGGTTGGATTAGATGAGGTCAAAAATTTCTTTCTAACCCTAACCATTCTATGGTTCTCCGAAGTCCATACGGTAGCATGTTAATGCTCAAACCTCTTCACATCTGATAATTCAATCTTTTAGTGCTTTTCCAAGTGCTCATGTGTCCCACTATAGCTTTTTGAATGAAAGAAAAGAATTGTTTTCCTCTTTCATGCACTCTTTAGTGATTTTTAGCTCTTGCTTCTCTAGCAATTGAAGAAGGAGAGTTGGTCGTGTATGTGATCACTTGCCACAGCAGAGCTTTGTTGTTGACAAACCACATAGCTTTGTAGTAGGAAATGTAATCCTTAAATGGAAGGAGTTTCTGCTTACAGGATGTGCCTCACTAAGTTTCCATCGGTGTTTTTTTGTGGAGCCCAGGTGCTTCTTGTGTTCTCAGTGTAGTGCTACATCTCTGTATGCCGTGACTTCTGTGGGAGAATGTGATGGAGCTGGAGGGAGGTGTTTGTGCTTAAAGTACAAGCTACGTGCTGCCTCAGGTCATGGTCTTGTGGACACAGAGAAGCACGAGAGTGTTCTTGTGCCTGGTGGGAGAGGTGAGAGTGGCTGCTGGGCAGTGAATCTGAACCTGACCTTGCCATGGCGTTCGCCCCTTTTTTAAGTACTTGTGGAGCATTGGAAGAGTTATGTCAGGCTGATTTCTGAGTGTCTGGGGTGGGGCCTGCTGGGCTTTGGGTTTTGCCATTGGAGGAGGTTTAATGTATCCACCTAACTTCCCTGCTGCAGAGTGTGTCTTTGCAACTCCCTGAAGGGAAGTTGTAGTCAGGTGGGGGTCGAGCTCTTCTCCCAGGCAACTAGCACCAGGACAAGAGGGCAGGGCCTGAAGCTGCATCAGGGGAGGGTTAGGTTGGATCTTGGGAACCCCTACCTCATGGAAAGGGTGATCAGACCCCAGAATGGACTGCCCAGGGCAGTGGTGGAGTCTCCATCCCTGGAGGTGTTGAAGGACAGCCTGGCTGTGGCCCTCAGTGCCCTGGTCTGGCTGATGCGGTTAGGTCTTGGACTGGGCTGGGTGAGCTTGGAGGTCTGTTCCAGCCTCAATAATTCTGTGGTTCTGTGTTAGACCTCAGTGGGAGGAACCCTGGGAGCTGTTAAAAAGCTCCTGAATTTAGGCTGTGCTTTACTCGAGGCTTATGTTGTGTTTGTCAGCAGTTTCATGAGTTGGTATGTGAGCTGATGGTTTTTGCAGGCTAATATGCAGCCATAGAGCTTCCTGCTGTTAGACTGTAGATCATAAATCTCAACCGTGGTAATGTAACAAAGCAACTCAGACAATTTGTCCAAACCTGTTAGGTGTTGGAGGCGGGGTGGGAATAAGTTAATTGTCGTGGAGTGCTCAGGTTGATGAAAACTTGGCTTTGACCATGAGCCAGCAATGTGCCCTTGTGGCCAAGAAGGCCAACGGCATCCTGGGGAGCGGTTAACAGATGGAGAGAGGTTCTCCTCCCCCTCTGTTCTGCCCTGCTGAGACCACAGCTGGAATCTTGTGTCCAGTTCTGGGCCTCTCAGTTCCAGAAGGACACAGAACTGCTTGAAATAGCCCAGCACAGAGCCACAAAGATGGAGTGGAGCATCTCCCTGCTGAGGAAAGGTTGAGGGAGCTGAGTCTCTTGAGCTTGGAAAAAAGGAGCCTGAGGGGTGACCTCATTAATGTTGATAAATATGTGAAAGGTGGGTGTCAGGAGGATGGGGCCAGGCTCTGCTCAGTGGCATCTAATGATAGGACAGGGGGCAATGGGTGTGAGCTGGCACACAGGAGGTTCCACATCAGTCTGAGAAGGATCTTCTTCCCAGTGAGGGTGTCAGAGCCCTGGAAGGTACTATTCAGGGATGTTGTGGTGTCTCCTTCTC
This sequence comes from Phoeniculus purpureus, assembly GCA_028565055.1. Classification (NCBI taxonomy): domain Eukaryota; kingdom Metazoa; phylum Chordata; class Aves; order Bucerotiformes; family Phoeniculidae; genus Phoeniculus; species Phoeniculus purpureus. The sequence continues at coordinate 1,780,000 of JAOXOE010000602.1, forward strand.
TGGGGGTGTTTAAAACCCGCCTGGCCATGTTCCTGTATGACTGGATCTAGGGGATCCTGCTGTGGTGCGGGGATTGGGCTGCGTGATCTTTTGAGGTCCCTTCCAATCCCTAATGTTCTATGATTCTAAGGTATCCCTCTTCAAATTCATAACCAGGCAATTTGTGGTTTTTTGTTAGGCCCCTGGAGGAATTGCAACACCCCTTGTTTATGGCCAACTTCTAGCTTTATACCTGCTGCATAATGACATGTAAGTGCCTGATCTTCATCTTTGCCTTCTGTCAGTGAATTTGTCATCACTGGAAATTGATGTGTGTCCAACACACAGAAGGATTGTGTGTCAACAAAATCAATTCCACCCCTTCCTCTATCAAACCAGATATGAACCAGTGATGAAGCTGGGGTGGGAAGAACAAGCACAAACAAATCTGAATCTTTGGGGGGGTGTTGGGTGTGTGAAGACAATGCTTTTCTGCTATCAATAAGTGCAATTGAAATACCTTTATGTTCATTTCATAATGTTTAACTTCTGTCTTAGGATGGACAGGCTATTTTATTGCAGCAGGGCACGTGTCCAGTACTGCGTACACAGGTGCTTCTTGCTTACAGATGTTTCCCTGCCAGAATTGTGTGATCAAATTTAGGAGAAACTTCTTGGTGCTTGTTAAAAATGCACCTGTCCCCAAAATAAACCCACAGAAGTAGCTGCTGTGTGAAATGCTGCCCAGGGGTAGGGATAAACGGAAAACCTTTTCCAAACCAGTGTCAAATGAGGCAGTTTCTTGTGCTGTGGCGGTTGTGTTGTCTGCTTGAGAGTAACTCTCTTTCTCTGTCAGTAGAAGGAATGTTGTTGAAGTGCTGAGAGTGTTGATTACAGCATCCTAACAAACCTTTTGGTTGCTCCTTATAGCAAACATTCAGTAACTCAGAACAGTTTTAACTCTGGTTTTTTTATATTCAGGAATAACGCACGTTATCTTTGGAAAAGAATCCCCCCTGCTATCAAGTCTGTAAGTACCTCCTAAAGCGCTGCTTCATGCTAAACCAGTTCCCTATAAACCTGCCAAAAATGCTTTTTTTAACTCCCCCCAGGACTCTGTTTGAGTAGCCTTGGGCTTGATTCTGTGCTGTGAACAGTTTGCCTGGCATGTGGCATATGGGTCTTCAAGGTCTCCTGGTTACTCCTTTGTGTTACCTCTTTCCCTTTGCAATCTGATGCAGAAGAATTCAGTAAATATATAGAATTTTTGGTAGAAACTCACATGATAAAGGGAGCATTTAGATCCAGGCTTTATTTTTGGGCTAAATATACACCAAAAGTGCTTCCAGACTTTACTGTTGTTAGGTTTTCAGTTGGAGATCATATGTTCTACCAGGAAACAAGTGTTCTCCAGTCAAGTACCAAGAATCCTCAAGTGAAGGTGAGATCTGTGAGGTGGTTTGGAAGTAGAATCATACAGTCACCTGGAAGGGGCTGCCCATGGGGGTTGTGGAGTCACCTTCTGTGTAGAAATTTAAAACCCGTCTGGATATGTTCCTGTGTGACTGGATCTAGATGATCCTGCTTTGGCTGAGGTTGAGAATGTTACTTCATTATCTGGTTTGGTGCTTGGTTGCTGTTCTGGAATCTGCATGGCAGTGTGTAACGTGGTAGAAGTAGCACCTAAAGCCAGTAGTAGGGAACGGTTGTGGTGAGTGGCACTTGGAATGTGACCTGTTGTCAAGACTGAGGCTTTCGAGTTGAAAACTGCCTCTGCAGATATCGTCGGTGCTTTATAGTGGACAGACTGGAGAGTTGGACTGAGATGAATTTAATGAGTTTTAACAAAAAACAAATGTAGAGCCTTTCACTTGGGAAGGGATAATGGCATGGATCAATACAGGGTGGTTAGTGCCCAGCTAGGGAGCCCACCTGGGGAGAGGGGTCTTGGAGTTGTGGATAGCAAACTGAACATGGATCAGCAATGGGCCCTGGTGGTCAGGAAGGCTAACAGGGTGTTGGGATGGATCAGGAGGAGTGTGTCTAGCAGATCAAGGGAGGTTCTCCTACCCCTTTGTTCTGCTTTAGTGAGGCTGCACATGGAGTCCTGTGTCCAGCTCTGGTCTCCCCAATTCAGGAAGGAGAAAGAGTTAATTGAGAGAGGTCAATGCAGAGCTATGAGGATGATTGGGGGCCTTGTGAAGAGAAATGGGGAGAATACTGGGACTTTCTAGTTTGGACAAAAGAAGGCTCTCAGGGGATTTAATCTCTGTTTAGAAATCCATGAGAACCAGGTGCCAAAAAGAAAGAAATCGTCTCTTTTCAGTGGTGTCAGACAGGACAAGGGGTGATGGATGCCAGCTTGAACACAGGGAGTTTCACCTCAATCTGAGGAAAACCTCTTTACAGTCAGAGTCATTAAATATTGGAAGGGGTTGCCCACAGAGGCTGTGGAGTCCCCTTCTCGGTAGATGTTTCAGACTCCGTGGGAAGTGGTTCTGTGGAGTTGATTTAGGCTTTTTAGGTGGTTCTGCTTTTCAGTAAATTGTGTCCTGGTTGAGCAGGAGGGTTGGACCTGATAGCCTTTGTAGGCCCCTTTCAACCCTAATAAGCAGTGTAAACTTTGTGTATAAAGCATCTCTGTCCTGGCAGAAAATAAGCTGTGCCTGTTCTTTTGCTGTTCCAGTCAGTATCCTGCGTGTGGATTACCCTCCATCACTGTCTTAGCTGGTGTGTGTCGGTCTCTTGAGCATTGTTTGATGTGGGTGCTGACCTTTGGCAGAGGCTGGATGCAGGAGCTTGAAGCAATGATAGCTGCTAGAACAAGGTTTCCCAGTGCTGGTTTGCCCACCTGTGGAGTGGGAGAGGCAAAGGGTCTGGAAATGGATTTGTACAGAACTGTCACTGCAGAAAACAAACTGGTCTGGATTAACTGGGTTTTCTGTCCCAACAGGCAAATGCTGAACTTGGTGCCATCTGGTCAGTTGGACAAAGGATCTGGCAGAGAGACTTTCCAGGAATCTATACAACAATCAGTGCACATCAGTGGTCCGAGACTATTCAACCAATCATGGAAGCGCTTAGAGGTACTGATTGGACCTGGAGGGAGCTGTATGTTGTCTCAAATTATTTCTCTGTGCTCAAACAAAACTAAACACGTAGGCAAATGACTGTTTAATATGAACAAAGCAGAAGTGGCCAGGAAGATTGTTGCTGAGTAGATTTTACCAAAAGAAATTTGATTATCAGATGTAAGGAAATCTCCCCAGGAAGGTGGTGGAGTCACCATCCCTAGAGGTGTAAGGGCTGGGCTATGTGATCCTGGAGGTCCTTTCCAGCCGCAATGATTCTATGACTCTCATACGAAAACCTTGTAGAAACAAAGTTGGTTTAGGATTGTCCATGGGACTGTGTATTGTTTCATACTGGAATTTCATACACTGTGTTTTGTTCTGTAGTAGCAGAAGAGACCATTAATTACCCAGTTCTATCAGTAATCTGGAGAACTGGGTGTTTCAGAGCCTTGTGACTCTTAGGAGTAGGTGTTTCCTTCTAGACAAATGCTTTATAGACTGTAACAGCAAGATGCTGGGTCTTGCTGCTAGGGGGCAGTGCAGACCACTACAAAAAGTCTCCCAAGGTGTTTCTCAAGCTACAGAGAATCTGATGTTGGGAAACAACAGATTTTTGGATGCTTCAGTATCAAAAATGTGGGGGAAAAGGCACAAGTAGCTGGACTGTTTTTCCATTATTGCTTTTTTTTCTAATTCAGAACTGTTTGACACACAAGCTTCTTGCAGAGGGAGAATGCCCTCAGCAGCAGGGTTCCTAAACCAGTTTCCATACTGGTAGTTGTAGCCAAAATGGTGCACACTGCCTCTGGAAGCTGAATGTGGTCTTGGAGGAGTTTTGTTCTGACAGCAAACTGCTGTCTCAGGCTGCTGATCTGTGGTACTTCAGTGAGCTTTGGGAATCATAGAATCATTCAGATTGGAAAACACCCTTGGGATCACTGAATCCGACCATCAACCCTACTCTGCAAGTTCACCCCTAAACCAGATCCTGCAACACCTCATCCAAACGATCTTTAAACACATCCAGGGATGGTGACTCAGCCACCTGCCTGGGCAGCCTATTCCAGTACCTGACCAGTGTCACCTTTGTACTGAGGTGCCCGAAGGGAAGGGGAACGCCTAAAGCGCTCACTGTAAAGCTATTAGTGAATTCCTGAATGTATTAGAGTTGAGGAAAAAGTTCTCAGAATTCCTAGTTATGCTAGGAAATTTCCTAGTCTGCTTACAGTGTTTCTCTCTCCTCAGAGGCAACTAGGAGACGAGCCTTTGGACTGGTTTCTCAGGCATATACCTCAATAGTTGCAGATGATTTTGCAGCCTTCGTTGGGCTTCCTGTAGAAGAAGCTGTGAAAGGTATTTGCATTTACTCACAGAGGATTGAGATCAATTCTGAGCCTGTTAGAAAGGGAAGTGGTGGGGCGTCGAGCAGGGAAAATATTGCGCTTCTGGACTTAATGTGCAGCTTTATTTTGCATTTCTAGCAGTTGCCGGAGGTAGTTGTTCTCACAAGTGCTGCCCAAATGCCTTTTCAGGTGTCCTGGAGCAGGGCTGGCAAGCAGACTTCACAACTCGCATGGTCATGCCCAAAAAGCCAGGTAGGTGGAGCTGTTACTTCACGAAGACGCTTGAGTTCAAGACTTTCCTGGTCATGAGGTGTTAGTTTTTAATTAAAGCTTTGCGCGATGCTCTTGTAGATATACTGATGGAGGTTCATGCTGCTTATAAACATGGGAGTGTTTATAAAATGTAGGAAGCACAAAGTAGTCGGTTTGGTTTGGGGTTACAGGAAGTTTGGATTAAGCTAGATGCTTAGCCTTGGTTGGTTTTTTTTTTTTTTTTAAACAAAAGCAGACAGGATATGCTGATTGCTCCTGCTCCTCCTCTGCTGCTGGCTCTGGCTCAGTGGAACATGAGTTGGATGACCTCAAATGACATCCCTTAATCTAATAAATATGAGGGGAAAAATATACCATTTCTGAACCCAAAAAACTCTTTTCAGGAGAACGAGAGCTGCTTTGGGCAGGGATCTAGTGGATATTAGTGTTCTGTGGAGCTCTAGCTGATGGTGTAATTTCCTCTGCTCGTTAAAATGTATTCTGCTGGAGCTTTTCTTTACTGTTCCTGTGCAGAAACACTTGGCTGTGTTTTTGCTGAAGCTGAGGCAAAGCTGAATGTGAAGCTGTGAAAGCAGGGTGAAGCGACTGCTCTTAAACTGCGCAGCTCTGAAGGAGTGGGCAAGATTGTAGCGCCTCTAAAAGGGCAATGTCTCTTGGGCTAAGAGAGTACCCTGTTTGTGTGGGCAGAGTTCTGAGGTGCTCAGAACTCTAAAATAAACGTGTGCTGGGCTAAGTGTTGACATTTATCCCTTGGGCACAAAACCAGCCAGAACCCTGAGCTGTTTTACGTGATCAGGTTGGTGGGTTTTTTATGAACTAGTTGCAAAATACACAGTAGTTACAAGTACTGGGAGCTAGCTACACGTACTTCTGTTCCAAAAGGGACTGCAGTGGCATCCTGGCCTGGATTAGAAACTCTGCGTCTAGCAGGAGTAGGGAGGTGATTGTCCCCCTGCACTCAGCACTGGGGGGAGGCTGCACCTTGAGGTGCCCAGTTTTGGCATCAGGGAGACATCCTTTTGGCAAGGGAGACATTGAGGAGTTGGAGCAAGTGCGGAGCGGGGCTACAAAGCTGGGGAAGGGCCTGGACAATCAATCTGATGAGGAGAGATGGAGAGAGCTGGGGCTGTTGAGTTTGAGGAAGAGGAGGCTGAGGGGAGACATCATCTCTCTCTACAACTATCTGAAGGGACAATGTAGAGATGTTGGTGCTGATCTCTTCTCACAGGTCATTAGTGACAGAAGCAGAGGGAAGGGTCTCAAGCTCCACCAGGGGAGGGTTAGAGTGCCCATCAGGAAGAAATTCTTCCTGGAGAGAGTGGTCAGGCAGTGGGATGGGCTGCCCAGGGTGGATGTTGAGTTCCCATCCCTGGATGAGTTTAAAAGTCACTTAGATATACTGGTGGAGGATCTGGTTTAGAGGTCAACTTGTAGAGTAGGGTTGATGGTTGGGTTCAAAGATCTCAAGGGTCTTTTCCAACCTGAACAGTTCTAGAAGTCCTGAAAGCTACTGTTGAAGCAAAAGAAAGAGGCAGGAGATTGAAATCTGTTTTGAAGCTGCATGTCTAACCGTCTAAGCCTGGGATATTGAAGTTTATGGAAAGTAAAATGTGTTCAGTGAATGGATTTAAGTTGAGTACCTTCCTCAGCCAGTTTTGGTTTGCTGTGTAGAACGACTTGACATTGGTATTTGAAAACACGGGTATCTGTGTTTTTTCTTCAGGTGCGCTGGAAGCTTCCTTTAACAGATTTGTTCCTTCATCAGGTACTTTCCTTTTATATCTAACCTACCTTATATAATCTGCTTGCATATGTATTCCACCAGCACCACAAAACGGGAACAGGGTCCTAGAGAAGTGAATGTTATCATTTCCCTCTCCGGAAACCCATCCCCATCCAACTTCTCCTATGGTTCTCCCTCTCCTCTCTTTCCCTCCATATTTCAAGGAGTGCTCCACAGTGCTTTCTTCATCTCACTAATGATGCGTTTGTTTTGTCTTTGTAGAACCTGCTCCGGTTCCACCAATTCCAAATGAACAGCAGTTGGCCAGACTGACCGACTACGTGGCTTTCCTTGAGAATTGATTGCCTTGCTCCTGTATTCTGAACAACTCGGGAATCCTGTGTACTGACAGTTCTAGAAATCTGAGGTTTATCTTTATTTCCTGTCTGTTCACCGTTGCAGGTCTTCGGCTCAAACGCCTCAAGTGTACAGTGTACGTTAGCCCAGTCCGTGTTGTGCCGGAGCCAAGTTAGGAACGGAAACAGTCCTTTAACTCCTGACATATTTGTTCAGTAGGTTCACAGCAGTATTACATAGTAAGTTTGAGGGTTTGGGGGGTTTCGTTAATCGATTGATAGCGGAGAGGTGCAGAACCTTTTTCATTAGGGATGGAGAAGATTAAAAAAAGGAGTCACGAAGCAGGTTAACTACATGGAGGAATTTCTGCTAGTAGGTGATGTGACTCTGTGGTGAGTACCAATGTGTTCTGTGTGGAAGACTGCCCATGTCTGCAGAGACACAATATTTTGATGGAACAGTAAATTAAAGAAGAAAACCTTTTACAATAACTTCTGCAAGTATATTTGTGGCATATTTATAATTGATCTTCTTTTCTTGTTGGTCTTTTGGGATTGGTAAATCATCAGTTGCTTGGATGTGGCACATTTCACATCAGGCCTGTTTTCATGGCAGAAGGATTGGAGGGACTTAAGAAAGGCAAATTTCAGCTTGACCTCGAGTTTTTACTTCTGGAAGGTTTTGAGTGCTGGAGGACACCAGATACTTTCCTGGGTATCCGTACAGCTTCTTGTGGGTTGTCATGTCTTGGTTTTTCTCAGTACACCAGGCCAGGATCAGCAAGAAACTATGACTTTTACCTGTCTTTAATCTTTCTCTATTACCTCTGCAGTTACCAGATGGGAATTTAAAACTTAGAGTAGGTGTCCCTGAGCAGAGACCAGCTGGGTTGGGGGTGATAAGCCAGGCTGCCATGTCAGTATGAGGAATGCATTTTTGCTGTCAGAGCACTGCTGTGTTACTCCTTGAGCTGAGAGTGTGTTTTAGAAAGGGAACGATGACTTTTGATCCCAAGCTCCTCTTTTTTGTGTTAAAAGGCTATGGGAAAGTAGCGATGCTTTAAAGGGCAGTGCATGCCATCCCCCTTTTCAATGTTCGGCGGTTTCATCGAAGATGGCAACGTGCCATCCAATGTGATTGTCATTTCCTGTGTGCACTACCTACTGTACATTCTCTCGTTGGGATGTGTTAGCAGGAAGGGACTAGAACCTGTGCACTGCTGCTTTAAGAGCTCCCTTTGTATGTAAACACATAACCAAAAGGATTATTTATTTGAAAACCCAGCTAAGATTTGGATTTCTAAATTTATCTTCAGTGATATTAAAGGACATGTTTACACTGACCCTGTCTATTTGATTTTCTTTTCCATTATTGTTATTTATTTCTTTTGAGTTCTGATTTGGCTAGATTGTCGAATTCTGAAGTGGTGGTTTGAATAGAGCAGGTTAAAGTGACTTCAAATCTTTATGCCTAAACAGGGGTTCTGATCAGCTTTTGTGTACTTTTGTGTTTAGAAAAACACTGATACCCTTCAGGTGCCTTTTAAATACATTCAAAGGTGGAAAGTACTGGAGAGGAGGCAAGTGAAAATTTTCCCTTCCCGGTGTGCACTGAGTGTCCCTGCAGCGTTTTGTAGCCTAGAAGGATTAAGGCTGAGGGAGCTGGGTCTCTTGAGCTTGGAGGAAAGGAGACTGAGGGGTGACCTCATGAATGCTGATAAATTTGTGAAGAGTGGGTGTCACGAGGATAGACCCAGGCTCTGCTCAGTGGCATCTAATGATAGGATAAGGGGCAGCAGGTGTCAGCTGAGAAGGAACTTCTTCCTGGTGAGGGTGACAGAGCCCTGGAAGGGGCTGCCCGGGGGCACTGTGGAGTCTCCCTCTCTGGAGATATTTAAAACCCCCCTGGCCATGTTCCTGGGTGACTGGATCTAGGGGATCCTGCTGTGGCAGGGGGGTTGGACTGGATGATCTTCTGAGGTCAGTTCCAGTCCTTAATGTTCTGTGATCAAGCCACACAGGAACATACCCAGGCGGGTTTTAAATATGTCCAGAGAAGGAGATTGCACAGTCTCCCTGGTGATAGTACCTGTTGTTTCAGTCTCTTGGAGGAAGCTGTTTTAGCTCAAAGGTGCTTAAAAGAGAATAAACCTGAGGATGGAGATGGAACAGCAGATGGTGCCTCCCTGCTGAAGGTCCTCATTGGAAGCCTTTCATACACTTGAATAACAAAGCTGAGCCATTTTTTCCAGTATCTGATCAGATCCAGTAAAGAAAAGCAGAATGCACATGCAGAAAAACATCTTGGCAGGCGCTGCAGGAGAGTGATACTGACGTCGCTGCACCAGATTTTGCTGAATCCTGTGGCAGGTACCATGCTTGGGTAATAGTTTTTCTCATTTTAGCAATCTCAGTTAATTCTGAAACCCAGTGGAGGCTTTTCCACCTCCTCCTGGGCATGGGGAGAGCTAACAGTTGCATCATTAAATCTGTATTGTAGCAGCCTGGTGTTTGTGCCTTAAATGTAAAGAGATCTGGATAAAGGATCTTGGATGGGTGGATTGTTCTGTCTCTCTGCCCTGCTGGAGCTGGCTGGGCCATCATCCAGAGACTGCATGGTGGTGTGTTGTTACTTCTAGGAAGATTTGGCTGGCTTGGCCCTTCCAGTTCCAGAGCCACAAGCAATCCAGGGAGTCTGCTGCCCTAGAGCCTGGCTCTCTGCGTTGGGAGGAGCAGTGCCGAAGTCTTTGTGAAGTGTCAGGTTATTTGTTAATGTGTGTTTGATGTCCAGTAGTGACTAAAGTAGTTTAAAAATGGACACACAAGAGTTTTACTCTGAATAGGCTCTGGTTTGTGAAGTGCACTTGTGCGAGTCCACATTGAAGCATCAGGACAAGGGAGACATCAAGGGGCTGGAGCGAGGGCAGAGAAGGGCAATGAAGCTGGAGAAAGGCCTGGAGAATCAATCTGATGAGTAGAGATGGAGAGAGTTGGGGCTGTTGAGTTTGAGGAAGAGGAGGCTCATCGCTCTTTACACAGGTATCTGAAAGGACAGTGTAGAGATGTTGGTGCTGGTCTCTTCTCACAGGTCATTAGTGACAGAACCAGAGGGAAGGGCTTCAAGCTCCAACAGGGGAGATTGAGATTAGACATCAGGAAGAAATTCTTCCTGGAGAGAGTGGTCAGGCAGTGGGATGGGCTGCCCAGGGTGGGGGTTGAGTCCCCATCCCTGGATGAGTTTAAAAGTCATTTAAGATGTAGTGTTGGGGGATCTGGTGTAGAGGTCAACTTGTAGGCTAGGGTTGATGGTTGGACTTGATGATCCTGAGGGTCTTTTCTGACCTAAATGATTCTATGTTTCTGTGGTTCATGTCCCAGTTGATGCCACCAGTCTCTTTCCATTTACTTTCCTAAGTGCTCATCTCCTAACGGAAGCTTTCTGTATCGTAGTGAGGGATGGGCAGGTTTCCAGTGGGCTATCTATAAAAGCTAGATTCAAATCTTAGTATCTTCTGTTGGTGTGTTTGTAATTTGTTATAGTTGTCTGCTAGTTGCCATGGGAAAATAAATGGATATCCAACCTCCAAGTACCTAAGTACTGATTAATAGCCCTGTTCTACTTTGCAGCTGTCTCAGATCTGAGAAATCCTACAGAGCACTGACAATGGGCCTTACGGGTTTGTGTTTGGGAGGTAGTGCGCTGGGAAGTTTGTTCCTTCATATGAGCCTTCTGTTCTTTTAGGGTAAGTGATAGAGCAGCCAGAGCTGAATTACCAGCGCTGAATCATGACTTAGCGTCTTACTCCGTGTATTGTAACAGCCCATCAGAGCTGAGATTGGTGAGAACCCATCTGAGGTGACAGGATTTGCTGATCACTGACTACTTGGCCTCTGATTCACAAGGTAGGGCACCCTCTTGAGGGTGTTTAAAGTCTGATGTGTTGGAGGTGTGAAACTTACGCAGCTTGATCTAGGGGATCCTGCTGTGGCAGGATAGTTGGACTAGATGAGCTTTCGAGGTCCCTTCCAATCCCTGACATTGTGATTCTATGATTAGGGCTTACTCTTGCAGTAAAGATGAATCAGTGTTGGAGAACATGCAGAAAAGGAACTGTAAGGTAACTAGAGGGATAGAGCAGCTGTATTCTAGGTAGAGAGTGAAAACACTGGGACCTTTTTGTTCAGAGTGTCTAGGGGAGATATGTCTGAGGCTGATGAAACCCTGGAGGCAGTAGCTAAGACAAAGGCAAAATCTTTCTTTTTAAATTTTAGGCAAAGCTCATAATCTTGCTGGGAACTTCTTCCCAGTGAGGGTGACAGAGCCCTGGAAGGGGCTGCCCAGGGGGATTGTGGAGTCTCCTTCTCTGGAG
>JAOXOE010000602.1:1791217-1802354 GCA_028565055.1 Phoeniculus purpureus
CCTCCCGCCGCTCTGTCCCCCTCCCCAGATGGCTTTGCTTTGTATCTTACAAAACACACAACACCAGAAGGGTGCTGGGGCACCCGACACCACAATGGAAAGGTTTGTTCACTGAGGCCTTGGTCCCAGCAGTGCGTTTGCATTCGGATCGCCAGGCTAAGTTGGCTTTGGCCGCGGGTGTTCCAAATGCAAACTGAAGAGATGGGCGTTGGAAATCTAATCCAGCAAAAGGAGGAAAACAGGATAAAATGGGAAAAAAAAAGAAGAATGAGAAAATAAAGGCACGGAACCGCTTGATCATCAGCATCAGCTCCTCTTCTTCTTATGCGAAGGCTTCCCCCCCGCCCCCCATACAGTTATGCTCAGGCACGAGAAGGGTAAAAGCAAGCGCGTCGCAGCGTGGAGTCGCAGCATGGAGTCACCGCGGTTTCATTTTGACGGTGCAGGCTGCCGGGATTGGGAGGAGAAAGGGCTCGTTTAGAGCCGGCAGCGCTCCGCGGCTGGCAAGGTCGAAGCGCTAACGATACAACCCGGGCACAGGCAGCGCTCCGTCCACACAAAGAGTTTAGCACCATATGGGTAGGTCATGCAGCAAAACGCCTCCTTCAAGGGCCGCTCGGAAGGTAAAAGCATGGAGTAGTGCAGGGCAAGGTAGTCGACACCCTCAGCTTCTACAGGGGGCAGGTGGCAGCAGCTCGTGCTCCCAGCTGTCGCAGAGGTATGTGTTGGCGCGTCGGTGGCTCTATGTTCCCATCGTCATCACCATGCCAGGGCTGATGTTACCTGCAGAGGTTCGACACGGGGAGAGACAGCACATGAAGTGATTCCGTGCGTGGAGTGTTGAAGGGTGGGTGGAGTTCAGTGCCAGGACTTGCTGTGGAGTCACAGAATGGTCGAGGCTGGAGAAGCCCTCTGAGCTCATCCAGCCCGGCCCAGGACCTAACATCACCACAGCGGCCAAACCAGGGCACTCAGGGCCATAGCCAGGCTGTCCTTCAACACCTCCAGCAAGGGGGACTCCACCACTGCCCTGGGCTCTGATGACCCTTTCCATGAGGAAGGGCTTCTTAACACCCAACCTGACCCTCCCTGGCAGCTTCAGGCCCTGCCCTCTTCTCCTGTCACTAGTTACCTGGGAGAAGAGACCGACCCCCACCTGACTACAACTTCCCTTCAGGGAGTTGTAGAGAGGGAGAAGGGCCCCCCTGAGTCCCCTCCAGCCTAAACACCCCCAGCTCTCTCCTCATCAGCCTTTCCCTCCAGGCCCTTCCTCAGCCTCACTGCTCCTCTAGACACACTCCAGGAGTCCCGAGCACCCTTCTCCGCCCCCGCTCGAGCTGCTCACCAGAGAAACAAAGTTCTTCACATTCTTTCTGCGTGTGAAATCTGTTCTCGTTGCCTCCGCAGCCGCCGTACCAGAAGCGGGCACAGCTCTTGGTGTTGGGGTCATAGTACCACTTCAGCACAAAGTCCCTGCAGGTCCCCTTGTCCTTTTGCAGCTGGCAGATGTCCGTGACTGTGGAGAAAAGCAGGAGAGGGGCAAGTCAGCAGTGGGCCCCCCTGGGTGAAGCAGAGCCTCTAGGGCAGAGAGATGCCTGTGAGGAGCGCTGGCATGGAGGGTCACAGAGAGAAACCACAGCACAGATGTTGCACTTCACAGAATCACAGAACATCAGGAATTGGAAGGGACTGTGAGAGATCATCCAGTCCCATCCCCTGCCACAGCAGGATCCCCTAGATCCAGTCACATAGGAACATGGCCAGGTGGGTTGGAAACGTCTCCACAGAAGGAGACACCACAACCCCCTGGGCAGCCCCTGCCAGGGCTCTGTCACCTTCACCGTGAGGAAGTTCCTTCTCATATTGATGTGGAACCTCCTGTGCTCCAGCTCACACCCACTGCCCCTTGTCCTAGCATTAGATGCCCCTGAGCAGAGCCTGGCTCCATCCTCCTGACACCCACCCTCCACATATTGATCAACATTCATGGGGTCACCTCTCAGGCTCCTCTCCAAGCTCAAGAGACCCACTTCTTCCTTTACTAAATCCTAGCTCTTAGTCTGCAAAGAGAAGGACTTTCTCTGGAGGTCACCAGCCCTGCTCCACAAGCCCTGTTTGTGTTGCTGTCACACATCCACGGGGTGATGCTGAGATGAAGGAAGAGTGCTGCAAATCCCCTCTCTTTGCAGGAAATGAGTTGGCGAGGCTCAGAACTGCGAGAGGACGGGCTGGGCTGTGAGGGGGAAAGCATCTGTGCCATCCTTTTCCCATTAAGCATCTTGGCTTCCCTTGCGAAGAGGAATCTTCCATGGGAAGATGCTCCTGGACCTGCCGTGCGCTGCCCCGCGGTGTTCTGTGTCCCTTGGGATGTTGAAATGAAATTGCCCAACATATTCTCAAAATAAACTTGAAAAACTATCTGATCTGAGCCGTTCAATTCCCATCAAGCCCCGAAGAAGCCATCGCTGGCCCACAGTGGGGTGGCAACAGCTCAGTGCCACCGCTGCTCACCACCAGCCATCGTGGTTTGCCTTGGAAAAACCTTCTAACCCTGGCCCTGAGTCAGGCAGAGCCCCTGCGTTTGTGGTCTCACACTCATCACTGCCCCTTGGCAGTCATTGAGGCTTCGGCTAGTTGGAGTCCAGCCTTGGCGCAAGGGGAGGTCACCAGTAAAACAAGGAGATCAGTGAAACAGCCACCACAGAATCACAGAGCATTAGGGGTTGGAAGGGACCTTGAGAGATTGTCCAGTCCAATCCCCCTGCCACAGCAGGATCCTCTAGATCCAGTCACGCAGGAACATGGCCAGGTGGGTTTTCAACATCTCCAGAGAAGGAGAGTCCACAACCCCAATGGGCAGCCCCTTCCAGGGCTCTGGCACCTTCACTGGGAAGGTCCTTCTCACGTTGATGTGGAACCTCCTGTGTTCCAGCTCACACCCACTGCCCCTTGTCCTATCATTAGACAAGCAGAGCCTGGCTCCATCCTCCTGACACCCACCCTTCACATATTGATCAACATCAACGGGGTCACCTCTCGGGCTCCTTTTCTCTCAGTTCAAGAGCCCCATCACCCTCAGCCTTTCCTCAGCAGGGAGATGCTCCCCTCCCTCCACCATCTCTGTGGCTCTGCACTGGTGACTCTCTCCAGCAGCTCTGTGTCCTTCTGGAACTGAGGGGCCCAGGGCTGGACACAAGATTCCAGATGTGGTCTCACCAGGGCAGAGTAGAGGGGAAGGAGAACCTCTCTCCATCTTCTAACCACCCCCCTTCTTATCCACCCCAGGATGCCATTTGCCTTCTTGGCCACAAGGGCCCATTACCAGCTCCTGGCCATCCTGCTGGCCAGCAGGACCCCCAGGTCCCTTTCTCCTACACCGCTCTCCAACAGCTCAGTTCCCACCCTCTAGTGGTCCCTGGGGTAGTTGGATTCAAGTTCTGGCTCAGCAGAAAGTGAAAGAACTGATGTGGTGAGGAGAACGGGGCAGGCAGAGACGTGAACATCCCTCCAGGGCCCCTCGGTTGCTTGTCTTGACAACCTGCCCAGGGCAGAACAGCGCCAAGTTCATGAAATATCACTTTAGCCTGAACAACAGTTGTTGGAAACATCATCAGGGCATGTGATGGCGATCAGAATGGGCCGGTCTGTGGGATGGGGCTGGCAGAAACAGGCATCCTCTGGAGAAAAACGCATCAGGGAGGCTTCTCTGCTCTCTGGGGCTGACATCTGGCTCTACACGGAGCCTGCAGGTTTTCCACAAGCCACGTGCTGCTTCCTCCTCCCTAACCCTAAGGTCTCCCTTGTCCTGAGGTGCCCCAGACTGGACCCAGTACCCAAGGTGCAGCCTCCCCAGGGGGACAATCACCTCCCTCCTGCTGCTGGACACACAGTTTCTAATCCAGGCCAGGATGCCACTGGCCTTCTTGGCTACTTGGGCACCCTGCCGGCTCAGATTCAGCCACCTGTTCAGCTAGAACCCCCAGGTCCCTCTCTGCCAGGCTGCTCTCCAGCCACCCTGCCCCCAGCCTGTAGCTGCAGGGGATTGTTGTGACCAGAATGCAGGTCCCCACTCCTGGCTCTGTTGAAACCCGGACAGTCATCCGCAGCCTGCCCAGGTCCCTCTGTCCAGCCTCACTGCCCTCCAGCACAGTGACACGCGCTGCCAACTCGGTGTCGTCGGCAAACGTTCCGAGGGTGCACTCAACCCCCACATCAAGATCACTGATAAAGATGCTGAACATAGATTCAGGTGTTTCAGTGAGGGGCAGCGATGCAGCCGCCTCTCCGTGCTTCTCACCCATCCCACGGTGTGACTTAGCAACGGAGCTATGGTGGCTACCTGCGGGTCGGTTTGCTCATGCGGAGGCGGTAGGGGATCACAGAATCACAGAACGTTAGGGACTGAAAAGGACCTTGACAGATCATCAGTCCAATCCCCCTGCCACAGCAGGATCCCCTAGACCAAGTCACACGGCCAAGCAGGTTTGAAACGTCTCCAGAGACGGGGATGGGCAAGGCAAAGCAATGGCTTGAGATTGTTTTGTTGGAGAGGTGTTACCTGGTGACGGTCTTTTCTCAAGTGGTGGCTGCTGCATGGTTTTCTCAGCTGCTGCGGGAGGGAAACGAGCGTGAGTGTGGGTTGTGAACAGGATCACAGACTCACAGAACACTAGGGATTGGAAGGGCCCTCCAAAGATCACCCAGTCCAATCCCCCTGCCACCGCAGGATCCCCCTAGACCAAGTCGCACAGGAACGCACCCAGGCGGGTTTTAAACGTCTCCAGAGAAGGAGACCCCACAGGCGACCTCAAAGATCATCTTAGTTCCAACCCGCGCCGTGACAACAGGAGATTCACCCCCCACGCGGTACTCACGTGGCTTCAAGCATTTGCTAACGCACTCGGCTTCGGTCTCAAATCTATTGGCATTACCGCCGCAGCCACCGTACCAACCCTGGCTGCAGCTCTTGCTTTTGGAGTCAAAGAACCACACAATCTGATAGTCCTTGCACTGCATGCCCATGTCAAAGTCCAGCAAGCAAGGCTCTGGCCAATCTGCGTGTCAAAAGGTGCAAAGGTTAGGTGGCTCTGAAAGGGTTAAGGGCTGAAAAAAGCAAAGACTGAAAGGAGGATCGAAAAAAGCCCAGGACAGGAACTGGTGACATCTCCTTGTCCTGGGATCTCTCCTGCCCAGGACAGGACTGGTGGCCGGGATTTCCGTGTCCTGGTGTTTCTTCTGCCTCGCCTCACTCTTGATTTCATTGAGAAGCCAGAAGGCCTCAAGTCCCTGGAGCAAGGTGGTGGGAGCTGCTTTGTGCAGGACCAGGCAGCCCTTCCCACAACTGCCTCCCCATCCCAAGCAATTTGGCTTGGCAGCAGCTCTGAATCCTCAAGGGTGTTTATGTTCTCCCTCAAGTTGCACCTGGTGGACTTTAAAGCTTGAGGAGCATTTAAACACCAGTTGCTTTCCTGCCCAGAAGTGATCGTTTGGGTCGAGACTCCGGAGTTTTCCTAAGCAACAGCGGCCCTCAGCGCTGGCAGCCGTTTGGCCCCCACGAGGAGGGCAGAATCTGGAGCTCCCTCCGCAGTCCAGGAGAAGGTTTGCCCGTGGGGCTCTCCCGTTTGCACAAGCCCCTAGAGAAGCCCCAGCTGAACAATCCACCCCAAGGGCCCTGCTCTTCAGCCCCCTGGGACCCTTCCCTTTAGCAGCCTTGGAGAACGTTTCCCCCCGACAGGCTGCTTGCCCTAAATCCTTGGGCAGAGACGGGTGCTGCAAGGTAGGGGGGCAGCAGGAGGAGCTGATGCTGCGAGGTCTGGGGCGAAGGGCAGGGTGAGCGCACAGCGCGTCCTTCTTCCTTGGGGCAGAGCTACAGGGGCCCCGTGTTTGCAAAGGGCCAGCACAGGAGGGGTTAAACAAAGCCATGAGGGGCGTCTGGTGGGGAAAAGCCGGGTGAGGGGATGCCAGCGCTAGGGAGAGGGGCCGCATGAGTGGGAAGAGGGGGGTGAGAGGACATGCAGCAAGGCAGGAGTTAGATGGTGCGTGGCCAGCACAAGCCCTCGGTCCCTCCGCTGCAGCCAGCTCTGGCGGTGCCACCGTAAGGTCCTTGGAAGAGGTCCACATCTTCCAAGGCCAGCAGCCTTGGAAGGTCTGCAGCTCTTGCTGGTATGTGGGGTGGCTACAGCTTGTTCCTGGAGAGCAGCCAGTGCTTGAGTCCCAGCCCATCTCCTTGCAGTGGAAACAGGACCTGCCGTGAAGGCCATGGCAACGTCGGGAGGCTCTGCATCCAGCGTGGGACAGAGACCCCAACACACAGCTCAGCCCTACGTGGCCAAGGATGTCACCTAGGTTGTGGTCTGTTGGCTCTGCAAAGCCAAGACCTCAGAGATCCTTTGGTCCTAGCAAGGCTCTGGGTTTAGAGGTGGGCGAGGGGAAGACCCGTGTGGGTCCCAGCAGAGATGCCAAAACCAGACTCCCACCACAGGCCATACTCACCACTCTCCGGCCCTTCCAGTGGCTCAGTGTTGAGCATCATGTTGGCCAGTGATACCTTGGTCTGCGCCGGGGTCTCTGTGGGGGGAAGAAGCAGCAGGGTCAGCCAGGAGGAGGGGTCTGCGCAGCAGCACCCTGGGCACGGCCTTGTGCAGCCTCGCTGGCCCCCGCTCCAGCACGGGGCACACGGAGGTCACAGGAGCTGGGTCTGGATCTGCTTACGGTCGCACATCCAGTTCAGAAATGTTTACTGGAGGCAGCTGGTGGGATGAGTAACCCACAACCAGCTGGCTGTGCTGGAATGCGTTTGCTTCGCTCTCCCCACCCCACAGCTCTGCTGCAGTCAGGCTCATCCCCAGAGGTGGCTGCAAAGGAGCATCCTCAGGGGACTCTTTGCTTGGCCCTTGCTCACCCCACAGCCTGCAACTGGGCAGGGTTACGGAGGAGACGGATGTGGCCTCTCAGTAGCCAGTTTAGCTTTGCTCCTCTGCTCTTAGCAAGGGCAAAAGACAAATGGCTACCTCCAGGGGAACAACCAGCCCATGGTGGATCTTCTCTTGTTCTCCTGCAGCCCTTAAGCACTGTCCATGCACTGCACACCTCTCCTTGATTACCCTACACCCATCACAGCCTCATGTTCCTGTAGGAATTATCATCATAGAATCACTCGGGATTGGGAGGGACCTCGAAAGATCATCCAGTCCAATCCCCCTGCCACAGCAGGATCCCCTAGACCAAGTCACACAGGAACTCTGAGAACTGTCACTGGAAGAAGAAATCCTTTGTGGTGGGAAGGAGAACATGGTTCTCCATGGTTCCTACTGCATCCTGCTTGGCATGACTCCACCCTACTGCATCCCACCCCTTCCCAGGGCAACCTGTGGCTCATTCTCCATGGGACTGGAGAGCAGGAGGAGTTACAGCCACAGGAAGGGTTGGATCTGCCTTTTTCTGGTGTGGGTAAAGGGCAACAGTCCTACCCAACGTCCAGGCCACAGTTTGTTGGGCAAATGTGGTGTCGTCACTCCCTATCCAGTTCCTCCCCATTTGCTGTGTGGGAAAAGCAGCTTCCCTGGGTGTTGAGCGCTCCAGCTCAGCACCTGCAGATGGTGCTTCTACACGGCCATGGCTTTTCTCAACATTCTTGTGGGCATGTTTATTGCTCGTGAAGGTTAAGAGGCTCCAGACCTGAGCCAAACCCACTGAAGCCGGTGGAAAGGCTCTCCATGGGCACTGAGATTGGCTCTGGAGTGCCAGAAGCAGCCAGATGCAGCGCTGGCAGGACCAGTGCAGAAGCAACCCAGCCAAGTCACCTCTGTGCCAAGCTATAAAGAAATGAGTTGGCTGTCCTATGTACTTGCATCATGCCAAAGGGTTTGGTGAGGTTTCCATGACACCTGGGCACGTGGAGCCTGGGTCATGCCAAGGGGTTTGGTGAGGTTTCCATGGCACCTGGGCACGTGGAGCTTGGGTCATGCCAAGGGGTTTGGTGAGGTTTCCATGGCACCTGGGCACGTGGAGCCTGGGTCATGCCAAGGGGTTTGGT
Organism: Phoeniculus purpureus; assembly: GCA_028565055.1. Taxonomy (NCBI): domain Eukaryota; kingdom Metazoa; phylum Chordata; class Aves; order Bucerotiformes; family Phoeniculidae; genus Phoeniculus; species Phoeniculus purpureus. The sequence continues at coordinate 1,799,253 of JAOXOE010000602.1, forward strand.
GAGGTTTCCATGGCACCTGCGCACATGGAGCTTGGGTCATGCCAAGGGGTTTGGTGAGGTTTCTGTGGCACCCGGGCACATAGAGCTTGGACCCCCAAAGGACTGAACCCTCCAATAAATCTCTTGGTGGGTTTCTTGGACACTGTAGCATCGAATCAGAGAACTGCTTAAGCTGGAAAAGACTATGAAGCTCATCGAGTCCAACCATTAACACAACTGTTCCCAGGCCACTGCTAAACCCTGTCCCTGAGCTCCAGATGTCCACGAGCTTTCAGGAGATGGTTTTGTGGTTAGGGGCTGTAAGTCAGAGAGTTGGATTTGATCTTGAAGGTCCCTTCTGATCTTGATGACGACGATTCTATGACTTCAAAACACATCCAGGGATGTGCAGAGTAGATTGGTGGCTGTGGAAAAGGCTGTGCTCAGGCTGCAGTGAGGCTGGACCGGATTTACCTGGTGTTAACCCCGTGTAACTCTTGTTATTAATCACAGCAGTGCCTGCTGGACCCCACGAGAGCCTCCAAGAAGACCAACCCTGCCCTGGGACTGGGTTTCATTTTCTCCCTCAATCTGTGTCGGTTTAACACCCACAAAGTGTCACCTTGCTTTTGCCAAACAAACACATTCTCAACATGTCACAAGTGGCCCCTGCAGCTCTGCAGGATGCCAGACGTTCAGGGAACCCTGCACATATTGATCAACATTCACGGGGTCACCTCTCAGTCTCTGTTTCCCTAAGCTCAAGAGCCCCAGCAACCTCAGCCTCTAATCATCAGGGAGATGATCCCCTCCCCTCCATCATCTCTGTGGCTCTGTGCTGGGCTCTCTCCAGCAGCTCTGTGTCCTTCTGGGACTGAGGGGCCCAGCACTGGACACAAGATTCCAGCTGTGGTCTCAGCAGGGCAGAGCAGAGGGGGAGGAGAACCTCTCTTGAACTACTAACCACCCCCAACCTGATCCACCCCAGGATGCCATTGGCTTTCTTGGCCACCAGGCCTCATTGCTGGCTCCTGGCCATCCTGCTGCCCAGCAGGACTCCCAGGTCCCTTTCTCCTCCACTGCTCTCCAACAGGTCATTCCCCAACCTGTACTGATAGTGTGTTCAGTAAACAGATCAATACGGTGCAGAATAAGACATCTAATCGATCTGGACAGAAAAGAAGGAGGAATCACTACTGATTGCACCCAGCCAGCTCCTTGTGCCTTCGTTCAGGTCCTTCCAACCCCTAATGGTTCTATGAGTCTGTGATTCTATGAGTCTATGAAGTCTATGATCTTCTCCCATCCCTTCCATAAAGAGCTGTTTTCCTGTCTTCCCCTTGCAGCACTCACCTGGTGGTACCACTGCAGTAGAGGGGTCTCCTGGAAGATGGTTTCCATCTGGAGGGGGAAAATGAAGACATTCTTCATAGAATACAAAAGCGAGAAGGCTGTGTAGCTGGAGTTCATGTCCAGCACTCTGTCATTTGTAAGTCCCTTCATGAAGAGGATGACGGGTCGGTCCTGGTAGATCCTGGCAGCAGACTCCACGGAGCAGGACACCAACGGAGTAGGCTCCAGGCGCTCTGTCGTCTCCAGAAAGATGATGCTTTTGCCGAGGTTCAAGACTTGCTCCGGTGTCAGGAGGTGCTTGGACATGGGCTCGTAGGAGAAGAAGCAGCCGGACAGCAGGGAGATCTCATACAAAATGCCTGAGACAAAGAAGAAGCAGAGGCATATCTGGATTCTCCTCAACATTCTTGCTTTCCCCGTGCCTTTGGAGTCATGCCTCAGACGTGGATGCTAAGGAGAGACAAGGAATAGCAAACATTATGCCTCTGCTACTGCTTAGCAGCCCTGGGAAGTGGTAAGATGTGGCTTTGGACATCGTAGCGTGAAGGTCATACGTCCACCCTATAGCACACAGACAGTTGAGTGAAGCTCATACCCTGCAGCATGAAGTCACTCGGTGAAGTTCATGCTTTGCTCTCCAGGAGAAGCCTGGCAAGATGTCTCATGGCACAGAGGGCAGATATTAGAAAGAGTTTCTTCACCCAAAGGGTTACCAACCTTGGAATAGGCTGCCCAGGGAGCTGATGGAGTCATGATCCCTTGAAGTCTTTGAAAGATGTAGTGCTGAGGGATGTGATTTAGCGGTGACCTGTTAGTGCTGGGTCATTGGTTGCAATTGATGGCCTTAAATTAAAGGTATCTGTGACTCTGTGAGGTGCTGAGGTCCTGCCTCCTCACCCCCAGCCAGGCATGGGGAATCACAGAACCATTCAGGTTGGAAAAGACCCTTGGGATCATTGTGTCCAACCAGCAACCCTACTCTACAAGGTCACACCTAAACCAGAGCCCCCAACACTACATCTAAGCGACTTTTAAACTCATCCAGGGATGGAGAATCAACCCCCACCCTGGGCAACCCACTCTCTCCAAGAAGAATTTCTTCCTGGTGGCCAGTCTAACCCTCCCCTGGTGAAGCTTGAAGCCCTTCCCTCTGCTTCTGTACCTAATGACCTGTGAGAAGAGCCCAGCACCAACATCTCTACCTGTCCTTTCAGATGGTTGTAGGGAGCGATGGGGTCTCCCCTTGGAACAGGGAAGGTCTTGGAGAAGAGGCAGGCAGACACAGCTGGGCAGTCAATGGGTTGGCAGAGGAGCAAAGAGGACCAAGGGAGGAAGCAGGAGTAGCAAAGTGAGAACGATCACCTTGCCCTGGGCTCAAGAAAGGAACCTCAAGGGTAGGCTGGTGCTGCAAACTGTTCCCAGGCGCTGCAGCATCACAGCACCACGGGCTGGTCCACAAGGGGAAGATGTCCAGGGCATGTGAGGACCAAAGAGTGCTGCTGGAATTATATGACCAAGGAGGCTGTGAGTACCAATGAGGGGAAGGCAATGGGATGTGCCCTTGGGATGAGCTCTTTCATAGAATCACAGAATTATTAGGGATTGGAAGGGACCTCAAAAGATCATCTAGTCCAATCCCCCTGCCACAGCAGGACCACCACATATCCAGGTGGGTTTTAAATGTCTCTAGAGAAGGAGACTCCACAACCCCCATGGGCAGCCCCTTCCAGTGCTCTGTCACCCTCACCATGAAGAAGGACCAGAGAGAGG
>JAOXOE010000602.1:1802914-1813013 GCA_028565055.1 Phoeniculus purpureus
CCTCAGGGCTACTCTCCAGCCAGTCACTGCCCAGCCTGTAGTTGTGCTTAGGATTGCCTCAACCCAGATGCAGGACCCTACACTTGGTCTTGTTGAACTCCATCATCAGGTTGGCTTGTGCCCACCTCTCCAGCCTGTCCAGGTCCCTCTGCATGGCATCCCTGCCCTCCACAGCGTGTCTTCTGGACACCATCACCTGATACCCAAATCAATCCCCACATTTAGTTCTGCTCCTTTATCCAAAGAGATCCCTGAAGCTCTCTGTCGCAGAGGCAGAGCATTTAGCCATCGACATTTGGGCTGTAGAAGTGGAAACCAGCCAAGACAGGAGCTGCTCTTGAGAGCTCCCAGCTAAGCCTCACTCACAGTGCCAGAGGGTTCTGCTCAACCCTTGTCTTCTGCAACAGAAGGGTCAACTCCCAACCGGGCTGCCCTTCCCTGCACCGCTCACAACCAACTGTTGTGTGACCTGAAGCTCTTGGCACCGTCTAGAGGAGGAACTGGGTGCTTTACCCAAACAGATGTGGCAAGTCAAGAGCCTCTGGATCGTGTCGTTCAGCTGGCCGGCGCTGGCTGGGAGTACAATCGCGTGTCCCACCGCCGTGTTGTTGATCTGGTTAGATGCAAACAGAGAAACATGGTGTTAGAGATGCAGCTTGGCTGCTGTCTTCACCTCCGAGCAGGGCTGGGTAACACACAACTCCCGGGGGTTCTCTCCCCAGCGCACTGCTAACGACTGGACCCCACCTGGATGAGCGTAATGCCCCCGGCCTCAGTTAGTGGGACCGCGGAATCACAGAATCATTCAGGTTGGAAAAGACCCTTGGGGTCATCGAGTCCAACCATCAACTCCACTCTACGAGGTCACCCCTAAACCAGACCCCCCCCAACGCTACTTCTAAGCGACTTTTAACCTCATCCAGGGGTGGGGACTCAGAGTTAAACTCCGAGAAAAGGGTCAAGCTCTTGAACAAGTGCTCGTCGAGGGCTTTGGCTTTCAATCCTTGTGCATCCACTTTCCCTCAGCTGACACCCCCTTCCCACCCTTTGAGTGTCAGTCAGAACTTTCTTGCTGTGGGGACTGTCTTTTCTTGTTTCACACCACAGCTGGCACCCCGGAGGCGATGGTCTGGCAACAGACGCATCATAACCACAGCATGGGCCGAGGTCTGGATGTCTCGCCTAACGGATGTGGCAGGGGGATTGGACTAGATGATGTTTGGAGGTCCCTTCCAATCCCTAATGGTTCTACGATTACAGATGGGGATGGGGCTGGCCAGCAAGGCATCCTCTACGCAAAGCGCTTGCAGGGCCCGTGGAAGCCGAGTGCTACCTGTGTGATGAACTGAATTACGTTAAGGGGGACTCGGTCTCAAAAGCCGCTTGGTGAGCGTGACGCCGCAGCTTGCTGAACCCTGAAGAACAGCAAGCAGCTGGATAACGCTTATCGGACACCGCACTACGCTCGTCGGACGCTACAGCTCCCAGCGCGCAAGGAGCTGAAACTGTGACGCGGGGGTGTTCGCTCTTTCTCTTACTTCTTTCGCGTTATCTTCCTAACCTCTTTCTTCTCTGGCTCTCCTGTTGCTCTTTCTACCCCTCCCCAGCCTCTCCTCCTCTCCTCTTATCAATAAAAGCGACTGGTGGAGTGGACGGCACCTCGGTTGTGTCTTAATTTCACCCCTGGGATCATCAAATGGGATCAAACGTCTGTGGGCTCCCCACTGGACCCTGACAACCTGTAGGAGCAGAGACCACCAGACCCCCCAGCAAACCTGAGAGAGCTCATGAGCAGAAATGGAAAGAAAGAACAACCCCGACCTCCAGAGCTCTGCTGAGAACCGCGTCTGGCCTGCTGGTGAGGAACACGGGCATGACCCCAGCGTCGTAGAGTTTCAGCACGGCATCGTTGAGCTGCGGGGAGGCTCTCGTGTCGCCGTTGCTGAAGAAGACAGCCACCTTCCTCATGAGGAAGCCGCTGCGGGCACGTTTGAAGGTGTTCCTGGCCACAAAAGACATGGCAGTCTCCAGGCTGCGGGGCTTTGTGGTCAGCGTCGCCTGGAAGTTTTGGATCTGCTGGAGGAGGCTTGACTTCTTCCGAGAGTCAGCGAAGCGGATCTCGGTGGTGACCTCGTTGTTGTAGGTGACCAGAGCCACCCGAGCACCTCGAGGACAGTTGCTCTCGGCGATGGTTAAGTTGTTGACCACTCTGAGCACGGTTTGCTTCATCCTGTTGAAAACATCCCTCCCGACACCCGAGGAGGTGTCGATGGCAAAGGCCAGCTCGGTGGGGAAGACGGGGCACTCCTTTGGACCTGTCAGAAACATACGTTGGGAACCAGTGGTGCCCCAAACAGTCATCAGGGGCACGAGGACCGCGTCCTCGGCAGGGTAAACCATTCACGCTGTGCATGCAGGGAGAGCAGCACTCACTCTGGCACCCACTCACGCTGGGCTCTGAAGAGCTGAAGGTGACTTACCGTAGCAGCAAGCTGTGGAGAAGACAGGGAAACCAGTTTGATCAGTGCTGTTTGTGTGGTGGGAAGGGGGTAGGAGGTAGGGAGGGGGAAGCAGCAAAGTGCTGATCTACTCACGGCATTTGTCTTTGATGTTCCGCACGAGCGCGCATTGCTTGAGAAAACAGAGCGAGAGAGAGTGGAAAAGGGGGTGGGGGGGGAAAGGAGATGTGACTCAGCCAACGCAAGAGCGCTTCAAGCCAAGAGAGAAACAACAAGACACTTACATCTCTGGATTCGCCTTTGTCACCTTTCAGGCCCTGTTTAAGAGAATGAGATAAAACTGAGAGCAGCGTGTGTGTTCAGGGTGCCCCACGAACCCATCCGGAGTCGTTGTATAAGCAGGGGCCGTGCAGAAGGGAAGGGGACGTGTTCCTGTGCGAGTGGGTCTAGAGGACCCTGCCACGGCAGGGGGATTGGACTAGATGATCTTTGGAGGTCCCTTCCAATCCCTAATGCTCTGTGATTCTGTGATGCGCTGAACACTTACCGATGGTCCAGGGTATCCAATCTCTCCTTTCTGACCAGGTGTCCCAGGATCTCCTGCATTTCCCTAGAGAGAGAAGACAAGTCCACTCCATGAACAGGACTCCCAGGAGCATGGGTCAGCACTTGAGGGGAAAGGACACGTTCATCTTGCCCGGCATTCGTGCAGAAGGTTGAAACTGAGTCATGATCCAACTTACTCTGCGGCCTCTGTTGCCTTTAGGGCCGGGGCCTCCAGCACCTCCACGGTCACCAGGTCCACCCTGGAGGGAAACACAAACGGTAGCTCTAAATCTGCACAGACCATAGGGAATGGGCTCCACTGCTTGGGAACAGAATGCAGAGCTCATGGGCTGCACCGTACCTTGGGCCCTGGGTAGCCAACGAAGCCACGTTCTCCCTGAAACAACAGAAAGGTTTGCTGGCTCCAGAAAATCTCTCCCCATCAGACTGATTCTCCAGGCCCTTCCCCAGCTTCGTTGCCCTCCTCTGCCCTCGCTCCAGCACCTCGATGTCTCCCTTGTCCTCAGGTGCCCAAACCTGGCCCCAGCACTCAAGGTGTGGCCTCACCAGTGCTGAGTACAGGGGGACAGTCACCTCCCTGCTCCTGCTGAAGTAGGGTGCCCTGGCAGTGCTGGGTTAGAGGTCAGTCTCAATAATCTTAAAGGTCTTTTCCAACCTAAACAAATCTGTGATTCTGTGGTTCTAAGGCCAAATTCAAGTGTAGAGAAGCTGGCAGAGATGCCGGCACGTTGTTTTCACCGTCCCACAGACATTCACGGGGCTCTCTAGCTACGGGTACAAAGCAAGGTGTTCTGCTTCCTCCTTGGAGAAGCTGATGCACATGGGCCAAGCCAAGCCAGAGGCAGAGGGGGAAAGTTTAAAGAGCTTTGCCTGATTTTCTCTCTCCAGGGTACACAAAGAGCTGATTTTTGTGCAGGACTTCACTTAGGCTCTGCCCTTGCCCATCTGCATCGGAGACCTTGGCTACTTCACTGCCCTTGGTAGCTCTTGCTGGTGGGTGGGCACCTACCTTTCTTCCTTTAGGACCTGGGCCACCAATTCCATCTCGTCCATCATCACCCTACAATTGGAAAGCCAAAGTCATTAATGTGCAGTCGCACACAACTAGCCTAAGCCTCCAGTGACGTCAATAGGAAGAACCTACTGATGCTGGAGGCCTTCAAGAAGCCCTTCTGGAGGTGAAATAAATGCGCCGTAGAAGCGCACTCAGTCCACATCTCCTTTATACAGACATAAAGCTGGTCTCCCTCTCTCGTACTCCACTACGGAGGATGCAGAAGTCCATAGAGGACTTCACTGCCATGAAGGACTGTGGCCCCACTTACTGCAGCAGAGGGTTCAGCCCAGCATCCTTCAAAGTGCAAGTGCATGGCCACCACACTTACCATCTCTCCTCGTGGGCCCTGCTGTCCCTCTGGCCCTTTGACGCCAGGATTTCCAGGCTCGCCCTGAAAACAGAAGCATCTGTTAGAGCGTGTGCTGCGACTGCAGGCAACAAAGACCCTTGCCCACCCCATTTGGGGGTGGTTAGCAGATCAAGAGAGGTTCTCCTCCCCCTCTACTCTGCCCCGGTGAGACCACAGCTGGAATCTAGTGTCCAGTGCTGGGCCCTTCAGTTCCAGAAGGACACGGAGCTGCTGGACTGAGCCCAGCGCAGAGCCACAGAGATGATGAAGGGAGGGGAGTGTCTCCCTGCTGAGGAAAGGCTGGATGGTGTTTGCTCCTCATGAACACTGAGAATTAAAGTTCCCAGGCTCTGGGTGGAGCAGTTGTGGAAGTGAACCAGTGTGTGTGAATCTGCAGAGATAAAACCATGTGGTGGAGAAACCCAGCCCAAACCACCTTCCATGGGGGAGAATCCATCTCATCAGGGAATCTCAGTTACTTCTGCTTCTCTCTTCAATGAATTGGGAGTCTAATGGAGTGGCCAGAGCACAGAACCACAGAACATCAGGGATTGGAAGGGACCTCGGAAGATCATCTAGTCCAATCTCCCTGCCAGAGCAGGATCCCCTAGACCAAGTCGCACAGGAACATGGCCAGGCGGGTTTTAAACATCTCCAGAGAAGGAGACTCTGCAACCTCCCAGAACAACCCCTTGCCAGGGCACTGTCACCCTCACCATGAAGAAGGTCCTTCTCATGTTGATGTGGGACCTCCGCTGTTCCAGCTCACACCCACTGCCCTGTGTCCTATCATTAGATGTCACTGAGCAGAGCCTGGCTCCATCTTCCTGACACCCACCCTTCACATATTTACAGACATTAATGGGGTCACTCCTCAGTCTCCTCCAAGCTCAGGAGACCCAGCTCCCTCAGCCTTTCCTCATCAGGGAGTACTTTTTCCAGCACACGGTTCACACTCTTCTCCCCATATCACCATCTTAAAAACCCCTTTCTACACATCTGAGCTCCAACAAGGAACCGAGGACCATAGCCTGCTGTTCTTACTCACCCAAAAGCCACAGTAAGCCACAGATCGAGCTGGGAGAACATTTGGTTGCTTCTGTCACTCCCAACAAAGGCTCTAGCATTTTGTTTTATTTAAGGGCTTCACTTTCCCTAAGATGATTCAAACCCCTATAGGGGCCCTACGTGAGTCTGCTGACATTTCTCTGCTACTTATAATCATGACGTCCTTCTCCAGTCTGCTTTTCATCTGTGCAGAGTTTCTCCCTGGCACAGAAGGAGTTTAGTTAAAGATGTCAAGGTGGAGAACTGGAGAAGCCAGAATAGTTCTTGAGCATAAGGTAAGGTGGAGGGCAACTAATTTGGTGTGACTGTGCATGTGCTGGGATGCCTGGCAGCTGAAGGCATCAAACAGCAGATGGACACAACAAAAGCAAGTAGAAAGGATCTTCTATCCTACAAGTAAGTAGATAAACAAATACAGGGGTGAGGAGAGGTGAGAGGCTTCTCTGCTTTCCCTTTACACTCCACCAGGCAAAATATGCTGCAGGTTTCAGCCACTTAAACATGGCTATTTCTAAGCTATCCTGCAGCACATACTCATATATCACCCTATTAATCACAAATCACATCCATTTGACTAATTATACCATGCAAAAGCCTATCCCACTGCTTAGTGCTTCCTTAAAGAAAGGAATTAACCCACCAGAGTCCAATGTTGTCAGTCTCCTTCTCTGGAGATGTTTATAACCACCTGGCTATGTTCCTGTGTGACTAGATCGAGGAGATCCTACTGTGGCAGGGGGATTGGACTGGATGATCTTTCAAGGTCCCTTCCAATCCCTGATGTTCTGTGACTCTGTGAAACACTTAAAGGCTGAGCTGTGGTTTCAAGGACAATCCTAGAGTCAGCTGTACTTTGAAGCTGGGGTTCCAGCTAGCCCCTTGCACACGTGTCTTTTTGTTGCTAAGCAGGTGCAGATCTGCAATCAGAATAGAACACTTGGGATGAAACGAAAGCAAATCCACCTCCTCGCATTTAAAGACAATATTGCCTTGGTAACAGGTAACACGTGTGAAGTACATGGTTAATTAAGGCTTCCAGTTCTACCAGCGACAAAACAGACGTGAAAATGAGAAGCAGCGTAGCAAAATACAGACGGTCCTTAATAGTCAGGTAGCTTAAAACACATTAGCATGCACCATTAAACAATCCAGAAAGACAACTGGGTAGGTCAGGTGGAAACAACAAACACAAGGATGAAAAGCTTAGTGGACTGGAGTGCTCTCCACGGGATGAGAAAGGGTTTGGACAGCTCATGTCCTGTTCAGCAGTGAGCGAGGAAGAGTAGGGGGATGAGAAGATCAAGTTATCTGAGGCTATTTTCAAGGAAGAAGGTAAATCCACACATTTCCAACTACCCACTGTTGTAGTCTACAGGGGTTATACAGAGATGAAGCAGACACAGGTATCAGTGATTAAGACCTTGCATTCCTGCTTCCTCACCAAGGAACTAACCTCACCTGTCCTCTTGGAAAAACCTAAGAGTTGAGCCTTTTAGATTTGGAAGAACCAAAACAGGGTCCTCTTTAGCACAACAAGTGACCACTTTGACAGCAAGAAATGGACTATGAAAACAGACACATAAATTACAGTAGACAAGAGAGAACAGCTGACACAGCAGAGCATACAGCTCACTAAAATGAAAGGTTTGGGAGAGGCCAGTGGGTTTTCCATAAATGCTAAAAGCCGGACAATGCTGTAATAAAGGAGTCTGAATATCTAACAGCAGATAGGACCTAAAACAAGAGGAGTGTCTCTCTCTCTTGTCACGTTGCCATCTACTCCAATCCCATTATACTCATAAAAGACAGATACCTGACTCACAGTTAGCAAACACAGAACTTTCCAAAGCTCTGATTAAATGGCAAGCTTTGAAAGGAAAAAATCCTCCTGTTTATGATAAAAAATACCTACTCCAAACTGGAAGAGGTGGGTTGACCTTCTTCAAAAAGTAATGGGCTTTTTAATCAGAAAATTGCCAAATTTGATTGATTTGTCATATTTATGAGAAGCATGAACACATTGCCTGACAAAGACTAACACCATGTGTATCACAGAATAAGAGAACAATTCAGGATTGGAAGTGACCTTGAAAGATCACCTAGTCCAATCCCCTCCCACAGCAGGATCTCCTAGATCCTGTCGCACAGGAACCCAGGTGGGTTTTAAACCTCTCCAGAGGAGACTCCACAACCCCCCTGGGAAGCCTGTACCAGGGCTGTGTCACCCTCACTGGGAAGAAGTTCCTTCTCATATTGATGTGGAACCTCCTCTGTTCCAGCTCACACCCATTGCCCCTTGTCCTGTCATTAGATGCCACTGAGCAGAGCCTGGCTCCATCCTCCTGACACCCACCCTTCACATACTTATAAACACTAATGGGGTCACCCCTCAGTCTCTTTTTCTCTGAGCTCGAGAGACTCAGCTCCGTCAGCCTTTCCTCATCAGGGAGATATTTCACAAATGTCCAATTTAAACTTTATTTTTAGCTTCATAAGTTGGACTAGATGATCCTTGAGATCCCTTCCAACCTGGTCTTCTATGAATCTATGAATCTCACCTGTTCTGATTTATTCTCCATCCCATTGCTGTGCTGGATTTCTGCTGTGTATTACTCTCTTTTGCCTGGGTACATTGCTGTTTCCACATCTCCTCCTGCCTTTGGCCGCAGACAGAGCACTGGAAGGGGCTGTCCAGGGGTGTTGTGGAGTCTCCTTCCTTCTCTGGAGAGGTTTAAAACCCGCCTGGATATCTTCCTGTGTGACTTGGTCTAGATCATCCTGCTGTGACAGGTGGTTGGACTGGATGATCTTTCGAGGTCCCTTCCAACCCCTTATGTTCTGTGGTTCTGTGCTGCCCATTTAAGCCTCATGTATGTCCTGTGTTTCCTGACACATCTGCATGTTCAGAGGAGGGCTGTGGGGCTCACAGGAAAGAGGGCAGCAGCCCATCTCCTGCCTCCTGTTGAAAGCAGAGCTGTGTCATGAAAACAAGGTGGTGAGGAACTGGGATGCAGGCTGGCTGTGTCTCTGAGGCAGCGTGGCCGAGCTGTTTGTGGATGGGAGCGACTGGGAGGTCCAAAGCACTGGAGCTTGTGTTGGAATCGCAGAAGAGTGGAACGTCACCTTTCCAAAGTCTGGAGAAGAAACTTTCTTTATGTCAGTGATTCCTAGCGTTAAACCTCTTGTTAAACAAAACAGAGCTCTTACAATAAGCTCCATGCATTTCCCCCCTTTCTTCCTGATCCTCTTTTTCCTTTGTGCCTTTTTTCACACCTTTTCAATACCTACCATTTCTCTGTTGATTTTTTTTTTCATTTGTCAAAAGATTCCTTTTCTTCCTCCACAAATCTCTTTCTTGTTTCTCCTTTTGATGTGGCTTTTCTCTGTGTTTCCCTTTCAACCCTCAGAGCTTACTTTAGTCTCCTCACTCTATTTGCTACGTGGAGGAGCGCTATTGAAAAATTAAAAGTAGATTGCATGGGAATTTCTTACTTCTCCTTTTCCTCTAGAGGCCTCTTTCCCTTCCCTCCTATTTGTATGAAGTTTACCTCATCCTCAAATGCTTCCTTCCCCTACTTCCAAATGATTTTGCTTATTTTTCCCACTTCTGCTGTGTCCTTCTGCTTCATTTTCCCCTTCGCTGACTGTCGCTCCATATTTAACGTCTCAGGTAGAGTTTGTCGTACCGCTCAGATTACCTGGTTGTGGGTAAATAGTGGGATCTGTCTCTCAGCTTTGCTGACAAACAGTGACTTTCTGACTGCATCTACGCTGGCTTCTTGTCCTTTTCTTTCCCTATTACAGGCTCAGTAGTGGGCGCTGCGTTGGCAGTATTAACCGTCACAGCCACGTTATAACCACAGTCTTGTATAACCCATTACAAATCAGGTCTGTATGACATTGTAATTTAAATGGTGGTTGCTGGCAGCCTATCTCTGCTTGTCCTCCTATTATTACAACCACCAGTAGAGCTGTTCTACTGGGAAATTTCAAGTGTAGACAAAGCTTTAATCAACAGTAATACGATCCTTTAAAAATGCAACACCGATTCATTTATTTCTCATTTCTCATATGAAATTTTAATAGGTACAATCACCCTTAAGGATGTTTCAAATATTAACATTATGCACAATTACAAAACAGAACCTTCTTTTCTGTATGGAACTATCAGCATCTTTGGACTAAGTAGCTTTCTGTGCAGGCTTCAGGTTTACTATCAGTCAGAAACTTATTAACAGCTGCGTTAGCCCTAATTAAGTGCAGAGCAATGGCAGACTTTTTAATTAAATCTAATTTTCCTAAGAGGAGACTGGTGGGGGTTTTCTTCCCTGTTTCTTTCCCATCTCCATCCTTATTTACTGTGGAAAGCCTGCTTTAAAAGTAACTGGAACACAAGATGGGGTCACTGACATGGGGCCAAGATACAAGGATGTATAGAATCTGGCAAACTGGATCCTGGGCTGCATCAGGAGAAGTGTGGCCAGCAGGTCGAGGGAGGTGATTCTCCCCCTCTACGCGGCTTTGGTGAGACCCCACCTGGAGTACTGCATCCAGTTCTGGAGCCCTTATTCCAAGAAGGATGTGGACATGCTGGAGTGT
>JAOXOE010000602.1:1823147-1856443 GCA_028565055.1 Phoeniculus purpureus
AGCGATGAGGTCTCCCCTCAGCCTCCTCTTCCTCAAACTAAGCAGCCCCAACTCTCTCCATCTCTCCTCATCAGATTTATTCTCCAGGCCCTTAGCCAACTCTAGACATGGCACTCGGAGGATCCTCTGCAGAAGGGCTCGGGTGCAAGTGTGCCTGTGTGTGTTAACACTCTGCTCAACATTCAAAGCAGTTGTTATTCAGAGCCCTATCTGTTTCCTTCATCAACACCGGATTTACCAACATTTCCAGCCTCATTCTGCCCCAAATTTACGTCTCTTTCCTAAAGACTGCTAAGTGGGAGTAGACAACCATCGATGTTACGGTGTTTAACTTGAAAATCAGAATAACCCAGGGGGGTTGTGGAGTCTCCTCTGTGGAGATGTTTAAAACCTGCCTGGATATGTTCCCGTGTGACTGGATCTAGGCGATCCTGCTGTTTTAGGGGGATTGGACTGGATGGTCTTTAGAGGTCCCTTCCAATCCCTAATGTTCTGTGATTCTGTAATAGGGAATGCATGTGGGTACACAGCATTCAAATCATTAATTAAAATGGACTTGAATAGAATTTCCACGTCTCTGAGAGTTCCCTTCTAAAACTGTGCACATGCTGCACCTTTGCTTTTAACTAAGAAAACCCCTAGTTTATAGAAAAGGGATGGAAAATAATTTACCCATTTGGCCAACATTTACTCTAATAGCAACCCAGAGGCAGCTGGTGTTGACGGAGCCTTACCCACGGGAGGCTGCACATCTCCAAGCAGACGTTTGATTTGGTCCACGGTGAGGGTTTCGATAGGAGTCAGCAGCTTCTGCTCGAGAGTGGGGAGTTCTTGGAAGCTGGAGACTTGGAAGACATAATCAGGACTGAGGGAAACTTGCACTATCTCTTCAGGCTCCACGTTCCTTGCCACCACCATAGGTGCCACCCCAACTTGTTTGATTTGGAGGGATGGGTACTCTAAGTCATCGTCAGACTTGCGGGAGGAGAGTATGATCAAGAACTGAGGGACGCCCTCCTCTATGCGGCTCCCAGAGGGGCGGGTGAAGATGGTCTTTGCCACAAACTCAAGGGCCTCCCCCACGTTCACCTGCTGCCCACCCTGCGGTCGCAGCCGTCTCACAGCACTCTGCACCTCGTCCTTGGTGGAGTGGGCATTGAGCAGGAACTCCACGTGGGGATGCTCGCTGAACTGGACTACTGAAATCCTGGTGGTGTCAAAACCCACATCAAGGTTGTTCACTATCCTCTCAATGAGATCGCGGATGAGGTAGAACTCCTGGGCCACGTAACGGGAGCCATCGACCAGGAACACGACGTCTCTTTTCACACCCGCTGCAGGAAAGAAAGCAGCAGTCAGAAGACACATCAGGCATTGCTTGAGGAGAGCAGCTAAGATCATAATCTACATCACTGGCCCATGCTATTGACCACGGGGAAGACGCTTGTTGCCTATGAAACCTTCTCAAAGCCCAGCAGGCAGCTTTGGTTTTGACCTAGAGACCCCAGTCTGCCAGGCACATCCCCAGGCACTGCAAGAACAGCAGCTTCCAGAGGAAAAGAAGCAAGAGGAAGCCACAATAATTCCTTATGAGATCTCCACCCAAGGAAGCACATCCTGGCCATGCTCCTCAGGGCAGGTTGCCAGGCAGCTTGGAGTTGGTTTACACCTAGTATCACCCCTCTTTTTTTGGCTCTGTCCTCTAGGAAAGCTTCCATCCTATTACTGTCTCAGCTTTTGCCTCTGCAAGATGACTCCTGGCTTCCTAATACAATGGGTTTTGCAGTGGTAATTCAGGTCAGAGCCTGAATTGTCGCTGAGGAAGAAAATTAAGGTCACAGCATTCACTTCACAGGCAGATACAACATGGGCCACCTCAAGGGACTTGGCTTAGAGGTGGCTCAGCTTAATCACAATGCTCCTACCAATCCTAAGTACTGGGATCAAGATGGACTTGGAGTCTTAGCCGTGACCATCTCTGCTTTTCTTGGTTTGTGTTGCAACCATGATGTTACTAAACAACATCATATTCTGCCGACAGCTCGTGGTGCAGACACAAACATCTTCTCACCTGGGCTGGGTGATGTAAAAACCAAATCAGGGGCAAGCGCCTCTATCTCTTTCTTGGTCAGCTGGATGACTCTGTTTGAGATGTCCTGCTGCACTCTCTCCAGCTGGCCGAAGTCAGGCACAGAGATAGCAAAATCTGGGAGGAAGGAAATGGTCTGCAGCTCTGTGAGGTCGGCATTTCCAATCCCGATGCCGAAGGGCACCGTGCCACTTGTCTTCAGGACCACCGAGGGTCTCCTCACATCATCCCGGGACCGGTCAGCGGTCAGCAGAATGAGGAACTGTGGGACACCCTCTGCTATCCTGCTGCCGCTTGACACTGTGAACACGTTCTTGATGAGATAGTCGAGGGCTGCTCCGGTGTTCAGGGGAGACCCTCCCATAAGCTTCAGCTCCTGGATGGCGCTGATGAGATCCGCTTTGTCTTCATGGGTGTCAAGTAAGAACTCCGGCTGTATGACGTTGCTGTACTGCGCGACAGCAACGCGGACCTTGTCACGACCGATATCCAGGCTTTCCACAACATTTTGGACAAAGGTCTTCAACATTGGGAAGCCTCTTCTGACACCATCCGAGCCATCGATTAGAAACACCACATCCTTCTTCTCACCTCTCTCAACTACTGTTTGAGACAAGTAAGGGAAGGGGGGGGATAAGTGAGATTCTACTTAGCAGTGATTATCATTCTCCACGTACATCAAACTGATGGAGTACAAAAGCTCAGGGAGGGAAAAACAAGGGGTCAGGATGGGAGACAGGTTCCTTCTCAGATTAGGGCTGCTTCAGGAAACCACACAGGTGGACGTGCAGAACCTTCAGAACTGCTGTATGAATTTATAACTGCGGCTGTGTGATTATTAATTTGTTTTAATTCTTCACTTAATCCATTTACTCATTTACTGAGCTTGGAACAGGAACTGAGTCAAGAGCATCTAATTCATTGGTGTGTAGGTACAAGACGTGGAAACTGCTGTCGTATCCTGATAGAAATAACAAAGCAGGAGTGAAGCCAGCATGCTGCAGTGCTCCTTACTGCCTCCTGTGCCTCCACAAAAAAGGGAGGATGGAGAGAGAAGTTGAGACAAGACTTTCATTTGCTTCTTCTATTGCTGGCCCAGTGCAGGATCTCTGGGGGCAGCTGCTCTCTGTTATTTCAGGCTGTACCGTGTTTTGCACACTGCTATCAGCACCTTCTGCAGCTCTGGCAGCCAGACAAAAGCCTTTTCCATTTTTAATCTTTAAAATCCAGTTTGGATCTTAATGTTTTGCTGGATCAGAAGAAAATCCAAGTACAACAGCAGTTTCCACCATAATAATTTGAAACACCACTAGACTCTCTTGCCCCAATTACCAACGGAGGGAACCACGTAAGTGGTGTCTTTCAGCCTCTGGGAAACCCCAGAGGTCCCTGTACCTGTTGGCTGAAGCTGGATGGTTTTCAACAGGTTGACTATATTTGGCTGGAGCTCTGAAATCCGAGAGAGGGAGTCGACGGTCAGAATGAATTGCGGGGCGTAGACGATCCTTTCCAGCTCTATGGGATCGGCGTTTTTGGCTTTGAGAGCAAAGGTCACAACTCCAGCTTGTTTCAGAGCATCCGACGGTTGCTCTACATCATCGGATGATCTTCCAGCAGCAAGGAGGACCAAGAACTGAGGAACCCCTTCTTCAATCCTGCTTCCAGCTTCCTTCACAAACAGTCTCCTTATAGTTTCTTCTAGTGCAGCTCCAATGTTCAGTTGCTTCCCGGTTTTGATCTTCATCCTCTTCACTTTGTTAAGCATGTCGTTCTTAGAGGGCAGCTCGGCAAAGTCAAACTCAACTTGGATGGTGTCACTGAATTGAGCTACAGCCACTCGTGTGGCATCAGGACCCACATTCAGGTCAGAAATGACTCTGTGGACAAAGTCCCGGACGGCAGGAAAACTACCCAAGAGGTTGGCTGAGCCATCAATCAGGAATAAAATATCTTTCTTGCTTTCTAGAATAAATTCACAAATGAAAAGAGAGGAAAAGAGAACATGAAGGCATTTGTCTTCTGAAATGGCACCCTAGAATCTTCTCTGCAAACTAGCTGGGCTTCTATATGCAAAGCAAGTGAAGTTCATTTACCACAGTATTCAGAGGCTACAGGATTAAACAGTGCTTGTGACTTGTTATCTGAGGAGGAAGGGGAAGCAAGGGTACTTCTATCGTAAGACTCAAAAACACAGGCGTCGTATCACGTATTGTAGCACATCGTCACAGTCATACCATAAATTCATACGAGGTCGGTAATGGTCCAGCAACGTGCCAAAGTGTGGAGTATGACAGCAGTTGAGGGTTGGGGTTTTCCCTACTTAAAGGCTCAGGAGATAACAAATGGCCACTAGCTCATATGCACATGAAGCACTTTCTGCATTCCCTTACAGACCTTTCCCCAGCTGCATCACAAGAAGCATCTCATCTTTGGGATGAGAAAAAGCCTTTTACCTGTTTCCATTTGATGCCCTTTTCACCTCAATGAATATCCAAGGCAAAACTGTGAACAGGCTGCCTAGAGAGGGAGTTGAGTCGCCATCCCTGACGTTGTGGAATCTCCCTCTCAGGAGATGTTTAAAACCCTCCTGAACATGTTCCTGTGTGACTTGATCTAGGGGATCCTGCTGTGGTGGGAGGATTGGACTAGATGGTCTTTTGAGGTCCCTCCCAATCCCTAATGTTCTGTGATTCTGTGTTCAAAAGCCTCATAGATGTGGCGTTAGAGAACACAGTGTAGTGTTGAGTCTAATAGTGGGCTTTGTAAAGCAGGGTATATGGTTGGACTTGATGATCTTAAAGGTCTTTTCCAACCTTAGTGATTCCATGATTCTATGAATTAGTGAGCAAATAGCTGTTTGATTATGTTTACAGCAGCCAACAGCTTTCAGGTTTAATGCTGGAGGATAATTTGGGGTCAAATTCAGCCTCTGTGACAGCCTGATAGCAGTACTTTTACACAGTGGCTCTGAGCAAGGATTTGGCCACTGTACCTGGCTAGACCTCTGCTCAACTTGCTCTAGGTGATTCTGCTCTGGCAGAGGGACTGGACTAGATGATGTTTTGACGTCCCTTCCAACCCTAACGTTCTGTGATTTCTGGCACAACTTTAACCTCCCCACACCAGTCCTTCTGGCCAAAAGCACATGTTCCTGTTGCCCAGGCTAGTGTAGACAACGCATTTACAGGTTGTGACACTATTATGGCAACAGAACAGGAACATCTGAGTAAGTGATTATGGGCAAAGCCTTGCTTAGGTCTCCCTTCAGTCCTGACCTGCCAAAAGACTTCAAACTGCACTGTGTTTAAAGTGTGCTAGCAATGCCTTGAGCAAAACGAAGAGCCGCCAGTGTCAAACCAAAGACTGACTGTTAAGCACAGCCTTCACTACTTTGAGGACTTGGAGGGGTCCCGTGGACAGCTGCGAAGGTTAACACTGGGAACAAACAGTCAAGAGAAACAGGATTAACTCATGCAGTCAACACAAAGGAAGATATTACCTGTTGGGGCGAGTGGAACCTCTTCCACACCTCCACTAACATATGTTGTTATAGGCTTATTTAACTCCTGGGGTAAAGCTGCCAGAGCACTGAAATCATCCATAAAATACACCATTCTTGGATTAAAGGCAATCTGTTCAAGCTCTGCCTGATCCGCACTCCTAACTCCAACAGCAAAGGTCAGCACTCCGGCCCGAGCTAATTCGTTGGACACTTGCAGGAAGGGATCAGCAGACCTCCCTGCCGTCACCAGGACTAGGACCTGCGGCACTTGGTCATCTATTCTGCTCCCACCGGCTTCCGTGAAGTGATTGGAAAGCACAAAGTTGAGTGCAGAGCCAGTGTTCAGCACTGACCCCCCCATGGGCCTCAGCTGTCCCATACGTTGGATTATGTCTGATTTGGTTTGGTACGAGTACAGAAAGAACTCGGTTTGGGGAGTGTCGCTAAATTGCACTAAGCCAACTCGGATTTTGTCACTGCCGACATCAAGGGAGTTAACTAGGGAGGCAACAAAGTCCCGCACATAGGGGAAGTTGGCATTTCCGACGTTGAGTGATCCGTCCAAAAGAAAGATGATATCCCTTTTGGTTACTTGAACTGCGGTAGAGCACAGAAAACAACGTGAGACATCACAGAAAACATAAGCAGATTGTTGTTTCTTTCACGGGTGCGTACAGCGAGCGCTGCACACGCATGCAAACCTGGTTAGGAGAAAGGGTGGGGAAAGACAAGAGGACGTGTGTGAGCAGCACAGAGCTAACAAGGACTTGGCTGGTTACTGAATTGGGCAGGGGAGGTTTCCAGCTTCCATTGGAAAGGCTTTTTATCAATAGGGCTCAGCAGAGGTTTTCAACGGCTGCTAGTGCCCGAGTTGGATGGGCTGGGCCAGATCCTGCGCTGGCAAAAGGCGGCTTTGTTGGTTTGGGGGAGCAATGCTGCATTGTATCTACAGGCACCTAGTTTATCTGCAAGTCACAGAACATGAGGGATTGGAAAGATCTTGAAAGATCTTGAAAGATCAGCCAGTCCAGTGCCACTGCCACAGCAGGATCACCTAGATCCAGTCACACCAGAACATGTCCAGGTGGGTTTTAAGCGTCTCCACAGAAGGAGACTCCACAACCCTCCTGAGCAGCCTCTTCTAGGGCTCTGTCACCCTCACTGGGAAGAAGTTCCTTCTCAGACTGACATGGAACCTCCTATGTTCCAGCTCACACCCACTGCCCCTTGTCCTATCATTAAATGACACTGAGCAGAGCCTGGCTCCAGCCTCCTGACACCCAACCTTCATATATATACAAACATTAATGAGGTCACCCTTCAGTCTCCTTTCCTCATCAGAGACCCATCTCCCTCAGCCTTTCCTCATCAGGGACTCCCTTTATCATCTCTATGGTTCTGCGCTGGACTCTCTCCAGCAGCTCTGTGTCCCTCTGGAACTGAGGGGCCCAGAAGTGGACACATGATTCCAGAAGTGGTCTCATCAGAGTCACCAGACATTTCCTTGGGGCTTTCCAACAAAGCTTTAGAGAACATCTCTGTTTTGTGGCACCTAAAGTGTGCTCTGTTGCCCAGCTGCTGCTCCATGGGGATGCCCCTACGCATCCATACATGCAAAAAACCGCAGCCAGCCCTGTGGTGGCTTCCATGGCCACACAGTGCAGACAGCAGCAGCTGGCCCGCAGCGTGGAGTTAGGCTCCACTTGCATGGGAAAATGCTCGTGCCAAGTAACCAATCTGGTTGGTATTTTGAGTGGGTATTAAAAATAGCTTCTCCTAAGAGGCTTAAAAAGGCTGGTCCAGACGAGACTGCAGCTGCTGCATAACACAATGTTGGTGTTTGACACAGAAAATGACGTTTTGATGTCTGCAACTACAGACATCCATCTTGTGGGGTGTTAAAGAGGGAGAAATTTCCCCCTTATGGCAGTAACCCGCCAGCTCTGAGCTGCTTTATTAAGGTTAAATCCTTTCTGGGCTGTCTCTAGTGTCTGATGAGGAAAGGCTGAGGAAGCTGAGTCTCTTGAGCTTGGAGAAAAGGCGACTGAGGGGTAAACTCATGAATGTTGAGGGTGAGGGTGACAGAGCACCGGATGAGGCTGCCTAGGGAGTCTCCTTCTCTGGGGACATTTAAAACCCGCCTGGATATGTTCCTGTGCGACTGGATCTAGGTGATCCTGCTGTGGTGGTGGCATTGGACTGGATGATCTTCCAATCCCTAATATTCTGTGACTCTGTGATTCAGTGAAAAGTTGCCTTTAGAGTACAAGCATTGCTCTCTGCTTTTACAGGTTGTCTTGGCTTTCTGTATTTTTAATTACTAAATTAAGAAAATTCAATTTAATTAAGAACAATTTAATTAAGAACATTTTAATTAACATTTTAATTAAGAACATTTTAATTAAGAAAAAATGCCATTCAGGGTGAGATGATACCTTGCTGAAATATAATAGGCTGCCCAGTAGCAAAATCAATGATGTTACCCTGGCAGGGGGATTGGACTAGATGATCTTTTGAGGTCCCTTACAATCCCTAATGTTCTGTGATACTAATACTACTACGTTTATGCCTTGAGTCTGGGGTCTGATCCTGTCCCTCACGTGATAAAGCGCAGCCTGGCTGCAGGGACTCTGTCAACATCCTGGCATCAGCACCTCGATCTAGGGGATCCTGCTGTGGCAGGAGGATTGGACTGGATTGGTCCCTTCCAATCCCTAACGTTCTGTGATTCTGTGCTGTAGGATACTTGCTTATTGTGCTTGTGAATAGCTGTGAGTATGGCAGAGCAAAAGGACTGGGACAACAAGAGAGAAGCTGCATGGATGAGCTTTGAAGAATGAGGCAGTACAGGAACATTTTTAATTTACATTGGCAAATAAAAATGTCAGCTTTCGTGTGGAGCCATGCAAAACCATATTAGCAGGAGACACATTCTGACCAAAAGCTTATGAGGCGATGAATCACGTGATATTCATCTTAATTAAGGACAAGTACTGCCAAACTCTTTTCAAAATGCCTGCTCTTCATGTAAAGAATTCAACTCTGTGACTGATTTAAGGGCTTCTTCCAAGTTGCTTTTGCGCTGTGGTTTATAATTTTAAATCAACTTGGAGAAGCTCAAAAAGAAACACCCACTGAAGCCAATGGGAACCAAAATCCGCCTGGATATGTTCCTGTGCGACTTGGTCTAGGTGATCCTGCTCTGGCAGGGGGATTGAACTAGATGATCTTTTGAGGTCACTTCCAATCCCTGACGTTCTGTGATTCTGTGGCCTCACTGGGAGCAGTTTTTCTGTGCTTATATGCAGAAATACAACGTTCAAGTATGAGCTAGGACAACATTAACTCAACCTCAAGCGTCTCTACCAGGAAGAGAATCCTGAGAAATGTGGGATAAAAATCTCTACGCAGCTCTAAGGGAAACTGCCTCAAAAGACATGACCTCAGCAACTGGACTGCTCCCAAAGCCTACTGATGTCAATGGCAAGGCTGAGTAAAAAGAATCCACTGGCTTCACAGGGCTCTGGATCCTCTTCTAAACAGATTAAATTAAAATCAACACTGCGACAGCCTCCTGAGCCTCGCGGGGCTCGAGCTGATTAAACAATAAAAAAAACTGTAAATATTTTCTTAAAGTGTAAGTTTCAGTCCAACGGTGTCGGGCTGCTTTTCCCTGAACATCTCCATGAGCAAACTTGCTTATTTTCTTTACACTCGGAAGAAGCTTTTAAGCTTTCTGGAGCAAATAACCAACTAGGGATGATTTTTAAGTTGGGGAAGAGGTTACAACGTTCAGCACGTGCCCTGTTCATGAGTCACACAAACCCTAAGCAAAAGAAAGAGCCCCCACTGAACAATTTCAGTACCTAACTAGCAAAATGCATCTTCCATATCCAGGCCCTTTATAGGAAGGGGGTAAAAAAAATCACCAGGAAGCTTTAAACCAGAAAGATTTAACAACCACCAAGCTACCAAGTCCACCAACCTGCTCATGCACCTCTTACAAACCAGAGAGACAACTGTGCTGGGACTCGTGCTTCATGCTTCCCCCCCACCCTCGTCTCTCTAGATGTCGTAGACTAGGAGTTGACAAACATATAGATCGTATAAGATTATTAATTACCTGATGGTGGTTCTTGGACAATCACTCCTCCAGAGAGAGTCCGGATAGGTGACAGCACTTCAGGAAGGATGGCTTGCATGAACTGAACGCGGAAATCATTAGGGTTGAACACAAAATCTCTCTCATGGGCGATTTCTTGAAGTTCTGCCATGTCAGCGTTTTTCGACCCAATGGCTAGGATCACTATCCGATTCCTTTTCATCTCGGCAGCGGCTTGGTCGACAGCATCCCTAGACTTACCACCAGTGATGAGCACCAGCATGGGGAGCACCCCCTCCTCCATCCTGCACCCGGCAGCACTGGTGAAGAAGTTGTTCCTCACAAAGTCCAGTGCTGAGCCGGTGTTGAGCGTTGTACCGCCCATGAGCTTCATTCTCTTCACATTAGCCATCACATCCTTCCTGCTCTGGTGGGTGTTAAAGTAAAACTCTGGCTTCACCGTGTCCGCATACTGCGCCACCGCCACTTGGATCAGGTCGGGTCCAACCTCCAGCCGTTGGACAATTTTGGCAACAAAATCACGAATGGAGTTAAATGGGGTCGCCCCCAAGGCAGTGGAGCCATCTATCAGGAAGAGTATGTCCTTCTTGTTCACTTCAATAACTGCAAGTAACACATGAACATCATGTTAGCGGAAGCTTTCGCCATGCTCTGCACATCAGATCTTCGTCAACACTTCAGCAATGTTTAAGTCTGCTTGTTCCCTCAAAATACCGTTGCTCTTAACACCTTTAGAAGGGACTTTGACCTCATTAATGTTGATAAATATGTAAAGGGTGGGTACCATGAGGATGGGGCCAGGCT
Source organism: Phoeniculus purpureus (assembly GCA_028565055.1). Taxonomy (NCBI): domain Eukaryota; kingdom Metazoa; phylum Chordata; class Aves; order Bucerotiformes; family Phoeniculidae; genus Phoeniculus; species Phoeniculus purpureus. The sequence continues at coordinate 1,833,666 of JAOXOE010000602.1, forward strand.
CTGCTCAGTAGCATCCAATGATAGGACAGGGAGGCAATGGGTGTGAGCTGGAACACAGGAGGTTCCACATCAATATGAGAAGGAACTTCTTCCCAGTGAGGGTGACAGAGCCCTGGAAGGGGCTGCCCAGGGGGGTTGTGGAGTCTCTTTCTTTGGACATATTTAAGACCCACCTCAATATGTTCCTGTGCAACTGGATCTGGGTGATCCTGCTGTGGCAGGGGGATTGGATTGGATGATCTTTTGAGGACCCTTCTGATCCCTAATGTTCTATGATTCTGTGATTCCAGTAGATCTGTGATCTACTAGATTTAGATTCTTATCTACTAGATTCTTATCTAGCAGAGAGATAAGATTCTTATCTACTAGTTAAGATTCTTACCTACTAGATTCTTATCTAGCAGAGATAAGAAATCTGGTTGAACATTTCCTCCGCCGCAGAACTCAGAAGAGTTGAAGAGCTTCTAGGATTGAACTGTCTATAAACCTAATATTAAAAGCCAAAGCAAGCAGGAAAGGCAAGCAGTCGGGAAAAGCCTTGTCCCTCAGATGGCACGAGATAAAATAAGTGAAGGATGCTCCCTCTATCCCATCTCAGTCATGCCAGGGCTTGCTTTAGACTCGGAAAGATTTGGTTCACCAGAGCAATGGCACAAACGAAGAAGAGTCCCCTACGTAGGCTTTGGGTTTTCACATCCTACATTTTATTCCTGACCTAACAAAAATGGGTTATGGCTTTTCTTGGCACAGCCAGCCCAGTCGCAAACGACCTGAACTATACTCTGGTTGCCACGTCTTTAACAAAATCAGGTCCTTTAGGCAGCAACCTGTGAAGCGTTATTATTGATGATGGCACAGAAAGAGCACAGTGAGCTTCCCAGTCCCCTGACTAAGTTTGAAGGAAGATCATTAGGGAGGAAATGAATCCTGTTGTCTGGCATTGGAACCAAAACGCCACTGTATTTAACAGGCAAAAAACCCCAGCAAATGTTAACAAGACCAGTGCCATCATGATAAAATACATGACCGGCACGGGAGATAATCTAACCGGCATCCTTTAGATAACCTTCCTCACATCATCAGCTCTCACACTGAAGTTAGAAAGAAACCTCATATTACTTCCAAGCTAAGCTGGAGCATTACGGATCATTGTGTTCCGTTGGACTTCGGTACCCCGAAATCATCTAAGAACTCCTGAGATGGTGTCACTATTCAAGGTGGTAGGTCCACGACCTCCTACACCCACTGCTGCACCCAGCGCACAGCCTGTGGCAACGGAGAGCCAGCAGCATCAGCATCTCACACCCCACAGGGTAGCAAACACAGCAGGCAGTGCTCCCCAGAACTCCATCAGTTAGTGTCACGGGTGCATGCCCTGAGGTTAGGCTACTACAAGGAGCGATTTACAGCTGGAGATGACATCTACATTTCAGGCACCTGCTCTGCACTCAGACCTCAAGAGACCTGCCTCTGCCAGCACTGCACAAGCCTTTGCAAAAGCCTCTTGCTGGAAATTGTTTGACTTAGGGCTGTCGAAATGTGAGGCTTAGAACAGGCCATTGTGGTGCTGTCGGACATAAAAGGATGAGAGCCTGCACAAAGGCAGTGTGGTGGTACTGTCTCCAAGCCACAACCTCACATGAGCTGCCAGTGACCTGCAGTTGACTGTCGGGGCTACGAAAACAGTGACTCAAACCCTTTCCCAGAGCTGTCACTTCCCATACTCATCTCTTCCCAGCCAACTTCTCTTCCTTATCATTTACTTTGAGGAAACTTCCCAAATGGCTACCAAGAGCTGAAATCTCTGCTTTGCGTCACCCAGGAGAGACGTCCAAAGCCCTCCCTCAGCTTGTCAGTAGCTTGATACCCTAAAATGGAGACCCTGGGCAATTTTACTTTATATAGAAGTTTGTAGGAAGCATCAAAGGGGCTTTGCAAAGATGAGGGAGGCTGGGAAGAATCACTTCTTTCGCTACTTGTTCCTCACGCAGTTCTAAAACCCTGCAGTGTGTTTCCTTGGAGCAAAGGAATGCGAGAACTGAAACCAAAACCCCAGGAGGAGACATTCCCCCAGTGCTTATTTCAGCAGACACAATGGAGGGAAAGCATTTGAGCAAGGCTCCACACAGCTCACAGAGCCTTATCCTGAGCCCAGCAAAGCTGATGGCAAGGCTCCCAGGAATATCAAAGGATTTGGGATCAAAGCATGACATCTCTGACTCTAAAAGCTGGGAGTGTTGGAGGGTGTTAGCACTGACCCCAGCCCTGCATAGTTGCCTCCTCACTGCTGTCTCATCTCTCTTTCATGAAAAGCCTCAACTAATGTCATCATCCAGGCTCCCCTGGGAGCTAAAGGAGGGGGCAGCAGCAAGGCAGAAGGGGCTCCCCCAGGAGCTAAAGGAGAGGGCAGCAGCAAGGCAGAAGGGGCTCCCCTAGGAGCTAAAGGAGAGGGCAGCAGCAAAGCAGAAGAGGCTCCCCCAGGAGCTAAAGGAGAGGGCAGAAGCAAGGCAGAGGGCACTTAGAGGCTTCTATTCACCCCAGGAGGATTAGTGTTACCACAGGAGAGCAAAAGGGAAGTGAGGTGGCTTCAGTATTTGACAGGAGAGCTGGCACCTCAACGGGTTGGGCGTCCATTTCGGGCTGCAGTGAATCTCCCGCACCGGCTTTACACTGCAGACTGCCAAATAACTGGTGTGAATCAAGCAGAGCAGTCAAAACTCATTTCCATGGGTGCCAGGAAGAGGAAATTCATTCCCTAGAGCTCCTTTGACACAGGCTGAAGCTACCGTAGCGCCTACTACAAAGGAGCTGGCACTTGAAGGGGAAAATAGAAGGGCAGGAGAGGTTTCCCATTGACTTGCGTGGGTCCTGGAACATCCATTTTAGCTAGACATGCAGAACATCAGCCTCTTTAGCTAAATATGGTTCCTGTGGCGTGCTACAGGCAGAAGGTCTTTATGTTCTTTCCTGGAATAATCATGGTAAGGTCATAAAATGATCTTTTAGGCAAATTCCTCCCTCTGATTCGAGCCGCAGGATAGCAATCGTGTTTAGACACAGATCAGCAAAGACATCTGGAAGGCAGTTTTGGACGTCAAGAATATACATCAGGAGCTGAACGGCATGTACAGAACTCCCCACTGGCAAGGGATCTCACAAGTGTTGCTTGCATTAAGCATCCCACTTAATTAAGTGCAGCAACTCCAGCCTGGCCCTTTCCAGGGGCCTCCAAAGGAATACAACACATTGTGTCTTTCCTAAAACCTCTCTATCAGTAAATTGTACCATACGGTGAGAAACTCAATCATCTACTTGTTCCGTAAATCCAGATGTTCATTTTTCTACAGCACTCCAGCTAACACTACTCCAGAAATAACATCAACAGGGACCCAGGAGCCACAGAGCGACCTAAGCGGAGGATTGACACCTACGTTTTCATTTCCCAGGGCCTCATGGAAAGCTGTAAACTTTCTCAGCTCATGAAGGGAAATATACCTTGGCAAGGGAGCGACTTCACTTCAGAAGAGCCAAGGGCTTTCTTGCTTTTAAGCTCAACAGCACAGGAAATCCCCCCTTTTCTCCAGCGCAGCACGGTGTTTCAGTGAGGTCTGGAATCTACCGGTCTAGCAAGCCGGGAACCTCAGCTCTGTGAAACAGGGACCCACTTAACACCCCTGTTTGCTTCCCAAGTCAAATTTACTCCTTGTGACACTTTTAATTGAGATATAAACTTAAGTGACATCAATGTTTTCAGAAATGGAAGTGCTGCAGTATTTACTAGCAGAGTGCTTAAATACTCCAAAATAAGGATTATAGAAGGTTTTTCATACTCTGCTTGTGTATAAAAAACCCACAAATACCCCAAAATAAGGATTATAGAAGGTTTTGCGTGCTCTGCTTGTGTGTAAAATCCCTTAAAATACCTGAAAACAAGGATTATAGAAGGTTTTTCATATTCTGCTTGTGTGTAAAACCCCATTAATACCCCAAAACAAGGATTATATAAGATTTTTATATTCTGTTTATAAAACCCCATGCCATGCCAGTTACTGACTCAAACCCTCTCGTCTTTCAAACGATAACCCACCAAGCCAATGAGTTACTATACAGAAAGACAAGTAGCCGCAGGCTACTTGTCTTTACCATTGTTTTTCCATAACCAGGCTGAAGAGATGACTGCAGACATCACACCTAAAGCTGTTTTTAAAGCGTGCACAGCTCATTCATTCAATCATGGATTGATAGCAATGCAACAGTCTGAAAAGGGATACATACCTTCAGTCACAATGGTTGGGGCCTCTAGCAAAATGAGCCTTTGGGCCACTCCAACAAGGTTGGGCAGTAATAAATCTTGAAGAGCATCAAGGTTATTGGTATCCAGGGCAGTAAATGCGAAGCTTCCGTCAGTAGCAATCTGCTGCAGCTCTGCCCTGTCAGCATTCAGGACCCCAATGCTAAAGGAAAATATACTAGCTTGCTTCACCGCTAACAAGCCCTCTCGGATATCATCGCTAGACTCTCCACCGCTTATCAGCACTAAGATCTGAGGCACTGCTTCCTCTATCCTGCTGCCTCCCGCCTGGGTGAAGAGGTTCTCCACCACAAACTCCAGTGCCGCACCGGTGTTCGCTTCCTCGCCACCGCGGAAGCTGAGCGCCTTCACGGCATCCAGAACGTCCGCTTTTGTGGAGTAGCTGCTCAAAGCGAACTCGGTTCTGGGTTCATCGCTATACTGCACCACCCCAATGTGTATCTGCTGAGCTCCGACTCGGAGGCTTTCAATCAAATTTACAAGGAAATCACGTATGGCTTGGAAATTGACACTTCCGATGTTGTCTGATCCATCAATAAGGAAAATAAGGTCAGCGGACTCTTGAGCTTTAAAAAGAGAAATGCAAAAGGTGAAAAGCATTAAAATGGGTGGTTGACATGCGGTTCAGTACAGTGTTCTGACATGTTTCCTGGAAAACCAGTGAGAAACACGAAAATGAGACAACAAAACATATGTTCACTGATGAGGTGATGTTTGCCTCTTAGTTCTGCATTCTGATTGAATACGAGCTCCCGGCCCCGTTCCCGGTAGCGTCTGCTGCCCATGGCTTGAGCAGACGCAGGCCAGGGGCCTGCGCCTGATGGTGGGGGTCAGCAAAGAGAAAACGTGGAAAAACACAATTTTGGGAAATCTAGATCCATTCCACGAGTGGGGCCAGTGCTGCCTAAATATTTAGACAGAGTCAAAAGAAAACAAGGTGGATTTTGGTGGTGATTCACCCTGAAGGCAGCAGCCAAGGTCAGTCATATTTGTAGGAGATTTTCCTCACCAATCTTGTATATTTTTGATGGAAAAGGCCACCTTTGGCATCTGGAAAGTTTCAGCCTCTGCTGCAATTTGGCTCTCTCACTAGTTAAAAACAGCGACTGAACGTTGGCTTCTCCCACCACAAAGAGTTATTATTTGAAATGATAAATAATATTTATTTATAAATAATGGCTGTTAGAAACCATTGGGAAGGTTTGGGCTACTGTTCTTGCACTTTTCCAGAATCAAAGAACATTAGGGATTGGAAGAGACCTCGAAAGATCATCTAGTCCAACCTCCCGCCACAGCAGGATCACCAGTGGTGTTTGTGCAGCGAGCTGACCCCCACAGCTGTCAGCCTAACTACAGTCTAAGCACAAACTGGTTATTGAGGGGTTGGGTCTGTATTTCCCACATGGGCTCTGGATATTCAATCAGGGAATGCAGAATCAGGTTAAAACAGGGTGATGAAACCAGTCATGACACAATTATCCAACTCTCAGGGTTGTGACCATGCCCAGATGATCACAAGCATCTGCTGAGGATATACACACCCCCTAAACAAAGCTCTTACACTGTTGGTGAGGGGGAAGTTTGCTGAAAGACTTGATAAGCAGCCCCAAAATGGCCTGATACCTGCTCTTATTCCTTCAGCTCAGCTAATTTACCATCAGTGTCACCAAGAGCTGGGGAAAACGGGAAAGAAGATCCCAGAGCATGCCCACGTGTTTCCATGCCATTACTGTCCAACCTCGTTAGGAAATCAGATTTCAGGCTCTTTGCAGAATTTAGGAATCTCATCCCGCTCTCAACTTTTGGAAGCAGAAGGTGAAGCCAGTAGCAAACTGGCCTGTAGTTCAGCAAGGTCAGGAACAAATCAGTGGTCTTTGCTGTTAACCAGTGGTCTCAGTATCACAGAATCACAGAACCTTAGGGATTGGAAGGGACCTTGAAAGATTATCTAGTCCAATCCCACTGCCCAAGCAGAGTGACCTAGATCAAGTTGCACAGGAACATGGCCAGGTAGGTTTGAAACATCTCCAGAGAAGGAGACTCCACAGCCCTCTCTGGGCAGCCCCTGCCAGGCTCTGGCACCCTCACTGGGAAGAAGTTCCTTCTCATATTGATGCGGAACCTCCTATGTAATTTATTTTCAGTTTTTCCTGTTTAGTTTTTCTAGTAAAAGCTTTCACAACGACATCGATAGAGCTGAGATTCAAATGATGCCACAATTGCAGCTACAAAGGAGGAGGTCTCCAGGGGATCATCATTCCCCTGGGCCAACTCAAGAGCCTGCATTGGCTTGGAAAGCACCAACAGGACTCAGAATTGCAAAGAGCTCTAGGATTTATATCTCCATCATTGAGTCAAAACATAGAGGTGCTTCCAGTTGCCCTTGACCATGACATTATTTGGAGAATAAAACTTATGAGGAGAGATTGAATGAGTTGTGGTTGTTTAGTTTGAGGAAGAAGCTGAAGGGAGACCTCATCGCTCTCTACAACTATCTGAAAGGACCCTGTAGAGATGTTGGTGCTGGTGTCTTCTCACAGGTCTTTAGTGACAGAATCAGAGGGAAGGGCTTCAAGCTCCAAAAGGGGAGGTTTAGATTGGACATCAGGAAGAAATTCTTCCTGGAGAGAGTGGTCAGGCACTGGAATGGGCTGCCCAGGGTGGGGGTTGAGTCTAAAAACTCATCCCATCAAGGGTAGGATGAATTTAAAAGACGCTTAGATGTGGTGTTGGGGGATCTGGCCTAGGAGTGACCTTGTAGAGTAGGATTGATGGTTGGACTCAATGACCCCAAGGGTCTTTTCCAACCTGAATGATTCTGTGATTCTATGATTTTCATCAGGGACGTTCAGATTCTACTCCATCGTGTAAGTAAAATCTCAAGGTGGTCAGACCCAGTGCTACTTTAGACACCCTGGACAGCTTTTCTGATGAATGGTATTTCAAACCCCAGTGGGTTTGAGGTTTCCATCAAAGGGGAAACAGATATGAATCAGATGCGTTGGATAATGTGTCATCACTGTACAAACACAACTTATACTTCAGTGCGCGTTTATGGAACAAGCTGGTGCCGGAGAACAAATAAAAGCATGCTGGTTACACGACTAAGCAAGGAAGGTCAGGTGAGACAGACAGCTAAGACTTAACAAATACATCAGAGCAAACTCTAGGCTGACGCTCATACTTACATCAGTCAGCTCTGGGGGCTGCCACAGACCAACATTTTTGGTACTTTTTACTTGAAGTACTATAGGAAGGGGGTGGTTTGTACCTTGCTGGTTCATATGAAGCCTAATTTCCAGCACAGGATCCACGGCATTTTAATGCCACAAGGAGTTATCAGCTGAATAAGTTACTCCAACTCTTATGCAAATACTTGTTTGAACCACGATTTGCTTGCTATTGCCATCACTATCTAACATGCAGGACCTGCAACATCTTTCCCACACAAGTCATATGGGGCAGAACTACAATAGTAGGATGAGCTTATGTTTGAGTGGTGTGGGGGAAGGAAACGCTTGCTAAACACATCTTTCAGTAGATATGAACTATGAAGCACATGAAAGAGGGATTTCAAGCCTTTCAAGATTTTAGATAAATGCCTGTGGCTCCAGATGGTTCTGTAACTATGGGGTCACTTCTGACGTGCCCACACAGGTACCACAGACGCCCATTGATTTCAACAGGGAAGCACTAAGGACCTTAATGGTGACGATGCCAAACAGTCACCCCAACCTGCTGACAGCACTGTAGTAACATTCATTTTCCACATAGATTGCCATAACTTTCTTAGAGTTGGCAAAACCTTTGTCATCTTCCTGGGGCATCTGCTTTTCTTCCCTGTGGCTGCGACATCATCTGGGCATTTGCCCTGTCATGCGCTTTGCACGATGAAAACACAAGTGAGCACAGCCTGTTGGTGATGCTCAGTGCCATGCAGTGATGGAGAGCACCCAGTGGGGCTGGCGTGAGGGTTAATCAGGCAAGACAACACATGGGGATTAATGGTACGCTGCCTCATCACACTGCTGTCGCCTTACATCACCCCACAAGCTGCTGACCTTCAGATGGAGTCTCAGGAATAAAAAGAAAGGTTTGATCTCTGGGACTTCTGTTTTGAAACACAGCAAAGCTTCTCAGAAGGCCCTTTCCATGCTGAAATTCCATAGACAGAGGAGGGATACGGGAAGTTTGTCTTATTTTTCTTCAGTCAGCACAGATCCGTTGAAGCCAACATGGTTTGCAGAGAGGTTTCAGTTATGGGAAAGGTTAAGGGCTCAGGTAGTGGAAGCCATCAGCTTGTAAAGAAGGCATCTGATTGGCATCGCAAAAGGGATTCTCCAACCACACACCTTCTCCAAGCAGATGAGGAAAGGGGCTCCCTTCTCTCAGAGGAGACTGCTCAGTTCTCCATGGAACTGTTCAGCTGTCTTCAGACAGAATGAGACTTTCTGGAACAGCTCACTGCCTATCTCCCCAGCTCATTGCAAGGAGACATTGCACATGGTGTCCCTGCAGGCGGCAATGATATTCTCCATCTCCAGAGGGTTTTCAAGCCACTATCATGGCTGATGTGTTCACCCCCTATACCTTTGCCCTGGCAGCAACTATGATGGGGCTATTTCGTTACTCTGTAGAGCTCCCTATGTTCACATCCCCATGTCCTGGGTGCAAAAGGGTGGCCACAACAGGCTGCTACCCACCCAAAGCTCCTGCACTACCCTCCTGGCAGCTCTGCTAGGGAGACCAACTAATTCTGCACACAACAGCACGTTCAGTAGCTACAAACACAAGGCCACACACTTCAAACCTTTGTTTTTAAACCTCTGAACATCCATCTCAGGCGTGCCCCTACAAAGGTTTCAAACAGCACAACGCCAGCAGGTACCATGCTGATGGCAGCCACCAGCAGTCAGCCATTACCTGTGATGTCTTTAACCAGTCCTTTGGCCCCAGCCTTGTCTGGAGTCATGGAGGAACGGACATTCACCACTAAATCTCCCACTATGCCGTGGAGAGCGGTAAAATTCTCTAGGTTGAAAAGGTGCGTATCAAAGGGTTCGCTTGCTATCTCCTTTAACATCCCTTCCACCGCGTCCTGCACGCCGACCGCAAACACATTTACGTGGGCCGATTTAAGGACAGATGATGGCAGAGCCACACCACCCCGGGCTTGTCCGTCTGTCAACACTATAATAACCTGGGGAACGCCTTCACTGGCTCTGCTTCCAGCAGCTTTAGTGAGGTGGTTCTCGATTAGATACTCTAATCCTTCTCCAGTCTTGGCGTCTCCCCCCACGTAAGACATGTTGGCAATATGGGATAGGACGTCTCGGGTAGAGGGGTAGGTATTTAACTGGAACTCTGTGTGGGGGCTTCCGCTGAACTGGACCAGGGCAAAGCGAAAGTCATTTCCTCCCACATCTAAAGCTTTTACAACATCATACAGAAACTCTTGAATGAGCTGGAAATGTTCCTTCCCAACGCTCCAAGAGGAATCCACTAGAAATATTATATCAGCCACGGCAATGGTTTTGACAGCTTTAAAAAAAACAGATGGGGGTTTAGGATTTTCTATCAGTCAGTACAAGCATGCCTCCTTCTCCTCCTCCTCCTTCTCCTCACCCAAACAACCGACGGCCTCTTTCACATGGTGAAAGTGAAGCTGAGCGTCCTCTTATTGCCCAAAGCAGGACAAGAAGCACTGGGTAAAAACCAGGCAGCCATCAGCACCCTGACCCCGCAGGCATTGGGGGACAGGAGGGGATAGCATGCGACCTACCCTTCCTGGGGAGGCAAGATGCTTCTCCCCTCCCAGAGCCTCACTGCATGGGTCTGGGCACCAGCCCTGAGCCAGAAAAAGACACCTGCAGCTTCATGTGTGAATCAGGGCTTGTTCGACTTCAAATCACCCATGGTCTCCTGTGCTCTGGTGTTTTTTTGCTGGCTCTGCAGCGTGCTCAAGGAAGGAAGAGCTGCCCTGTGTAAGCTGCTAGGTGCTGGTGTGAGTGCTACATGTTTTTCCTGGTGCTAACATCCCCCCATGACACCAGCCACAGTCCCAACGACGCCAGTGCCTCGTCTTCGACGAGAGCCTTTCTGCAGGCCAGCGGCAGTGCTCATCTTGCTGCAAAATGCCCTTTTACACATGCAAGGAGGGAAAATGGGTTCTGCCCTGGGTGTGCATCCCACAGCCCTGTACCCTGCAGAGCATTCTCCACAGCACTCCACCAGCCCGCGACAAGCTTGGCAAGGCACCACACGCGTTGGCCAAGGTCTAGGTCTGTAACAACCCTCAGCCAAGTGGGGACTGAGGAGCAGAAGGTAAACCACACCGTACCACGGACATGCAGGTTGAAAACTAGAAAAGGCAGATGCGCCGGCGCAAACTAGCAGCACATCTGTACAGGCGCAAGGTTGAGTGAAACAGCTCAGTCTTACCTGCTTGCTGCTGCTGAGCATGAACAGTGCAAAAGCCTGAGAGCAGGAGGAAAATCACTGCCGCAAAGGGCAAATGTCGGTATTTCCTCATGTTTGTCTTTGAGTTTTCCTCTTACTCCTTTTGTTTCAAAGCATCCAATGTGAGACCTACGAGAGAAAAACAAGGAGAGCTGAGAAATGGCGGAAGTGAAGGACAAGGCAGAAAAGCCAAACTGTGGCGTTTTCCCCAAAGCTTTTCATAGAATCGTAGAGTGTTGGAAAATACCTTCACAATCATCAAGTCCAAGCAGTAACCCAACAGTAACAAGCCCATGGCTAAACCATGCACATGAATCACAGAATCACAGAACATTAGGGATTGGAAGGGACTTAGAAAGATCATGTAGTCCAATCCCCTGCCATAGCAGGATAACCTAGATCCAGTCACACAGGAACATGGCCAGGAAGGTTTTAAACATTGCCAGAGAAAGAGACTCCACAACCCCCCTGTATGGCTTCTTCCAGGGCTCTGTCACCCTCACTAGGAAGAAGGTCCTTCTCATATTGATGTGGAACCTCCTCTGCTTCAGCTCAAACCCATTGCGCCTCGTCCTATCATTAGATGCCTCTGAGCAGAGCCTAGCTGCATCCTCTTGACACCCACCCTTCACATATTTATAAACATTCATGGGGTCACCCCTCAGGCTCCTGTAAGCTAAACAGACCCAGCTCTCTCAGCCTTTCCTCAGCAGGGAGATGTCCCACTCCCTTCCCTTCCTTAGTCTGAACTACAGGGGGATTGGACTGGATGATCTTTTGAGGTCACTTCCAACCTCTAAAGTTCTGTGATTCAGAAACATCACAACAACAGCACTTGCCCTGAACACCTCTCATCGCCTCAGCTCACCTCTGCAACTGTCTCACGCATACAAATGGAGATTTAATTCCTCCAGACCCAAGTGAGCTACACGATCCGTTGTAGAGTGAAAAGCCCTTGGACTCCCCCAAGCTCTCAAAGCTGGCACTGGAAGAGCCTGCGCTTGGCCAATCGCATTTTGGAAAGGCGCCAAGAATAATATTTTATGCGCTGGAGCCAATGATATAATTTATGGAAGTTTCTTATCTGTAATCCACCTGGCAAGGCTTCTGAAACCATGTCTGCTTCAGGAAAGCTGTGTATCTGTTGTCATAGAGATGGCCAATCTATTATTTAATCCTCATTTCCAAGCCTACAGAGCAGAAACCATCCAGGCTTTGCTCAACTGAGAAAATATCTTCCCAAAAGGGAACACAGTGATTTAATACTTTTCATTCCCCAAAAGAAGCTCTATTAGTCAAACGAGCCAAAAGTGACTCAAAGGCATCAAGCTATTAGCCAGGTCATCATAAAAAAAAAGAATAAGTTAAAAAGCAATTTTCTTATGACCATCACAGAACTTTAGGGATTGGAAGGGATCTCAAAAGATCATCCAGTCCAATCCCCCTGCCACAGCAGGATCCCCTAGATCCAGCCACACACAAACATTTTCAGGTGGGTTTTCAACATCTCCAAAGGAGACTCCACAACCTCCCTGGGCAGCCCCTTCCAGGGCTCTGTCACCCTCACCATGAAGAGGTTCCTTCTCACATTGATGTGGAACCTCCTATGTTCCAGCTAATACCCAATACCCCTTGTCCTGTCATTAGATGCCACTGAGCAGAGCCTGGCTCCATCCTCCTGACACCCACCCTTCACACATTTATCAACATTCATGGGGCCACACCTCAGTCTCCTCTTCTCCAAGCTCAAGAGACCCAGCTCCCTCAGCCTTTCCTCGTCACAGAGGTGTATCCTTACGAGTGCCATCAATCTAAAGAGTTACGACCAGCACAAGAGCTTAAAAAGACTGGGCAAAAGACTAGCTCCCTCTTTAAGGAAAGCTGTGGTGTTTCCACAGATGGGTGTCGTTGGCACATCCAGAACCAGAATCAAGTGCTAGCAATTAGGGTGAAATCAGGTGTAAACATCTGAACAGCTGATGCCTTTTCCACTGAAGAGATGTTCCTCAGGGGTATCACACACAGGATCAATGGAAAGGACAGCATCCACCTAGTTTCTTGGAACCCAGCGTGAGCTTGATGTTTCTGCTGCCTCCCTGAATGTCAAAGCTGGGTCGGGCTCTGGTCTTTCTTGGGGGGAAGGAGTTCGCAGCCTTTGCTCTTCCACATGCTCCAGATGAATTTTGTATGAAATGAGTCAGACAGAAACTTGCCTCTACATTTTCCTCCAAATGTGTGTCTAATAATAATAACAACAATAACAGGGATGGACATTGAACAGGCACCCAGGGCCAGCAGCCAGCATGCAGCACTTATTAAGACATGTCAAGTCTTCCCTCGCATAGGCAGCTCCTCAACTTATAGAGACAGAACTTCTTCCCAGTGAGGGTGACAGAGCACTGGAAGGGGCTGCCCAGGGGCGTTGTGGAGTCTCCTTCTCTGGAGATGTTTAAAACCCACCTGGACATGTTCCTGTGTGACTGGCTCTAGATGATCCTGCTGTGGCGGGGGATTGGACTGGATGATCTTCTGAAGTTCCTTCTAATCCCTAATGTTCTGTGATTCTGTGTAGCTGCCGCCCAGATGTGTCACAATCATTCATCACAAGAGTAAAAAAAATCTTCCTTGCTGGCTGGTACCCATCCACCCCTTGCAGCTGCTTCAGTCCAAGCCAGACCTCCCAAGGGGAGGGGAAAGCTGCTCTGTGGGCACAGGATTAGCCACAAACACAGAAAGGTTTGTATGTCATAGAATGACAGAAGGGTCTGGGTTGGAAGGGACCTTCATCTAGTCTATCCTCCTGCAGTGAGCAGGGACATCTACAATCACAGCAGGTTGCTCAGAGCACCAAGGTCCAGCTTGACCTGGGATGGTCCGAGGGATGGGGTTTCCACCACTTCTCTGGGGTCCCTGGGCCAGAGTCTCACAGTCTCTGCCTAGTCTGAATCTGCCCTCTAGTTTAAACCCATCACCCCTTGTCCTGTCAGAACAAGCTATGCTGAAAGGTTTGTTCAACCCCACAGGAGCATCTGCTCTCTAGGAAGAGGAGGCTTATGGACCAGCTACAAGTGATTTTGAGCTGGGCTTTCCTCACAGCATCCATCGGAAGTGAAAACACTGCTGACAACGAGGGAAAACCATGAAATAAAGTGCACGCTCTGGAAGAACGACCTGTTAAAGTGATGTACATCCTAAAAGACCCTTTTCTGAAGTGCAGGAAGTTCTGTTCTCATCCTGTTTATTAGCTGCTATCCCTCTGCACTCCCAACAGCTGGGGTGAGCAGAGCATCAAGATAAACCAGTGAGGATTAATGTCTCGCTTGCTAATCACTGACAGGAGCACTGGGGTTGTTTTGGTTTGAGCCCTGAGCAGCTAAGGAGAGACTTATGGGGCTCTTTATAGCCATGAAATGCAGTAGAATCATAGAATCACAGCATCACAAAACATTAGTCTCCAGAGGAGACTCCACAACCTCCCTGGGCAGCCCCTTCCAGTGCTCTGGCACCCTCACCAGGAAGAAGTTCCTTCTCATACTGGTGCGTAACCTCCTCTGTTCCAGCTCATGCCCGCTGCCCCTCATCCTATCACTAGATGCCACTGAGCAGAGTCTGGCTCCATCCTCCTGACACGCACCATTCATATCTTTATAAATACCATCCTGGAATATATGTTTTAGAAATGGTAAGTCCTTACTGACTTGGGGTGTAAAATCTGTGCTGGAGCTTTTGATAGAACCACTGAAAGCTGTGAAAAACTACTGAGAAACCTGACTGCTGAGTGCTGGTGTTTCAAGAGATGGTTTAGTCATTCAGGGTGGTAGGGTGGCGGCAGGAGGATTAGACTAGATGGTCTTTCGAGGTCCCTTCCAATCCCTTATGTTCTGTAAATCTTGGAAGTCTTTTTCAACCTTGATAAGTCTATTATAAGCCTGAACTCATAAGAATTAGCTCAATAGATAATTGCTTAATAATTCCAGTGCTAAAAAGTTGAACTGCTGTAGTCATCAATAATCCAAAGTCTTTATGTCTGCCTCGAGTTTATAGAGCCCGTGGCAACCTCTCAATATCACAGTATGTCCCCCATTGCATCAGAAGATAAACATCTGCGACCAATAACGGTTTTACAAGCCAATCTTTTCTACCACCAACACAATGAAGTGATTTCCTTAACTATTTTTCCCCAGCAGCTATATTTTGCTTATTGTATAGAGCCTGACATTTTCCAGACTTCATTTGATTACTATTTTGATTTGAGGGGATGTTCCTGGTTCCCCAGGATCACTTGGTTGCATCTCTTTGCTAGCTACAATAAAATCTGCACATGAGCAGACTTTTAACAAATAAAAAAAGGCATAAAACATAGAAGGCAGGAAGAAAATTACTACAACCGCTCTGCGTCGCTTTGACTTGTTTTATGAGTCTCCCAGCTGCCTCTCTGGCAGGGTTTGAGTTGGAGGGGCGTGACTACAAATGTGATGCGTGGCATGGTTTAGTGGGGATATGTTCCTGTTTGACTGGATCTAGGGTATCCTGCTGTGGCAGGGGGATTGGACTAGATGATCTTTTTGAGGTCCTTTCCAATCCCTAATGTTCTGTGATTCTATGGGTAGAGATAGATGTGTGCTACAGTAGGGAACGGGAATAATGAATGTTGGTGCAAAATACCCCTTAAATCTGAATTCAACCTCAAACAGTGATGCTCTCTATCACTTGGAGTGATCGTTGTGGTTTGAGCTGCACTCTTGCTGTTGGAGGGGTTTTCTCTGCTGTCCTTTTGGAGTTGCTTGATGACTTCCCTCCAGGCTAAAGGAGTGAGCTGGGCAGAACTGACTCTCGGGTTGGGATAATCTCAAACTAGAGATTTATTGGTGCCATCTGCTCCCATCAGCTCTCTGTCCTCATGACATGTTGCTGCTGTGGGGATGGGAGCAGCCTCTGGGAAAGGATGGAGACCCAAAGCAAGTGTGGTAGGCTGAGCCATGACTTGTGTGCCCTTCTGGGAGCAAATGGTCTGGGTTGGCCTTGGCTTTGGGCAGCTTGAGCAGCTTGTCTAGCTGGCACAGCCTAGGGACGTTTGGGATGTTTCACTGGCCCACTCCACAGTACACGTGGTCTGGTTTTCCTGCCTAGCTCTGAGATATTCTGCAAATAACATCTCTAATAAAAACCTGAAAAGCAATTGCAGCCCTTCAGCTCTCTTGGCTGGAGTTGGGTGGGTCATCTTGTATGAGGAGTAAGGTGGATCTGCACCTAGGATTCCAAAAGCTGTTCTCAAAAGGCATCAGGCAGGACCTGAGAGAGGGCAAAGCACAATCCTACAGATGGGTCAGGAGACAAGATGCTGAGAGCATCCTCTGGACCCTCTAAAGTCTGTCCCATGGGGATTTCAGGGTCAAAACAAAGGTGTCGCTGCTTCCATCTGCATTTGCTTATGGGGATCTCCCCGTGCCTTGTCACCTTGTTTCCCAGCCACACTGCTCAGCATGAAACCCCGTTGACTTGGCTGTTCTCTGCATGTCCCCAGGAGCCAGCGGTGAGCCCACGAGGCTGCAGCAAGCTTTAGTGGTGGCTTGGAAGAGGACACCAGCAGCCCAGTGATATGCAGCCCCAGCAGTGAGTTATATACCCAGCTGTGGGGCAGACAGAGAGGAGAAGCATCTCTTGGAGCTCCTGTGCAGAGCCAGCCTGGCATGTATTGCTCTCTGGAGGTCATGCGGGCTCTGATCTCTGCTGCACAAACCTGCCCTGAAACAACTCTGCACCGTTAAGAGCTCTGAGCTGCAGGAAACGGTAGCCAAAAGCCACTCCCAGCAGTGGTTTGGGCACCTAGGAGACTAAGTGCTGGAACTTTTCCATGTGGAATCTCAGAATCACAGAACATTAGGGATTGGAAGGGATCTCGAAAGATCATCCAGTCCAATCCCCCTGCCAGAGCAGGATCCCCTAGATTCAGTCGTACAGGAACATATCTAATAATGAATCTTATGAGGAAAGACTGAAAGAGCTGGGGCTCTTTAGTTTGAAGAGGCAGCTGAGAGGAGACCTCATCACTCTCTACAACTATCTGAAAAGTTGTGGAGAGGTTGGTGCTGGTCTCTTCTCACAAGCAATTAGTGATAGAACAAGAGGGAACAAGTTACAACAGGGTAGGGTTAGACTAGATATTAAGAAGAATTTTTTCACAGAAAGGGTGGTCAGGCACGGGAATGGGCTGCCCAGGGAAGTGGCTGAGTCACCATTCCTGGATGTTTAAAGATCATTTGGATGAGGCATTGAGGGATCTGGTTTAGGAGTGAACTTGTAATGTAGGGTAGCCAGTTGGACTCGATGATCCCAGGGGTCTTTTCCAACCAGAGTGATTCTGTGATATCCAGGCAGGTTTTAAATGTCTTCAGAGAAGGAGATTCCATAACCCCCCTGGACAGCCCGTTCCAGTGTTCCATCACCCTCACTGTGAAGAAGTTCCTTCTCATATTTGTTTGGACCCTTTTATATTCCAGCTTACACTCTTTGATAAGGGACATAAACATCTCAGGTTCCCAACCTGGCCACCATAGGACACTACATCATGCCTGGCCCTACAGCCTCCAGAAGAAGCAAGGTTATTTCTTAACGGTGGGGGTGGTGAGACAGTGGCACAGGTTGCCCAGATGTTCAAGGTCAGGCTGGATAGAGCTTTGAGCAACCTGGACTAGTGGAAGATACTTGTGTCTTGGAGTTGGAACCACATCATCTTTAAGGTCCCTTCCAACCCAAACCATTATATAATTTCTACAGACTGTGAGCTGTATAGACCAGACACTGGATTTACTGGTGGCTCCAAGTGGAGCAGTTTCAATTGGCGCCAGCTCTGGCTAAAGGGTTTCTGTCAGCACTGCTGCCATCTAGCACTTGGGAATCATAGAATCACAGAACATGAGGAATTGGGAGGACCTCTAAAGACCATCCAGTCCAATCCCCCTGCCACAGCAGGATCCCCTAGATCCAGTCACACAGGAACATGTCCAGGCGGGTTTTAAACATCTCCAGAGGAGACTCCACAACCCCCTGGGCAGCCCCTGACAGCGCTCAGTCATGCGTATGTGGGTCGAGGCTGAGCTGGCTGCTGTATGAATGACAGATGCTCTCTGTTAGTTCCTCTCTCTTCCCAAAAAGGAGATGAGAAGGGGAATAAGGGTGAGAGACTTGAGGACTGGAGAAGAAATGCAAAACATACATGCAAGTGTACTGGCCCCCAATCCCCTGATGGCAGTTATGTCTCCATTAGCGCAGCGCTGTAGGTGCAGGGGGAAGCAGAACAGGAACAGATGGGAAAATGGGTCTGGGAGCTGGATTCCAGAACCGAACACAGGAATGCACAGACTGGGATTGAAGGCAGAATGGACAGAGTTCCTTGGACGCCGTCCGTTGGAGAGGAGAGGCTGAGCCCGCGTTCCCTTAGCTTTGTGCTGAATGTGACGCCTGTGGGACAGAACACCTTGTTGGTCAGTTCAGGGTCCCCTGTCCTGTCTGCTCCTCCCTGCCAGTGCAGCCTCTGACTTTGTGCACCCTGGTGTGGCCCTCACTTAGCAGGAACCTCGGGAGCAAGTATAAGCAAGAACCTTTCTGCACCCCTCTCCTTAGTAACTGTAAACATCAAGCACCATCACCTGGAGGAGCAGACGCTGTCCACACAAGGATGCTGCAAACCCGTTTAGGGTTCTTCTCAGGGGGGCAAATGCTGAGCAGCTCTGGAGATCGTTGCTCCATGCTTGGACAGCGATCTGCTTTGGCTTAGACCACAGTTACCTCTTGGAGTGCTGTAATCAAGCAGGAATGTGTGGCTGGGAGCGAGCACATGTTGGCCTCTCAGTCTGCCAGCGCTGGTGGTTGTTGGGGCCAACAGGGAAAACACCAGGAAGAGTGAATTGGTGGGTAACTTTCCCTTTTACAACCCACCAACAGGGGCAGTTAGAAAACTCCTTGTGGGGGCTGTTATGGGTCGTTTGGGGAGCTTAGTATATTTGGGGGTTCTCTGTTTTGTCCTTACTGGTTTTAAACAGGGGTTTGGAGCCTGGAGAAATTATTTAGAAGAGCCTGTTTTCCTTTTGCCTGAGTAGTTAGTTTCCCAGTCAGAGGTCAGTCTCCAGTCTGGAGGACAGTCAGGTTGTCCAGGCTCAACACTGAAGTGCAAATCCTGAACATGTAGATGGTTTCTTTTCCGACTTACTGAGCTTGTCTGAGCACCTGAGTTTTAGTCAAAACAGCTACACTGCTACACTTCTTCCCTGCCCTGCTCCACCCCACCCTTCTACTCAACAAAAAAAATCATGCTTTCCTAGAACGATTTTTATCACAGAATCACAGAACATGAGGGATTGGAAAGGACCTCGAATGATCATCCAGTCCAATCCCCCTGCCAGAGCTGCATCCCCTAGATCCAGTCATTAGGCATTGGAACAGACCTTGAAAGATCATCCAGTTCAATCCCCCTTCCACAGCAGGATCCCCTAGATCCAGTCATTAGGGGTTGGAAGGGATGTTGGGAGATTACCCAGTCCAGTCCCCCTGCCACAGCAGGATCCCCTAGATCCAGTCGCACAGGAACATGTCCAGGCAGGTTTTATAGGTCTCCAGAGAAGGAGACTCCACAACCCCCCTGGGGCAGCCCCTGCCAGGGCTCTGTCACCCTCACCAGCAAGAAGTTTCTTCTCACATTGATGTGGAACCTCCTGTGTTCCACCTCACACCCACTGCCCCTTGTCCTGTTATTAGATACCACTGAGCAGAGCCTGGCTCCATCCTCCTGACACGAACCCTTCACATATTGATCAACATCCATGGGGTCACCCCTCAGTCCCCTGGTTTCCAAGCTCAAGAGCCCCAGCTCCCTCAGCCTTTCCTCAGCAGGGAGATGCTCCCCTCCCTCCATCATCTTTAAAACTTAAAACTCACCAAGACACTTGATACCATTAACCTCTTTGTAGCTGAATCTCCCACTGTTTTAATCTGGACATGTTACGGGAGCTCAGCAGTCACAAGAAGTCTGAGTATGTTGTCATACTTCTACTCCCTTGTCAAACTGGATGTGAGTTGTTCTGGCAGGACAGAGCTTCTAGCCGTTCCTTTTCCAGAGCTGTGTTCCTGCCTGTAGCTGGAACCATGCTTGGACACTTTGGGTACCAGTGTCTTTGCATGTCAGTCACGCATGGCTGTAAAATCTCCTCTCTTTGCCCTAAGGGAGCTATTTGCTTGTTAGTTTTTTACAAATTATGTGTTTACTACAGCTTGGAACCTCACAGCTCATGTGTTCTTTGCCTGCTGTATGTAACATGTGCAGTGCTAACGTGGAAAACAGCCTTGTAAACCGCTGATAATTTGTGAGAGTGTTGTCTGTTCATTGCTTCTCTTCCTAATGTTTCTTTTTCTTTTCTAACACAGTTGGCGACTTGTCAAACGAACTCGTAAGGCATTTTCTGATAGAGTGCACTCACAAGGGGGTGCGCTTGAAAGGATGCCCAAACGAACCCTATTTTGGTAAGTTGTGTGCATCACAGGGTCACAGAACGCTAGGGGTTGGAAGGCACCTTGAGAGATCATCCAGTCCAGTCCCCCTGCCACAGCAGGATCCCCCAGATCCAGTCACACAGGAACACATCCAAGAGAGTTTTAAACGTCTCCAGGGAAGGAGGCTCCACAACGTCTGATGTGTTCAAGTAGGCTGTCCTGACTGGGACAGTGCTGGGAAACGTGGGTGCACCAAAGTTGATTAGAAATGTTGGCTTAGGTGTCAAGAGGAGTTTTTTGAAGGGTGGATGGGAGGTGCCCTGGTCTGTAAAATATTTGAGAGCCAATATGACTGTTAAGCTTTCTTACGGTCCACCAAGTGAACTGTGCTCTTGTTACTCTTCTGTTGACAGGGAGTTTGACTGCACTGGTGTATCAGCATTCCATCACTCCGCTGGCACTGCCCTGCAAGCTTCTCATCCCAGACAGAGGTATGTTGGTTAAAGCACCGTGGGTGTATACTCAGCCCAGCTCTGCTTCGAAGTGCCGGTGTGTGAAGGCAGGTGAACATGTCACAAGTCAAGATCTAAGCAAGAATGTGCAGAATCACAGAACATTAGGGGTTGGAAGGGACCTTGAAAAAATCATCTAGTCCAATCTCCCTAGATCCTGTTCACACAGGAACATGGCCAGGCGGGTTTGAAACGTCTCCAGAGGAGACTCCACAACCTCCTGGGCAGCTCCTTCCAGTGCTCTGTGACCTTTACACTAAAGGAAGTTTCTTCTGATTTTGAGGTGGAACTGCCTGTGCTCCAACTTACATCCAGTACCCCTTGTCCTGTCACAGGGCACAAGTGAAGAGAGATTGTCTCTTTCCTCTTCACACCCAGCCCTCATGGTTGTATAGACAGTGATTATATCCCCTTACAGTCTCCTCTCCAGACTAAAAAGCCCCAGGTCTCTCAATCTCTCCTCATAAAGCGGGTGCTCTGGTCCCTTAATCATCCTCATAGCCCTCTGCTGGACTCTCTGAAGCAGATCTCTGTCCCTCTGAAACTGGGGAGCCCAGAACTGGATCCAGCACTCCAGGTGAGGTGTCACTAGGGCAGAATAGAGAGGGAAGAGAACCTCCCTTGATCTGCTGGACACACTTTTCTCAATGCACCCCAGGATGCCATTGGCCTCCTTGGCCACAAGTTCATGTGTTTGTTTTCCACAGAAGGAGAATATAAGAAACATAATCCTTCTTCCCATATAAGAAAGAAGGATTGTGGTGTCATCTTGAAGTAGATGGTCTTCTGAGGTTCCTTCCAATCCGTTATGATTCTATGATCTTCTGACTCAAAACAACAATTCATTGGTTTTATTGTGAAAACAAAGTTTTTGAGCCTAAGTGAGTGTAAAATTCAACGAGATTAATTAATTAGATAGCGCTAACGAAAAAAACCTGGAGGTTGTGATGAGGGAATACATCTGGTAGTGTTGTTTTAGGGTGCCCTGCAGCTCCCGCCATGTAGTAATGGCTGTTACGATCAAAAGGTGAAGGCTGAGCATCCCTGTTGCAGCACTGGAGGCAAAAAACCTGAGGCAGCACAAAAACCCCGTCAGTTGTTTCAGTTTCAGGTTTGAAGAGTGTTTGATGTTTCTGGCCAAGGGTTGTCCAGTTTAAAAGCTAAATGCATGCTTGTGTGTGTCGATTTGTCAGTTCAAGGCAAAACAAGACATGGACAGTGTTTTCTGTTTGCAGATCCCTTGGAAGAGATAGCAGAGACCTCTCCGCAGACTGCTGCAAACTCAGCGGCGGAGCTTCTCAAACAGGGCGCAGGTCAGTTAAACTTCGTCTTTGCGTTTGACTCTCAATACATTTAGTGTCTTAGAGGCTGGGAGAAGCCGAAGCTTAGACTAAACTGAAGGATGTTTAAAAGGAGAAGTTAAATGTAGAGTTCGATGTAGAAGTGTACAGGGCACTGTGAGGATGTGTGCTAAGGTCTTTCTGTTTCCTGCAAACAGCTCCTAAGCTCTGCAGCCCTGGGTTTGCTTTCCAGTTGTGTCTCACCTAAGACTATGAGGGTCACACAGGTTGGTTGAAGCACAAGAGTTTTTTACTTTCACAACCGATGAGCTTCAAGAAGTTACTTTCAGTCAGTGGTTGCAGAGGTCTGTGGACTTTATCTCATGTCTGAAAAAGGCAGCTGTGTGAAGTGTTCAGTAGGGTTATATTCTCAGCATAAGGATCGACAGTACCACTGGAACATTCTGACTGCCCCATCATCCTTTAAAAATCCCCATGTTAAAAACATTGCCACGGGCTTCACTTGATGCTGCAAGTTGTTAGGAAGTGTTGAGTGCTTTCCCTTGAATCACAGAACATTAGGGACTGGAAGAGACCTTGAAAGATCATCCAGTCCAGTCCCCCCGCCATAGCAGGATGCCCTAGATCCAGTCATTAGGGATTGGAAGGGACCTTGAAAGATCACCCAGTCCCATCCCCCTGCCACAGCAGGATCCCCTAGATCCAGTC
>JAOXOE010000602.1:1856543-1874870 GCA_028565055.1 Phoeniculus purpureus
TGGAAGGGACCTCAAAAGATCATCCAGTCCAATCCCCCTGCCACAGCAGGATCTCCTAGATCCAGTCACACAGGAACATGGCCAGGTGGGTTTGAAATACCTCTGGAGAAAGAGACTCCACAACCCCCCTGGACAGCCCCTTCCAGTGCTCTGTCACTCTCACCAGGATCAAGTTCCTTCTCATATTTACGTAGAACCTCCTGTGTTTGAGTTTGTAGTGACAGACAAGGGGAAGTGGCTTTAGCCTAGAAGCGGGGAGATTTAAATCGGATCTTAGGAGGAAATTGAGGGTGCTGAGGCACTGGAGCAGTTTGCCCAGGAAGGTTGTGGCTGCTCCATCCCTGACAGTGTTCAAGGCCAGGTTGGATGGGGCTGAGTGACCTGGTCTGGTGAGAGATGGCCCTGCCCATGGCAGAGGGTGGGAACTAGGTGATCTTTAAGGTCCCTTTCAACCCAAACCATTCAGTGATCTCCAGTGAGATGAGCTGATCTTGCAAAGCTAGTGTTTCACTTGCTGGGGGTTGTTTCGTGCTAGCAAAATGCCAGGTCCATGCTTAGCTCCGCAGAGTCAAGGCCTGGTGATACTGGTGGCTTTTTTAGGTATCTGGAGAAGGAAGGCTTGCGTGGACATGGTCACCCACAGAGGTGGTCTGTGAGCAGTGGGAAAAGGATGAGTTGGAACCAACCCAGGTTTAGAGAGCAAACCTGAGGCAGCTTGTTTGTGTCTCAGGTGTTTGCTCCAGGCTGTCTGAAGGCACAAGCTGTCATTACTGAGCTCAGTCCTTTTCTAAAGCCCAGAGGGGGTCTCTGCAATGATGAAAGAAGCAGATCCTGAACACCTGTCCTTTGTTACTCCCTGTCTGCTGAGAAGTGTCATTGAGGAGACATATGATAACCAAGGACTCAATCTGTCAGAAGGACACCAGAGGCAAGTTTGTGGAGACCAGCAGAGACCCATGGGTGTCAAATAGAGAAAAAATCAAGCCTAAAATCCACTTGGAAAAGGCTTCCTCATGGCTGGGAGTAGGAAAAGCAGCCCATTCCCACCAGAGAGAAACCCCAAATCAGAAACCCTGCTGGGAGTCTTCATCACTGCTCACACAAGCTGTCACAGCTGGGATTTGGGGTTTTTCTTTTCACAGAATCACAGAACCTTAGGGGTTGTAAGGGACCTCAAAAGATCAGCGAGTCCAATCCCCCCCGCCACAGCAGGATCCCCTAGATCCAGTCGCACAGGAACATGGCCAGGCGGGTTTTAAATGTCTCCAAAGAAGGAGACTCCACCACCTCCCTGGGCAGCCCCTTCCAGGGCTCTGTCACCCTCACTGGGAAGCAGTTCCTTCAGCACACCCTTGCTGACCTCACCAAGAGGACCTAATGGCAAAGCTCCCCCTCCCTTCCTCTGTCTTTCAGCCTTATTTCTTTTTTTCCCCTTTGTAGAGGCTGAAAGTGACTCTGATGGAACTTGTTAGACGTGGGCGGGCTCACGGCGGCTGTGGGTGTGTGGCCACCCTGTGGGATGTTTGCAGGCTATTTCAGACTCCCCTTTCAATAAACATCAAAACAAATAGTTATTTTCTCTTCTGTTACCTCCCAGTAACCCACTGTGCTGTGAGGCAGTCCTTCAGCATCCCAGACCGGCCCAGTTGCCTCCTGCTCAGAGGTGTTTCTGGTCTTCCATGCCAGAAGGGACGTCTTGGGCTGGAGAAAGTTTGGGCAGGCAACAGGCATGGAAAGGAAGATGCAGAGCTCAGGAGATGAGTTTTCAGGGGTAGAGATAAGAGGATGGGTGGTGCCTTTGGCTTAGCTCCATGGATGTCCAACCAAAACCCATCCCCTTCATAACTACATGGGGGTTCTAGCACTGTCCGTGCCGCCTGGAGCACCAGCCGCTGGATTTGTTTTGAGCTGCAGCTTGTTTCCAGCCCACCAACTTGCCCTAGGCTGTGTTTTGAAGCTGCAGCTTCCACAAGGCTCCCTGGTCCCTTCTGAACTTGTCTCAGTCCTTCATTCAAGATGTGAAACACCTTCCAGCTAGAAAAGACAGAGCATGTTGTTGCTTTTCTCCCCATCAGACATGACCCTGGAGGGATGGGAAGAACTGGTGAGAGGCAGCCGACAGCCTCGGCGCCGAGCAAGTGCTCCCGGGAAGGTCACCTAAGGAGAGCCTCGCCGGTCGATCCGCTCTCTAATGAGTTTCCATGTGTCCGTCTCTGCCCCGTACTGCCAGCCAGCACCATTAGTCCCATCCTCTTTCGAACGTGCTGATGGCTCCCATTGCTTCACTGCAGCGAGGTGTGGCCGCTTGCCAAGGCTCAGAGCAAGCAGCGGGCGGGAAGGTAGGATTGTTCTTCCAAATCCAAAGAGGCTGCAGAGGGGGAAGGGTGAAGACAGAATCTTTATTGCAGTCATCCACCCCCTGAATCCAGATAAAACTTGGCACTGCAACCTGGGGCAACAGGGTGGGAAGGTGAGGCATATCCCAGAGCCTGGGTACCCGCTGCCCCAGGGATGCGACAGCCTGGAGGGATGCGACAGCCTAGAGGGCTGCTCCCTGCTGATCTAATGAGTGTCTGATGCGCAGATTCAAGCTAGGAACTGGCTCCTGTACGACTGGATCTAGGTGATCCTGCTGTGGTGGGGGATCTGAACATCATTGGCTGCAATAATTGATGTTGAATAGCTGTTTTCTTGAAGCAGAGCTGTTGGGGTGGTTCCAAATGAGCTGTGCTCACACCATAACAGGATTAAACAGTTGTATTAATAGATAAAACCTGTCACGATCGCTTGCAGGCTGCTCACAGAAATAGCAGCGGTGCTGTGAAACCCTTCCCTGTCCTTGCTCTGCTCCAGCAGGATGGGGAGGATGAGAGGTCTTTGTAACACTGCCAAGATGCTGAAGGGAGAAAGAATGCCATCCAAACCCAAGGATGTCTCATGACTCTGAGATGATTGCAGGGGGATGGTGGAAGAGGCAGAGGTACCCGTGAAATTGCCTCTTCCAGCACTGAGGGCTTCTCCAGGGTCAGCAGCAACGTGTTTGCTGCTGCCTTGTCTGTTGGAGCTGCCCTGCTTTTGTTCTGTTCTTGTGAATAAGGGTCTTGTGTTCTCGCTGCCTGTGACTTGGAAATGGGCTGGAGCTGCTGGTGGATGCTCCTGGGCTGGCTCCACCCAGCTTTTGGAAACTGGTGTTTTGGTGTGACCCTATGATGATGGGGGCCAAAACACCCATCAGTGTTGTCTGTGGAGTAAAGCTGGAGTTGGCACCATCGTAAGTAAACTCGCCTCCCAAGCATCAGTCCTGGCCTGTATCAGCAGGAGCAGGGAGGTGATCACTCCCCTCTACTCAGTTTTGATGAGGTCAACCCTCGAGTCCTGTGTCCGGTTTTTGGCCCCTCACTACAATAAGGGTGTTGAAGGGCTGGAATGGCAACAGGAAAGGATTTGGAACAGGTGTCATGTGAGGAAGAGACTGTTGGGGTTTTTACCTTGCTTTGGCTAAGAAGGAGATCGCAGAACCACAGAACATTAGGGACTGGAAAGGACCTCAAAAGATCATCTGGTCCAATCCCCTCACAACAGCAGGATCCCCTAGATCAAATTGCACAGGAACATGTCCAGGTGGGAGATGCCAGGCTGGAAATGAAGATGGGGAATGAGAATGCTGGCTGGTCTCACTGGGTTGGCATTTGCTATATTTTGAAGCAACTGAATAGTATCTTCATCCATTGGTTTTGTTGGACTCTGCTTGTGAGTTTACTTCCAGTTTTCAGGGAAAAAATGCTGTTAAAAGGACAGCTGGAGGCGCTCCAGGCCATTTGTCCCTATATATCAGCTCACAGTTGTCTTACAAAAGACTACAAAGAGCTGCAGAGATAAGAGCTCATGTGAATGTTATTTTTAAAGAGCGTCTAGAAGGACTTGTTTCTCTTTAATGATACCCCAGGAACCCCATTTTTCTGCTGTCTGGCAACAGAGGAGGTTCCACATCAATCTGAGAAGGAACTTCTTCATGATGAGGATGACAGAGCCCTGGAAGAGGCTGCCCAGGGAGGGTTATAGAGTCTCCTTCTCTGAGGATGTTCTAGCTCACACCCATTGCCCCTTGTCCTGTCGTTAGATGCCCCTGAGCAGAGCCTGGCTCCATCCTCATCCATTCTTGGTTTCCCAGGAGAGTCTAAGCCATTCTATCCCCTTTTGCTACTGAGGTGCTTGCACCCCCAACCCTGCACATAAGGTTCAATTGAGCCTCCAGCTAATAGGAAACACATCCCTTGCCTTATCCTTTGTGTTCCTGCTCCTGGCTTCCACCCCACCCACATGTGGTCACCACTGATGGTGGTGAACTTCACACAACATCATCTGGCCCTACAGCATGTGATAGTGTCCGTCTGAGTGGCTCTGGGTTGTTTTGTTGGTTGTTTCTTTTCATTTGCATGAGTTCATAAGATTTTGGGAGCTTTTATTCATGACTTGGGGGGGTGGTTGTGGAGTAATCTTCTCTGGAGATGCTTAAAACCTGCCTGGACATGTTCCTGTGTGGCTGGATGTAGGGGATCCTGCTCTGGCAGGGGGACTGGACTGGATGATCTTTTGGGGTCCCTTCCGATCCCTAATGTTCTGTGATATGGGAAAGAGCTCTAGGCAGGTGGGTTTAATTGTCCTCGAAGCTGGGAGCTGGTGGTTGCCAGGTCCAAGCTAGCACAAAATTCAACAAATTGCTTTAGAAGAGGGGGAAAAAAGTTTTTCTTCCCCCACTGAGCTGGGGTGGGAGAGGTTCCCCAAAGAGGTGCCGTTCCCAGGCCAGCATCGTACTTGACATTCATTCTGTGGACCCGAGACATTTCCCACGCGCTGGTTTTCTGGCTGGACCAGCACTTTTGGGGAGTTTGGCACCGCTGAGCGCTCGGGTTTTACACTTTGATTGTGGAGCAGCCCACATCTTCCCCGTTTTATGCAACCTCCTCGGCCCTTTGGAGGGGAAAGTGTTCGGGTCTGGGCAGCACACAACACAGCGCTGGAGTTCCTGGCATGGATGTAGGGCCAAGCACTGGAACAGGGGCTCGTTGTGATGCTAATGAGCATCTATTGACCCTGTTTGGATGCAGTGGGGCGAGCTGGACTCTCAAATGTGCTTATGTAAGGACCAGCCCTGCCTCCTGCCAGTAAACTAATTGCTTTTGCTGGGACCACATCTCGGGGGCTGGAAGAGGAGCTGGAAATCAATTTCTGGCTTCCAGCAGAGCTTGTGCATTCCTGATACCCCAGCTCAGCGCTGCATCTGGAGTCATCACCTTCCCTGGACAAAGTTTGGGTTCAAAAATCCTCTTCTGGCTCTGTTCATGGAATTTAACCTAATCTTTAATTCGAGTGATTTACTGGGGTGGAAAATTCCCTGCACCCGTGGACCAGCACAGGACTGAGCAGCAGGGAGGCTGGTCCTGCCAGGGAGAAGAGTTTCTGGCTTTGATCTTGTCTTACTCCCTGTTCAGGTACCTTCTTGGGATGATGGGGGGGAAGTGCAGTTAGTGTTGATGTTTGCTCTGAGAAAGATTTTTCGAGGTCCCTTCCAATCCCTAATGCTCTGTGATTCTGTGAAAGATGATAAATGGGTTTCTTTTCACATCCAAGGTCCAGGGTGTTCTGGCCTAGAGACACGAGGAGAGTTTTACTGAGCAAGAGACCAGCTCTGGGAGCTGGATTCTCGCAGTATTTATCCCTTGGGGGATGCAGTGTGTTTAACATCTTCCTTAAAACCCTGTCAGACTGTCTCTTTCTTGCTGACTGTAAGTGAAGGGAGCACCAGTGTCCTGCTTAAACTGGTTAGTCAACACGGGTGACCAGTCTCTGGTGCAGCTGTGGTGGTGGGGGAAGCCACATGCTCTTGATTTTTATCCTTACAAAGCCTTTTGTGGGGGTGGAAATGAGTTTAAGGAGATCAGACACAGAAGGAAGAGCCAGAGGGGGTGAGAGTGTGGGGTTGTGGTGGGCCAGAGCCCACCATGAGGGAGCCAGTTGCCCTGGGAGTGCAGGCACAGCCGCTCCTGGCAATGCTCAGCGCCTGTGCCACTAGCCCAGGAGGCACTGGAAGGCTTCACTGGTTTGTGCACCCTGCACAAAGCGAGCAGCTGATCTGAGAGTCAACATCTCCTGTGAGCCCAGCCAGGCGGGTGAGAGCTGTAGCTGTCAGCAGCTCTGGGCAGGACCCCGGGGAAAGGCAGGGCCGCTCGCCTGGGTGACGAGGAGTCCCCGCAGTCGATAGGCATTGTGCCAGCCCTGCTTGCCGCCCATCTCCGTGGGCAGGTTCACCCGGCAGACCGGCTGCAGTGCTGTCAGGAGCCGGCCGTGCTGCCCGCAGCTCTACTTCTGCCCCATTTATATGGGCAGCTGCGGAGGTGGGGCTGAGCGCTTGCCCTCCGTCAGCATACCAGGGGACCACAGAGCAAGCACTCAGGGCACAGAGAGTAACGGGACCGACTTGTGGCCAGGACGAGATGGGGAGGAAGCTGGACCTCTCCAAGCTCACCGACGAAGAGGCCAAGCACGTCTGGGAAGTTGTTCAACGGGACTTCGACCTGCGGAAGAAAGAAGAGGAGCGACTTGAGTGAGTATCGACTTGGTTTTCCTTGAGGTTGGCTATGGGCAAGCTGTGGCCTCTGATCCCTCTGTGTCCCGCTGTGTACAGGTTGTAGGAATGAGGCAACGCATGGTGGACAAGGAGGGAGAGTGGTGGTTAAAGTTAAACCTGGAGGTGGGTGGATTTACGTTATCGGCGGTATGGTGACGCATTGGGGCTGCAGAGGTGCAAACTGGCTCTGTGCCATCAGCAGCGATGCAGAGCGGTGTCATGACGGTGTTTTATGGGCACAAACACCTGCCCGCCCTGCTCGGGAAATGTCTGTGGCTCTCGTGGGGAGACCTTTCCTTTGGAGCAAATCTTGTGCTGTGCTGCTTGCTCTGGGTGATCCTGCTCCGGCAGAGGGATTGGACTATAGATGATCTTTGAAGGTCCCTTCCAATCCCTAATGTTCTGTGATTCTGTGCGTCACGTGAAGTTTAGAGGAGGTGGAGTGTTTGGTGGGTCCTGGGAGGCCACAGAATCCTTAGAAAACCTGGAAAAATAAGTGTGAGGGGCACTAAACTTGCTGTGATAACCTTAAACACATGCCACAGGGGTCTGCACTGTCCTGGGAAAGCTTTAAGGGTCATGGAAGATGGAGTGGAACATCTCCGTGATGAGGAAACGTGCAGGGAGCTGGGGCTCTGGAGCTTGGAGAAAAGCAGACTGAGGGGTGACCTCGTTAATGTTGATCAATATGTGAAGGGCGGGTGTCAGGAGGATGGTGCCAGGCTCTGCTCAGTGGCATCTCATGATAGGACATGGAGCAGTGGCTGTGAGCTGGAACACAGGACGTTCCACATGAATATGAGAAGGAACTTCTGTGGTGAGGGTGACAGAGCCCTGGAAGGGGGTTTTCAGGGGGGTTGTGGAGTCTCTGTCTCTGGAGACGTTTTAAAACATGCCTGGATATGTTTCTGTGTGACTGGATCTAGGGGATCCTGCTGTGGCAGGCAGATTGGACTGGCTGATCTTTCGAGGTCCCTTCCCATGCCTAACGTTCTGTGATTCTGTGAAAAGATTGGAAATCACTGGAGAGGCAGCTGGATGTGTCTTTGAAGTCCTCATAAACAGGGCATTTGATAATTGTGCTGTTTATAAAAAATGCTCAGTCAGATCAGATTAATTCTGAGTGTGGGAATCTGGCTGGAGGGGTTTAGGCTTTGATCATTAACTGCATCAGGCGTTGAACTGGATCGCTTCAAGAAGCTGCAGCATCCCCTGTTCAAGATCTGGCTGAGCCCTCATTACTGTCTCAACAGGATGGGTTTGGGTAGAGCCCCTGTACCCTCCCAGCTCTGAATCACAGAACATTAGGGATTGGAAGGGACCTTGAAAGATCATCCAGTGCAATGCCCCTGCCACAGCAGGATCTCTGTAAACTGGAGCTGATGCTGGTGGTATGGTGATGCCTGGTGGACCAGGAGCTTCCAGATTCAAAAGGGAAGGTGAGGGGTGAACGCTATCCTCCTTCTTTTGGGATCTTTGCAGCGGGGCTGATGAAGCATTCCTCCAGCTCTTGCTGTCCAGGGTTTCCACACCAGGCTGTGTGTAGCCTCTTTGCCTACCCTCTCAGCCACAAGTTCTCAGTCATGGGGTTGGTTTTTTTCCACCTCCTGATTATCGTTTTTGCCGGAGGAAACCCGGCTTGTGTAGGAGGCAGAGATAATTCGGTATCATCATCTACTGCCTTCCTCTTTGGGCAGGATGGGGAACAGACAAGGGTGTTTAGAGCAGAATTATCACCCTGGAAAGGGTGACTGTCTCCCTTGTGATGGTTCTGCCTGAGGAAGGAGGTGGGGACATCACTGTGCCCTGCAGCAAAGCACTGGGCGAGGTGCATTCCTGACGTTCTTGACCTTGGTGCCAGACTGGTTTGTCTGGGTCTGCTCTGATGCCCAGGAGGCTCCCAAATTGAGTGCCCTGGTATGGGAGGTGTAAGACAGGGGCAAGGTCTTCTCCCAAGCAGCTGACCCCTCTTGTCCCAGCAGTCACCAGTAGAGTTTTCTGGTTTCATGCTGGCCCACAGAGGGCTGACAATGACAGAACCACAGAATCACAGAACATTAGGGATTGGAAGGGACCTCAAAAGACCATCTAGTCCAATCCTTCTGCCACAGCAGGATCCTCCAGATCCAGTCACAGAGGAACATATCCAGGTAGGTTTTAAATGTCTCCAGAGAAGGAGACTCCACAACCCCCTGGGCAGCCCCTTCCAGGGCTCCATCACCCTCACCGGGAAGAAGGTCCTTCTCAGATTGATGTGGAACCTTCTCTGTTGCAGCTCACACTCGTTGCCCCTTGTCCTATCACTAGATGCCACTGGGCAGAGCCTGGCTCCATCTTCCTGACACCCACCTTTCACCTTTGAACAGAGCCTGGCACTGTCCAAGGGTCTAGGATAGAGCACATTACCCCAGTCCAAAGCTGGGTTGCCTCTCTCCACAGGCTCAACTAAGACCATAGAGCAGCTGTTTCTGTAATACCTGGCACAGACCAGACCACCAGTCTGAGAAGGTCTGCCAGGCTCCCGCAGGCTGTGCAAGATTTTTGTGCCTGTAGCAAGCTGGGGCTTGATGTGGGAGTTATGGGAGACCCTGCAACCCTTTACCCCACTCCTTGTACTCTGACCATCCCCGTTTGCTTTTCTATTCACTGGGCTTGTCCCGACCTGCGAGCCTTGATTATGCGTGTCTCCCCCCCCCTCCCCAAACTTGGTCTTTTTCTTCCCTTTTGGCAACTTCTCTGCATTTTCTTTTTGGCAGAAGCTGTTCACCAGCAGCAGACAAAGGCTCTAGCTGGCCAGAAACTGCCCAGCCATGCGAGGGTAATGCTTTGCCCAAGGAATTAAATAAAGGTCACGTTGTGGGGGGTCTCCCTGCTCCCTTCCATAACCCTTAGTGGCAACAACCCCTTACTTTTTGGGGGAGATGGTTCCCTATGCCTCTCCTGGAACTCAGCAAGATGGAAGATGATCTTTTGGGGTCCCTTCCAATCTCTAATGTTCTGTGGACCCTGCTGCAGCCTGGCATCCTGCTCAGGCAGGGGGATTAGACTGGATGATCCTCCAGTCCCCAATGTTCTGTGATCCCACTGTTGCTCATTTTTTCCTGCCGTGAGTACAGCAGGGAAGGAACTGACAAGAGGCAGGTGGTTCCTGCGGGTTTTAAACTGGTTTGGCTGAGACTTGTCCTTCCCTCAGCAGGTCGCACAGGCACAGAACGGGAGGTGAAGGGATCTGACCGGTCTCTGAGAACCAGAAAAAGCCGTTCAGGGAAAATTTGGATCCTATTGGTAGCAGCCTCAGCACAGGAGTGGAGAAGGAGTGCTGAGCCCAGCCCAAGGGGTTTGAGTTTGGGTTCAGCAGCCACCCAAAGTTTGCTGCTGAGCAGCAGCACTGGCTTGTATTGGCCATGGGGGTGGCCAATAGCTGAACTTAAAATGTAGAATATAAAATATTTAAAGCCCAGTTCAGGCTTGATGCTGGTTTTTGGACATCCCAGGTCCCCGGTTGCTCAAGTTGGTGTCGCCGCTGTGTGACAGCGGGCACAGCCCAGTGTTGCTGGCAGCAAACCAGTGAGAACAGCCTGCCCCGGAAAAAACCCAACACCCAGAGCTAATGGACAAACTGATTTGGTTAAACAGAGATTAGTCTGACTGACACTCCTGTCCTTCCCACCACCAGCCAAATCACCTCTCCTGTGGACATCCTGGCACCACGTGGCCACCGCTGCAGTCACACCAGCATCTGCCCAGAGCCTGCGGGGCACCAGCAGGAGCCTCGTGGTCCCTGCTCTGCTCCGCTCCTGAATGAGCCTCTAGACATGACTGCTTGTGTTTTTTGGCCCAGGCTGTCTTGTGCCTAGACAAAACCCAACCTTCTAGGACCTTCCCTACAAGCCAAATATTGCCTCAGCCATAGCCCCAAAGGCAAACATGCCTGAGGTAGTACATGGTGCAGGGAGCAAACAGAAAGCCTTTGGGGAGCACTAATGGGTCCCCACCAGTTGGCAGGAGTTTTATGTGGCTGCTGCTGGGGGTTCAGCCTTGCACAGGCACCTTCTTGCATGGGAGACCTGCTCTAGCAGCTGGGTCTGGGTAGCAAAAGTAGATCATGGTGATAGTCTGCCAGAGAAGGAGCTCGCTGGCTGCGCTTGTGTAGGACTGACGTGAGCGTGTCCTGCTGCTGCTGTCCTCTGAGCAGCCAGAACCTGGGCTGAACAGAATCATTCAGGTTGGAAAAGACCCTTGAGATCATCAAGTCAAACCAATGACCCTACTCTACCAAGTTCACCTCTAAGTGTCTGCTGAGTTTAGTGCTGAGGGGCTCTCAGAAACCCCCTTTCTGTCCTTTTTCATCCCCGATGGTTTGGTTTGGGTTTTTTAACTGAGACTTCCAGGAAGCTTTTAATTCCCATCTGGACTTCAGGCTCAGAGGTTGGGTTGGGATACAGCCAGAGACTTCAAGAAGAGCCTTTCTCCTGAGGTTCCTGGGATTGATGCTCCACATCCCATCAAGCAAACAGGACAGGTTTTGGCACCATCTAATCTTCAATTTCACGGTGGCAGGTCCTAAAGCAGAGGAATCAGCCCTCAATCTGGGGCTCTGGTTCTTGTTACAGCTGATTTAACTCGTGATATGTTATTTATTCTCTTTGCCCTCCAGCTCTTTCCGCAAAGCTGCAGGAACTCGGGACGTTCCCTGGAAAATCATTCCCAGAAACAATTGAGGCATTTGCCCCGTCAGAGTTGGCAGTGAAAGGGTAACACGAGCTCAGTCCTGTGTTTTGGGGATGTTTTCTGCAGGGAGCTGAAGTGCAAGATCGACCAGGAGAGCAGCAAGAGAGAGTTCCTGACCAGCCAGTCCCACCTCAATGAAACCCACTGCGTCCACTGCCTGCAGCCCTTCAAGTTCCTGCTGAACAGCAAGCGGCAGTGCCTGGACTGTCGCTTCTACACCTGCAAGAACTGCAGCCGCTTCAACAAGAAGGAGCAAGGCTGGGTCTGTGATCCCTGCCGCCTCTCCAGGTACTGCTCCTGTGGGGTGAACCTCGGGGCTGAGGCTTGAGAGGAGTTGTAGAACCACGGATTGGCTCAGGTTGAAAGGGACCTCAGCTCATCTGCTCCAACTCTCTGCCGTGGGCAGCGATGCCTCTCACCTAGATTCAGTTGCACAAGGCCTCATCCAGCCTGGCCTTGAACACCTCCAGGGAGGGGGCAGCCACAGCCTCTTCCAGAGTCTCCCCACCCTTGGACTTGAGGAGCTTCCTCCTAAGATCTGGTCTGAACCTGCTCTCTTTCAGTTTCAAACCATTTCCCCATGCCCTGTTGCTAGATCCCCTTGGGAAAAGTCCTTCTCCAGCCTTCCTGTCGGTTCCCTTCAGGTCTTGGGAGGTCTCCCTGGAGTCCTCTTTTCTCCAGGCTGAACAACCGATCCCCCTCAGCATTGTCTTTGTAGGAGAGATGCTTCATCCTGAACTCACAGTCAAACTCTAACTCCCTTGATGCTGCTTAGAAACCAGGCTGGGGTTTCTTTTTCATGAAGAGACGGTTTCTAGGAGAGGTTCTGGTCCCCACGAGCATTGGTTGGACTGGCTCACCTGGATGTACATCTCCTCCTTGGGCAGGATCGTGAAGATCGGGTCCCTGGAGTGGTACTACGAGCACGTGCGGTCCCGTTTCAAGAGGTTTGGAAGCGCCAAAGTGCTGCAGTCCCTCTACGGCAGACTGCAGCCTGGGCAGGGGCTCAGCTCCCCGTTTCTAGGTGAGGAGCAGCGCTGGGGGCTTTCTTGCCCTATACAGCATCATGTTGGGATGATCATCACCAACTGTATCCCATGATTTGTTTGTGTATGACTTTATATGAGGTTAGAATGATTTTATATGGTGTGTTCTCCTGTGTTAAGGTTTAACTTTCTATCAGAGACTTGAGACTATCTCAGGTTTTGAGTCTCACATCCTGGTACCTGTCCGATATCACATGAACACGCGAAAGCTGTTCGTTAATCCAGTTCTACTTACTGAGTAGCTGCTGGGTCCCATTCACGCAGACCCTGCTCTGCTCTGCCTACTGTCTTTTATGGCTTTCATACCCATCTTGAGGAGGGAAGTTTGCACCGGCACCATAGGCACGAGGTGATTCAACACATCCAAACGTTCAGCAGAAACACCAGAAAGAATGTGGAGGGTGGTGGCATTGAATCAAAAATTGTCTCCTTATGCAGTGTTGAGGAGGAGAATGCATCAGAAAGGGAAACCCAAGAGAAGACCAACCCCATCGTAGAATCATACAGTGATTAAGGTTGGAAGGGACCTTAAAGATATTTCTCCCTGTCTTTCTTCTTCTACTTTAGGTCTTCATGACAGAGTTTACAGCCTGCCAGACATCAACAGTGAGTATGGAAGGGAATTGTACCGTGTGCTTTGCAGTCACTGCATGCCCCCTGCAGCACGGGGACTACCTTGAGGTCCTCCTGTGCTTTGACCCTTTGGTTTTACTCGTTCAACCTCCTGGCCACGGTGCAGCAGGCAAAAACTATTTAAATAATAGTCATTTGGGTAGGTACTTCTGATGTGGAGCTTCTCACCCCATGTAGAATCATGACCTCCTCATCTACAGGTGTGACAACCGTGCCGGGATCTTGCTTCTCCCAGGAATGGGGTGCAGGAGCTGCCTGTACGCACTGTGTCTCTCCTCCAGGTGAATGCCAGCTCCTCGCCAGCGGTGATGTTGGGGATGACAGCGATGGTGAAGATGGTGTCCTTCGTGGAGCTGAGGCAGTGTGCTACAGCAGGGTAAGTGTTTCATTCTGAGGGTCCTTTCGCTTAGCTCCATGCCCTCAAGCTGCTGCTGGCCTGCCTTGGGTGGTGGTGGTTTTCTATGCTGGGTTCAAAACTAGGCCTTTGTCTGTGTTCTCTTTCTCTGGGATGAGTCCTCTCACAGTCTGGCTTGAAGCAGCCAAGGCAATAAAATCTCTAATACTTGTCTTCTGGAAGAAAGACAGACTCCTGGCACTAAGGATGTTTCCCCCCTCACTCCTGGCACTAAGGATGTCCCCCCCCCCCAACTCATGATGTTAAGAACGTTCCCCTCAGCTCCTACATATATGAGGAGAACCCACCTCTTTTTCATGAGGAGATACCTGGTGGAGTGGCAAAGCACAATGGGGTTTGTGAGGATGTGAAGTCATCTCCTGGCTGTTTTCTGGCTCAGCTTTCCTGTAGTGCCTTTGCAAACAGAACCGCAGCTCTCTGGTTGGAAGAGACCTTCAAGATCATCAAGTCCAACCTTTGACCCAGCACTGCCAGGTCAGCCCGAAGCCACGTCCCTAAGTACCTGTCACTGTGTGCTCACGGCCACAGGGACTGAGGGAACCAGGAACCCACGGTTCCTTGACTCCAGCATAAGGTCACACTGCCCCATGCACCTGGACAGACCCAAATGTCCCTGCCAAAAAGCAAGAGCCTTGCCTTGGGCTGTGCTCAGACTAAGCACCCGAGGGCCCTCCCAGCCCCTTTCTTCAAGGTCAACTGTGGTTTATGCTGAATGTTCTTTCTTGCACTGACTAAGATGCGCAAGACAAAGCGCCTGCTGTCTGTCCACCCCTTTGACTTTGAGCTGGACTCGGACTACTCTGCTCAGTCCCGTCGCCAGTCTGTGCAGCTCTCCCCAGCAGCCAGCAGCCCGGATGCTTTCCAGGTACTGGGAGAGTGCTGGGGGGGGTGTTCTTTCCCTCACTTCCTCCTCCTCTGTGCTACCTCTGCAGCCTCAGAACCTCCTTCAGCTGCTGTTGCAAGGTGGTGGTGCCAGTCCCAGCTCCCCGTGGCTCCACTTGCTCTCTCTTGGCTTCTGTTTCAAGTCCTTGGCCTCAGGCTGAGTCAGGAGTTAGGACATCTGACTGAGGTGGGGATCAGTGAGGAGATGAGAGAGCAAGAGGTCCTCTGGCCGCCTCCCTGCAGATTTCTGTGCTGTCTGCAGACAGTAGTTTCCTTACGTTGTCCCAAGGCTATGGGATACCCAAATTCCCAACGAGCTTGTGGGGGAGTCAGTACTCAAGGGATGAAGTTAAACCAGACTTCTCTCATCACCCCATCCCAGTTCAGGGCTGGTTTTGCCATGCGGTAGCACTGGGAACTGAGATGAAAACAGGTTTGTCCCCACTGCACCAGGGTGATGCAGCAACGGCACCTGCTGGATGGGGGCCTCCATCAGTCAGAGGAGACAGCATGGGGAGAACGGTTTGGGGATCTGGTGACCTTGTAGAGTAGGGTTGATGGTTGGACTGGACATCAGGAAGAATTTCTTCATGGAAAGAGTGGTCAGGCCCTGGAATGGACTGCCCAGGGTGGTGGTTGAGTCCCCATCCTTGGAGGAGTTTAAAAGATGCTTAGATGTGGTGTTGGGGGATCTGGTTTAGGGGTGAACTTGTAGAGTGGGGTTGATGGTTGGACTCGATGATCCCAAGGGTCTTCTCCAACCTGAATGATTCTGTGAATAAAAACCACATGACCACTGCTTATTTCTAGCCACAGGAGACTGTATGTGTCTTAGTGTGGGGAGCTCCTGACTAGGAGCAAGACCCATAGACAGCTCCAGCATGGGCAGCCACAGTGTGCTCCCAACACAGGCTGGTGGTCAACCAGCTCCCAGCCCTCTGGAGGAACACAAAGCTGCCCTTGGATGTGGCAATAGGTCTTCTAGCCTCAGGTGCTTCACACGTAGCATCTAGGACTGCTTCTGTTTGCCTCTGCTGTTGAAATCTCACTTTGAAAATGCTTTCCAGCTTCTCCTTTCCAACAACACTGCGGCACTTCAAACTCTGCTCCTGGGTTGGAGCAGGATGTCCCATAGGTTTTGAGTAAGTGAACAGACCTCATGTTTTAAAAGCTGCTGGCAGCCTGGCTCTTGTGAAAATTCACAGTGCCCTCTGGCAGTGGCCACAAGTACTGCTCAGGGCTCCCCAGGGCGTGGAAACCTTGGAACTCACGCTTTAGGCATCCTCCTTTTAAAGGGTTGATACTGGAGGATAAGGCTGCCTTAGCAAAGATCAGGAGAGGCAAGAAGTCCTCACAGGCAGCTGCTCAGCACAATCTTCATCTCTTAGTCCTTCGCAGACTTCGCCGCCTCGGCTGAAGATGCCGCTCAGAAGGAGTCTGGCGTGGCGGACGCAGATCTGGTCTTCCACCATGTCCTGCAGGAGCAGGGCTCAGGTGTGAGCCCTCCAGAGCAGCACTTCAGCACAGAGGTTCGGCTCACGGTCAACTCACGGAGAAGGAGCCTGGAAAGGAGCACAAAACCTGGTAGGTGTCACTGCTCAGGCTCCTCATCACAGAACCACAGAACATTAGGGATTGGAAGTGACCTTGAGATCAACTGGTCCAACCCCCCGGCCACAGCAGGATCCCCTAGATCCAGTCACACAGGAACATGGCCAGGTGGGTTTTAAACATCTCCAGAGAGGGAGACTCCACAACCTCCCTGGGCAGCCCCTGCCAGTGCTCTCTCACCCTCACTGGGAAGAAGGTCCTTCTCATACTGATGTGGAACCTCCTCTGTTCCAGCTCACACCCACTGCCCCTTGCCCCATCACCAGACGACACTGAGAAGAGCCTGGCTCCATCCTGTGATTCTATGAGCAGCCTCCACTGCAGCCAACCCTCTGTTCCTGTAGGAAAAGGGCTGGTGTGGGAAGGGAACAGCCATGCCCGCCTTGGCTCCTGCCTTTGCCCTACCTCCCCTGGGTTTCACACAGCCGCTTCACCCCCCAAGTGAAGGGGAGGGGAACGTGCCCCCTGGCAAACGCGGCAAGGGTGGTGGAGCAGGGCTCCTGCAGAAAGAGCTGACACGGCACTGGGAAAGGCCTTCCTGCAATAAAGCCATGAAACCCCATGCTCAGCAACAAAGCACAAAGGCTCCTCAGTCACCGCCCCGACTGCATCTCAGCTAATCCTTCGGCGAGAGCCGTCGGTTCCCACACACCTGAGCTGCAACCCAGGCTGCCCCTCGCCTCTACCCGATGTGCACCAGCACTCAGCTCTTGGCCCACTTCCCCAGCCTGTTCCTCCAGGCCTTTTGGACTGGACTTTACTCCAGCTCCTTCATCAGCTCTTTTCCCACTGCGAGCTCTTACTCATGCCTGTCCAGCACCTGCCTTCACAAGACTCATCTCCCTTCCCCTGCAGCCTTGTGTGACTTGGTACAGCTGTCACATCTCCGTCTCCATCAGCCAGGAGAGAACTGCCTCTCAACCTGGGCTACAAGGCTTGTTCCTTTGACTTGCTCTCTCACATTAACTTCAGAAAATTTCTGACCCAT
This sequence comes from Phoeniculus purpureus, assembly GCA_028565055.1. NCBI lineage: Eukaryota > Metazoa > Chordata > Aves > Bucerotiformes > Phoeniculidae > Phoeniculus > Phoeniculus purpureus. Next base: position 1,873,478 of record JAOXOE010000602.1, read on the forward strand.
CATGTGTTTCTCCAGCATCATCGCTGAACCCCTGGCCAGCATCTTCCCATCCCTGGCCACTATATTCCTCTGGAGGGGGCACTGGAGAACATGTCCAGGATGATAACTCTGCACTAGGAAAGGCAGCAGCTGCCCAGGCAAAGACAAAGGTGGCCAAAGAACAACATGGCAGGGGAATTGGACTAGATGATCTGTTGAGGGCCCTTCCAATACCTAATGATTCTATGAGTCTATGAAAACCAAAGACCCCTCTCTCAAGGGTCATCCCATTGCCTGCCAGCAAGGAAGAAGCTGGAGTCCTCTCACGTGAACACGGGAAGACAGAGCAGAGGACCACGTTGAGAGCCAACGCTTACTTGGTGGTTGGGTGTGGAAGTGAGGGCAGAAAAGAACTGTGCAGCTGGAAAATCAGGTGTGGAGGAGGGGAAAGAAACTGAAGGGGGAATCTAATTAAGCTGAGACTGCCCCGAGACCTTATCTTGATGGGCCCAGAACCCAAAGGCACAGCAGTATTTTCTCTGCCCTGCCTCTCTTCTCGGACTTCCGTGTTGCCTTGGATGTTGTCCAAGGAGCCCTAGTCCAGGGCTAAATATTCCCCCTGTTAGAGCTCTCCAGGAGCTAAGGAGGAGGGATTTAATGAAGAGCTGTGAAGAGTGGATGAAGATAGTAACCCGGAGAGAGCCTCATTTCCGAAATGAAGGAACTCGAGGCTGAAGAGATTCAACAAAAACAAAAATAAACCTGACGGCACCGAATGAGAGAACATGGGATCCTTCCTTCCCTCTCTGGGCTGACAGCTCAGGGCTGGAGCAGGAAACCACTAAAGCTCTCAGGGCTCGGCCAGCGGTGACTCACTCACCTCCACAATGGGAACGCGACAAAGCCGAAACTCTGCTGACTCAGGCGTGACTTCAGGGCTCTCACTGCCCCCTCATTCTCTGTCCCCACTCAAATCCAGTCTCTTTTATCAGAGGGGTAGATATCAGGTCATGGGAAGTTAACAAAGGACACAAACTCTCTGGTCTGCTGTCCAAGCCGTGGTGAAATATGGACATCCCTGCCAAGCCACGCTGGTACTGGCCAGCCCTGAGACTGCTCTGAACATCAAAACTCCTACTTCCCTGTAGTTTAAACCCAAGCTAACTGGTCACTGCTTTCTGACTGTGGGCCTACTGCCCTCTGGTCTTTCCTCCCATTATTCTTTGAGTTCAACCGTAAAGGGAAGTTGTAGTCAAATGGGGGTCCGGCTCTTCTCCCAGGCAACCAGCGCCAGGATGAGAGGGCAGGGCTTGAAGCTGCCAGGGGAGGGTTAGGCTGGATGTTAGGAAGCTCTTCCTCATGGAAAGGGTGATCAGAGCCTGGACTGGACTGCCCAGGGCAGTGGTGGAGTTGC
>JAOXOE010000602.1:1888356-1923003 GCA_028565055.1 Phoeniculus purpureus
GTGATCCTGCTGTTGCAGGCAGATTGGACTAGATGATCTTTTGAGGTCCCTTCCAATCCGTTATGATTCTATGATTCACCATGGGAGGGTTAGACTGGCCATCAGGAAGAGATTCTTCCTGGAGAGAGTGGTCAGGCCCTGGACTAGGCTGCCCAGGAAGGACCTTGAAAGATCATCCAGTCCAATCCCCTTGCCGCAGCAGGATCCCCTACATCCAGTCGCACAGGAACATGGCCAGGCGGGTTTGAAATGTCTCCAGAGAAGGAGACTCCACAACCCCTTGGGGAGCCCCTGCCAGTGCTCTGTCACCCTCGCTGAAAAGAGGGTCCTTCTCACATTGATGTGGAACCTCCTCTGTTCCACAGCATTATCAACATTCATGGCGTCACCGCTCAGTCTCCTTTTTTCCCAGCTCCCTCAGCTTTTCCTCATCAGGGAGATGGTCCACTCCATCGTCTTTGTGGCTGCCTGCAGCTGTTTTAGTAACATCGGATGTGAGTAGCAGAGTGAACTGCACCCATCTGCCTCTCCTGCCTGGCAGAGACTAGTCTGGAGAGTGGGATGTTCAGGGTGTTACGTAGGGTCTGCTTTGGGCAGATGTCTCAGTAGACACTTAATTAGAACCTCGCTCTGTCTGGCAGGAAGCCCCTTTGCAGCTCAGCTTGTTCACCGTGTTTGGTGACCTTTTCCTCCCCAGAGTAGCGTTGGCTAAATATTTCTGGCCAAGTTGTGTTGACCCTGGTGTCTGCAGGTTCCAGTGGTTCTGGGGAGCTCCCTTCTGTTGCAGCAGTTTTTCTGCTTCTGTCTCCACTGTTGGGTCTCAGCTTGTTGGGTGCTGTGGAGGGCCAATGTATCTTAGCACTACAGTCCATCCAGCTTTAGCTCCTACATCACGGTTTTGGAGTGAGCAGAGGTTTGGGTTTCCATCCTGTGACTGCCTTCCTGCCTTTTGCAGTGACTGCAGTGCTGGCGACACCCAGCAGTGAGGGCACCGCAGAACCAGTGAGCGAATTGTGGTACCTGTCTGCATTCCCTCTCTCCCGTGCCCTTTGGAAGCTGTCTGTGTATGTTGAAGTTTGTGAGGGGTCGGGAACTCACAATAAACCAGTAAAGTTTGTATTTATTTCTCATGACAGTGCTGAAAGGTTGGGATTTGACCGCTGACACTCTGCAGGTCTCCTCACAGAACAGATACCAAGAGACTGCTTCACTGTGGTGCCTTGCGCGGTGCTGCACAGCCACCACCTGGCTGTCACAGGCAGATGGACAGCTGTTAAACCAGTAAACACTGGTGTTGGAACACAAGTTGCTGACACATCTCGGGCTTTGCTTGGGCTGTGGTGCCACTGGTAGTGGTTCTGTGGCTGCTGTAGTCAGTGGCTCCCCTTTGGGCACTAAAGAGTAGGTGTGATGTCAGATTCCAGAAGCTGGGATGGCTTGTGCTCAGCTCTGCTGCTGCCTGAAGGGGGGCAACAAGTGTGCAGATGGCAGCTGGAAATGAGCCCTGGGCTCCTTGCCTTGTCCTGTCAGATGCTCAGTGGGAGATGTTTGTGTCCTCAGCAATGATGCTGGGCCCTCCAGCAGAACACAAGAGGCGTAGTTCACGCTCTGATTCTAGCTCGGGATTTGTCATTCCTGGTGGCCAAGGAAGGACCATCCAGGGGTTCCTTGAGGGACTTTGTCCCTTAAGGATCTAGGTCCTGTACTAGCCAGTGGGTGACTGCACACAGCTCAGCAGCATCCCGTCCCCTGAAACAGTGCAGCAGAGCTCCGCCTCGGGCTTAGCAGAGGGGAGAAACAGTTTTTCTTCGGTCCCACAAGTCTGCTGTGTGAAGGAAGAAGGGTTGTGCTGCTTTGCCAAGGAGAATCTTCCCAGCAGACTGTATGCCAGCAGGGCCTGGCTCTGCTGGCCTTTCTCAGGCAAAATGACCAATGACTTAAGGGCCTGCGATCAGGAACCCGTTTGTGACCAACTCCTGCCTGGGTGGTTGGAGAACAGGCCAGAAGATACCGCAGCCACCTGCTGTGGCAGTGCCTTCCGGCTGAGCTCAGTCCCAGCATCGCCGGCTGTAAGGTACCTGTGTGAGTGAGCGTAGCATCGGCCAATGGTGGGAGAAGTCCTGCTGCTCCTGTGGCAACAACTTCAAAGGCAATGGAATGACAAGAGAAGGCAGCGTCTGTTTCACTCTCACAGCAGTGTGTTGGGTGCTTCTTTCCTGTTGGTGCTCACACTGTAACAGCCACGAGCTGAATCCACCTTCTTTCCTGTCAGTGTTCACGCTGTAACAGCCACAAGCTGAAGTCACCTTCTTTCCTGTTGGTGCTGAGGCTGTAACAGCCAGGAGCTGAAGTCACCTTCTTTCTGTGTTCACGCTGCTTAATTTCCCGCGGTGGCTGGCGATGCAGAGCTCAGTGGTGGTTTGAAGTCTGCGCTGCTGGGGCAGAGAGTGAACGGAATGTTTATCGATGAGGGCTGTTCTCTGCGTTCCCAGCCTCTTGTACCTGGGCACAAGACTTTTTGTACTTCTCTGTCATGTAGGTGTCTTCCAGCCTGTTTTCCCGTCTGGTTGCGGGAGGTTGGAGCTGTGTGTGTTCACGGTGCTCCTCTGGTCGCGTCTCCGTAGTGGTGGGACCCTGTATTTTTGTACGTAGGACAAGCAGTAGTTTTCTAACACTTTCCCCGCTCAGTATCATTTGGGATCATTTGTGAAGGGCTTCCTCTTCAATAAACGGACAATGAAAGTTCTGGAACGTTGTCTTCGTTTCTAAAGGTGGTGCATGGACTCATCATACCAACTGCTGGGGCTGATTAGTTCATACCCCACTAAGTGCAGTTGCTGATGGCACTTGGTACTCAAAGGCAAAGGTATAGGGGAGAAGCAGAGCAGTCCACCCATCTGACAGGGTGTCTGTGGCTGTCTCTGACCAGATGAACGGTGTGGCTGTAGGAGCTGATGGCAAAGCATGTGCAGGCAGTCCCTGCCGAGAGGCCAGCTGTAGCCACAGAGAGCTCCCTCACTGCTGTGGTGGTTGTGCAGCCACCACTCATGTGGAAGCTTCTCTGCCTGCTGTGCTGTGGAAGGCTGAAGTCCTCGCTCCTACGATTTGCAGCGTCCTGCTCTGGGCTGAAAGGGGTGTTGGGGCTGAACTGCCAGGCTGAGCTTGCCGCCACCTTGTGCAGGCCGGAAGTGTGACCGTGATGCGGTTGGGATTTGTAGTGCCTGGGTGCTGTTAGGTGCAAGCACAGAGTTGAGCGTGACAGGGCTGGCTGACTGACTGCTCTCGAAGGCTTTGGGAGTACGGGTGATGGTCTTAAGCCATCTCTTGGGGTAGTGCGCATGGGGAGGGTGGGCAGAGGGTGGTGGGGCTGCGCTTTGGCAGGAGGCACCGAGGCAAGTCCTGTGTCTGTGGAGCTGTCCTGCTGCGAGATGGGCTGATCCCTCTCGCCTGTGTGTGCAGCGCTGCTCAGCATCCTGGAGGTGACTTTGTTAGCTGGAAACTGAGCACGTCCACAACTTGGAGCAGTGTTGGGTGCAAAGCAAACTGGAGCGATGGGCAGAGTGCTGAAGGGACAGCTGAGCCTCTTATTTCAGACAGGAAACAATGAAGGGCAGCTGGGAGAGGTCTGGAATTCCTGAGCATCACCTATCTGGAGTCACCATGTGGGACAGAACAGAGACATCTGGAAGGTTTTGGACTGGAGAAGGTGGGACAAGGGTAGCGGGGAGTGTGAGGACAGTAGGAAGTCACTCCTATGTGGTGCCAGCTCCTCACTTGTGATGGGAGCACCGTGAATCAGAGCTGCTACTGGCGGACGAGATCTCTCGTGTTGTTTCTGCGCAGGTTGCTCCACACTTGGTGCTGGAAACCCCATCCCTCCCTCCCTCCCTTCGTCTGCTGCTGAGCTCTGTGCAACCAGCCCAGCAGTTCAGACTGGGCCAGTAGGGCTGGTAGCCTGCTGGGCTTTTGGAAAAGGCTCCTGCTTGGAAAAGGACCGTGGTGGAGAAGTGTTTGCTTGCGACCCTGCTGCGACACAGACAGAAGAGCTTCAGCACAGCCGCGAGCCACAGGGGTAGAGTTGTGGCTGTGTTGGGAACCCTGAGCTGCAGGGGAACCAGAGCTCCTGCTACCCTGATCCTGCTTGCTGGTGACAAACGAGCAAATCCTGGAAACCCAGATGGGCTTCTCCTGCCCTTCAGAATCATCCTGGCTGGAAAGGACCCCCAGGGTCAGCAAGTCCAGCTCTCATCCCAGCATCTCCTTAGACCGTGGCCTTAGCGCAGTGCTGCTGGCAAAGGACCGAGTCAGGCCCCACCCTGCAAGTCCAAATGGACTCCAAAAGAGTGGTTTCCAACAGGACTCTTTCCTGCAGCGGCGTTTGCATAACACGAGTGGGTGCACTCACTCACGGGAACCGAGCCTTTCCACTCACAGGCTGGCCTCCTCCCCAAGCGCCTGACCCTGGCAGCAGACTGCTTACAAGTACGGGGAGTCGTCATGTTCTGGGATGCTGAGAGCAGAGTGAGGGTCTCTGGGCTGGCAGCTCCCTCCATGCCGGCCACAGCAGTCCTGAAGCAAAGAACGAGCCCCTTTGTTTGCCTCTCTCGTTGGTTTTAGGAGTTACAACAGCAAAGACGGTGGCCCTTGTACAAAAAGAGGTTTAATGCAGCCTGGGTCCCAAGCGGTGCCCGTGCGCTGGGTCCCAGCTGACGCGCAGGACGTTGCTTTTTCACTGAAAAAGGAGAAATGCAAAACACTTGGATAGAAAACCGAGCCCGGGCTCCCTGACGTCACAGTGACAATCTGATACAAGAGAGAAGAAAGGAGGGCTCTGGGACAGGAAGAGGTCTAAGGAGCTCGATTTTGGCATAGCAGAGGTGGGTTGTCTCCTGGCTTTTTGCTTTCGTTCCTCAGTGTCCGGGAATCAGGAGATGTAGGAGCTGCCTCTTAGACAACTCAGCATCTGGCCAGCACCCTGTGAAGCAGCAGCTCACTGGGAAGCACCATGTTCCTGCCCACAAGCAGCCAGCTGCTTGCAGGGAACTGGAACCTCGGCAGGAATGTGAGCTCCCAAGGCAGCTTTGATCTGCCGTGGCTGCATTGTCTGTGCTCTGCCAGTACCATCTGCTCCCATGCCCATGACTTGCAGCTTAGGCCAAGCCCAGGTACTGTAGTAGTTTGGTTTGGGCAGACGGAGGTCTCTTTGAGGCAGAGCTGTGGGGAGATGCCCTGCTCTTCCCAAGCACGGTGTGGTTCCAGGTGGGCACAAGCACCCTGTGGCAGGTTGTGCCCCCCATGTCAGCACCACTCTGCAAACACAGCAGGCTTCTGCCACGGAACATGAGACCATGATGCAGATCACATCCTCCCAGGGGAAGAAACCCAAACCCAGTGACCCAAACCCCACAGCCACACTGCAAAGGTGGGTCTCGGAAAGCTAAACTCACTGTGGATCTTTAGTTGGGCAGATGGGCTTCTGCCATTTCCCAGTGGGCAGCATGTCTGGCCCTCCTGGCTACCTGAACTTTACAGGACCAGGTGTCTGTTGTGTGAACCCAGTGCACCACATCCAGAGCTGCTGCTCGTGGGAGAACCAGTGCTGGCAGCATGGAGCACAAGCCAGTGAGGAAATCCTACAACTACGAACAGGATGTGATGGCACAGAGGGGACTGGAAGTGGGCAGTCGTGGCCAAGGGCTTCCACACACGTGGCAGCAAGAGGGCTGCTAAGATGATGCCTCATCCGCTCTACCTCCTGCCTGCAGTGAAGATGGGATGTGACCCAGCCAAGCAGCTCCCAGCCGTGAAGCGGGATGTCTGGGGAGCCACGCAGCTCCCAGCTGTGGTGTGGGGTGTCTGGGGAGCAGGCTGCCCTGCAGCACCATTACAGGGAGAGGTTTGTCCTTGCTGCAGACTTCCAGTTGTCCCAGGTAGGCAGGAGATGCAACCACGTTGAAAGCAACCTGCTAATGACAACCCCTGCTTGCAGCGCTGGAGAGAGCAAGATCCTCAGACTTTGTATAAAGAAACACTGTGAGTTAATTGAGAGCAGTAAAAAGAGGAGGCATCCTGAGCCCCTATTCTTTGGCACAGCAGAAAGGAGAGAAGCAATAGAAGGGTTAAAGCGTAGCAGGGGACATTCACAGCCCGGCTGAGACAGCGCGACCTTCGCACTCACTCCGTGCGGAGGAAGAGGCAATGGAGGACTGAGACGGTGTTTGAGAACTGAGATGCTGTTTGAGACAGACCCGTGGTGGGTTGAATGACGGTACCATCCGTAGCTGCGAAGGATTGTCTGACAGCAGCAGGAAGAGTCATCTTTTCCACATCACTGCCCTCGCTGCCTACGCTTTGGTGATTCTATCAACAGTGAGGTGGAAAGAGGACCCCCAGCCTGAACCAAGGGAGGTACTTCACCGGGCAGCACGTTCAGCCGAGAGGAAAGTGCTTGATCGTCTTCCCTTCAGGCTCGTTGGGTTCTTCAGTCCGAGTCGGAATCTGAGTCCTCATCTGAAATGTAAAACGAGGAACAGGCACTGCAAATGCAGAGGGGAAGCCTCTCGCCGCGAGGGCTGTGCTACTCTTCAGCAGGCGCCAGCTTCAAAGGCAGTGGCACAGCTGGCAGCAGTGGAGAAATGTCAGCTCTTCTGGACACGGCAGAGCTGGCAGAGGCACAGAAATGCCAGCTCTTACTAAAACGGCAGAGCTGGCAGTGGTGCTTCGAAGAGCTGCAGAAAGGCTGTGGAGAGGCAGAGGGACCCCTGCCCCGCTGGTAACAGCTCGCGTGAAAGGAGCGGCATGGGCCACGCTGTTAGCATGCCCAGCACGAGGAAGCCTGCGGAGCCCTGCTGCCTGTCCTAGAGTGCTGCTCGCAGCTCTGCACTGCTGCCGAAGCGGCTCTGCCAGCCAGCTGCAGGTGGTCTTGGCAAGCCCTGACCAACCTGCAGAGGAACGTCCTGCCCTGGCTCAGACCCTGCTAAGGCAGCTGGGGACCTGTGCAAGAGCCCTGCTGCGACCTCATGCCTGGCACTGGCAGAGCAGGGCTGCAGCTGACCTTCTTGTGCCGTCACGTCACCCTCGTGAAGCTGCAGGCACGCGTGTGTGTGTCGGTGCACACGTTTCTCCATCTCCAGGGGAGCCAGAGCTGCTCTGCAGCCTGGATTTGCACCCCTGCCACCTGGCCTCCTGAGGCCAGCTCAGCCTAGGGGACGTTCAGGCTGTCTCCTGTTCCATCGCTTCCCTGGTTTGTCTCTCTGTTTGGCCTCAACCTCACAAATCACCCCCCAGCCTCTAAAGCCCTGTCCCAGGCCCTTTGGGTCACTGGCAGGGTTCTGATGGTGACTGTTGGGTTCTGCACACAGCTGGGGTGTTGGAGAGGGGGTGTGCAGTTCAGTTGGAGGGGTGCTGGGGTTGGTTGAGGTGTGGAGCAGCCTTCTTCACTGGTGTGGGTGCAGTGAGCAGCATCTTAGGGCCAGGGTGCCTGGTCTGGCCCTCATTTGGGCTGCCCAGGGTGGGGGTTCAGTCCCTATCCCTGGAGGAGTTGAAAAGTCGCTCAGATGTGGTGTTGGGGGATCTAGTTTAGGGGTGACTTTGTAGAGTACGGTTGGTGGTTGGACTTGATGATCCCAGGGGTCTTTTCCAACCTGGAAAAGATGGATTCTATGAAACCCCTGAGTGAGAGCTAATGACGAAATTATTAAGTTGGATTAGAAAAGGAAAAGGGAGGTGCCTGTTGGGTTGTTTTTTAAAGCCAGAGGGAGAGGACTGTGCTGTACAGTCACCCCTGCCTTTGGATTTGCAGCTTCTTCCAGGGTAGATGGCACCAAACCCTGCTTTGCCAGGGGTCCCAGTAATCGTCTTTAAGGCTGAGCAGCTGCCCAGCTCAGCTTGGCAGGGCAAGGCCAGAGCAGAAGCTGTTGTGCAGCTCTGCTCTGCTCCCTGAAGGGTGAAATGGAGAGGATGAGCTCGTGTCGCCTGCTGCTCACGTCACCCTCTGGGGAGTTCTACCGACCTTCCGACTTGCGCTGCTCCTCGGGGGAGTCGGAGCTGTCTTGCTTGAGAAAGGTCACCAGGTCGTTGAAGGTGATGTAGAAGTCGATGGCATAGACGATGGTGGCGATGAACCCCAACACCTGCGATGGTAAAGCAGCGCTTTAACGGCAGGGAACCCCAGTGAGCCTGGCTGGCACGAGGTGGCAGGGGGATTGCACCGGAGGAGCTTTCGAGGTCCCTTCCAATCCCTGATGTTCTGGGATTCTGTGATCCATCCGTAAGGAAAATTTGCCTCTGAGTTTTCTATCCTGGCCTGTGCCCAGAAGGGAGATGTCTCCTGACCCACGGGCACAAACTCCATTCCAGCTAAGCTGGGAGCGCTGCAGGTGGTTCCTGCGTTGCTCTGGCAGGGATTTCTGCAGCCCTTGCCCAGTCTGCAGCCCCCTCTGGCTCTGGGTGCCAGCGTCACCCTGTACCACGAGCTCCAGGACTATGTAACCTGCATGTCCACCTTCCCAGGGCATCTCTTTGCCACCAGGAAACCACCTGTTTCTCTGCCAATAACCTTGTCCTGCTTTGCAAGGGGACCTGCTGCTTCAGGGCAAACTAGAGATGAAGCAGTTCTGGAGGCACCGAGGTGGTGTTTGAGCAGCAGCTGAGTTGGAGCTTGCTGAGTGCAGGCCGGTTCTCACCCTGAGCGGTGAGACAAGAAGTAAAACCAAGGCTCTGGCTGAAGTGGTGCCCAGCTCAGGGAGGGCTGCTGGCTGACCCCGCTGGGTGCTGCCCTCTCTTACCTTCTGCAAAGATTCTGCAGACCCCTGTCACAGGCAGTATCGATGGGCAGAGGCCCGCTGCCATGTCCTGTGTCTGCACACAGGCTGCTGCCCAAAGCTCCAAGCTCATCCCATTAAAATGAGCAGCAGAGGTAGGAGGCTGCAGTTATCTACCTCGGACTGGCCTTAGAGGCTGCAGGTTTCATCCCTTCTCCAACTAGGATTATTCTTCCCCCATCCAAGCATCCCAATGCTCTCTGCAGGAGCAGAGGTTTCTATTCCCTGTACAGCTGGTGAAATGGGAAAGCAGATCGGGTGCCTCCCCTCAGTGCTGGAGGGGAAGGGTCGCGTCTACTTACTCCTGCTGCTTTGGAGGCTCCGTCGCTGTATTTGGAGACGGCAGCGATTGAAATGGCGAAGTAGATGATGGCAGCAGTGACACAGCGCAGGAAGTCCTGTAAGAGAGCCCAAGGGGCGTCACATCGGTCCCAGAGCCCCAGCACACAGCCCCCTCTGAAAACAAGGGACTGCTAAAGCTCTGCCGTGTCCGTGGAGCCGCCTGATTCTGCAGCGTGACCACAGCCCACTGTGCTGGAGGCTGCTCTGCTCATCTCGGAGACGTTTTCAAATGGGACACGAGCAGGACCTTGGCAGCAGCTTCTGCTCCTACAGACACTGGGGTGAATCCTGTGCAGCGGGCAGTGTGTGCTCGGAGACACCGCACATCCACGTCCCCATTGGTACCACTGGCATTCCTTAGTGCCTCTGGCTGCTTCCAAAGGTCCAGCCCTAGACCAGTGGCCCGGAATGAGGCACAGAGGCTGTGCTGAAGTGAAGCCAGGCTGGCTGTCGGTGCCAGGGACACTGCAGCATGTCCCAGCAGGGTTCAAGGGCTTTGGGACCTTTGGAGCGAGAGGCAGAGCCGGCCTGCCCTCGCAGTCGGTCCCTATTCCTCGCGCGCTTCTGCACAGCCAGCCGCGTGCGGCAGGTCCCACTCACCGACAGCGTCCAGTAGAGCCCTTTGAACTTCTCATTGAGTTTGAAGGCATAAGCAACCAACAGGAACAGGGCCAGCAGGAACTTGAGGAGCGGCGCCATCATGAACGAGACGGCTGACGAGGCAATGTAGCAGATGAAGATGATGAAGGACAGCACCTAGAGCAAAGGGAGAAGGCAGTGATTCGCACGGAACAACGGAGCCTGGGGCAGCACCGACGTGGGCTTCCCCCGTACCTTTGCCGGTGCTGCCGGTGCTGGACAATTCCTTCTAGGGCCCGTGAGCGGCCTCGTTCAGCAGGGAACGGAGCTGAAGGAATGATGTTTGTCTCTCTGTGTGGGCAGCTGACCTTGTGGAGGGCTCTGAGCATCTGCTCCTCTGGATTTGCTCCAGACTGAACGGTTCTGACAGCTCACTCTGAGAACAGTGGCTGCCACTGGATCTAGGGGATCCTGCTCTGGCAGGGCGATGGGACTGGGTGATCTCTTGAGGTCCCTTCCAAGCCCCGATGTTCTGTGACTCTCTGACAGAGTGGGGCACTGCCAGGCAAACTGAGCTGTAGGCTTGCAGCCCCAGCCGTGCTCAGGGTGGAACCCAAGTCATAGCTCCAACAGCTCAAAGAAACTCAGCATTTAGCATCTTCTCTGGGTTCAAAGAACGGCTGCTGCTGAGGGACAGACAAGAGCTGACAGTTCATTAACCCGTGGCTTCTGGAAGTCCCGAGCTTTCCCGTGCCCACAGCTGGTTTAGGGAGCACCAGGACGGGCTGTTCCCACACAGTTATTTCCATGATGAGAAGACTTCTCTGATCATTACTGGCGTCTTGGCAATGTCTTTCAGAGAGTGAGTTTCCCCCACATAATTATGTCTTAGTGCCCTGCTGGGCTGCCCAAACCAGCCGGGCAGCCCACAGTTAGGCTTTGCCTTGCACCCGGCCTGCAAGTCCGGCTGCGCTGGCTGGAGAGCACAGTGCTCCTTGCAGGAGGGATGACTGCTGAGGCTGCAGCACAGCACGAAGGCAGCCTGGGGAGCTGCTGCCACCACTGCAGGCCGGGGAGCTGCTGCCAACTGCCCATGCCCTGGTGCCCTGCACTCACTGTTCCTCCTTTCCTGTCCTCTCCATGGAAAGGAAGAGGTTCATTTTCTTAAGCATTTGTGAGGTGGCCAGTGGTGACCTCTTGGACAAGAGTGTGTCTGGTTATTGTCTGCTGGCAGCAAGTAGCCCACTGAGTGGTCCCTGTGGCTCAGCCACTGCTTGTCCGTCGTACCTGAGGTGGAGGTGAAGGCCTCGGTTCCCCTGAGGTGGCAGCGAGGGTCACCTGGCTACAGAGGCAGGGGAAGGCACAGGGCTCTTCTCCAGAGGAGGCTGCAAGTCAGTGATAAAGGTCAGTTCAGAGAAGACTGAAAAGACAGAAGAGAGACAGGGAAAGAGGAGAAAAGCAGGACAATGATTTCTATCCCCCTCGGTGTCAGCACTGGGACAACCTCCCAGACCCGTTCTGCTTCGTATGTGTGAAACACGTAGTGCCACTGCCCAGCGGCCTCGGGGCACCAAAGAGATGCCAACTGAAGCAGCCACCAGGAGACAAACCCCAAACCTTGGCTGCTTCAGTCGGGACGAGGCACAGGAGGGGTGAGTCTGGATGGTGCCTGCAGCAGCTCTGGCAGCAGCTGCGGCAGCGGCTGTTGTGCAGTTTCCAGCACAGGACAGAGGGAGCTGAAAACTGCATCTCTACAAGATGCGATGCTCCCCCTCCTCTCGAGACACCACTTGAGTGCTCCGGAGAAACGAGGGGCAAAACTATCTGAAAGAAGAACAGTGTGGGAGAGCCCAGCAAGGGAAACAGAGACAGCATTGACCTGGGAGATGCAGACGGGTGGGTAGACAGCGGAGAAGCAGAACAGGCTCAGGAGAGCCAGCAGAGCCCACACGGGCACCTGACGCTCTGGCTGCTCTGTGGCTGCGCAGCTCTCCCAGGTGGGAGAAAACATTAAGGCGGCAGGAAGATCAAAAGGAAAAGGGTGGAGGGGAACTTACTTCGCTGAATAAAATTTGAGATGATAATGAAGTCTCTAGCAAAAATCAGCTTCATCACCAGCCTGACTAGTTCTGGGGGAGGCATCCGAATGCCCACAGCCGGTAGCCCACACAGCACTTTACGTGGAAACAACACCGACTCTGGAAAGATCCCAACTCTCTTCGTCTCTAAAGGTGCCCAAACGTCATTTTCACCAAGCGGCTGCAGCAGTTTCCTCACTCGGAACTGGGCAGCAGCTGCCTGTGTGAGCGTCCCGGGGACGCACCGTGGCCACAGCTGCTCCCAACGGCTCCAGCAGTGCAAGGGGGCAGCCGTCTGAAGTCTGAGCCAGTCCGCTCTACCTCAGGACAACTGAGCTGCTTCTCCTAAGCGGGCAGAATGCTCCTCCACCAGCCAGCACTGGGCTGAGGGCATCTGTGGGAGCCACCTCTGGTCCCCTTTCTGCCGCAGAGTGAAACCAAGAAGTACAAACCACCTCCCCGTTGCAAGCTGCCTGTCAGCTGCTGCTTTGCCTCAGCACTTGTAGTTCCCAGTACAGGGTGCAGCACCCGCTTGGTGCTTCCTGTCACCACTGGAGACCCTCCAACCCACCTGCACAGAGCGGCTTCTGCAGGACTTCGAAGGGGCTGAAACAAAAGGCTTTTCTTGACGAGCTGCTGAGCGGTAACCCGGCAGAGGTCTCTGGTGACAGTAAGAGGACCCCATCTCGTTCTCAAGTCTGTCTCCCATGCCTCCATCCCTTCCTGCAGAAGCCAGCCCCGCCCCATGACAGCACCCTGTCCAAGAGGAGAAGTCAGACCCTCCGGACAAGAAGTAACGCAGCTGAGGATGAAACAGATTTGAGCTGCGATAGATCTAACTTGACCTTTAGCTCAACTCGTCTTTGCTTATTCAGCACCGCAACTCTCTCACTGTACACAGGGGTTTGTTCTAGGGCCACCCTTGGCTTCAAGGGTTTCTTCTGGCAGAGCTGAGGCGGCTGGAGAGGAACCACTGCTGCCTCCTCTTTGCCAGCAGCCAACGTCCCAGAATGAGGGCTGCTCTGCGAGGACCAGAAAGCTCCACTGCAGCCTGGACACCTGCTGCTTTTGGCCAACTAACCCCCAGGAGAGCCCTGCACGGGAGAAATCTCTTTTGTCCAGACAGAGCAGTTTTTGTTGCTCCAAGGGGGTGTGATCAGGACTTCTCTATGACAACAGAAGGGTGAGTCCAGTCCCATGACAAACCAGTATTCCTGACTGGTGTCATCATCCAGACCCCGCAGCTCCCAGGCTGAGTCTGTGTAAAAAACAGCAGCCCACGTGCTGGGCAGGCACAGCAGCAGGAGCCACAGGAGCTTGGGCAGTGGGGTTTGGGATCTCCTGTACCTGTGGCTTGGTAACCTACAGCCACGAGAAGAGCGATGGGCGGTACCTGCACCTTCCACAGGTCTGATGCAGCCCCTGGCCTCCCTGGCCACTCGGACTTCAGTGCCATTTTGTCCTTCTCTGAGCTGGCTCAGTGGAGACAAAGCCCTGGAAGGGGCTGCCCAGGGGGGTTGTGGAGTCTCCTTCTCTGGAGATGTTTCAAACCCACCTGGCCGTGTTCCTGTGTGACTGGATCTGGGTGATCCTGCTCTGGCAAGGGGATTGGACTGTCTGATCTTTCGAGGTCCCTTCCAATCCCTAATGTTCTGTGATACTGTGATGCTGAGCTCTCCCAGGTCTCTGTGGGTGCCAGTGGGTGCTGCTTGTACTGGGGCTCTGATTTGAGCCTGGCCACACCGGTGGCACAGAGATTCAAGGGTTAACCTGCTCGCTGAGTGCAGAGGAGAGAGAGAAATACTTCTACACACATGGTACTGACACATTTTCATTATCTGTGACAAATAGACAATATGTCCATACATGGACTTGAGGGATTGTTTTGCTCTGTCTACGTTTCCAGCTGCGGTGAGCGCCTGCTATTGCTGACATTTTTGTACCGGAGCTCTGGATTCGTTCCAGAGTCACTGTCAGGAGAGGCTGAACTCTGATCCTGCAGGACCGTGCTCTGCAAAGAGCAACGTGCTCCTCTTGCCAAGACAAAGATGTGCGTGCGGGAGTCCCTCGGAAAATTACTTCCTTTTCCTGCTTTTTTTATGTACTAAGGCACAAACAGCCCGAATTGTTGAAGAGGAAGGTAGTGTCTGATTAGAGACAGAGCCACAGAGTCATGGAAGTGAGAAATGGGGCAGTGTGGTAGACATTCCACGTGAGTTCCTCCTTGGATCTTCTCTTCTCTTCCTGGGGGCAGGTCTGGGCCCCTCACTTCAAGAAAGGGATTGAGGGGCTGGAGCAGATCCAGAGGAGCAACAAGGCTGGGGAAGGGAACAGAGGGAAAGTCTGATGAGGAGAGGCTGAGGGAGCTGGGGGTGTTTAGCCTGGAGAAGAGGGGGGACACGCTCTCCCCCTACAACTCCCTGAGGGGAGGTTGTAGTCAGATGGGGGTCGGGCTCTTCTCCCAGGTAGCCAGCACCAGGATAAGAGTGGCAGGGCCTGAAGGTGCCAGGGGAGGGTTAGGTTGGATGTCAGCAAGCCCTTCCACACAGAAAGAGTTAACAGACACTGGAATGGACTGCCCAGGGTAGTGGTGGAGTCCCTATCCCTGGAGGTGTTTAAGAACAGCCTGGCTGTGGCCCTAATCCCTTCATCATCTCTGTGGCTCTGCGCTGGACTCTCTCCAGCAGCTCTGTGTCCTTCTGGAACTGAGGGGCCCAGAACTGGACACAAGATTCCGGATGCGGTCTCAGCAGAGCAGACTAGAGGAGGAGGAGAACCTCTCTTGATCAGCTAACTACCCTTGTTCTGAACCACCTGAGGATGCTATTGACCTTCTTGGCCACAAGGGCCCATTGTTGGCTCATGGTCATCCTGCTGGCCACCAGGACCCCCAGGTTCCTTTCTCCTGCACTACTCTCCAATAGGTCAGTCCCCAACCTGTACTGTTCCCTGAGGTTTGTTCTTGCCCAGATGCCAGACTTTACACTGCCCTTGTTATAGTTCATTAATGACCTAACAGCACCAACTGGGTGTGTGTGTGAGAGCATCACTAGGGAAGAACAAGCTCCTGCATTTTATTATCATGATTTTTTTAAAAACCACCTCAATTTTAAGAGGTACTTAATAGCTTTAATGATTAAATATTAGGTAATTATTGTTTTGCAATATAATATGTATTGAGCTTCCCAGCCATGGTTATGAGAGCTCCAAGTAGAAATCTCCAGTGTTTGCAGCTCTCACAGAGTCACAGAGCATTAGGGATTGGAAGGGACCTCGAAAGATCATCTAGTCCAATTCCCCCACCACAGCAGGATCCCCTAGATCCAGTCACACTGGATCCAAGCTAAGACAGTATTTGTTCCCCCAAGTACTTCTTGTGTTCAGTGTCTTTGCAAAGCGCTTTAAGTCTGGCTTATTTTACTTTGAAGCCTCAATTTTGAATGTTCTTAATGCTAATCGTAGGGAGAGTTTATGACAGGGGAGCTGCACTGTCGTAGGTGCCTCTCAGTTCTGCCAGTGTTTTTTTGTTTCTAATAGAGTCCTATGAAAAAATAGTTGGGTCACCCCAATATTAGTCTGGATAACTAGTCCCTGCGAAGAGTGGGAACTGGGGTTATTTAGTTTAGAGAAGAGGAGGCTGAGAGGAGACCTTCTTGCTCTCTACAACTACCTAAAAGGAGGTTGTAGCGAGGCTGGTGCTGGTCTCTTCTCCCAAATTACTAATGACAGGACAAGGGGAAATGGCCTCAAGTTGTGTCAGGGGAGGTTTAGATTGGATCTTAGGAAGTTCTTTGCTGAGAGAGTGGTTGGGCACTGGAACAGGCTGCCCAAGGAGGTGATAGAGTCCCCATCCCTGGAGGTGTTTAAAAACTGAGTAGCTAGAGCACTGGAGGCCATGGTCTAGGGGTTAGGGAAATGTTGGGCTGAGGGCTGGACCTGATGATCCTGGAGGTCCTTTCCAGCCATAATGATTCTGTGATCTGTCCTGATGGCTTTTTCAGTTACTTCCCCTTGGCTCTGAGATTCTTAATCTGGGGAAGCCATCAATTTTCCACAAGTCTTTTGGGAAACCATCTTGACTGTAGTGCTGAATGTTCCCACAAGTGTTTGATGGGGTTTGGAATTTGAGCCTTTGCTGAACCTTTCATTTCATTCAGTCCTTTTTCCGCTTAGTCCAGTTTTTATATGGAGATGCTTATAAAAAGCTCTGGTTGTGAAATGCACTTTATTTCCTCTCCCCTTCAATAGTAAAGTGAATGAGGACAAAGCACTTGATTTTATTTCTGCTCTTGGATACTTGGATGTGGACCTGGACAGATTGGAGAGGTGGGCCGGGAGAAAACTAATGAACTAGAACAAGGGCAGTGTAAAGTCTGGCATCTGGGCAAGAGCAATGTTCTGTGATTCTTCTCAAGGATAAAATAAATCTGCTCAGGTTGTACGTGGGTTCTGCTGTCTTTAAGGCCATCTGTGCCCATGGCAGTTTGCTGCTGCTTTGGCTCTGGTTTGTTCCTTCTCAACTAGTTTTAGTGCAGGATCCCTCTTCTCAGTTGGTAAAACCCAGTGAAGTACTGAACCTGTAAAAGAACTGTTTATTTAGACTTTGAACTGGTCCTTGATATTTGACTCAGGCGCCGGGTTTTGTAGTCTCAGCCTTACTTGGATCTCTGCTTGAAGTCGCAGGCAGTTTGGCTGCTTTTGGGAGTGGTGTGGACGCAGCCCAGTCCTGCAAGTCTTCCTCGGTACCTTGTGTTTGGAATGGGGCATGATGTGCTGGCTGTGGCTTCACAGTCAGCCTGGCTTTAGTTAACGTGTGAGAAAACTGTAACTTCAAGAAGCTCTTTTGGTCTGGAAATCCATTGATCTTTCAGCTAAAATCTCTTAACCTCTTGATTTAGGTTAATTGCTGTTTGAGGTTCATTTGTGACATAGAATATGGACAAAGAACACTGCTCTGTCTTAGTTAATAGACTGAGTAGCTTGGGATTCATTTGTGACATAGAATATGGACAAAGAACACTGCTCTGTCTTAGTTAATAGACTGAGTAGTTGTCATGAATAAACATGTTCCGCTTATGATGTGGAACATCCACTGCTGAGATCTGAGGTGAATTGCCCAGCCTTGTGCCCTGAGATGCCACCCAGGACGCTGCTGTCCTGGCTGAGCCAGTTGCTGTTCGTCTGATGGCAAAATCTTTTCCAGGCTGAAGAATTCCCTTCCTGATCTCTTCTTTCCTTCACTTGTCCTTCGTTAAATAACGATTCCTTCTACATCTTTGTTTTACAGATTGAGGAAAGGCCAGAAAAAGACTTTGAGAAGGTAAGAGGGATTTCTTCTGCCTGTAGCACCTTCTTCACAATCTTTTTGGTGGGTAGAACCTGCAGTGGGTGTCCAGAAACCCAGAAAACCCAGTGTGGGGCAACACTTGGAATTGCTGAACCCTTCCACTATGTTTTTCTAAAGACCAGCTTTCAGACCTGTGTGGTTACTCAGAGGTTACGTAGTTGACCTTCAATCACAGTCCACTGAAATTGCTTTAGGCTAAGCCACGTGAATCCTGGGTTTGTTTATTGGATTTTAATTATGGTGTTATGTAAAAATAAGCTAATAATAATAATAAAGAGGTGGGTGTGGCAGTACCCTCAGTGCAGTGAAACAGCTAGTGCAGCTACTGCTGCAGAGCAGATGAGTATCACAGAATCAGGTGGTCCTGCTGTGGCTGGGGGATTGGACTGGATGATCTTTCGAGGGCCCTTCCAGTCCCTAATGATTCTATGATTCTAATCAAACCTGCCCAGCTGAGAAGTGCAAGGGTTAATGTCATGTGTGTGCTTCAAGAAAAACCCAAACACAACCCCTGAACAAAACAATGGGGAAAAAAACCCCAACAAAATAAACCCAATGCAAAATCCCCAAACTCCAGACCCACAATGTTCCTGGAAAACAATGTCGTGACTGTTTTCACCTGTGCGTTGTCGTAGGGAGCACGAACCATCTCAAGTTTATCAGCAGCTACCTTAGCTTCTCTGGGTGGGACCTCTTCCCGAAGAGGCAGCGGGGATACCTCCATCTCGGCTGATACGGAGGCATCTATTAGGGAAATTAAGGTAAGGAAAATGCTGAAACCAGCAGGAATTGTGAGGAATTGGTCTCTTAGCTGCATCTCTTTCACTGGGGTTGGGTTTGTGCCTTGCCACTCATGCATTGATGAGCTATAGGATCTCTTGAAAGCTGTGCTGACGTTCCTGTTAGCAGTTGGGGGTGATGGGCTGACCCTGATTAGGACTGTCTCCCATGTTATTATTAAATAGAAGTGGTTAAAGATGCTTTAGAGTTTTTCTCCGAAGAAGAGCCTGTGCTGTCTCCCCCTCCTGACCGTTCTGACAGAGCACGTTGTGTGCGATAAATGGAAACTCTGAAATCACAGCCTCTTAAATCATCCGGAGTTTGTACTGCGAGCTCAGGTACCAGCAGCACTCTTTCAGCTGGTGACCAAGGACAAAAGAGGAGAGAGGCTGTGAAATAGAACTTACAGGTAAATTTCGTGCGGTGGAGGGCTTTCATAGTCATTCCTACCACAGCCTGTGTTTCAGGCCTGCTCTTAACACCAGAGCTCCTCAGAGAGAGGGTGGTGACTGGTGAAGGGGCTGCGTGGTTGGGGTGTGCAGCTGTCGGAGGCTTTGGAGCTGGGTCTGCGTCTTGTCCTTTATGTTGAAGGTTTTGTTATTTCTGATCAAGAGGAGCAGAATTAACAGAAACCTCTAAGCAAGAACTGGCTCTGTCTGGCAAGGCTTCAGGTTAGGCTCAAACCCCTTAAGCTGTGTGGTAGAAGTGTTTCAACGAGAGCTTTGAATCTGCCTTTCCCTGTCACCTTCGCCTGTGCCTGTTAGTTTCCATTCACCTTTCTCCCCGTTTCCCCCAGGATATTTATGAGTTAAAGGACCAGATTCAGGATGTAGAAGGCAGATATATGCAGGGACTGAAAGAAATGAAGGTACTGGTTTCTTGCAGAGCGGGAGTGTGGTCATTAACCCCAGCTAAACGTGCAGTGTGCCAGCGTGAGACGTAGAACTGACCTTGCATGCTTCTCTTGTCCGAGGGGTTGTGAGTTGTGGGGGGAAAGCAGCATTTCATTAACTGGGAAAGGTGTCTGTGCTGACCTCCATTGACTGAGGTGAGAAATGCTCCCAAACGCTCTCAGAGGGGCTGCTGGTTACCACTGCATGTGGGCTTTGCTGTTCTGAGAATGGAATCATTTGGCTAGCAAATTAAAATGATTAGAGTGATGGTTTGTAGTTTCCTTATTTAAGAAACCTCCCGGTATTGGAAGGTGATGGAGAGCTCATGTTCAAAAATCTCAGCTCTGAATCACAGAATCATAGAACAGTTGAGGTTGGGAGGTCGCTCACAGGCCATCTAGTACATCTAAACCATCTAGGAAGGGTGTGGATGCTCCGTCTCTGGAAGTGTTCAAGGCCAGGTTGGATGGGGCTCACAGAACACAAGGGATTGGAAGGGACCTTAAAAGATCATCTAGTCCAATCTCCCTGCCACAGCAGGATCCCCTAGACCAAGTCGCACAGGAACTGGGCAACCTGGTCTGGTGGGAGGGAACTAGATGATCTTTGAGGTCCTTTCCAGCCTGAACCACTGAGGGGTGACCTCATTAATACTGATAAATATGTGAAGGGTGGGTGTGAGGAGGCTGGAGCCAGGCTCTGCTCAGGGGCATCTACTGATAGGACAAGGGGCAGTGGGTGTGAGCTGGAACACAGGAGGTTCCACATCAATGTGAGAAGGACCTTCTTCACGGTGGGGGTGACAGAGCCCTGGAAAGGGCTGCCCAGGGGGGTTGTGGAATCTCCTTCTCTGGAGATGTTTAAAACCCACCTGGATACGTTCCTGTGCGACTGGATCTAGGGGATCCTGCTGTGGCCGGGGGATTGGACTGGATGGTCTTTTGAGGTCCCTTCCCATCCCTGATGTTCTCTGATTCTGTGATTGATTCTCAGGTGCACTTCCCATCCAGCTCATTTATGAGGTTTGATCTCTGGCTGCCCTGGTGCTTGGTACTTCCCAGCCTCGTGCTGCAAAGTGCACCAAAATGCACTTTGTGTTGGGAACTGAACAGATCTGTGTCCTTAAAGACAAATCTTCTCATTTGTCATTAGAAATGTAAACTAAACTGACTGGAAATTAATCCTGTCATCTCACCGCAGTCACCCCTGAATGAAACGGGAAGTATTTGAAAACCATTTGTGCTTTAGCCATAATTACGACCGTGGTTCCAAGAGAGACTGCTTGGTCTGAAATGCTGACCTGGGTGTCCTCCTTGCTTGCCTGTCTGCAGTGTTTTGTCCTCCCGAGTCTCTTGTTTTGCCGTTCAAATCAAACACTGCACAACGTGCAGATGGTCCTGCTCAGCGTATGGCCGTCGCCTGAATATCCTGGTGCTCTATATTCCATCCAAGGTGACAGCAGGCGTTCTTGAGGCCCTGGGAATTGCATCTTACAGAGTGAATTTATAAGGAGGGGATGTGATACAGGAAACCTAATGAAAAATGATACTTCAGGTCACAGAAGCTGCAGCTTTTTCATGGCAAAGTCTAATTTCTGAGTCAGTCTGTTCAGTGGTTCCCACCCCGCAAGGATCCCTGAAGGCTCCGAGAAGTGCCTGTCAAACTGCCTTAATTTAAGGCCTAAGATCATCTAAAAGGATCTTAAATCAAGGCCAGCTTACCTTTTAAGAAAAAAAAATCCCAGCTTGTTGTCTCCAGCAGCTGCTTTGAGCTGCCAATATGCGGGGGGGGAGGGAGAAGGAGATAAAACTCCGAGAAGGCAGGAGCTGAAGCAGCAGAGAACAGGAGACATTGAGTCCGTCCTGAGGTAAGGATCCTCCTTGTATTCAGCCGTCTGCTGGGAGCACGGGGCGAGCTGTTCTCACCTTGGGACAACTGGTAAGCGCACAGTTAGCACTGGTTTCTGTCTCAGCGTGCCGGTGGTTTAGTCCTTCATTTTCTCGTGGAAGCTTTTCCTTGGCAAAGCGTCTTTTACAACCGGTTCTGTGCCGGACTTCTTTGCAGGACTCGCTAGCCGAAGTGGAAGAGAAGTACAAGAAGGCTATGGTGTCAAATGCTCAGCTAGACAATGAGAAAACCAATTTCATGTATCAAGTAGACACCCTGAAAGACGCCCTCCTAGAGTTAGAAGAACAGCTGGCAGAATCCAGGCGGCAGTATGAAGAGAAGAGCAAAGTACGTAACAGAGCTGCGGCGTGGTGTTCCCTGGGGAAGGGTTGGGGAGAGGGGAGGCAGAGACCTTGGGGAGGAGGCAGCCGAATTACTACCCAAGATTTGAAAGAAGTTGTTGGTTTAGTTAAAGCAGGTGGAGCACCAGCAGATCCAGTGCTCGGGATCATACAGTCGGGTCTGTAGCACCTGAGTGTCGAAGCTGTTCACTGCCCCCCTGCTGCTAGTGGTCTGTGTCACTTCTGTATTTGATGAGGTTAAGAGACAAATGAGATAAAACCGATGCTCTTTTGGGATTGTGATTAGAGGAGTGTTCAAGAATTGCATTGCAATAGGCATGGGGCTCTTTAGCTCGGAGAAAAGGAGACTGAGGGGTGACCCCACGAATGTTGATAAATATTGTTGTGAAGGGTGGGTGTGAGGAGGATGGAGCCAGGCCCTGCTCAGTGGCATCTAAAGATAGGACAAGGGGCAGTGGGTGTGAGCAGGAGGTTCCACATAAATATGAGAAGGAACTTCTTCCCGGTGAGGGTGCCAGAGCCCTTGAAGGGGCTGCCCAGGGGGGTTGTGGAGTCTCCATCTGTGGAGATGTTTAAAACCCACCTGGCCATGTTCCTGTGTGACTGGGTCTAGGTGGTCCAGCTCTGGCAGGGGGATTGGATTAGATGATCTTTCGAGGTCCCTTCCAATCCCTAATGTTCTGTGATACTGTGATGTCCTTTGTGTTTGGGCTGGGTTTCTCCTTTGGTTTTTTCCACGGGCTGCTATTTTTGATCAGTAAAAATCTGATGCCGATTTCATGTGATTATTTGCAGGAATTTGAGAGGGAGAAGCATGCTCATAGTATATTGCAGTTTCAGTTCACGGAAATGAAAGAGGCTTTGAAGCAAAGAGAAGAACTGCTTGCAGTAAGTAACTTTGGGGTTTTTGAATGGTTTCTTTGGTGTGTTCTCATTTAGCTGTAAGAGTGGAGAAGTGGGATTGGACTAGATGATCTTTCAAGGTCCCTTCCAATCGCTAATGTTCTGTGAAGGTGAGGCATGGAGAAGTTTTACTCCCTCCTCAAGTTTCTTAGCTAAAGACACAACTCATGTTACAGGTGGAACAGGTTCAGAGCTGACTAATAGAAATAGCACTTTCATAAAGGCTATCTGATGCTGGGCTGCTTCTTTTGTCTTGTCCAGAATAACAAATAAGCTGGGTTTGTGGAGATGCAGTGGAAACCAGTGGAGCTCTCGAACTTGCTCGGTAGTGGATAGTGAGATTGTGGAGTGTGGGATTAGTTGAGATGTCAGAGGGGTGACCTCATTAGTGTTGATCAATATGTGGAGGGTGGGTGTCAGGAGGATGGAGCCAGGCTCTGCTCAGGGGCATCTAATGATGGGACAAGGGGTATTGGGTGTGAGCTGGAACTCAGGAGGTTCCACATCAATATGAGAAGGAACTTCCTTGTAGTGAGGGTGCCAGAGCCCTGGAAGGGGCTGCCCAGGGCGGGTTGTGGAGTCTCCTTCTCTGGAGACGTTTAAAACCCACCTGGATATGTTCCTGTGCGACTGGATCTAGGGGATCCTACTGTGGTGGCGGGGGGATTGGACCGGCTGATCTTTCAAGGTCTCTTCCAAGGCTGCCTAGAGAAGTGGTGGAGGGCCCATCCCTGGGGCCATTCAGGGTCAGGCTGGATGGGGCTCTGGGCAATCTGGTCAGGTGTGTGATGGCCCTGCTTGTTGTAGGGGGGTTGGATTAGATAGGCCCTTCCAACCCGACACATTCTATGATTCTGTGAAACCAGATCTACACTCCTCTGTAGCACCTGACTTTTTTTCATTCTTCTGCGTCACTGCAACCTTGAATTTCCTTGTTAACCTCGTACCTGCTTTCTGTCTTCTTGTTTTGCTCCTGTCTCTCAGGAAATCCAGCAGCTGCAGCAGAAACAGCAGAGCTATGTGAGGGAAATTTCTGATCTTCAGGAGACAATAGAGTGGAAAGACAAAAAAATAGGGGTAGGACTGTCATCTCCCGCCGTGTGTGCAGAGCAGCACAGCTCATCCCGCTTTGGCACAACCTCCCGAGGAAAACCGTGCCCCTCTGGTGTGGCTGCTGTGCTGTATTAGCAGGGAACTAGCAAACCTGGCTGGTGTCTCATAAAATCCAAGAAAAACTTTGCAGCTGCTCTGATTCCGAACCCCGGGGTAGTCCATTTGCCGCGGTGCTCCATCCACGTTGAGAATGGAAGTGCCCTTTACAGCGTGGATCCATCAGCGCTGAGTTTTTGCTTGTTCAGATGTAATTTGCAGACTGAGCAGAAACTGGAGGGTGCTGCAGCAGCAGCAGCAGCAGAGCTATTTATGGGTATTGGGATGGAAGTCTCTAGCTCTTGCTTGCTTCTCATCCCTCTAGCCAAGCCAAATGGAAACCACTCTTAGAGCAAAGCAGGGCTTTACAATGTAATGATGAGCACGGAAAGACTCGCTGAGTAGAGACAGAGAAAGAAATCAGGCGTTCTGCCCGTGCTCCTGTTGCCCAATGATCGTAGCAATTGGAAACTCAACATTTGCTGGAATTTTACTGCTCTAAAATACTGTGGGGTGGGGGGAAGGGAAGTTGAGTAGCAAAATCTGCCTTTACACACAGTACATCCCAGTTTAAGGATGGTTTACCAGTAGCTTTGTCGCTAATACGTCCAGCAGGAGTAGGGAGGTGATTGTCCCCCTGTACTCAGCACTGGGGAGGCTGCACCTTGAGGACTGGCTCCAGTTTTGAGCACCTCGGTGCAAGGGAGACATCGAGGGGCTGGAGCGAGTGCAGAGGAGGGCAACGAAGCTGGGGAAAGGCCTGGAGAATCAGTCTGATGGGGAGAGATTGAGAGAGTTGGGTCTGTTGAGTTGAGGAAGAGGAGGCTGAGGGGAGACCTCATCGCTCTCTACAACTATCTGACAGGACACTGTAGAGATGTTGGTGCTGCTCTCTTCTCACAGGTCATTAGTGACAGAAGCAGAGGGAAGGGCTTCATGCACCAACAGGGGAGGGTTAGATTTGACATGAGGAAGAAATTCTTCCTGCTGAGAGTGGTCAGGCACTGGGATGGGCTGCCCAGGGAGGTGGTTGAGTCCTCATCCCTGGATGAGTTTAAAAGTTGCTTAGGTGTAGCACGGGGGGATCTGGTTTAGGGGTGACCTTGTAGAGTAGGATTGATGATTAGACCCTATGATCCCAAGGGTCTTTTCCTATCTGAATGATTCTGTGATTCTAATCGCAGTGGCCTGCACCCATGATAATAAAATCATCAGCTTAAAATGTGCTGGACCTGGGTTTGAGGTCTTGTGTTCCTCCTGCTTATTGAACGAGCTCTGTGTTTCTTGGATTTGAAGTAAACCAGCTGTGTGTGTGTAAAGCTGCCCCTGTAATCTGGAACCTTTATCTTTTTCATACAAGCCACCTCCATGAATCTCTGTTTAGCTGAAATCTGCCCGTTCTCATTTACACTTGCTTACTGTGGTCTTTCCTTGTCTCTCTCTTCCTTCTCTTCACATCTCCTCGCCCTCTATCTGTGTTGGGAACTCAGGCATTAGAGAGGCAGAAAGATTTCTTTGATTCCATAAGGAGTGAGCGGGATGGCCTTAGAGATGAAGTGTTTGTGCTGAAGGAACAACTGAAGGTACGCAAGAGGAATAAAATAAAGTGATGTTCAACCGCTGACCTTTTCCTGAGGGAACTGGGTCTCTAGCTTGGAGAAGAGGAGACTGAGGGGTGACCTCATGGTGTTGATCAATATGTGAAGGGTGGGTGTCAGGAGGATGGAGCCAGGCTCTGCTCAGGGACATCTAATGATAGGACAAGGGGCACTGGGTGTGAGCTGGAACAGAGGAGGTTCCCCATCACTATGAGAAGGACCTTCTTCCCAGTGAGTGTAACAGAGCCCTGGCAGGGGCTGCCCAGAGGAGTTGTGGAGTCTCCTTCTCTGGAGATGTTTAAAACCCACCTGGCCATGTTCCTGTGTGACTGGATCTAGGGGATCCTGCTGTGGCGGGGGGATTGGTCTGGATGGTCTTGTGAGGTCCCTTCCAATCCCTAATGTTCTGCGACTCTGTGAATTGTTTATGCAAAATATCAAGGACAGGAACACCTGAGCACTGCTCCCCTTCCTGAGCAGCAGCAGCCTCTAACGCATCGCTCTTGCTTCTCCACAGAAACACGGGATAATCCCAGACTCCACTGTGGCCACCAACGGGGAGACATCAGACTTCCTTGATAACGAAGGGCACTTGGATTCTTCTAAAACCGTTGCAGGCACAACTCAGGCATTAAAGGCAGGAGGGGATGGGATGCTGGGTAAGTGCTGAATAGCCTTCCCTGTCTGTCTGTCTGTCTGTCTGTCCATTCATCCATCTCTGCTTGGAGTTTGGGCGTGTGTCAGTGGGACAATTAACACATCACGCAGCATGTTCCTAGTCCAATCACCTCCTCTGCGTTTTCCTGCTTCGTATTTGTTATCACCCCCTCCGTGTGACCTGCAGCTCCCTGCCAAGGCAGACTTCATTCCCCAGTCAAGGCGACAGAGGACGAGAGTGCAGATATCCCATCACAGATAAGTAGCGATCGCTCCGATCACTGTTGAAACCCTCCGTTTGGAAGCTGTCCCAGAATAAACCCTGCTGTGGTTCAGTATTTTTCAGCACAAATAATCAAGGGGGAAAAAAAAAGCGCATTTTAGGTTTCTGTCAAAACCTTGTAGCTGGGAACTGTGTCTTCTGCGTGAAAACACACTGATGCGAGAATTCATTTGTTCTTGGTGTCCTTTACTGTTGAGGAGTTGAATAATTCATATTCAGCAGTAGCACTTCAACGTTTTCACTCACTACATCACCACTCTTCCATTGAAAGGACAGAACTGAGATGGGTAGCGTCAGGAAGGAGAATCTAGTTGGCAGCAGCATTTTTCGGAGGCCCTTTGGGATGAGTGGCCACTCAGAGAACTTACTTCAGTGGAGAAGAAGGGAAAGAACAGATTTCTTCTTTTTTCCTCTTGTTTTTGTTCTAAATGAACATCCTGGTGAGCAGCAACAGGCAGCCAGTTGTTGTTACCTCGCTTTGAGCTGGTGGCTGCTTTTTCCTCACTGAGGAAACAATGTGGAACAGCCAAACCAAGGTAAGGGCTTATTTTTAAATGCATTGTTCTCTCCTCGTTCTGTTGGGTTTTTTGGAAACAGATACAACACAGAGCCAAAAGCTGACTGCTGAAACCACAAGCGCCCTTGTCCTGATGCCTGGTGTTTCTAAGTTGAAGAAATGCTGTTACCTAGGATTACCTGATTCAGGTGGCAGCAGGCACAGAGTGGGGTTAGGCCTGAAGTCGTAGAGGATGTTGCTGATAGTCCTGTTAGTGCTCCATGTGCAATTATGACTGTTAAACTGTACTGCTTGGAACGGTTGTTCTCATCAATCACACAGCCAGGAGTTCAGGCGTTTACCTTCCAAACCCACAAGCCAGCACCAGAGACTTCTTGCTTTGAGAGAGTGGTGGCAAACGCCACCGATCTAAATCCCCTCAACCCTTACTAATTCAGTTGCTGCTTTGCCTCATGTAATTGGCAAAAGCTGCTCTTTTCTTGGCCTGTTCTTTGATTCATCCTCTTCCTGGGTTTGAAGTGGGGAGGTCGGTGCTGTGGTGTGTGGTGGTCCCTTCAACTTTCTCAATGGTCTTTTAGGCAAAGCCAATGAAGTGGACATGAAAGATGAGATTGTGGAGGATGTGGGGCAAAGACAAATCTTGCAGAATACTGAGCATGAGGAGCACAAGGAGGAGTCTGAGGAGCAGGAAGTACAGACATTGCATGCTGATGAAAATGCAAAGGCAGAAAACACGGTTGAAGAACGCGATGCCCTGTCACCAGTGATGTTACCAGAGAGTAGGTTTGCAGAACAAACCCAAAGCCCTGCAGAACATGTCTCACAGAGTGCTTCTTCCGACGATGGTAGTGACACAGATGCTTTGAGAGGGGAGACCGAGCCCACAGGCACAGCAGTGCATCAGCCTGTTAGCACACAGGCTGAACACCATGGCTTAAACACGAGGACTCCTCAGAACTTGGAGGTGGGCTCTCTGCAAGGTCATCAGCTTTTAGAAGCTCCTCAGGAGACACCTAGTGGTTCAGGGGCAGAGCGCAAACTGGGTAGAGCTGCACCTGAACAGGAACGAGAGGATCTTGAAACTAGCTGTGCACTGAGTGATAATGAAATGGATCAGGAAGCTTGTGTGACAGGAGAGAGCTGTGAGTTGGTTCCTAAGCAGGCAGGGCTGCCAGAGGCTGCAGCCGCAGGTTCACTCGCTGCAGAGGTAGATGAGGAGAGTGACACCGAGGGACTCCACCACTCAGAAGAAGGTGCTGAAAATGAAGTTACAAGTGGCTTGGAGGCAGAGGTTGTTGAAAGCGATGGCTGTGCAGTTGGAAGGACTGACAGGGGATGGGACAGAGCTGAAGAGGAAGATGAGGCAGGGAATGCAGTTAAGGGTCAGACGAAGGAAACAGAACCTGTGGTTTTGGAGGGGACAGAGGCACGTGAAAGTGGTGTCCCAGCAGATGCAAGGGAAAAGGAAAGTAGAGGAGATCGGGCAGACATCCAGCCAGACAATTCAGAGGACAGTCCTTCAGCATCATCACAGGAGCAAGATACACAAGGTGAAACTGAACTTGAAAACTCTCCAGCTGAGAAACATGACCAGAAGGTAGAAGAGTTGGAGATGTGTTTGGATTCTGCAGAAAGAGGTGAGCAAGCCAAGGCATCTGTGGAGGCTGCAGCGGGGAGCGTGCTGCCACAGGCAGAGCCAGGCATGAGCTTGGACAAAGAGGTGGTGACTCAGGAAACCAGTTTAGACCCAGGTCTTTTAGATGACAAAATGAAGGAGTCAGCGTTGGAATCAGGGGATGAGTCTGGGAGAGGCAAGGAAAGTAGGACAGGACAGGTAGAAGATTTCAAGCTGATAGCAGAAGTTCAGGCAGCTCAGTGTAGTGAAGAAACAACAGGTGATGCAGTGGGAGACAAAACAATTCCTTTAGAAGGTGAAGCGCAGGATGCAGTTAAACAAGAGGGAGGCGACTCTAAAGAGGAATCAGCTGTAGATGTTGATGTGGCTACGGAAAACAAAGTTGATAAAGGAACACTGAAAGAAAGAGAGCAGGAGTCAGAGCTTGGAGACCACCACCAAGCCGGTGGACTTCCTTTGCAGGAAGGTGCAAATAACTCCCTGACACAGAAAGCTGAGCAGGATGTTAGTGAACCAGTTAAATTGGAGGGTCAGGCAGAGGTGAGGCTGGAAGATGATGGTGATGAATTTGATTTTGATGAAGAGTCAAAGCAGATACTAGAAAGTGAGGACCAATGTGATGAAGAGAAAGCTCATCCACAGCAAGGAGGTTGTGATGGAGCAAACAGTGCAGGTGGAAAAACTGCCCAAACAGATGAAGCTGGAGAAGGACCAGGCAAAACAGAAACCGGGGGCGTTGTAACTGAAGCTGGCAGCATGCAGCTGGGGCAAGGAGGTGAGTCTGAAGGAGCACGGTGCTCGCAAGGGGAGGCATCATGGACGACTGATGTGCTGGAAGATGAAATCAAAGCACCGGTTTCTAGTAAAGCAGAAAGAACACCGGAGGGAAGCGTTTCCGAGCAGCATTTGGAAAGTGCCGGCAGTAGCAGGGAGGAAAGCAAGGAGGATTTGCCAGGTGGGAGAAGGGGGAAGGGTAAATCCAGGGATGAGTGCACCGTGTCCTAAGCTCAGCCTGTCAGGGCTAAACTGGTTACAGCCACTTGATCAGCCCCAGCACAGAGCATGCACTTTGCACAGCACATTGGACCTTAGGAATACTCAGAGAGCTTTCTTCTCATCATAGCACAAGGTTATGCAAGCGGTGATGATGCAAGTATTAAGTTATTCACCGATGTACCTCGCCACAAGAAACGGTGCATGGGTTTGGTTTTGCTGTGTCTCAGGTTTCACGTTCCCCACCAAAAGAACAAACCTCACAGATCGACTTCTTGCAGGCTGTCTTGCAATCACAGAACTTTTTAGTGTGGATAACTGCTACTGAGGAATTTCTACAGGGAGTTCTGTCCTTCCCTAGCCAGACGGCAGGTGCCTTGAATGCGCTTGTGTGCGCTGGGTCTCTGTGAGCTTACGCACATCCTTGTGTGTACTTACGTGCAGTTGGACTAGATCACAGAATCACAGAACGTTAGGGATTAGAAGGGACCTCGAAAGATCATCCAGACCAATCCCCCTGCCACAGCAGGATCCCCTAGATCCAGTTGCATAGGAACACATCCAGGCAGGTTTTAAATGTCTCCAGAGAAGGAGACTCCACAACCCCGCTGGGCAGCCCCTTCCAGGGCTCCGTCACCCTCACTGGGAAGAAGTTCCTTCTCGGATTGATGTGGAACCTCCTGTGTTCCAGCTCACACCCACTGCCCTTTGTCCTATCAGTAGATGCCACTGAGCAGAGCCTGACTCCATCCTCTTGACACCCACCCTTCACGTATTTATCAACATTAATCAAGTCACAGTCTCCTTTTTTCCAAGCTCAAGAGACCCAGCTCACTCGGCCTTTCCTCATCAGGGAGATGTTCTACTCCCTTCATAATCTTTGTGGCTCTGCACTGGAACATCTCCCCAGCAGCTGATCCTCAGAGGTCCCTTCCAATCTCTGATGCTCTGATTAAATCTAGAGTAAGTACACTAACCCCTCATGAAGGAACTCATTAGATCAGCAGCGCTGATCTGCCAGTGAAGCCTCTTTCCGAATGCTTAAAGCCGAAGAACCAATGCTTATTTTTTCAACACTCTGGAAAGAAAAACCCCATATCCATCTCTCACTGCACTTAGTGTGTTTGATCTCACACAATCACATTCCAAACTAGCGTTAGATTCCCAGCGAATCAGCTTTGACCGAACGCTTTGGACCATCAAAATCCAGTTTGCGTTGCTCTGAAAAGGGAAACCCACAGCTCTTAGCTGGCTGGGAGGAAGAATCATATCCGTGTTTACTCCATCTGGGCACTTGCACCACAATAGGCCTTTCACGCCGTGGCTCACATGGAGCTGTTATCGTGTACACACTGTTAACGTCCGCGTAGGTTGGCTCTTGACTACTGTCTAGCTATCGATATATAAAACATCTATTTTTCCAAGAAGATTTTTATTTCAAATTACATTCTATTTTATTTTTGTTGTTGTCAAATTTATTATTCTGAAAGGATGTCTGTTCTCTCTGCACAAAAATGATTACCTCTTCCTTTCTGGAAAGAAGAGAACTTTGCATGTCTTAATTCTCCTTGGCCAGCAGCCCAGAGGCAACTGCTGCTCTGTGTTCCCACCCCAGAGCCTTTTCGAGAAGCTGTGTTGCTTTCATCACGCTGTCGGTGTATGGCTTCTCGCAGCTTTGCTGGTGCTTGGGAGGAAGAGAACGTGCTGTGCATGCCTAAACATCCACTTAAAGTTGTTGTAAGTGATGCGGGTCCCAAGCGAATGCGGATTGAAGAGCTGGGGTGGAGGGGGCCGTGTTTGTGCTGTTGTTACACAGACGATGGAGTCCAAGCAGACCGAAACGCTGCAGATGTGTATGCAGAATGTGCTCAGCTGTATATAATGGAAATAAACCTGTTTTGTACTTGAAACTGCCTGTCCAGAGAGCTGTTCATACCCCTGCGCCGATACTTCCTTAAATCTCTATCACTCCAAACACACTTTTCTGCAGCGCTGAGACATCTGTTGCATTGTGCTACCCAGCTAGGATCACAGAATCATTCAGGTTAGAAAAGACCCCTGGGACCATCAAGTCCAACCATCAGCCCTACTCTACAAGGTCACCCCTAAACCAGATCCCCCAACACTACATCGAAGTGTCTTTTAAACTCATCCGGGGAGAACTGCCTTCCTAGCAATGGGCAGCCTCAGTGCTCCAGGCACCCTCTAACAGGACTCTAAGCCTGTAACTCTTCTCACACAGCTTCTCCCCAATGTCCAGCAGCTCCAATATGGTTTCTGTAAGTATTAGTGGTTGTTCTGAAGGGTTTACTCTGAATGCTAATTGGAAAAGTCAGATTTTTAAGCTGATTTCTTGTTACGACTCTGCGTTGCCACGTTCATCACTGCTCTTGACTTTCAAAGCAAAGTTCAACAGACTTTTCATGGTCCAACATGAGGCCAAGAGATCAACTACAATCAAGACTCCTATTTGCTGCTGCTGCTGTTACCCACCTTGTTTGGAGCTGATACGTGCTGCAATGAGATGCTCACGGTGGCTTTCAGAGTGGCTCTGGATGCCCCCTGGGTTTTCTGTTTGGTGCCATGGGCCACGTGTAGCCTGGAAGGCTTCCTCCAAACATAGTAGCCAAGGAAATGTTTTTCTTTTTGCCTTCTTCAGCAAGTAGGCTCATGGTTGGACTCAGTGAACTTAGAGGTCTTTTGCAACCTAAACAATTCCATGATTCTAAGTAGCAGTGAATGGCCTTGGTCAGTATTTGCTTTGTCACAGCAACGAATGGTCTTCCTGTCCCCTTCAAAACCAGTATTTCCAGCTGGTAACTGGTACCTCCCATAGAATCATAGAATTGTTTAGGGTTGGAGAAGACCTTTAAGATCACTGAGTACAACAACTGGCCCAGCTCTGCCAAGCTCACCACTAAATCTGCGCTTATTCACTGTCCCAACAGCCCCTTCCAGACAGTGTTCCCCCTCTTCTGAGAATGAGACAACGGTGTTTCTCAGCATTTGTTGTGTTTCCTCAGAATCCAAACCAACTGGACAGATCTGGAGGAGGAGTATTTTCCAACTGGCTCTTGATCAGACCGTTGAATTCTTGCAGGCTGTTCTGAGCAGCTGCTTGGGGCTGCTGGTGGGATTTCGGGAGCTGTCGTCCCACTTTTCCACTCCCCTTTCCTTTGCATCTGGATTCATTAGTTGTTGGGCTCATCATACAGGTTCAGCTGCTCCCCTCCAAGTAGGAAGAGACATCAAGGATCTCTGTCCGATTAGGGGATTTCAGGTCAGCAGCAGCTGACTGCAGCAGTACCATTAGCAACGCCTTGAGTCAAGTGTGATGCCAAGGCCATGAGAGCAGTCGCTTGAGTTAAACCTTACCTGTACCACAGCAGAAGACACTGAGCACTACCACCCCTTCTTTGCATCCTGCTCTCTCTCTCTCCCAGGACTTCCCAGGGCCCAGCTCCTGGAATCAGCTCCTTTGCCTATGAAAGCCATGAACTGGCGCAGTGAGTAGCCTGGGAGTGGTGTCACTGAAGTTAAAGTGAGCTGAATGTCACTTTCTAATTATTCCTGCTGCTATCTTTGTGTGTGAAATCAGGATCTAACGACTGTTACCCAGGAGAATTTTAATTAGCTGCCTCCTGTCCCAGTTCAGAAGATGGCTCTTTTCTGCTCAAGGTCCTCAGATCCTTAATTTGTCGGAACAAAAAGTCTCCTAAACACAAAGTTAAGGTGACTCTGCAGGGATATCTGCTAAGGCTGAAGTAAGTTTTCCGTGTGCGTGTGGAAGTGAAACCTAAGAGGCCTTCACCTCTCTGTCCGTGTGGAAAACTTCTTCATTCACCTTTATTTCCCTTCTCTTTCATCTCTTACAGAAGCTTTTCCCTCTTGAGCTTCCTTTCCTTCAGCTTCACTGCTGTGAAGGGGTTTATACTGGTGTATTTTTGTTTAGTTAACAAAACCTGTGGTTTGTTGTTTGTGTTTGTTCTTTTCCCCATCAGTGCTGCTCAGGTTTAACAGTGCTGGGTGTGTTACTGAATGGCTCAAAGTTCATTCAGACCCCACACACTGAATGTGTGGAGAGCTGCTGAATGTCACTGTGAGATCTGTGCTTGGGTGGTGCCTCAGAAGCCAAGGTAAAGGTTTTCTTCCACTGCTGGTCTGTGGGAACTTGCTTACCCAGGAGGGCGACGACACACCGCCTTAGTACTAGTTAAAGGGTTGCACCCATCTGCCGTGTAGAAGGGGTTTCATCCGAAAACTTCGGTTTGCCCCAAGCCTTGGTTCTGCACAGACTCTTTATTGCTGCCTGTGCTAACACGGAGACCCCTGAGACTTTGTCGCTTTGGGATTTCCCAACCAACGAGGACGGGGCTTTTGAAAGCTGCTTTATCAGCAGGATGTCCCTAGTCAAAGCCCATCAGCCTGTGACTTGCCACATTGCTGCCCTTAAGTTCCCAAAAAAAGACAATGACCTTTGGACTTTTAACTAGTTAACAGAGAACTTTGTGAGTAATTGCCCCTCGACATTTCGCACCCTTTAATAGGGAAGAAGACCAAACCAGCCCAGCCCCGAGTGATTCGGTTGCTTACTTCCTAGCTGGGTTTTTCCCTGCAGTTCTCTGCTGTAGCGCGCAATTCCTTACCGAACACCACCCTCCCGCCTCGTACTGCTCTGCAGCACTTCCAAGGCCAAGTGTAGCACAACAGTCAGGCCAGATTGCTCATCACCCACTCGAAGTTTGACCGGGAGATCTGCCTGTGAAGGATTAAAGACAAAAATCATGTTTTACCAGACTTTTAAAAACAATTCCGTGTTTTCCTGGTGATAGCACCGGGAGATGACACCAAACGTGCCGCGGACGCGCTCAGCTGTGATTGTTGGTGTTTACAGTGTTCTCATGATGTTCAACTTGTAAAGCTCTGTGAGATTTTGTGTTGCAGTTGTGTCTGACCCCCGAGTTCTTGCATGCTAACCTAACGTAGAAGAATAGCCTCTTTGCATGCAGCTGGGTGCTGCCGCTGGCGTGACAAGCATGTTCTGTGAGAATGACCTAACCTCCCCTGGCTGCAGCCCCCTCCCAGCCCTGGCTGTGGCCTCCTGCCCTGTGGTACGTGCAGACCTACCTCCCATCATTAGTTTCACTAACCTTAACGGTTCGCTCGTGTATCACTTACGCTCCAACCCGTGGGGCTCGATCAAATCGGCACTGAACTTCCTGTTTTCTCTTCCAGACAGGCTGAAAAAGCTCATTGATGAACGGGAGACCCTACTAGACCAGGTAATCGCAGGAAACCTGAAGTGCTGGGTGTGCTTTTACTAAATCTGTGGTAAAACTAGTGTAGCTAGGTCCAGGCAGCCCTAACCTGAGAGGTAGGACAGCAGTGCCAGTGCCTTTGGGAACACGGCACTGCCGTCCTAATTTTGGTCACAGCAGTCCCCTGCAGCGCTACAGGCTGGGGGCAGGCTGGCAGAGAGGGACCTGGGGGTTCTGACTGACAGGAGGCTGAGTATGAGCCAGCAGGGTGCCCAGGTGGCCAAGGAGCTCGATGGCATCCTGGCCTGGATTAGAAACTGTGTGTCCAGCAGGAGTGGGGAGGTGATTGTCCCCCTGTACTCAGCACTGGTGAGGCTGCACCTCTGAAAGGACACTGTAGAGATGTTGGTGCTGGTCTCTTCTCACAGGTCATTAGTGACAGAAGCAGAGGGAAGGGTTTCAAGCTCCAACAGGGGAGACTTAGACTGGACATGAGGAAGAAATTCTTCCTGGAGAGAGTGGTCAGGCCCTGGGATGGGCTGCCCAGAGAGGTGGTTGAGTCC
>JAOXOE010000602.1:1931232-1950921 GCA_028565055.1 Phoeniculus purpureus
GGGGTTGGACTTGATGATCTATTAGGTCCCTTCCAACCCTGATAATACTGTGATACTGTGATACTGTGATACTGTGAATACAGTGTCCAGTATTGGGCATCTCAATACAACAGAGATGTGGAGGTGCTGGAGCAGGTGCTGAAGAGGACAACTAAGCTGGTGAAGAGCCTGGAGAATAAATCTGACGAGGAAAGACTGAAAGAGCTGGGGCTCTTTAGTTTGAAGAAGAGGAGGCTTGAGAGGACACCTCATCACCCTCGACAACTACCTGAAAAGACCACGTGGAGAGGTTGATGCTGGTCTCTTCTCACAAGCAATTAGAGATTAAACAAGAAAGAACAGGTTCAAGTTACACCAGGGGAGGTTTAGACTTGATATTAGGATGAAGTTTTTCCAGAAAGGTGGTCAGGCACTGGAATGGGCTTCCCAGGGAAGTGATTGAGTCGCCATCCCTGGCTGTGTTTAAAAATTGTTTGGATGAGGTGTTGAGGGATGTGGTTTAAGGGTGAATTTGTAGGGTCGGGTAGATGGTTGGACTCGATGATCCCAGGGGTCTTTTCCAACCACAGTGATTCTGTGATTCTGATTCTAGCCAAGAAAAGAGCTAGAAAATATTGAGGAGCAGAATACACTCTCATGAATCAGGTTAAGTGAGATGCAGGCTGAATGCAACCCATACAGTTCTGGCTAGGCACTGAAAGGCATTGGCACTAAAAATGGAAATTAAAAATGTTTCTCTATTGCCAGTTCCAAAATCCTGCTGTTAAAATACAAGTTTCACTTGATAGTTGGGACTTGAATCTACTTATGTTAGGGTTTCCTTAAGAAAGCATGATTAAGTTGTCATCATTAACTGTCCAATTCATATGGCATAATGTTCATTGTCATCACTTCTCAGGAGAGAAGATATTGCAGCTCTCAGTAGAAAGTTCAAGTTCAGAATACAGTTGTCACAAATCAAAAGGAAAAATGAAATGAAAATAATCTATTTGCAGCAGAGACAGTCTCATTCTGGATGGCATTACAGGCTTATTCCTATTGCAGTCTCCTTGCTTTTCAGATTCATTAACGTTGCAAAGCACAGAAGAGCTGCTTTTGTGTCTGCATCAAAATCATTATCCCAATAAGCACTAATTAGCACCTTTGGGCTCAATCATGTTCCCACTGCAATCAATGCCAAAAAAGCATTGATTTCAATGGAAAAAAGAATAAAGTCATTAGTCAGATAGCTTTACAGAGGTCAAAGACAGGCTTACCTGCCTTCCTATATCTGGAATCATCACTGTCTATATTGCTAACTTGCATTTTAACTTTCCAATGGCAGCAAAACTAGGATCCCCAGAGGCTCAAACCTTACTGACATTTTAAAACCAAGAGTTAATGTTCTCAGATATTCTAAAATATCTCTGGAATGTCAGCTCCAGTGACTTTCAAACAACTCAGTCTTCTCTGTATAAGATTTTTAAATGCATTTCTGTGAACCAAAGACACTTTACTTGGCTCTGGTTTCCAAGGTAGGTGCAGAGGCTTCATGTAGATTGCATCTGGAATATTGTGTCCAGTTCCGGGACCCTTAATTCAAGAAGGACACAGAACTGCTGGAGAGAGTCTAGCACAGAGCCACAAAGATGATGAAGGGAATAGAACACCTCCTTTATGAGGAAAGGCTGAGGGAGTTGGGTCTCTTTAGCTTGAAAAAGAAAGAGACTGAGAGGTTGTGACCTCATTAATGTTTATACATATGTGAAGGGTGGGTGTCAGGAGGATGGAGCCAGCCTCTTCTCAGTGGCATCTAATGATAGGACAAGGAGCAATGGGTGTGAGCTGGAACAGAGGAGGTTCCACATCAATATGAGAAGGAACTTCCCAGTGAGGGTGACAGAGCCCTGGAAGAGGCTGCCCAGGGGGGTTGTGGAGTCTCCTTCTCTGGAGACCTTTTATTAAAACCCATCTGGACATGTTCCTGTGTGACCGGATCTAGAGGATCGTGCTCTGACAGGGGGATTGAACTCGATCATCTTTTGAGGCCCCTTCCAATCCCTAATGTTCTGTGATTATGTGAAATGAGCAGCCTATCTCACCAAGACAAGCAAAAACTAGCTCTTCCTTGGGATTGTGCAGACTCACACAAGAATTGTTTAGTCACTACAAAAATAATTGCCTCAAATGAAGATTTTGGCTCAACTGAGCCAGAAGAATTCTGTGGCAACCTCTGTGCTGTCCCAGAGGAAACTAAGCTGTAGCATACAAAGATTTTCTGGGTATGTGTTAGGTTCTGCCTTCAGAGCTGTGCTGAGCTGCAGCTGATCACAGTACTCGCTACCTGAGTTATGCACAGCTGAAAATAGATGTTTACTTGGGTCAGGCTGCAACTGCAGAGAGTTCAGCTGCGCCGCTATATTTAGAGTAACAAAATGTTAATTAAGATCACCTCATTCCCAAGATCACTGAGCACAAGCACCGCACTCAGCACTCAACAACTTCTGACTGCAACATCCTGTTGCACAGCAGAATCAACAGACAAAAAAAAAAATCCCACAACTACGCATTTAGGCATCTTCAAACTCATATGAAGGAGTGACTGATGTTTTACCTTCAAGACATTGCTAAGTTGCACTGTGATGATCCTGTGAAGCCATCTCACTTCCAAAATACAACAAGGTAGGGTCATATAAACCAAAGGACATTCGGTGTGAGCAGACTCACCAAGGCATCTCCCAGGCAGAAGGAGAGGTTATGTGCACTGTAATAGCATTTCCACTTCTTTTTGATGCTGCTCCCTAGGGCAGCCTTAGTGATTTTTCCATCACAAAGAGGAGACCCATGAATGGCCACGTTAACAAAGACCACCCA
Organism: Phoeniculus purpureus; assembly: GCA_028565055.1. Taxonomy (NCBI): domain Eukaryota; kingdom Metazoa; phylum Chordata; class Aves; order Bucerotiformes; family Phoeniculidae; genus Phoeniculus; species Phoeniculus purpureus. Next base: position 1,934,086 of record JAOXOE010000602.1, read on the forward strand.
AGACTCCTGCTGCCTCCGAAGCGCTAATTGATTTTGGTTAATCAGTGGCAACAGTGACACCTAGTGCCTGTGTAACCTGAAGATCCAGGACTATGAGACACATTTCTACGGCCCTGCCCAGTGTAAACCTGTATTTCTATAGGTAGGACACTGGACGGCTGTTGTCCTGCATCCTGACTGTGCCATCAATAAACAAGCATGGAAAATGTGCGTCTACAAGAGTGAGCTGGCAGGGAGATGCTGACCCCAGCACGTCTATCTCCCAACGATTCATCATAGTGCATACATCAGGGTTCTCCTTCATGCAGCTACACAGTCTCAAAGATAACACCCAGCATAACCAAGGACAGGTGAAGTTTAAACAGCATTCCATGCAAATTCACACAGCACAAACACAACTCTGTTTTAAAAGGGACAGTTGTGTCAGCAAACTCAGCAGTTGTAGTTGGCTACCAAGAAATGGATTTGGAAACGGTACATTCTGACAACGTTTTTAATTGAAGACCACGCCAGCAGGTGCTTCACATTGTGCTTAAGTTGTATTAATAATACAAGATCAAATTTTCACATACTTGAATATGCAGACACTGAGACTCCTACGTGTTAAGCATCTTCAGGTATGCCTAGATTAAAGCTTTCCAGCAGTGTTACAGATAACATCTCTTTCTTCACCTCTGCATAATCAAGCCATCAGTAGAAGATAAGAAATCCACAATGTAACAGGGCTGTAATACAGTGATTTCTCTAGCTGTATTCCAAATCATACTCCAATTTCTCTATATTCCAGGTAAAACAAAGTTGTTTGAAACTGGCTGAGAGGAAAAAAGGCTGTTTTCAATCTAAGTGGGCAAATAAGACCTGAATATTTCCTAATTTCATAAAGGGGGGGTTTTTATTGGAATCTAGATCTCAAAATCAACCCAAGTTTCTCCATTGCCTCTATAAAATAATCACTGCATTACAGACCTTCTTTCACTAGAAAGTTCACTGAATTTTTGAGCAAACCCTAACCACCAACATGAGCAGAAAAGTAATGTGTTTAAATACATTACCTGGGATTACAGTTAGCTGAAAGTAATGAAGCTTGTTTGGGTCAGGAAAATTCACTTTACATGTACCTGTGAAGCAAAAGAACATATCAGACAAGTAGTTTTCCACCAGGGAAAGGACATAACTCATCTCCAAATTCACTCCCGATTAATCCCTATCCTGCAGGCAAGTGATTTCCTCCTACGCTTTGCCCATAAGCACCTCCTCCCTACAGAGTTACAAGACACCTGCAATAATGGCAGTTCCCTGCTTTGTTCTGAGGAAGGAGTTCATTTCCTTCCAGGGAATCACAGTGCCTCGAAGCACTTAAAACACCAAAGGAACTGCTCTTCTGCGTAGGCAGCAGCTACACATTAAGATGACAGCAAACTAGTGCCAGAGTGAAAGAGCAAGGCCTGAAGCTGCCAGGGGAGGGTTAGGTTGGACGTCAGGAAGCCCTTCCTCACAGGAAGGGTGATCAGACAATGGAAGGGACTGTCCAGGGTAGTGGAGGAGTCCCTATCCCTGGAAGTGTTTAAGAACAGATGTAGACGTGGCACATGGTACCCTGGTCTAGCTGATGTGGTGACATCAGGTCACGGGTTGGGTTGGATGATCACAGAATCACACAGGTTGGAAAAGACCTTTGGGATCATTGAGTCCAACAATTAATCCTACTCTACAAGTAGATCTTAGAGGCCTTTTCCAGTCTCAGTATTTCTGTGATTCTGTGACAACACACTGAATGGACACTCTTTCTTACAAGCTCTTCAGCAGTGACGTGTGTGGTTTAAGATTTGAGATACACTGCAGGCCGTAAGAAGCCATGTCATGCTAACAAAAGCCTGTGAAGAAGCCGTTCCGCTGTCAAGTTTCCTCTGCATAACCAATTACACGCATTAAGAGCAAAGGTTATGGAGCAGCACCACAAACCAAACACTACAGTTTTATCCTTGGACAAGATGGATTTAAGGATAGTGAGAATGAACAAGTGTGGCAAAAAAAGAGTTGAAACATCCATCTGATGAAAGCAGTCAGTGCTTTCCATTCAACAGATGCAAGTTCACAGCATAAGGGCCCTTTGTTTGCATTTGATGACACAAACCAAGTGGCCTTTCCATGCACAAAAGTAGCCTTTCTTGACTTTGGCAGAATCAAGCTGTCAAGCTGGCACTGGAAGATGTGGATATCTATGGATGTATCGTTATCCATACTACAAAGCTTTTAGCTTCTTAATTCATCAGGCTGGCTGTTCTTTTTTCTGCAGTCAGGAAGTAAAACAGCATTTGAGCTATAGATTCTATTTGCCTGAAAAAATAACTAGAGCTGCACCCAAACCCTAGTAATGTCTTTGCAGTCACAGAATCACAGAACATTAGGGATTGGAAAGGACCTCAGAAGATCATCTAGTCCTATACCCCCGACACAGCAGGATCACCTAGATCCAGTTGCACACACACATATCCAGGTAGGTTTTTTTAAACATCTCCACAGAAGGAGACTCCACAACCCCCTTGTGGGCAGCCCCTTCCAGTGTTCTGTCCCCCTCACTGAGAAGTTGTTCCTTCTCCTATTGATGTGGAACCTCCTGTGTTCCAGCTCACACCCGCTGCCCCTTGTCCTATCATTAGATGACACTGAGCAGAGCCTGGCTCCATCCTCCTGACACTCACCCTTTCCATATTTATTAACATTAATGGAGTCACCCCTCAGTCTCCTTTCTTCTAAGCTCCAGGGACCCAGCTCCCTCAGCCTTTCCTCATCAGGGAGATGCTCCCCTCCTTTTGTCATCTTTGTGGCTCTGCTCTGGACTTTCTCCAGCAGTTCTGCATCTTCTGGAACTGAGGGGCCCAGAATGGACATAATATTCCAGATGCAGTGTCTCCGAGGCAGAGTAGAATGGGAGGTGAATCTCTCCCGATCTACTAACCACCCCACTCTGATCCACCCCAGGATGCTGTTGGCCTTCTTGGCCACAAGGGCCCATTGTTGGCTCATGGTCATCCTGCTGTCTTACCAGGACCCCCAGGTCCCTTTCTCCTACACGGCACTCCAGCAGGTCAGTCCCCAACCTATACCGGTATCTGGGGTTGTTCTTGCCCAGATGCCAGACCCTACACTGCCCTTGTTCTAGTTTGTAAGATTTCTCCCTGCCCAACTCTCCAGCCTGTCTAGGTCACGCTGGATGGCAGCACAGCCATTCAGTCCCATTTTTAACCATCACTACATCATATTTTCTTCACATTCCGGAGGACCTTGATCAATATATCTTATTTTCCAGATTTTGTTTCACTTGGAAAGATGATCTACTCAGAGAAAAGTTTTGGAAGTATCAAAAGTTCTCTATATTCTGTTCTGGGACATGACTGTCTTCAAAGTACAATTCCCCTGAAAAGTTCCTAGTAATTTCTACTGTAGAGTCATAGGGAGTGTTTTATCGAAATATGGACTGTCTGACTTCTCTAGGAAATGGCTGTTACCGTCAAAGAAAGCTTTGTGGGTATCCTGGCATTAAGTACCCCTGATGAAACCCTGCCACATTTTACCTGCTCACCAGTCAGCTGCATGTAGCTGCGTGCCCTCAATTATTCTTCTCTTTAAAGTACCCCTGAGATCAGTCAAAAGCCCTTTTTTGCCTGGATCACACTTCCCTCTGTTATCTCTGGCTGCCACATTCAAAATTTGCCAGTAATTCAGTGCTCCCATTGCTTGACAGATTTACTAACAGATTGCTACCAGGCTTACTGTTCAACAGGCCAATTTTTTGTTAAAAAAAAAAAAAAAAGTAGGGTGGCAGTTACCTTGTGATTTGAGCACGCTTAGCTGCTGCAGGTTTGTTTGTACCTCAGACATGTCCATTACAAAGTCTCAATTGCATTTACTCTGTAAACTTCTCCTTTACGCTCAACAACCGCATCTTTGCTGAAACCTGAGGCAACATTCTGGAGCCATATCATGAGTCTTTTCAAAAGAAGCAGTGACAGTTGGTCAAGGGAGGTGATTCTCTCCCTCGACTCTGCACTGATGAGACCCCACCTGGATTACTGTGTTCAGTTATGGAGTCCCCAACATCAGAAGGATGGAGAGCTTGTAGGCAGTGTCCAGAGGAGAACAACTGAAATGATCAGAGGGCTGGAGCCCCTCCCCTATGAGGACAGGCTGAGCAGGTTGGGGTTGTTCAGCCTGGAGAAGAGGAGGCTCCCAGGTGACCTTCTAGCAGCTTTCCAATCTCTGAAACGGGCTACAAGAAATCTGAGGTAGGGCTTTTGACACAGGTGGTAGCAAGAGGACAAGGGTAAAGGGTTGCATTCTTGAAGAGGGGAGATTGAGGTTGGACATGAGGAAACAATTCTTTCCTGTGAGGGTGGTGAGATGCTGGAACAGGGTGTCCAAGGCAGTTGTGGCTGCCCCATCCCTGGCAGTGTTGAAGGCCAGGTTGGCTGGGCGTCTGAGTAACCTGATCTAGTGCAAGTGTCCCTGCCTCTGCAGGGGGGTTGGAGCTCGATGATCTTTAAGGTCTTTTCCAACCCTGGCCATTCTGTGATTACAGTGCAGTGCTATATTAAGCAACTGCCTGCCCGTTTCATTTGAGAGGTTGCAAGATCACAATCTGCTGCAGTATTCTGATTCTGGAGAGATTTAATCAAATGAGGTAAGGTATAAAAAGTGCAGCAATTTGCCTTCTGGCAGTTCCACCACTCTGTATTGTCTGCATTTGAAGTTGTATGGATGGGTCAGTGTGAATGGAGGAGGAGGATGAACACTAGGTTCTTGACAGAACGTATACTAGCGTGTTAGAAGCTGAAAGGATTAATACTGGGACAGATATAATGTCTTTGGGAGAAAAGCAAGACCAAATTTCTGCCCAGTTGCTTTCATTAAGTTTTCCAGCTTGAAGGCACCTTCTACACAAGCTCCTTCTCAGTCTCAGCTCTCTGATTAGCTATTTTGATAGTTACATCCCAGTGATCTCACTTTCCAGCGCCATTCTACCTGCATGATATCCTTCCCAAAGCCTTTTTGCACAGGTATGATGTTTAAAACTTGTCACTCCTGAGCTTATTGTACCCAACTAGTTGGAAGAACATTGTTCAGCCAGTGACGGGAGTAATGCTCAGCTTCATTTGTAATTGTGGAAGGGTCAGCTGGCCGCAAAACTGCCTTAATAACTCGCACAGGTCTGAGTAGATTTCTGAGACTTGTCTGCTACCTTTTGCTCTGTAGACAAAGTACCTCACTGGTACTTAAAATGTGTCTGTTCTTTGCATGGCTGATAGATCAGTGACCAACATACTGCTGAAGCTCTTACATACCGTGGAGCCACCATGCTGTACTGGTTGTGAGCTGCGCAGGTTGTGCCATATAACAAAGTTCTTCTGTCCAGACCTCTTCACTGGAATCTGGAAGTCTCCTGAGAACAGCAGCATAGGAGATAGAGTTACTCTTTATTTTACCATTGTTCAACTCCTACATAAAAATTATTTATAGCTCTTTGCTTCCTGATACTAATTTGTACCTTGAAACCTAAGACAGCTCACTCACAATTTGCACAATTTGACCATTTCTGGCCAGGAAGGTCCCAAGTGTGAACTTGTGCAGAAGCTGAATTATCTCTGGCCCCACAAGAAATAGTCATCCTCCAGGTCATGGCTGAGGTCATTATTACAGTGTCTTCTAAAGGTCTGTCAGTATTCAGAGCATATCGTTTGTTTGTTCTTGGGGTATTTAACCCTGCAGATTGCTGAAAACTTCTGATAGATACTTAGCACCATCAGCTTTCATTTGCATTAAGATAAGATGGAGGACACTCAATCTGTCTTGAAAATGTTTAGTATTTCGTAAGTTTGAACCTTGACCAATTTTTTTTTTTTCACTTTACAGTCCCTAAAGAATCTTAAATTTAATTAGAAAAATTCTGCTGAAGCTCAGCTGGAAGGGACACTCATACATGCTAATGGTATTTAAACCTGTCTGTCAATGGAGTATTGAATTGCTCAGTCTGGCTTTTAATAGCTTTTTCTAAATGAGTAAAAAAAGTATTCTTTAAATCCCATGTCATGTAAATGTAATGAAAATACACTTTGAATGCAGAAACTGTTGGATAGCATTCCTGAACTTAGGGTGAAAAAAGGACTTTGGGCTTAGGAGGTCTTTTTAAAAGTCTAGTGAGGGCTTAACATTTATCTGTGCACTCCCTGAAATCAGAGATAACCAAATGATAAGTGGACAGATCTTTTTTGGCTGTTTTTAATACAGTGAAGACCTCCCAGTAAATATTCCTGTTGGAGTTGATGAATAGCTACTTTGGGATGCTGTAAGCCGCGCTCAATGAATTTATGGAATACCTTCCACTTACACAGACTGAATTTTTCTTCATCAGCCCATAAGGATCAAGGGACAACTCATGGACAGTGGTTTTATGCTCTGTTTTATGATTGTGGCAAACTGAAGCTGCTGGGATTCAGCCTGGCTTTAACCCTAGAAGATAACATCCTCCCAAACCCTAAAGCCATTCAGTTAAAGGATCCATTAGCCGTTATGTTTCCTTTGAAGACGAAAGTCACACTCTATAAGGAAGACTTGCTCAGAATCAATAGGAAGAAAAGCCTTTCAGGTCAGCTCACAGAACAGCACCATGTTTTATACTCTTTTTCAGCTATGCTTTTACCATAGCCTCAGATCCTTATAGTTTCTTCACATGGCCAGTGGCAGTAGATCAGTGCACTGCAATGGCAGCCTTAAATCTTTGTAGTGTGTATTCGGGGCACGGGAGTTAGCCCAGGGTTGTACTTCTCCCGTATGAGCTCCTCTGGCTTTTTCAGACCTGCCCGATGGCTGAAATATAGTGGCTGCAGTACTAGTGATGAGGGGAAAGGACAAGGAGAATAATTACAAGCAATAACACATGCTGCCATCACAAGCTTCTATCCTGAAAGTGAGTGGGAGGTGAATCTGATTCACACGCTCAAGCTAAATGGATTGGAAGTTATGAGGGAAAGAAGAAATCTCCTGGATTGGAGTAGTGGGTGCTGGGATTTTACTTTTCTTTTTCACTTGGCCTTCTTACAGCAAAAATCGTGTTTTGTTTCTTGAAATCATTCTACCCTAAAATGTTGATAGCCCCAACTATTTTAGATGCTGATGATGTTTGATGCTTTGTTCTTTCTATGGGACATTACATTTCTGCATGCTCATGATTATTAATCATCTCTCTTAATTGGGTTACATAGGAACTGCTTTATGGCCTGTGACATGTGGAGTAGATGTCTGCAATCTAATTCATAGTAGCCTACAGTGTGAGGAACGGCTCACAGATGGTTCCAGATGGTCCTTTCCAGTTCTGTGTTCTCACGTTTCTATTACAGTGGAAGCAAAAGGTAACTGGCAATCTCTGCAACTTCTGTGGACTCACAGTGTTCTTTGATCTCCATTTCCTTTGAAAGAAAGAAGGAAAAATATGTTACTCAAACTCAACTGCAGAAATGAAAGAGTGAAATACAGGTTAAGAATAAATAGTATGAGAAGTTATTTTGTCACAGTTGGTTAGAAGGTTCTCACTACTGTAATTCTATCATTTGCTTTGAAGAGCAGTGCTTTGCACCGGCTACCAACCCAAAAGCTCACCAGATATTTTTGTCCTTCAAACAATATCTCAGAAGAACATACAGAATCTTCTATGACACTAGTAGATTTAAATTGCATTACCCCATTCATACGAAAGTGTCAACATTTTCTACAACCATACAGATGCCTCTCAATGTCTTTATCTGTATCTCACAGTATCACAGTACATTAGGGATTGGAAGGTACCTTGAAAGATCATCTAGTCCAATCCCCCTGCCACAGCAGGATCACCAAGATCAAGTGGCACAGGAACATATCCAGGCAGCTTTTAAACATGTCCAGAGAAGGAGATTCCACAACTTCCCTGAGCAGCCCCTTCCAGTGCTCTGTCACCCTCACTGTGAAGAAGTTCCTTTTCACATTTATGTGGAACCTCCTCTGTTCCAGCTCACACCCATTGCCCCTTGTCCTATCATTAGATGCCACTGAGCAGAGCCTGGCTCCATCCTCCTGACATCCTTCACCTTCCACGTATTTATCAACATCAATGAGGTCACCCCTCAGTGTCCTTTTCTCCAAGCTAAAGAGACCCAGCTCCCTCAGCCTTTCCTCATAAGGGAGGTACTTGACTCCCTTCATCATCTTTGTGGCTCTGCACTGAATTCTCTCCAGCAGTTTTCTTGATAATAACTTGTACATGAAACACTCCATATCGGGTAAAACAGACATATGACACGTCTGCTGCTGTGAAAATACTCCACGCTCATGTTCCCACATGCTTTAAATAATACACACACATGCACTCTGACGCAGAAGAATGAAGCAACCTGGTAGGGGGAAGCCTCAGACTGGAGAGGACCACTGAAATGCAGAACTGGGATAACAACACATCCACCACAGGAAAGGTCTCAGACCTTTTCTGCAACAATTTCCACAGCAATCCATTCTGCTGAGTGTACGGCTTGTCTGTGGCAGGCAGCCACATGCAAAACACATCTTAGTTAGCAAGGCCAGGGTCGTACCAAGGAGCTCATTTTCCACATAATGCATATCACTGAATTTCATGCTCCTTCGGTCATTAGTTACAGGGATAAGGATCCAGTTAAGCCCACAGAAGTTTGAAAGCTCCTGCATGAGGAAGTTCCTATGTGTATGTTTCTGTGATTGTGTCTGTAACTGTGAGCCTTTGGATTTGAGTCGAGGCTGAACAAAACTATAATCATGGAACCACAGAACATTAGGAATTGGAAGGGACTTCGAAAGATCATCTAGTCCAATCCCCCTGCCAGAGCAGGATCACCTAGACCATGGGAACATATCCAGGCAGGTTTTAAGCGTCTCCAGAGAAGGAAACTCCACAACAGTTTGGGAGCTGCAGGATGGACTTTGGATCTAGACCAAAATTTTATAGCCCATCTTTGGCGTGAGAGGTTTGGGTGGCTGTGGATCAATGGTGGTGCTTGCTGGCTTCAGTACAAACCACAGTGTATCTAGACTGAAATACTGGAGCCAAGGTGGCACTAAGACTGGTCTTGCACTTTTGCTGGATCAGAATTTCCTTTTGATTGAAACACTCTGCTACTGTCACTCCAGCATATTTCAAAATAAGAATTTCCTGTGTGCCAGCACTTAGAAGGAAACTCTAGCTAGGGGGTTCAAAGCAAGCCAACCTTCTAATTTATCAGCTTCAACCAGGCAAGCGTCTCAGAGCTGAGAAGGAGAGGTGAATCATTCCAGAAACCGATGGAAAATAAAGGGCTGTAGTGCTTTAAGATTAACTGATTTTTTTTTTTCCTCAAGACTGAATATTCTGGACCAAATCTATGCCCCAGACCTGTTCCTCAAGGTCTTCTAGTAAATTTGGCCTACTCTGTATAAACTGGTTTTCATTTTCAGTATTTCAGCCTGTAGAAGTACTTAGCTGAGGATAAAACACCAGGGTTTTTTTGCTTCATCCATTGAAATAAATAACAGGTAAAGAAGCTTTGATCTTACATATTTTTTTCTGCTGTGGATTTCATATATCGTGGGGTGGTTTTTTTTTCTTCTCAGTCTGTTCAGGTCTCAAAAGTGACCCTGAGAATAGAATTTCTCTCACTTTTTCTGAGTGTGAATAATCCTAGCTATTTCTGTGCTGATGGTTTGTTTTTATTATGGATTTACTTGAGTCTAAGAATCTTGAAATAGCAGATTTTATCTTAAAATGTTTAAATTTGATTGAGTCATAGTAAGTCTGTAGCTGTCTGGATATGTAGGTACACACCTGTTCTTGGCACCAACATGGCCTTCACTGATGCAGTCTTCAAGTGTCTTGCACTCCCAGCAGGGCTTTACTCCCACTGCCCCGCCACGCAGGGAGGCATTAGCTGCATTTTGCACATGGGGAACCAATGCGTGGCACAGAGCAAGGTTGCCCAGGCAGCCCTAGTTCAAGTTCAGAGCAATATCTACTATGCAAACATCGCAGCAGTTGCAGGAACAAAGTAAAAACAACCTTATCATCTTGCTTTTGAGTTAAATTGGACCCTGACAGTGGTTATTTTTAAATATGTTTAAAGTTTAAGCATGGAGAATGTTGTTCTTAAAAAGCACACCTGTACAAGCAAATCAACTTGATAGCCAAGGGCAAGTTCTCTTACCAGTCTGTAATAAAAGCAGGCTGAAGAGGCTTCACAGACTTTGATGAACCAGTTCTGGGTTTGTGGTGGTAGAATTTGCAGGAGTGAGTGAACCAGCACACGCACACCAGTGGGCAGCTGCAACGATAGAAAGGAACAATGCTTTGCCTGCTAGCTTTGAAGGAAACTACTTCATCATTTCAAAAGGCGTTTTTCTAGTTGGCCCTTCAGCCTGTTGTCCTGCGGGTTGGATATACACCGTCAGTTAAGTCACTGAAGTTCATGTGTGCAGTGAATCCAGGAGTGTAACCTGTCTATAACCTATTGTAACTCATCCCACCCCCAGTTTATAGAGTTTGTAAAAGAAATGTTAACAGGACAGTGCAGAGTCAAAGTCAGTGGCCAGACGGCGCAGTCAGCTTACAGGTCTAGTTGTGGCTGGTTCCACCTGAAACTCTAGTCCTTATATGAGCTGGTCTAAACTGTCCTACCTGTCTGTACCTTTTGCATGTGAAATGGGAATAGGGATGTTTTACCTGTAGTTATCCAGCACTGATTTTAGAAGGGACATTTGGAGGTCACTGTACAGAGCAAGGCCAAATTCGAAGTTAGACCTGGCTTTAGGGTTAGATCAAGGGGTCTGAGGATTTAATCATTTCTGCCTGGCACCTGAGATGTCAAGCATCATATTACAGTTTAAGGGCGAGGAGGCTGGGGAGCCTATGGGACAAGATCTTTTGTATACTAGCCCTTGTTGAAGGCATTTAAAGATGCTTCTGGTATCTGAGCACCACAGGGCATGGGGCATTGCAGGTGGGTGGGATGTGGTGTTTGTACTCAAGAAGGCCTTTGGCTGTCTGCTCACAGTGTAGGAAATCCTTCAGGTTGGAAAGGACCTTTAAGATCAGCAAGTCTAGCCACCAGAACTCTCCAAAGTCCACCACTAAAGCACATCACAGAATGATTGAGGCTGGAAAAGCCCTCTGAGCTCATCCAGACCAGCCCAGGACCTAACTTCACCACAGCAGCCAGACCAGGGCATTAAGGGCCACAGCCAGCCTGTCCTTCAACACCTCCAGGGATGGGGACTCCACCACTGCCCTGGGCAGTCCATTCCAGGCTCTCATCACCATTACCCTGTCTGTGAGGAAGGGCTTCCTAACATCCAAGCTAACCCTCCCCTGGCAGTTTCAGGCCCTGCCTTCTCATCCTGGCACTGGTTGCCTAGGAGAAGAGCCTGACCCGCACCTGAATACAACCTCCTTTCAGGGGGCTTGGAGAGAGGGAGAAGGTCCCTCTGAGTCTCTTCTTCTGCAGGCTAGACACCTCCAGCTCCCTCAGCCTCTCCTCATTAGACTTTCTCTCCAGTCCCTTCCTCAGCCTCATTGCTCCTCTGGACCTGCTCCAGCCCCTCAATCTCTTTCATGAATGAGGGGCTCAGACTGCCCCCAGTGCTTGAGGGGAGACCTCCCCAGTGCCCAGTACAGGGGGAGAGTGATGTCCCTAGTCCTGCTGGCCACACTATAGCTGATACAGGCCAGGATGCCATCTAGGCCACCTGGGCACCCTGTTGGCTCCTGTTCAGCCGGTTGTCACCCAGCATTGCCAGGTCCTCCTTTGCCAGGCCGATTTCCAGCCACTCATTCCCCAGTCTGTAGCTGCAGAGGATTATTGTGACCAAAGTGTAGGCCCCTGCCCTTGGCCCTGTTAAATCTCATCCCATTAGCCTCTGCCCATTGACCCAGCCTGTGCAGATCTCTCTGCAGCCTCTTTCTCCCCTCCAGCAGATGGACACTACCCCCAAGGTTGGTGTCATCTATGAATTTACTAAGGGTAGACTTGGTCACCTCATCCAGGTCATCAGTAAAGATGTTGAATAGGACTGTTGAATAGAACTGGGCTTGAACAAAGCATTTCTTGATTGATTGAACAATGATTTTCAGAGTTCCACAAAGAGCTGTAGTTATGCTGCTCCACAAGCAGTCCATGAATGTGTGGAGAGAGGAGGGTCCCTTCCCCTGGTTCACCTCACTGTGCATTGTAGGACCTTCTGCCTGCTCTCAGAGGTGTGGGAGGTCCTCAAAGCAGTGGTGGTTCAGCTGTCAGAGCCTTTCCTTGGCTGCAGGCTGTTCCTGGGAAGCCTGACCATCGTGGGGGTGTAAGTGTGCGGCATCTCCTGCCCATTGCCTGGAGCATCACAGGGCTTGATGATCTTGAATGTCTCTTGTAATCAGCGTGATTTTGATTCTAGGGTGGCAGTGAAGCTGGGTGATATAGCATGGGAATCTCTGGGTCATGGACTGTGTCCTGGGCTGTGACCCAGGAGGCAGCCCCTGTCGGAGAGTCACTGGCACTGGCCAAGTGCAGCTTTTGGGATGAAGCTCTGAACCTACTTAGGTCTGCTTTTGGGGCTGTCCCTGTGCTCAGGGTGAGCACAGCGTGGTCACTAGTACATTTTTTTCTGGCCCTCTGAGACTGAATGTTCAAACAACCTTCACTTAGCCCTACAGGAGATGGATGGGGTAGGGTGGTGGCAGGGCTGCCCAGTGCTGCAGCCACAGTGGGCAAGTTGGGCTTTTTTCTGAGAGGTGGCACCATAGGGTCAGACCATTCTGGGCTGCAGGGGGTGGGAAGGGAAGAACCCCTATCCCCATCTCAGCTGGGGATACCAGCAGGGCAGTAACACCTGCCTGGAGCAGGTGAGCAGGAGATTTGGACAGTTCAGGTACCTGCTAACATCACCTCTAAAACGGAGATTCTTAACTCTCAGGGTCCAAACACTGCCTTGGTTCTGTCCTCTAAATGCCCCTAAAGCAGATTCACAGCTGGCACAGTGTTTCCAGTGGCAGCAGCAGGTCCCACTAGGAAGGAACTTGTTGGAGCAGAAGTTGATGCCCAGAACAGGCAGGATCTGGCTCCTCCCTTTCCATTTGTGCCACTCAGCCTGAACACCAGTACTGTCCTTGGGGAGGTCCCTCAGCGCTGCAGCAAGCACAGCTCTGGGTTGTGATGATGTCTTTTGTCAGCGTTTTAACCTGCTTGTGCCCCCATTGACTTCAAGGATCTCCTGGCAACAGCCTTGGACCTGATGAAGCTGGAAAAGATGGAGTTCAGTGGGATTAAAGGGAAGGTCCTGGGCCAGCAGGTGCTGCACATATACAAGGAGTTCCAGGATGCATACAAGGTGTTTGCAGAGCGATCCTATGACTGTCTTGACCTGACCAACACGGTAGGTGGGACCAGCGTGCAGGATCACCAGCCACACATGCATGTTTCCAAAGCAGCAGTGTGCTGTGTGATGGGGCCCTGTGCAGTTCTGCTGGCTTCTTCGTACCTCCTCCCTCCTTCTGTGAGCTGATCTGTCTCTATAGGGAACAGGTTGTCACTGTTTTCCCACAGAGGTTTGGGAATTCTTGCTGTTCTGTATCTAGTGAATCTTGCTAGTTCAGGGTCATAGACCTGGATTTCCATGCCTGTTACTCAAGCTCTTCCTGTACATGCTGCTTGCTGGTGTGTTTGAGCTATACCTGTGCTTTGCTGCTCTTGGTGTCTTGTTTGCTTGATGAGGGCCAGCCCAGGTGACTCCTGGGGATGTTGTCTAGCTGACACAGGGCACATGCTACTCTCACAATTCAAGGACTTTGTATTTGATTATCAGTCGTGCTTTAGTTAAAGGGATACCTCCACTCCCGGGTGATGGCTCACAGATGCCCACAGCAGCATGTGCTGAACAATCAGGTCAGAGCTGACGTGCCCTGGGCCTCCTAGATGCTTGTTCAGAAACTCCTTTGTCACCCAGCTAGGGGGAAGGTATGAAGGGAGGGCAGGAGAGGCATTTCTGAAGGGGTCTGTGTCTGATCATAGGGGCTGAAGCAAGAAAAGCAGCGCTAGGAGATGGTGGAAATTACAGAAGCACAGAACTGATAAGGTTGACACAGACCGCTGGAGGTCTTAGTCCACCTCCCCACTGTGACCAGTCAGGTTCAGTATCTCCAATGTTCAGTGTGTCAGAGGCTGGAGACTCCACAACCTCTCTGTGCATCCTGTGCCAGTGTTCTGAAACTGTGTTATTGTTCCTTCACCTAGAGCCGATGCACAGCCCAACCCACAGGCTGCTTTGGCTGGAAAGCAGGTTGGAAATCTGCAGGGGCACCTGTGGGTTGTCTGGATGGTGGTCAGGCCAGGTATTGGGAGAGAAAGTTTGGAAATGGCTCATCTTGCCTCTGTGTAAAGTTAGTGCTTGTTGACTTCGGAAAGGATCCATCTGTAGTGCCAGGACCTCAGCTGTGGGACAGTCCGGGCATGTCCTCAGACCCTGGCAGGGGGGCTTTGCCATGCTGTAGCAGCTGATGGTTGACCGAAGCAAGGGTTTAATTCATGGGGAATAAGAAGAGGAAAGATCTCTGAATCAGGAGATGTCAGGTGCCTTCTTATTGCCCTCTCACATGGGCTATTTTGCCTCCCACAGGAGTTTGAAGAAGACACCTTTGATTTCCACCACAAGGTAGAAGACTTTGACCAACGGCTGGGCACAGTTTTCATCCAGGCCTTCGACGATGCCTCAGACCTGGAGCATGCCTTCAAGGTTTTTCTGCCAGCCCCTGCCCTCTTGTAGATGGGAAATCAAGGCACCGAGGGGTTGCCTTGGTAGCAGTCGTGCAGAGGAGTCCAGGCAGGGCTGTAGCCAAAGGGGCTGGTGTTTACCAATGAGAATGGGTGATAGGACAGGGAGACTTTAAGCTTTTGGGCCAGTCTTGGTTAGTGATGCTCAGGGTCCCTCACCAAGCATCCAGCCATGGAGCTGGCAGTGGTGTGCTTGCTCAGAACTTTGGGACTATACCTGCTCTTCCCCATTGAGACACCAGCAGCAGAGCCCTCTGTTCAGTTTTGGAAAGAGCAGGCAAGGAGATGATTCAAGTCAGCCTTACTGCTGTCTGTTGAGTTGGAGGACATGAAGTTCCTTCTAGGATTTCCCAGTGAGAACCGCTGTTAGATCCCAGGGGATCGCTGTTACTGTCAGTTTGTTGCTGTTAGTACAGGGATTATTTTCCAGTTTAGGAAACAGGTTCTCTGGAAGCAGGGCTGTTTCATTTACCAATTAATCTAGCGTGCACAAAAAAGGTCTTTTCTGATCCATTTCAATCTAAGTGTAGAAAAAAGCTGTAGAAAGAGCTGGTGGGTTTGTGTCAAAGCCTTTGAGAAAAATAGCAAATTTTGAAGCATTTGAAGAGAATCATGGAATGATAGCATCATAAGCTGGCCTGGGCTGGAAGGGACCTCCAAAGGGCAGCCAGTCCAAACCCCCCTGCAGGAAGCAGGGTCATCCTCAACCAGCTCAGGTTGCCCAGAGCCTTGTCCAGCCTCCCCTTGAAGATCTGCAGGGATGAGGCCTCAGCTACCTCCCTGGACAACCTGTTGCAGTGTTCAACCCCCCTTCTGCTAAAGAACTTCCTCATAACAGCCCATTTCCATCTCCTCTAATTTAAATTGGAGTGACAGTTGGAACAGGGTTCACCCACAGAGAAAGTCTGAGCACATCTACTACTTGGAAAACCAGGACAAAGGAAAGAAAGATCCTTTTCCCAAAGTGCCCCTGGGTGCAGACTTCTGGGCTAGTGAAGAAGATCCCAGGGGGTGTCTGTGCAGAAGTTGGGGTGGTGAATGTTTTTTGCTTTTTTTCCTGCTTCCTCACCTCTGCAGCTGCTGGACATGTTTGGGAGCCTTCTGGAGCGACCGGTCACCGCTGCAAATGCTGCTGCCAAGTACCCTGTCCTCATCAGCATGTTTAGCAGTGCCCTGGACCATGCCAAGCTCATCTACTGCAGGCACATCCAAGCAGAGCTGGAGCTCGGTGGGTGATGTGTGCTGAGTAAAATCGATTTCACGGGAAATTGGATTTAGATTAATTTGAGGAGGCAAGCAAGTGGCTTTTTCTCAGGAAACCAAAACTTCTGAAATTGCAAATGGTTTCAGCCCTTCCTTGTAGCTCCTGTTGGAAATGGAAAAGCCTGGGGAAGCTCTGCTGGGGCATCTGTCTGGGGCAAAAATATCCTTGTTCAGATGTGGCCATGTGCTGTGTGACTGAGGGTGAAGACATGCAGGGCTCTTCCCCCAGCAAGGCTGTGATAGGGGGCTTCTCTCCACCCTTGTGTGCTGCCTTCAACACCCCATGGGACTGGCAAATCTGCTTGTGTGGTGCTCGATCACAGCCAAATAAGAGCCAGATTCAGGGGGGGCCTGTATCCTATAGTTCTCAGATGGAGGACAGAAGCCCAAGTTGCAGGGTCATGGCAGACGGTGAGTACCGCTCTTGCCTGCCTCACCTTCCCAGTTGCCACTGAGTAATAGATATAAGCCCCTATTGGAAGACAGCCAGTCTAATAAGGACATAGAGGATAGAGAACCCATACCGGAGGTAATGACCTATAACAAGGGCAAGTGTAGAGTCTTACATCTGGCCAAGAACAACCCCAGGTACCAGTATAGGTTGGGGACTGGACTGTTGGGTAACAGTGTAGGAGAAGGGCACCTGGGTGTTCTGGTGGCTGGCAGGATGACCATGAGCCAGCAGTGTGCTCTTGTGGCCAAGAGGGCCAACAGCATCCTGGGGTGGATCAGAATGGGG
>JAOXOE010000602.1:1959976-1970015 GCA_028565055.1 Phoeniculus purpureus
GCCAGGCTCTGCTCAGGGGCATCTAATGATAGGACAAGGGGCAGTGGGTGTGAGCTGGAACACAGGAGGTTCCACATTGGTCAGAGAAGGAAGCTCTTCCCAGTGAGAGTGACAGAGCCCTGGAAGGGGCTGCCCAGGGAGGTTGTGGAGTCTCCTTCTCGAGACGTTTAAAACCCGCCTGGACCTGTTCTTGTGTGACTTGATCTTGGAGATCCTGCTGTGGCAGGGGGATTGGACTAGATGATCTTTTGAGGTCCCTTCTGATCCCTAATGTTCTGCAATTCTGTGGCTTGTAGAGCCCTCACTTCTGCAACCTGCTCTCCACACACAACGGCCCATTGACTTGCAAGAGGAGGGTCATTTGCCAGCTTAGGACTGAAGCCCTCATAGGATATGGGCTTTGGCTACGATTTCAGTGGGATTTGGAGTCAGATACCTAGTTCCTGTTGATCCGTTAATGTTTCTTACTAGCAGAAGTTGAGCTGCACTGTGGAGAACCTCCCATGTTTTTATAGAAAATAAACCTCAGTGTGTGGCAGCTCTGGGGTTTGCTTTGAATAAACCTGCGGAACAGAGAGATCCAGCGGCCTGGGGATCGTTGTGCCAAAGTACATGACACCACCCAACGTCAGCCCTTGGGACGTTACCACTTCAGAGCACTGTGTGCTATGCAAAACCTCCTGATGAGTTCTGAAGCCTCATGGGGGACAAGAGGAGGTACCTTGTTGGCTGTGGTGCTGCTGGGTTTGGTGGTGGAGGTCAGTGTTAGGTTGGACTCTGATCTAGGAGGTCCTTTCAAACAGTGATTATTCTGTTAATTCTGTTAAGCCCCTGGTAGCCACCAAACTGGTTCTGATGTCAATAAATGCATCTTGCTGTAACTTTATAGCACAGAAAGTGCCTAGAAGAGCCAGTAATTAGGATCTGAGGCAGTTCAGCTACCAAAGACAGGCCCTGTGCAGGGGAAGGGCTGAGTTTCAGAGCAGAGCCCCGGGAAGGAGCAAGAGTTAAGGGAAGCATTGATGCAGAGGGGAGCAGGGAGGAACCAAGCTCAGGAACTTGGGCATCCCGTTACACATGGATCACAAGATGAACAGAAAGAGGGCTGCCAGTCCCAGTACTCTGATTAAACTGGTCATGGGGCAACCTGCAAATACTGCAGAGCACCCTTCAGTTAAGTCTATATAACAGAACATTAGGGATTGGTAGGAACCTTGAACGATCATCCAGTCCAATCCCCCTGCCACAGCAGGATCCCCTAGGAACATAATCCAGATGGGTTTCAAAGGTCTCCAGAGAAGGAGACTCTACAACACCTGTGGGTAGCCCCTTCCAGGGCTCTGTCACCCTCACCATGAAGAAAATTCCTCTCATATAGAGCTCTAACAGCATCCAGGTCAGCAGCTTGCTGCCGGTGCTGCCTCACTGCTGTGCTCCTGGGCATGAGGGATTTGCCCCCCAACAAGAGCCATTACCTTCTTCACTAGAAGCAAGTCTCTCGTTTGAGGCACTAGCCAGACCTCCAGCTGCCACCCAAGGGGACTGTAGTCTCCCATATGACTCTGTATCACACCTGGAAGCTTGTACAGATGTCCTCGGTGTCCCACAGCTCTCAGGTACCATCAGACAGCTGCATGCGGGGTGCCAAACACTGGCAGCACCTGGCTGTGCAGTGGTGGCTGTAGGACAGCCCAGCAAACACCAGATGCCACTGTTCCCTCAGCCATGCTGCAGTTGCCTCAGGGATGATTTCTCCAACCTTTCCTTGCGGGCATCAAGTCTCCAAAGCCTGCAAGGACCGGCTTTCGGCAAAAGGGTTAGGGGTTAGAGGTTTAACGACCCTCTGGTGCTTTCCAGGAGGCAGTGGCGAACCCATCCCTCTCCTGAGGTACACAAGGCTGGGCTGGGGCTTCTCCTCCCACTTGGCACAAGGCTGGAACAGGCACTAAGGACATTTATTTTTCTAATTAGAGGGTGACTGACAGCCCTTCCTTCACCAGGAGAGGAAAAATACTGAGAATTCTTTCAACCCTCTCGCTTTGCTCATTTTAAAGTCCTTCAGAGTTCACCTGGCTTTCGCACGCTTATGTTTTTCTCCACCTGACTTGGGATTTAACAACTATTTCAACAGAAAGAAAAAGGGACGTTACCTGAGGGTCCTAGTGGCCAGCAGGAGGATGAGGAGCCAGCAATGTGCCCTTGCGGCCAAGAAGGCCAACGGCATCCTGTGGGGGATGAGAAGAGGGGTGGTTAGCAGATTGAAAGAGGTTCTCCTCCTCCTCTACTCTGCCCTGGTGAGGCCACATCTGGAATCTTGTGTCCAGTTCTGGGCCACTCAGTTCCAGAAGGACACAGAGCTGTTGGGGAGAGTCCAGAGCAGAGCCACAGAGATGACAGAGGGAGGGGGAGCATCTCCTTGCTGAGGAAAGGCTGAGGGAGCTGGGGCTCTCCAGCTTGGAGAAAAGGAGACTGATGGGTGACCTCATTAATGCTGATAAATATGTGATGGGTAGGTGTCAGGAGGATGGAGCCAGGCTCTACTCAGGGTCATCTTATGATAGGACAGGGGGCAGTGGGTGTGAGCTGGAACACAGGAGGTTCCACATCAATATGAGAAGGAACTTCCTCAGGGTGAGGGTGACAAAGCTCTGGAAGGGGCTGCCCAGGGGGTTTGTGGAGTCTCCTTCTCTGGAGATGTTTAAAACCTGCCTGGCCATGTTCCTGTGTGACTGGATCTAGGGGATACTGCTGTGGCAAGGGGACTGGACTGAATGATCTATCAAGGTCCCTTCCAATCCCTAATGTTCAGTGATTCTGTGATTTTCCATCCACCTAGAAGCTATAGAAATGCACCACCTGGGTTTCCTTTCCCTAAGCCACAGAATACAAGGAGCCCAGTCCATGCCAGCACTTGAAACAGCCAACCGGTGGGCAAGAGGGTAAAAAACCCCAGCTTATACCAACCGATGTTCTAAGCTTTGTCTCATCATCACCCATTTGATTATTTCAGGTGCTAGAAGCCTAAAATTAGGTGGTGGACAGCTAATCGGTGGCCAAAACGTGGCTGAGCAAAGTATTTCAGCTTTGTGGGTGGTGAGGAGCAACCCTGTAGTGCTCCTTTCCTCGAAATTCAAGCTGGGAATTCAGTGCAGCTCAGTCGCAGCCTGGAATAGAGACCAACTAGAAACAAAAATCAATGTAGAGCCCATCTCAGCCGGGGAAGAGAGTAGTAAATCGTGGTGGAAATTCAGCTGTGAGCTGCAGGACAGGCAGAAGGTGGCAGTGGAGTTGTTTGGTAGGGGATGGGAGCAGCCTGGAAGGAGCCAGGCATCTCGTTTGACTGGCTCTGGAAGTAAATCACCCCCTAGCTTCTGATAAATAATGAGAACGGACAAGGGGAAAGAAAACTGTCATCTTTTACATTTCAGCTATAGGAAAAATTACCATTTCAAACCGCTCGCTTTCAATCATTTCTGATGCAAGGAATTCCACCGCTCACGTTCTCCTCCTGGAGGGGAAGCGTGTACTTTTCTGATCTAATGAGCATCACCGATGCTTGGCACTGCGACCGGCCACCTACTAGCTCTCCAGCAGCACTGCTTTGGAGAGAACCAAGAAGAGTCCTTGTTGGGCAAGTTCTGGGTTATCATAGAACCATCAAGGTTGGAAAAGATCTTCAAGTTGATCAAGTTCAACCAACCACCCTACAACCCACAACCACTAACCAGTCTCCTCAAACACTGTCTGCCTGGTTGTTGAACCCCTCCAGGGATGGTGCTTCCACCCCCTCCCTAGGCAGCCTGTTCCAAGGCCTCCACACTCTTTCTGGGAAGATGTTTTTCCTAAGATCCAATCTGAACCTCCTCTGGCACAACCTGACCCCATTTGTGAGGCAGGGGAATTGGACTGGATGATCTTTTGAGGTCCCTTCCAATCCGTAATGAACACCCAAAGGGGTAGAACCACAGCAAAGCAAAAGCAAGAGGGCAGGAATGGAGGCAAACGGGCCCAGCCCAGCCAGTGGCCAAGAAAAAGGAAGAGCATTTGGCAGGTGAGGCGGGTTCTGTGCTGTGAGTATGGGATGGGTGCTGTAATGTGCCATGCTGGTGGGGCAGAGGATGTCATCTAGGCAGCACCAGTGGGATGGGTTGTGTTTGGAAATGCCTGCACAGCCATCGTTAGAAACCAGCTCTGCCTGCTGATAGCCGGCCAGCGGATCAGAATCACAGAACATTAGAGATCGGAAGGCATCATGAAAGATCATCTAGTCCAACCCCCCCACCACAGCAGGATCCCCTAGATGCCGTCACACAGGAACATATCCAGGTGGGTTTGAAATGTCTCCAGAGGAGGAGACTCCTGGGCAGCCCCTTCCAGTAGTGCTCTCTCACCCTCACCATGAAGAAGTTCCTTCTCATATTGATGTGGAACCTCCTCTGTTCCAGCTCACACCCATTACCCCCTGTCCTATCATTAGATGCCCCTGAGCAAAGCCTGGCTCCATCTTCCTCACATGTTTATCAACACTGAGGTCACCCCTCAGGCTCCTTTTCTCCAAGCTCAAGAGACTCAGCTCTCTCAGCCTTTCACAGAATCACAGAACATCAGGGATTGAAGGGACCTCAAAAGACCATCAAGGAGATGCTCCACTCCCTTCATCATCTCTGTGGCTCTGCGTTGCAGTCTCTCCAGCAGCTCTGTGCCCTTCCTGTACTGAGGGGCGAAAGAGGAGGGAGAGATTTATGAAACGATGTGTTACCAAAAGTTTATCCTTTCAAGAGTGGCAGCTTTATATCTGCTAAGCTGCTGGGATTCTTTCTGTTGGCTTGCACGGGGTTTGAGTCAGACTTGAGACACAAACACCGGGGCAAGTCCAGACACCACTGAAGTCAAAAACAACCCTTCTGCCAGCTGTCCATCCAGCCCTCTTCTGCATCAAAGCCTCAAAAATAACAAGTATGGATTCTGAGGAGAGTTCTACCGGCAATGAGAAGATCCACCTGTATTTGCCTGGAGGTCGAAAATCAAGCCCAAATCAATCCCAATGGCCAAGGGATCAACAGAACCAGTCCAGGTTAGACACAAGCTCTGGAGGCCAGCTCAGCCAGCTACCTTCTTGCTTGCAATAATCTCTTCCCCTTGGAAAACAGCAGAAGCCAGAAGTAATTGTTGGTACAAAGCAAATACATTAAACCTTTCCTTTTCCTTTAGGTTAGAGAAGGGAAAAATAAGATTTGTGACGCGCATCTGGCAGGCAGGTTTGGAATGAATTAATCCCTCCATGAAAGACTCTTTGATATGTCTGACTCTAGCGACCGGGGTTTGCTTTGAACGTGCATTTCCACGCTGCCTTAGCTGAAGGAACCAGAGGAGCAGCGGGAGCCTGCTGCGGGGTGAATCTCCCCACCTGGGATATGTCCAGCAGCTCCCAGTGAGCCATCTGCGGATGATGGGAAAGGGAGGGAGAGAAAGGAATGCTGTTATCTTGGTGATAGGGAGCTAGGCCTAGGATTTGGAAACTATTTCCATTCCTAGACTTGCTCTTCGCGTCATCCAAGCGCAGGGTGGGGAGGTTGCACCTACTACTAAGCAGAATCATCATCCTGTGCTGGAGCTACCATTGAGGTCTCAGCATTCCAGCATCTGTCTTCAAGCAAAACTGTCTCTCTCAAGCACTCACAAGGCTCTTACCCAAAAGACCCTGCTCTAATCATTTCAAGGTGTTTTGCTTTAAATTTGGACTGTTTTTAAGGCTCTCCAGCTTTTCAGTCTGAACCCAACTTCCGGTTTAGATCGGCACTGCTTGTGCTTGGGTTGGTTTTTCTTATAATTCCAGGGAATACCTATCCCTGCAAATTCAATGAAGGGTAAGAAGGGCAGTGTAGAGCCTGGCATCTGGGCAACCCCAGGGACCAGGATAGGGGGGGACTGACCTGCTGGAGAGCAGCCTAGGACAAAGGGATCTGGGGGTTCTGGTGGCCAGCGGTAAGGCCAGGAGCCAGCAATAAGCCCTGGTGGCCAAGAATGCCAACAGCATCCTGGGGTGGATCACAATGGGGGTGGTCAGCAGATCCAGAGAGTTTCCCTTCCCCCTCTACTCCACCCTGGTGAGACCCCATCTGGAATGTCCAGTTCTGGGTCCCTCAGTTCCAGAAGGACACAGAGCTGCTGGAGAGAGCCCAGTGCAGAGCCACACAGATGATGAACAAGTGGAGCATCCCCCTGCTGAGGAAAGGCTGAGGGAGCTGGGTCTCTTGAGCTTGGAGAAAAGGAGACTGAGGGATGATCCCATGAATGCTGATAAATATGTGAAGGGTGGGTGTCAGGAGGATGGAGCCAGGCTCTGCTCAGAGGCATCTAATGATAGGACAAGGGGCAGTGGGTATGAGCTGGAACAGAGGAGGTTCCACATCAATATGAGAAGGAACATCGAAGTGAGGGTGAGAGAGCCTCGAAAGGGGCTGCCCAGGGGAGTGGTGGGAGTCTCCTTCTCTGGAGACGTTTAAAACTCACCTGGGTATGTTGCTGTTTGACTGGATCTAGGGGATCCTGTTCTGGCAGGGGGAATCTGAGTGGATGACCTTTCGAGGTCCCTTCCAATCCCTAATGTTCTGTGACACTGTGATTCTGTAAGTACTTTTGATTCTGATAAATCAGCATTTCCAGATAGAAAAGGGTTGGTTTAGTTTTGCTTTCAATCCTAACGCTGCCTGAGGCTTGGCTCTTTGTTGTGACCTGATCAGAGATCAGATGGCAAAGAACTCTGTGCGGCAGTCGGCGCTATCGTGGTTATTTGACAAGTGAAAATTACGTTTCAAGACAGAAGGGAAGGGCCTCTTTTAATCATTCCAACTGTGTTTAAGTGAGATCACCGAGAGAGGCTCTGGCTGTGCAGAGGACACGCACAGGCATGTCTAGAAATCTGGCTTGCCTGCGGTTTATCTGTCCCAATTAAAGGCAGATGCAGCCTCGTGCTTCCATGGACATTTATGGACTGGCAGATTGGCTGAGGGGGAAGACTGTTAACTGGTCCTGAACTGGTCAGACACTTTTAAGGTCCTGTTTGGCTTTAACTTGCCCACCTGCATGAAGAACATTCTCAGATTCCCTTCCTGTCTCATTGGTACTTTTGGGTAATCCCACAGTTGGCTGTTTGGGTCATAGACTTGAGAGGAGGGACTTGAGTGGGTAATTACAGGATGCATAAAACAGCAGAGTGGTTTTCACAGAGCATTAAGGATTGGAAGGGACCTTGAAATCCCCTGAAATCCAATCCCCCCATCACAGCAGGATCCCCTAGACTGAGGTCACGCCTCAGCCTCCTTTTCTCCAAGCTCAACAGACCCAGCTCCCTCAGCCTTTACTCAGCAGGGTGATGCTTCCTTCCCTTCATCATCTCTGTGGCTCTGCACTGGGCTCTCTCCAGCAGCTGTGTCCTTCTAGAACTGAGTGGCCCAGAACTGGACACAAGATGCCAGGTGGGGTCTCAGCAGGCCAGAGTAGAGGGGGAGGAGGAGAACCTGTTTTAATCTGCTAACCACCCCTCTTCTAATCCACCCCAGGACACCATTGGTCTTCTCAGCCACCAGGGCTCATTGCTGGCTCCTGGCCATCCTGCTGGCCACCAAGACCCTCAGGTCCCTTTCTCCTGCACCGCTCTCCAACAGGTCAGTCCCCAACACTTTTTTCAGAGTCTTTCCTTATGTCTGAATTTAGTTTGTGTCAGATGCTTCCTCCCTTTGAGCCTCACCCCTTGACACCTCCCTGTTCCCAACGAGTTCTGTAAACCTGCTCATCGTGAAGGTTAACGATGTGGTGGGGGGCTGGCTGGGAACAGGGCTGCCTGACCTCAGCCATTACCAGGCTTTTCCTATATTTAGAGTGAGGTGTAAGCACAAAACTATGTGAAGTGACTGTCAGCAAACCTACAGCTCTGCTGTAAAATATGTGGGACAGACACAACCGCCAGCCTGGGACTGAGCCTCCCACCCCCTGCACTGAGCGCAGAGTCTTGCTGGAGATAACAAACCTCTTCTGTAATGATTCATGCAAATACAGCTGTTGGCTTCGGCAGCCAGCGCTCGATGTTTAAGTCTGGAGGGGGGGATGGCAGTCACTGTAGGGTTAATCTCCTCCAGATGCACAAAAGGACACGATACCCCCATTTAAGCTGGAAAGGGGAGTCCACCCCCACGGAGAACTGTGAGGAGTTGTAAACACCCTATAGAAGTTGTTTATCTTCTTGCCTTAAGTGCATCCAATGCCATTTGTCATTTGGATTCCTCCCTCAGCCCCCTCTGTTGTTCAGCAGGGTGTCAGCCTGCATCCCCCAGGCTAACAGCGGGCAGCCTCCTGGAGACAGCCTGTAGCTTCAGAGATTGGGGAGCAGCAGCAGGGTGTGAGGAGAACCAAACCCCTTGTGTTACAGGGCTCCCAGGACACCACCCCAGATGTCTCCTTCCTATCCCACAGTGGAGATTGGATGCTGCTCAGGACACAGCCCTCTCTCAATGGCTTCACAGGCTCTTATGGGTGAGATAAACCCTCTGACCAACGCACAGGCAGTATGCTCACAGAAATCACTGCAGCTCTGCCCAGTTCAGGTGCCTTGGGACTTGGCTCCAAACACCTTGTGTACAGTTTCTTTGGGCCCCGACTACCTCAGAATGATTTGTGTCTTTGGAAGATGCAGAATGATTTCCTCAGGGGTTCCCTGAGAGCCAGTGACCTGTTGCCTGCCTGATACAGGATCTATAGCTGGGAGAAGTGAAGGGCATTTGCTCTGGCTCTCAGCTATAAGTTTTCAGTAAACAAGGGGATCAAAGCAAACTCACCATTTCCTAGCTGTTAGTTTTCCAGTTTGAATTTCCAGCACCTGTTGGAATGACCTTCCACCTCATGCAAAGGCAGAAGCGACTTTTTGACACGCTAAGGATGCTTGGTCCTGGCTTTGGACCACATAGGTCAGCACCTCACTCAGCCAGGAGCACGAGGCTGAAGAACATCAGCAGATACAACCCATTTCTACTATTTCAATCAAGGTTTTCTTTAGGTTTTTGTCTCTTTAGGACCAACACACCTGCTCAGAAAGGAAAGGAGGATTCTCTACCAAGCAGAGGTGAGTGTTTAGGAGCTACAGCATGATGGATATCAATGCTCACTGCACGAGGTTTGACTAGATGACCTTCACAGCTCCTTTCCAACCCAGATAATCTTATGGGAGAGCTGTAAGAAGCACCAAAGGACCCTACGCAGTCGCTCGCCCCCAAGGAACAGCAGTGTCTCCATTGAAGACGTGGGGATAAGGAGGAGATAGGTACCTGCATGTTTGCACTCTTAGACCCAGCAGCCCTTCCTGAGGGGAAATTGCTCTGTGAAAGCCCCTATAAAAGATTGAACTCAGCTATCTGTCCTGTCTGTATTCCTCCTGCACACTCCTTTGAAGCACGTCTTAGTTCTCCCTGCTCCCCAACCTCATTTCAGCTGGCGGTGCTGGAAGGTATTTAAAGTTACAGCCACACTCCCGCGGGTCACTGAGAAAGAAGGGAAAGCAAAAAAGCCCAGGGAGAAAGGCTGAGTGTGACTGATGCACAGCACTGCTTATATTTCAATTACAGAGAGCGAGGGGCCAGACTCAACACAGTCTGAGACAGGGAAAGGAAGAATTATGTTGGAAAACCAGACACAAGAAGCCATAAAAGAGCGACTGCCTCTAGCTAATCCAGTTAACAGAGCACGCAGGTGGCAGCCCCAGGTACCAGTACAGGGTGGGAACTGATCTGTTCGAGAACAGCACAGGAGAAAGGGACCAGGGGGTCCGGGTGGCCACCAGCATGACCAGGAGCCAGCAATGGGCCGTTGTGGCCAATGGCATCCATGGATCAGAACGGGGGTGATTAGCAGATCAAGAGAGGTTCTCCTCCTCCTCTACTCTGCTCTGGTGAGACCACATCTGGCATCTTGTGTCCAGTTCTGGGCCCCTCAGTTCCAGAAGGACACAGAGCTGCTGGAGAGAGTCCAGAGCAGAGCCACAGAGATG
>JAOXOE010000602.1:1986435-2001529 GCA_028565055.1 Phoeniculus purpureus
CTCTGTTCCAGCTCACACCCATATCTCCTCGTCCTGTCACGAGATGCCACTGCACAGAGCCTGACTCCATCCTCCTGACACCCACCCTTTGCATATTTATCAGCATGAATGGGGTCACCCCTCAGTCTCCTCTTCTCCAAGCTCATGAGACCCAGTTCCCTCAGCCTTTCCTCATTAGGGAGACATTCCACTCCATCATCTTTGTGGCTCTGTGCTGGCCTCTCTCCAGCAGCTCTGTGTCCTTCTTGAACTGAGAGGCCAAATGCAGTCTCACTAGGGCAGAGTAGCTGGGAAGGAGAACCCTCTCTCCATCTGCCAACCACCCCTCTTCTGATCCACCCCCAGATGCCTTTGGCCTTGTTCACAACAAGGGCACATTGCCGGCTCCTGGCCATTCCGGTGGCCACCAGGACCCCCAGGTTCCTGTCTCCTACACTGCTCTCTAACAGGTCAGTCCCCAACCTATACTGGTACCTGGGGTTGTTCTAGCCCAGATGCCAGGCTCTATAGTGCCCTTGTTATAGTTCATTACATTTCTCCCCACCCCGCTCTCCAGTCTGTCCAGGTCCTGCTAGATTGGGACAATATAGCCCAGACACAAAGCCTTGTGAAGGATGAACAGAAGAGTCGCACTGCATAGATTAACTACCCGATTAGTACACACATATTTTCTTTTCACAGGCAGCTCATTTCATCTTACCATAACATAAAAGCCTAGCAAACTTCATGTGAAGAGTGTGTACATCTAGTAAAGCAAATATTGGTAGAACATGATCCTAAATGTAGTATTTACATTAAGTGAAGCTATTTTAGAGTAATTTTGCCTCCACTTGAAATTATTAATAGATCCCACCACAAGGTCAAAAATCAGAACTTCCAAACTGCTGAAATTGAGACTGTCGCCGTCTCTGAAAGGATAACCATGCAAGAATAAGCGAGGAGAGATATAAAAGGAGATCCATTGGTTAGATATGAGAAGAAACCCATGCACCAGAGCACACTAAGACTGGGTGCTGAGTTTGCAGAGAAATAAAAACCAGTCTGATCTCGAAAGATCATCCAATCCAATCCTCCCACAACAGTAGAACCACATCAATAAAGTCACATAGGAACATGTCCAGGCGGGTTTTAAACATCTCCAGAGAAGGAGACTCCCCAACCTCCCTGGACAGTCCCTTCCAGGGTTCTGTCACCCTCACCGTGAGGAAGTTCCTTCTCAAATTGATGTGGAACCTCCTGTTTTCCAGCTCACACCCATTGCCCCTTATCCTATCAGTAGGTGCCCCTGAGTAGAGCCTGGCTCCATCCTCCTGACACCCACCCTTCACATATTTATCAACATTCATGAGGTCACCCCTCAGTCTCCTTTTCCTCAAGCTAAAGAGACCCAGCTCCCTCAGCCCTTCCTCATCCCTTCATCTTTGTGGCTCTCCGCTGGACTCTCTTCAGCAGTTCTGTGTCCTTCTTGAACATAGAAGCCCAGAACTGGACACAACATTTCAGAGGACTGTATTTTCTGATTCCCACAGACAAACACACTAAAAGGAAACGTAAAACCATGGGGTTTGGCTGCTGATTTCTCTAGACCTAAAGGACAGAAGCAGAACAGGTATCATCTAGGAGGAGAGTGTACCACAGTCAGCAGATGGCTCCCTCTCCAGAGCCATCACCCCTCCTTCTCATTTGCCTTATACCCAGGAAAGGGTGGAGAAAGCTGCAGAAACGTCTGTATACCTTTACCATTATGCTTTAAATAGGAGATGCCGGAAAGGTGATGCAGCTCCACGGAGTTGAAGCTAAGCTTTCCCAATCCAGCAGATATTGTCATTTCCCTACACTTGAGAGTTCTTGGGCCAGCCCCTCCCCAGTTGGTGCAGCAGCACGGTTCTGGATTCACAGTCACTTACTCCTATTGATCCCTGAAGCAGATTACAGAAACTTGCACATTATTGAGAGACTTCACTTGCAAGCAGCAGCTGACTCAAACTTCACTGTCTCCACCCAGTAGATGTCTCACGCACACGTTAACACACAACACTAAATTCTACGTTGCCTTGATGACTGATGAAGAGGTACTCAAGACCTCTTTTCAATCTACTGATTGTCAGACCTGCAGAAACAGCATACCCCCTCTTCCACGATAGATGTAACCCAAAAGTGCTGCACGTCAGGATATCTTGATAGGCAAGAGGGAACATTTTTAGGCAGGAATAATCCTTCCCTGACTGTTAACATCTGTTTGCTAGAGCCTACAGAACTTCCCTGGAGTTTTGAGGTTTAAAAACATTTCTTGAAGATGACATACTAAATATTACGAAAATGTGCCTCACGCTCCACACCCAAAACCCCCCAAAGAACATCTCATATTTTCAGACTTTGGTCAACAAAACTTTTCTGGACTGTTTTTAGTTCCTTAAACGATGGGTGTTTAATTAAAAATGAGCCCATGTACCAGAACTGAGAGGGAACTAGACAGCCATAAACCCACAAGACCAACTTTGAACTAGAAAATAATGGTTATATCCAACAACATCCTCTTAGTGGCAACTGGGATCCTCTGCAAACACTCATGGAACTACCATGTACAGGTAAACAAATGGGAGGTTGATATTTCCCCATCTCAGACACCACGGAGAGGTCTGCGGTGGTGTGGTCTACTCCAGTAAACTGCCAGCATTCAGAAGGGTGCCAAAGCCATCTTTTGTCAGAATTGTGACTGGACAGCACATGGTTGTCCTTTTAAAGCCATCCCACCTCTTCCTGGAACAGGCTGCCAAGAGGGATTGTGGAGTCTCCTTCTCTGGAGAGGTTTAAAACACTCCTGGACGTGTTCCTGTGTGACAGGTGATCCTGCTGTGGCAGGGCAATTGGACTAGATAATCTTTGGAGGTCCCTTCTAATCCCAAATGCTCTGTGATTCTATGGTGATATCCACTGATGCTGCTCACTCACAGTTCTTTTTCTGTGCTAAATCTGCTTTTTCTTATCCTTGCCCCTCTCTGAAAATCAATCATGTCCACATCTGTGATTTATGAAGCCTCCCCTCTCCATCTCTAACTTGTCTTTTGTCACCGAGTTGCTCAAGATGGAGGGATCAGCCACTCTCATGTTCCCTAGTAACAACTCATATTCACAAATGCAGAACTGGACAAAGTCTGGTTAAAAAAGAGGCATTTACCAGCTAGAGAAAGACTCTGTTTTATCACCAGAGCCTAAAGAGAATCAGCTATACAGGTCACCTTACATCACAGAACATTAGGGATTGGAAGGGACCTTGAAAGATCATCTAGTCCAATCCCCCCACCACAGCAGGATCCCCTAGATCAAGTCACATAGGAACATGTACCAGAGACCTCTTTATTGGAAAGATCAATAGGGACACAGATTTCTCCTTAAAATACATGGAACTAAAACATCCGATCATCTTTAAAGGTCCAGTCCTCACTGACTTCTGAAAAAAACTCCAGCCTCAAATACTTACTCCTCAAAGAACCCAAATGATGGGTCAGGGGATGACATGTCTTTGGTCAGTTACAGGCAGCCTTTCACCTTCAACACACTGATTCAAGAACCATAGAATTAGAGACCAGTTTTTGCTGGAAGACACCTTCAAGATCAAGTCCATCTTTTTCCCAGCTGTAGCACCACCAGTAAACCCTGTCCCCCAGCGCAACATTTACCCTTCTCTTAAACAACTCCAGGGATGGGGACTCAAACCCCTCCCTTGGCAGGTGTTCCAGTGCCTGAGACACCTTTCAGGAAAGAAATTCCTCCTGACATCCAACCTGAGCCTCCCCTGGTGCAGCTTAAGGCCATTTCACCTCATCCTAGCACTGGCCATGACAGAGAACAGACCAAACCCCACCTGTCTACAACTTCCTCCAAAGCAGTTGTAGAGAGCAATAAGGACTCCACTCCATCTCCTCTTCTCCAGGCTAAACAGCCCCAGGTCCCTCAGCTGTTCCTCACATGACACCTGTTCCAAATCCTTTACTGTCTTGGTAGCTGCCTCTGTCCCCTCTCCAGCCCTTCAAAGTCCTCCTTGTAGTGGGGGGCCCAAAACTGGACTCGAGGTGTGGCCTCACCAAAGCAGATTCCTCACCAAGAAGTGTTTAACTGCCTTGGAAGACTTACATACCATGGGTTAGATAATGGGGCCATCCAAGCCCAGTAAACCTCTTCAACTGCAGCAGGCAGTTACAGAAGGAAGCACACGAGGACAGGCATCTAGCAACACCTCCTATTCTTCTGTTAGAGCCCAGTGATGTGCAGCTCAGGCTTCTCAAGACAGAGTCCACCTGCTTAAACAGACCTTTGTGTTTCATAATCCCCCAATAAATCTTCTTGCTAGTAATTTCTCTAAAGCCTTTTTTGGATTTCAGAAGCTGATTGACAACTGTTGGCAACATCTTCCACACCCTGATTCATATGTTGTATTGCAAAGTACTTCTTTCCCACTCATTCTCAAGGATCTAACCAGCAATTTAACTTGATGCTTCTTATTTTTGAACTGTGAGTAACTAAACCTTCCCAATGATTTTCTTCCTGTTTTAACACTTTGTGACCTGCAGGAACAATTCTTCCTTGTTCATGTCTTCCACTCTAAAACAAATAAGACTTTCAGTCACCTCTGGTACAAAAGCCATTCCACACCCTTTCTATATTTTGGTCTGTCTCTGTACACTGTTTTGAGTATAAGGTACTACATGTTGTTCTTAAGGGGAGGATAAGCTGAGGTTCTACAGTTGCCAGTTTAGTTTATTCTTTCTCTGATCCTACTAGTCCATTTGACCTTTTTCTAACCCAACCAAGTTTCTATTTTCATATAATCACCTCTTAGAGCTTTTCCTGAAGAAGGTGAATTTCAAAACATTCCCACTCACTCGAAGTTAGAGTACCATAGGCACAAGGAAACACTAGCCTGGTCCCAAAGGGGATGCAGCTGTTTTAACCAAGGTGATTCACAGAATCACAGAACATTAGGGATTGGAAGAGACCTTGAAAGGTCATTCAGTCCAAACCTCCCACCACAGCAGGATCGCCTAGATCCAGTCACACAGGAACATATCCAGGTGGGTTTTAAATGTCTCTAGAGATGAAGATTCCACAACCCCCCTGGGCAGCCCCTGCCAGGGCTCTGTCACCCCTACTGGGGGGAAGTTCCTTCTCATACTGAAGTGGAACCTCCTATATTCCAGCTCACACCCATTGCCCCTTGTCCTGTCATTGGATGACACTTAGCAGAGCCTGGCTCCATCCTCCTGACACCCATCTTTCACATCTTTATAAATATTAAGGAGTTCACCCCTCAGACTTGCTGTGTTTTTTGTCTGCAGTGTCCTTAAATCCAGCTGACATACTCAGGCTTCAAACTCTGCTCTGAGGAGCAGGAGGCTGGACTCTGTGTGCTGTCCTGAAAACCTCTGATCCAAAAATGCATGTACCCAGACTATAACCATGCCCAGCTCTTGTTCTGCCTTAGATCCTACACATGAGAATTGCTTTTATTATTAAGATTGCTTTACGTTCTTCCTTCTTTCCTCCCTAGGCTTGAAACCAGGAACTGAGTACATCATCTACATCACCCTTTATTCTCCTTTTCTCCAAGCTAAAGAGACCCAGCTCCCTCAGCCTTTCCTCACCAGGTAGATGTTCCACTCCATCATCTTCATGGCTCTGCGCTAGACTCTCTTCAGCAGTTTTGTGTCCTTCTGGAACTGAATGGTATCTATCACCAAAGTGACAGTTCTTGAGGCAAAGCTCCACTGTCACCTCAAGACTTGGGTGTGAACATAGCATTTGTGATCCAATCCTGTCCACCAGTAAAGGACAGAGCAAAACTTCATTTTTTAAATATGCAACAGGCAAAGCTCAGTGTGGTGTAAGGTGTGTTTATAGCTGTATAAATATATGTGTTTGTATAGGTACTCAATATAGGGATTTTTAATAAAGTCAGTTTGAACCTTATTTTTAGGGCAGCAGAAAGCCACAGACAGGAGGACTGATCTTTGGCAGTGATCCAGCTGTGCACATTTCCAGCATCTGGAATGCTAATGAGCCTGGCTCTATTAAAATGAGCTCCTTACCACTGGGCTCGTGCCAGCTCCCCAGTGCAGCGGCCAAAGAGCACTTAGTACAACGCTCTTTGGAAAAGATGAAAGGACAATTCGGATACCTGTTGAGGCTTCTCCCCAAGGTCACTTTCAGGATCAGACATGCTTGGAGCTCGAGTATCCAAACACATCAGTAGGCAGTTACTAAATCTGTAGCCAGCAGAGAGAAATCAGAACCAGACCCTTAATGAAGTGAGCTCACACTCTGGTACAGTACAGCATCACCTCCAGTACTCTGCTGGGTTTCTCACATAATGATGTCCCAGCGATCACAACAGACTTCACAATACACCACCTAGAAAGAGAATCCAGTTAAGTACTGGACTGAGATTCTTGTTCAGCTCTAAACTCTGCTGTAGGTTTGCCTGTTCAGCACTGATCTCTGTTGGTATTTTGCACCCCTCAATCTCTTTCAGTTTGAGACTTGGAGACAAGGTAAATCTAGATCTCAGACATGCCTTCTGCTAAAAGGACATAGTTTTTCTCACTCTCAACCTTTCCCTGTTTAAAGCAGCAGAATTTGAAGTGGGAAACAGCTCAGGCTGTTTTGTATTCAGACTTCAGTATTGGCTAGGTTGCAAAAGGTAAATCACTGCCTAACGTGTTCAGAAGTCAATATAGCACTATCATAGAATCATTCACATTGAAAAGACCCATAGGATCATCGAGTCCAACCATCAACCCTACTCTACAAGGTCACCCTTAAACTATATCCCCAAACGCTACATCTAAGCATCTTTTAAACTCATCCAGGGATGGAGACTCAACCACCACCCTGGGCAGCCCAGTCAAGTGCCTGATCACTCTCTCCAGGAAGAACTTCTTCCTGATGTCCTATCTGAACCTCGCCTGTTGGAGCTTGAAGGCCTTCCCTCTGGTTCTGTCACTAATGACCTGTGAGAACTGACCAGCACCAACATCTCTACAGTGTCCTTTCAGGTAGTTGTAGAAAGCGATGAGGTCTCCCCTTAGCCTCCTCTTCCTCAAACTAAGGAGCCCCAGCTCTTTCAGTCTTTCCTCATAAGAGTTCTTCTCCAGACCCTTCCCCCAGCTCTGTTGTCCTCCTCTGCACTTGCTCCAGCACCTTGATGTCTCCCTCGTACTGAGGTGACCAAAACTGGACACAATACCGGGTGCTGAGTACAGGGGGACAATCCCCTCCCTACTCCTGCTGGAGTAGGCAGCACTAAGCACTAATGCGATGGTTTACTTGATCATCTGTGCTAGTTTGTTTGCAAATAACTACGACCATTCTCCTACTCCTTTTTTTGAAGGCTCTGAACTTCACCCTATCAAGGGTAACATCAGGAGATGTGGGGTTTGATGACTTTTTCCTAAAAGTACCTCGTTTGGTAAATCACATCACACCGCTCCATTCACCTCTAAAGTCTGAGCACCAAACACAAGGATATCCAGTCTGTTTGGATTCTTTACATCTAGCCCAGCAGTTTAATATCAGAAGTAGTTCAAAAATGAGACCAAGAGTGGAACACTTTGTTCCGGAACATGAAATTTCAGTGACACATTCACTTTGACAACAGAATCATAGAACATTAGGGACTGGAAGGGACCTCGAAAGATCATCCAGTCCAATCACCCTGCCACAGCAGGATCTCCTAAACCAAGTCACACAGGAACACATCCAGGCGGTTTTTAAATGTCTCCAGAAAAGGACGATCCACAATCCCCCCTAGGGCAGCCCTTCCAGGGCTCTGTCACCCTCACTGTGAAGAAGTTCCTTCTCATATTGATGTGGGACCTCCTGTGTTCCAGCTGTCACCCATTGCCCCTTGCCCTATCATTAGATGACACTGAGAAGAGCCTGACTAATTCAAAGGCAACAGAACACAAAAACCCATAAAAGTGACCACCCTTGTTCCAGCAAAATTCAAAGCTTTGTCAATGCTGCGGCATGTTCTTCACCCTCGTGTTTGTTGGAGTCTATTAAAAACACCTTGGAATGGTTCAAATCAGGTTCTGCAGCTGATACACCAGGCATAAGAGATTGGGCTGACAACAAAATGACCCCCTTTAAAGATTGCTATGCTCAGAGCTCTGTCACTCCTCATCCCCTGTTCTCAGTAACAGCAAGAAATCACTGCAACCAGTGCAACAGATAGAAGTGGGGGAAAAAAAAAAAATCCTTTGCATTGCCTGGGCATGCAGTGAGTGAGCGGACAGCTTCATCGTCATGGTACAGCCTGAGGCCCAAGTTACACACATCACCTTCTGCCTTTATAGTTTTAAAAAAGTTATCCTGTCTCCAAGGTACAAAAAGTACAAGGAGAAGTTAATGTACTTGCCTTTCGCCATACAGCTGAACCCTTTGACAACCCTGCTTTTGCTCAGGTTTATGTCAGGACCTCACACAATGCATTGCTGCTTGTTTACAGACAAGCGAACTGAGGTCTTTCTGGCTAGGCCAGCCTAGAGCATGGCAACTGACAGCATGGCAACTGCAGCCACTGTAATCCAACTCTGAAAAGGAGAGGTTCCTTCTCCCCCCAGAGAAGAGCCTGTTTCTTCCACTGGACAGGCTGGAGAGCTAGGCACAGAGAAATTGAATATACAGCAAGGGCAGTGTAGAGTCTTGCATCTAGGCAAGAACAAACCCAGGGATCACAATAGGGTGGGGACGGACCTGCTGGAGAGCAGCAGAGGAGAAAGGGACCTGGGGGTCCTGGTGGCCAGCAGGATGGCCAAGAGCCAGCCATGTGCCCTTGTGCCCAAGAAGGCAAATGGCCCTTCCTATCCCTAATATTCTGTGATGTTCCTTCTCCCCCCAGAGAAGAGCCTGTTTCTTCCACTGAGGCCTCTTCACTAATGCTTTCCCAATCTCCATTCCCAATCACATTGACAGTAACTCACATAAGCCTCACCCCAGCACCCAGACAGCCATCCAAATGATAAGTATTAACTTTTGTTATGAAATCTAAAAACTAGGTCTGTCTAGACAGGAAAGGATGAGTAATCAAGCTCTCCAATCAATCCAGCTGCACAGGTGTCAAAGGATGTTTGCTTTAGCCAGCATTTCACTTCTTACTGGCAACTTCTACCTTATGCTCTACTCCTATTATGCTTAGATTTAATTTTCTAACCCCAGGCTTACAAGGCCTCCCTCTAATGAGATGGATCCCTTTGCTTCCAACTGGCAATACCTTCCAGTTTTGCACAGCTCCTGTTTCTCCTGGACCAGAGAACAGAGAAAGCTGTTTCTTATACAGTCTAACCCTAATCTGGTGAGTTACCTGAATATATGCCCAACACATGAGCGAGCTCAATGAAGTCAGCAGGGCAATCATACGTGTAAAAATAAGTACGTACTTAAGTATTTGAACTGCAGGTCTGAGATCTAGCTATGATGGATACATAAAAGCACAGTGATCTTCAGTGCCATGTACGAGCAAGAAGATGGGTGAGCAGGGAGCTGTGATCACAGAACATTAGGGATTGGAAGGGACCTTGAAGTATCTAGTCCTATCCCCCTGCCACAGCAGGATCACCTAGATCCAGTTGCACAGGAACATATCCAAGCAGGTTTAAATGTCTCCAGAGAAGGAGACACCACAACCCCCCTGGGCAGCCCCTTTCAGCGCTCTGTCGCCCTCACTGGGAAGTAGTTTCTCCTCACGCTGATGTGGAACCTCCTCTGTTCCAGCTCACACCCATATCCCCTTGTCCTGTCACGAGATGCCACTGTGCAGAGCCTGGCTCCATCCTCCTGACACAGACCCTTCACAGGTTTATAAACATCACTGAGGTCACCCCTCAGTGTCCTCTTCTCCAAGCTCAAGAGACTCAGCTCCCTCAGCCTTTCCTCAGCAGGGAGGTGCTCCACTCCATCATCTTTGTGGCTCTGCACTGGACTTTTTCCAGCAGCTCTGTGTCCTTCTTGAACTGAATGGCCCAGAACTGGACACAAGATTCCAGATGCAGTTTCACCAATCAGCTGAAATATAGACACATTTGGTGGCAGAGGTAATCAATTACAGCTGCCTCTCCTCTCACACCTCCACATCACCTAAAGAGCAGCCCACAAGCCAACTCCTATTTGCCCACCTATCTACCTGGTGGGTGGGCTTCAGCACACTACAGGATATTTTAGTTGTCCATGCTAACGGTGAAAACCTACGTGTTTGTGCAGAAAGCAACCAGCCAAGAACCCACATTCTCCTTTTAGTTCCTTTGGAAAAGTTCAATTTGTTAGAAGGCAGCTTTTGGCTCTGATAAGCAGAGGAAAAGGAAGAGCCCACTTCTGCCTTCATCTGAGACCCATGTGTCTCAAATCTGCGGTAGGTTGGAAACCAAGGAGTTGTTTTGGATAGCAGAGGGGTTGGCTGCTTCAGCTACGGCAGGTTTAGATTCAGCTTGAGTGGGATTTGAGATGGGAACAGCTAGTAGAAATGAATGGTTAGATAAAAAGCTTTCTCTGGAGAGATTCCAATAGTGCCACCTATACAAACGCAGCTCTGGCACAAAATCTGGAAAAACGGTTGGCTGACTGGCCGTGTGTTTCCTTCACACTGTGGGGAGTGTGGGAAGCCTATAACCATAGCAAGGTCTGCTATCATCTCCACTTTAAATGCAGCACCAGGCTCAGCTTCATTTTGTCTACAGTGGTAAGTGGCAGCTCAGAATGTATGTTTATGCACAGACTCTGGCAAGGACATGTGTGTTAGATGTAAAGGATGAGATGTGATACCATACATGTGCTTGTGAGCTGGCGTTTTTAATCAGTCAGCAGTTTCCAAAGCTCTGATGGCAGCCTAGAAACCTCTCCTCTTCTGGTCTCTTCCCACATATCTAAAGTCATTCTGCCCTTGGAGCCTGATGCTCCAGTTGCTCCATTTCTTCTGAGCTTAGAAAACAGGACACTGAGGGGGTAACTCCATTAATGTTTAGAAATACGTGGAAGGATGGAGCCAGGCTCTGCTCAGCATCATCTACTGATAGGACAAGGGGCAATGGGTATGAGTTGGAACACAGGAGGTTCCACATCAACATAAGAAACTTCTTCACAGTGAGGGTGACAGAGCCCTGGACTCCACAACCAGGGGAGTTGTGGAATCTCCTTCTGTGGAGATGTTTAAAACCCACCTGGATATGTTCCTGTGCGACTGTATCTAGGGGAATCTGCTGTAGTGGGGGCAACTGGACTGGATGATCTTTCAAGGTCCCTTCCAATTCCTAACGTTCTGTGATTCTGTGAATGTTAGGCATGAGTATAGCTAAAACTTATTTTAAGTACAGTCTGCATCTTCTAAAACTCAGTGGCTCCGCTTAAAAACTCAGTTCCTACCAGAATTTAGCAAACTGATACCTCAAAAAACTCCTCTTGGAGTACAGGAGAGAGAACAAGCTCTGGCTACACAAAGAGACAAGGAATGATGACACAAAAGTGGGAGCTGGAGCATCCACAGCTTGTCTTCCCAGAGAGGTTGTGGACTCTCCTTCTCTGGAGACATTTAAAACCCACCTGGCCATGTTCCTGTGTGACTGGATCTAGGGGATCCTGCTGTGGCAGGGGGATTGGACTGGATGAATTTGAAGGTCCTTGCCAACCCCTAACGTTCTGTGATTCTTTCCCACCAGCACCACAGATGGAACTGCACACTTTCACACACCCAGCTCCTCTACTGCCCCCTCTCCTAAGTCAGGACAAACATAAGTAACAGAAATGTGATCATTTTTTGGCTAATGAGGCTTTCAGCTGCTCACCACACCAAATGCAGGCCATAAGTGGAAATAACATTAGTAACATGTACAGCAGAAGAAACCAAGACCATTTCCATGTATATACAAAGGCTGTAGCAAAACCCCTTAAATTCTACCCTTAATTTAAACCTTGATTGAGGCTGGTCTTTTTTAGACAATACTGACAGACCAGACTCTAACCTCACGCACTACTAAAAGGAGAAGGCACTGAAAGCTCTCAATCCCCTTTCCTATCTTCTACAGGTTTCAGTTCCCTTTATATTTCAAGACCTCATGTCTCCACCCGAAAGCAGCCAGGCACATGGTGGTCAGGAAAGGTCACGGTCCAAGGTGTCAGCTGTGTTCGCACACCACTTGGTCAGACAGGGAGTGGTAGCAGAGGTACTCGCCTTGAGCATCAACACAAATGCGGCCACATCACCGTCTACAGCACAGGGAGGAAATTACTGGAGCCTCCGGAATGACACACAGGGCATTTCTGCCTGGTCTGCAGCAGCAGGACTTTCACAGGAGTCAATTATTCAGCCTGTGTATTTAAAGACTCAGTAAATAACTAACTCAGAGGATAGGGCTTTTTTTCAAACATGCTGGTGATAGTTTCATCAAAAGACCCTTTTTACAGAAACAGACGAAAGAGGAAAAAATATTTAGCCAGTGTTTCAATGGTAAATGATTACCATGTTCTGAGGACAAACAGACCTGGCAGGCCAGACTACTTCCTGTTCTCCAGCTACCACAGGTGCAGGAGAAAGAGCTCATACCTTGTCTGCTCACTCTGCAGAAGGAAATTTTCCTTCCAGTCTATCCCCATCCTCATGACTCTTCCTTTGCCTCCTCTTAATGAAGCTTGCTGGAAACAGATTGGGAAGCTGAGGGTTCATCCTCACACCCTTAGTCTTTCTGGGCAGCTTGGTCACACATATATTTAGCCCATCCAGTCACATCCCCCCCACCACAGCAGGATCACGTAGATCCAGTCACACAGGAAAACATCCAGGTGGGTTTTAAATGTCTCCAGTGAAGGAGATGCCACAACCCCCTGGGCAGCTCCTTACAGGGCTCTGTCACCCTCACCAGGAAGAAGATCCTTCTCACACTGATGTGGAACCTTCTGTGTTCCAGCTCACACCCTTTGTCCCTTGTCCTATCATTGGATGACACTGATCAGAACCTGGCTCCTGACACCCACCCTTCACAGAGTTATCAACATTAACGAGGTCACCCCTCAGTCTCCTCCAAGCTCAACAGACCCAGCTCCCTCAGCCTTTCCTCAGCAGAGAGAAGCTCCACTCCCCTCATCTTTGTGGCTCTGCGCCAGACTCTCTCCAGCAGTTGTGTCCTGGAATTTAGTGGCCCAGAACTGGACACAAGATTCCAGATGCTGTCTCACCAGGACAGAGTAGAGAAGGAGACCTCTCTTGATCTGATAACCACTGCCATTCTGATCCACTCCAGGATGCTACTGGCTTTCTTGGCCACAAGGGCACATCGCTAGCTCTTGGTCACCCTGCTGACCACTAGGACACCCAGTTCCCTTACTCCTATGCTGCTCTCCAACAGTTCCAAAAAGGATGAGAATAGGGTTAGTTCTAAGCAGTAGGACCTAACCTTTCTTCTTGCCTACAGAAGGGTTCACACCTAATTATTCTTCCTATCTTTGGGCAGGACTTTTTGGGTGGTCTCTCCTTTAGAAGTGCTTCGGAAATTTCCCTCTAGCTCTACCATCAGCCTGTCTTAAGACTGTCTGCAAGAACAGACAATGGGAAACAGCATAAAATGACGGATGCAGTTGGGCTAGTGCTTGGAAACGTCTCACACCAGGGTCTTTCTCACGGCTGCTCAGACAGTTTGGAATATTATTAGCTTTAAGTGACTCATGCAATGGCATGTTGTCAGTAAGGCTGTAGCCTTTTGAACAGAGCCACAAGTCTATGCTGTGCCTCGGTCCAGAGCAGAAAGAGATGTCACAACTGTTCAACATCTAGTAGGGAACTTTCTGCCAGTTGTGCAAAAAGGGACAAACTAAACAGGCAGCCATTCAACCAGTTCATAGGGAGATACACAGTCAAGCATCTCAGTGTTTGCAACCACCTCTAAAAGCTGCAGGTGTAGAAAGAAATCCTCCCTAGCTCCCCAGTGCAATATTTTTGCAAAATCCCAAGACCACAAGTTTGAGCTGTGTTTTAGGACTGGAACTAAGAGGATGTCCCTGCTTAATGCAGGGGGGTCAGACTAGATGACCCTCACAGAATCACAGATCATTAAAGATTGGAAGGGACATCAAAAGATCATCCAGTCCGATTCCCCTGCCATAGCAGGATCACCTAGATCCAGTCACACAGGAACAGGTCCAAGCGGGTTTTAAACATCTCCACAGAAGGAGACTCCACAACCCCCCTGGGCAGCCCCTGCCAGGGCTCTGTCACCCTCACCAGGAAGAGGTTCCTTCTCAAATTGATGTGGAACCTCCTGTGTTCCAGCTGACACTCATTGTTGTTTGTCCTATCATTAGATGACCCTGAGCAGAGCCTGGCTCCATCCTCCTGACACCCACCCTTCACATATTTATCAACATTAACAACATCACTCATACAGCACCCTCTGAAAGCATTCTTTGCCTTAAATACCTTACCATCGCTACACTGCTGAAGGATGCTGGTAGCAGTGAGAAGTAGGACCCTTTAATACATCTAGGAGTGCTAAAAATACTTCAGTATTTAATATTTTACTTTAGAGAAAGAGTCTAGAAAAGTCTAGAAATTCAATTAATTCTCATGTTTGCCATCTCACCTGTAACTCAGAGTATTGTCTCCCCTGGCACCACCCACCAGATGCACATTGTTCCCACTGAAACAGCATCACACCTACACTTTCAGAGATATTTAGCAGAATCTGAGGCTTTAGGTGCCCTGAGGTATCTCTGCTTCCAGCTGCAGAATGGCTTCTGGCTGGAGCCTGAATTTTGCTGGAAGACTTATGGATTATGACACCTCATTCTTCATATCAGTGATAGCTTTGAAATGAAAGAGCTCCAGACACAGATGCAACAGAATGTCATCACAGGGCAGAAATGTAGACTGAGAATATCCAACCCAAAATATGAGCTAATTTCAACATAAAGTAGATACGAAACCGTTGGTGCCTTTCAAAGCTTTTGCAATATTGACCTGAGGTTTTGGTACAGATGGGTTTGGGATTTTTTACTATCAGTTTCCTCAGAGCCCAAGTTCAGTTCCAGTTAAAATACTGCATCACAGAAACCTCCG
>JAOXOE010000602.1:2001629-2013509 GCA_028565055.1 Phoeniculus purpureus
ATTGTAAATTAAGTGTCAGGTTTTAAAGACAATTTACTGTAGAAATGCAGTTATATTTTGTAATTATCAGTGTGATTTTTTGATGTGTGATTTTTTTTGAAGTGGTTTTTACTCACCTCTGAATCTTTTTGATTAATCTTTTTCTTCTTAATTAGTACATGTACTATAAAAAAATTACTTCACAGAAATGCTCTATTGAAATTCTGCCTTTCTCACCTAATACCATTTAAATGCTAATGGTTTATTTTTTACAGCCAAGGTATTTCTCAGAAGTACTTACTTTTTCACTCCTCCAGCACTTCAAAAGCATTAGTGTGACCTGTATCCAACCGGAATACTGCTGAAGCCTTTTTGGAATGCAAATGATTGTAGGGTGTAGCAGTAGTCCACTCTTCATCTCAACATGTATGTTCAAGTTTAAATTACTCTAACAGTGTGTGTTGTTTTTGTAGTACTAAGGTATTGGTAATTGTACACAGGTGGTCTCAGATGAATTTTGAGAGGGATAATAAAGTCTGGATAAAGATGGTGTTGGTAATGCTACAGTCAGTAAAGTGTACATTTCATACTGACAGCCTAGAAATACCAGACCACAGGACTGTTCATGCCTGTCCTTGCCGGAGAGTATTGCTGTTTCCACTACACCTAATAGCCTTAATTTGTTTGGACAGAGGATGTCTGATGATAACACAGGATGCTTCTCAAGATTTCATCAGATTAATTCACTACTACAGGAAGCTTAAAAGCCTTCCTGGTTACCTTGTCATATATTAACTCTTTCATTATGCAACAACATTGAAAGAAAACTTTGCAAGAGCTAAGCTAGAACTGTACTGAAAATAATGAACTCTATTGTAAATCATCAACAATAAAGTAAAGACTCATCTTAACAAAATCAGGGGTTTCTTTTCAAAGCTGAAAATGCTCCCCAGATCTTCATAGACTTCTAGAAAGAATTAGAAAGCCTTTGTATTTGTTAACATTTTCTGTAGCATCCCCAACTACCTATTGCTACATTAGCAAGACCTAATATAATGAGAAACAAAATGTTTGCAAGATGATATACTGAGTCGAGGAAAATGAAGTCAGATTTGCCTATAAATCCAGTAACTTATATAGGGAGACAGGATTTTGTTGTTTATCTAACCTTACCAAAGAGGGGAATTTCACATTGAAAAGTCATAGCACAGTTTGTCATTAACAGCACACCTAATTCTACAGCTTTGTGTATCAATGGTTAGAAGAATATTAGCAAATGAAAAGGAGGTAACAATTAGATAAATTTATATGTTCTAATATATTTAGTAGAATCCCTGTTTGTTCTGTGCAATAAGCTAAAACCAGATAATTAGAATTTAAATATTCTAATATATTTAGTAGAGTCCCTGTTTGTATTGTGCAATAAGCTAAAACCAGATAAATCTGCAAACACAAATGTGTCACATGCCAGCAGGATTAGTAGTAAAAAAGTGTAATTGAAAAATTACCTTCTGGTGGAAAGAGTAGCTTCTGAAGAGCTAGGTTATTAGTGCAAGCAAGCTACTACATGAGAAGGTCATTAACTGTGGGCTGATTTTCATGGTGATACCATTAAATAAACAGTTAAAGAGAATTCAAATGGAACCCACTGTGTCGGGGCAACCTAACAAGGGAAAGGCAGGCTCAAAATTATCTCATTGGCTGAAATCATAAGCACCTGTTCTGACACTTTTTTTTTAAAGCAAGAATCAAGATGACTGGTTGGCTATTTCTTTGCCTTCCTGGTTAGGAAGATGTTTGCTTGGACTGTTTCTCTCTTCCCTAAGCAAACCAACGCTAAAACCCTTTTGTCTATCAGAAAGAACCTTAGTGGGAATATTGTGGAAATCAAACTAACCAAGAATGTCTTCAATTGAAGAAAACAGAGTTGTTCATTTGGTAAGACTGCTGGTGTTAAATAATCTATAAATAGTGTCTGAGGCTGTGGGGTGGATCTCTTGATGGTTTTGGCTTGTTTGAATCATGGATGTATTGCTTTCTTTTATTCCTTTAGAAGAAGTCCACTGTGTAAGGTTTTCTACGTTGAATCACTCTTTTTTATGCATATGCACACAGAAGTTGTAAGAAGATAATAGTTGGTTGGGTTTTTTTGCCACTCTGTCCCTAAATGGGGTATTAGTTTTTGGGGCTGGCAGCAAGTTAAGGGAAGAAAGCAGGAGCTGAAAATATATATTAGGTAAGAGGACATAGATCAAATATATTATTTTAGAGAAAATATTTCAGATTTTGTTATTTGCCTTTAATGAAAATAGGAATGATAATGCATTTTAAATGCTGTAACTTCAAACGTTCTATAGGAAATTACTGTTTGAGATTGGGATAGATGTAGATGTTTTCTAATCTAATCCAAAGATGTATATGGGTTTTTTTATGCCAAAGTCTAGGATTATTACTTATATTTGCACTGTATGAAGTGCAAGTATTTAAAGCATTAACTACATTGTCCTCTACAGTACTTGTGACTGGTATTATCTTTTTAGTCAGTACGTTGCTAGTTATTACTCAACACGCTGAGTTCTAAAAAAGATTCTAAATACCTTTACGCTCTTACATAGTTTTTACTATAAAAACTGGGGGGACATTAAGGAGAGAAAAGTTGAGGAAACTAAGAAATTCGTGCCTTACCTCAAACAAAAGTAAGGGTTTTGTAATAAGATTAGTAACTGTTGTTGATTATGAGATTAAAAGGGGTTGTCCTAATTTGTTCTTTCATAGACTGCTTGCGTAATCTTGGCTAGGTTTTAAAATCTTTTTGCCACAGTTACCTACTTAGAGGATTCCTCGTAGAAAATACAAGCAATTTCTTTTTTGTTCCCTTGAACATTTCATGCCAAGAGATGTATATGGATAGGTGTAGTTTTTAAAAATACCTTTTCAGAGCTTTCCTATCTCTGTTTCTCTTCTAGTGAAGCTTCAAAGTGTTAGGGCTCAAGGTTTCTACAGAAACCACAGAACAT
This sequence comes from Phoeniculus purpureus, assembly GCA_028565055.1. Classification (NCBI taxonomy): domain Eukaryota; kingdom Metazoa; phylum Chordata; class Aves; order Bucerotiformes; family Phoeniculidae; genus Phoeniculus; species Phoeniculus purpureus. The sequence continues at coordinate 2,004,626 of JAOXOE010000602.1, forward strand.
TAGGGATTGGAAGGGACCTCAAAAGATCATCCAATCCCCCTGCCACAGCAGGATCACCCAGATCAAGTTGCACAAGAATATGTCCAGGTGGGTCTTAAACTTCTCCAGAGAAGGAGACTCCACAACCTCCCTCGGCAGTCCTTTCCAGTGCTCTGTTACCCTCACTGTGAAGAAGTTCCTGCTCATATTTATGTGGAAGCTCCTGTGTTCCAGCTTACACCCATTGCCCCTTGTCCTATTGTTAGATAACTTTGAGAAGAGCCTGGCTCCAATCTCCTGACACCCACTTTTCACATATTTATAAACATTAATGAGGTCACCCCTCAGACTCCTTTTCTCTAAGCTAAAGAGACCCAGCTCCCTCAGCCTTTCCTCATAAGGGAGATGTTCCACTCCCTTCATCATCTTCCTGGCTCTGCAGAACAAAGAGACCTCAGAGTTAATCCAGGGAGGCAGTCGAGTAAGTCAGTTGATGGGATGGTGCAGGGAAATGAATTGTATATATGGAAGCAGTTTTTTCCTATTGAACCTGCCCAGCATAATGGCCATGAAATTGTTTCCTGAGAGTTCCTAGTTTCATGGAGTTCCTGTGGCACACCACCTCTGGGTCTCCAAAGACCTCTGCTGTGCCATCAACACTTTTAATTTCACCATTAATCTCAATTTGTTTGGCATTTTTCTTAACAGCTCAGCTTCTAAAGACACCAAGTTGTAGAACAGTAATGACTTTCACAGCAAAAAACCCAGCTACACCGTAAAGGAAAGCAGAGCAGAGAACCTGACAAATTCAAAGGCCACAAGTCAAAAGCACCTCCAATTAATTTTACTAGTTCAAAACGCAGTGGAAGCTGGTTTGCTACTGAGCCACATCGGATATGCGGATTCTCAATCATTTCCCCATTAGTAGAGCTTTCATAATGTCTCTCCTGGGCACATTCAGACCTACTCACGCTTGAACTTGCATTTCAATCTCTCCTTTCAGTCACAAGATCTTTCTGTCTCTTACTCAGCAATTTATTGCTGACACTTACAGAAACAAAATTATCTTTGACGTTTGGACCCTTCTGGTGAAGTTGGTTGACAGTCAGTGGGTTCAGAAGCTGAGGGGAGAGGAGTGTGCCTATATAAGGAAACAAAGCGTAGGCAGCACTGCTAAAATGATTTCAATACTTGTAAATCGAGCTTGTCTTCCTCAGGGACAGGCCTCCCTCTTTAAGTTCCAGTCCTCACAAGGTAGAAGGACTCAAAGCAAGAGCAGAAATCATCACAAGGAGCTTCACAGAGGAAATGTGTTGTGTTGTGTTGTAGGATGATGGGATGGGCATATAGATAGGTGATACTATGTTTTATTATGGAAACAGCCACATGCCCACGCAGTTACTGCATTAAGCACAGGCAACAGTGTAACAGCAGATCGCCCCACATATTGCTGAATTAGACATTGCAGCAACTTGCATTCTGGTTTCCTGTTGCTAAAGAGACGTTGTGACTACCTTTCCAAGAAAGTAGCATTTCACAAGCAGCTATCTAATTCTAGCCGGTGCATCACGCCGTTAAACCATGTGTTTCAGAGTGCTGGGTTTGTCGCCTGTTTGTCCCCAGCAGAATTCCCTACAAATCTTCCTTCCTTTTTTGTCTCTGCTGCCAGCCCTGCCCTGCATGTCTGAATGACGTTTCTCTACAAAGGATGATAAACCAAATCTTTTCTCTGACTGCCTCACTGTTCTAATAAACCTCTCCTTCACAGAATCACAAAATCTCAGAATCACTCCGGTTGGAAAAGACCCCTGGGATCATCGAGTCCAACCATCTGCCCTACCTTACAAGTTCACCCCTGAACCTCATACCGGAACACCTCATCCAAACGATCTTTAAACACATCCAGAGATGGCAACTCAACCATCTTTCTGGGAAGCCCATTCCAGTGCCTGGCCGCCCTTTCTGTGAAGAAATTCTTCCTAATATCAAGTCTAAATCTACCCCGTTGTAACTTGAACAAATTCCCTCTTGTTCTATCACTAATTGCTTATGAGAAGAGACCAGCACCAATCTCTCCACAACGTCCTTTCAGGTAGTTGTAGAGAGTGATGAGGTCTCCTCTCAGCCTCCTCTTCTTCAAACTAAAGAGCCCAGCTCCCTCAGTCTTTCCTCATAAGATTTATTCCTTGCTTCTGTTAATCACCACCTCCCTGATTAAACACTCTGTCGGTTGGAAAACAAGATACTATGGCCTGGGTTTTGTCCCTTCCAGCAGTTACCCATGTCCACCTACCCATCTTTACCCTTCAGTGTTTAGCATCTGTCCTTATCTTGACCCTACCTTCCAACATTATTTCTGCTTGTAAAAGACAAATTCCCAAACCCTTGCTCTCAGAAGCCAATAAGAATCCCAAATCCGTGAACAGAACAACCTCTTACTTCCAGAAATGGGAGTAAAACTCTGCTGTTGTCAGACATATTGACTGGTTTTATACTTCTAACCATTCATCCAGTGTTTAATCCAATTAAGAGTCACTCCCTGGATTTTAAAGGTCTCCAATGTACTCATCTCATCCTACTGCTCTGACCTCATGTTAATTTGGTCCCCCAGAGACTCACCTTATTACTTTCATTTGGTACTTCTGCCCTGCCTAACTCACCCCAGAGGATTGTTATTTTATTTGTGTGGGTCCATCTCCTCGAGATTCTTTCTCCTGTTATTGAATCACTTCCTCTGCAGCAAACTCTTTTTGCAATTGGGCTATGTAAGAGCTGATGGTAAAGCACTTTGCTCTTACAAAGATCCATGGGGGGGGGAAAAAACCTGCTGTATGGCAGTATTTCTGAATGTGCATTGCTCGTGAACTGTTCAGTGAGGGCTCCGCTTAGAAATGAAGGCAAAATGATACAATTGCCTTCATAAAGGCAATTTTTGAGGAATTAAGTAGATCATTGGTGGTCAACATGAGCTGAGTGTATTCTAACCTCAAAACAGTGAGTAGGCTGTGCAAATGGCCTCTGAACTGCTAAATTACATGGCATTGTTTTTACTGAATGATTAAAACACTCCAACACCCACAAAGAACTCCCAAAACAGCTGAGCAAATGCTTTCAGAGGGTGTCACACTTTTTCCTTTCCATATTTGAGTCGTGCTCTTTTCCACGAATACACTGTTGTAAATAAAAATGCTGCGACAGATGTTTGCGGGAAACAAAGAGAAGGGGTCACAAACCCCATGAAAGCAAAATCAGCCCTGTTTGGAGAAATGGCTCATGGTTTCTCTTAAAAAATAAACAGTTTCATCCATCTTTATCAGCCAGTCACAACTCATGTTCACTGTACTCTGTCTTGAGAGCAGAGTGAAGACCAATGTGATAGCCATGCAACACTGAGCCATGGCCTGGGAAGAGTGCAGAGACAAGGACCGCAATAGAAAGGCCAGAAATCCTTTTGGAAACAAAGCACAACATTAAAGGAGAAAACCAGCACCATTAAACATACAGAATCACAGAATCAGAGAACAGTAGGAATTGGAAGGGACCTCAAAAGATCATCCAGTCCAATCCCCCCACCACAGCAGGATCACCTAGATCCAGTCGCATTCCTAATACCTGTGACAACACCACAAAATCTAACACAATGATCAAGAACTCTAATGGTGTGTAAAAAACTAACTGTAAGAGACTCCTTGCCTTGAAGTTCATACAGTGTCAGTCATCTCCATCCACTCCAACTGGTGCCCACCTGTGAAAATGTACTGGCCCCTGCTGAACAACTTGACAACAGATCATAGAATCACAGAATGGTTTGGCTTTGAAGGGATCTTGAAGATCATTCAGTTCCAACCTCTTGCCACGGGCAGGGACACCTCTCACCAGACCAGGTTATCCAAAGCCCCACCCAACCTGGCCTTGGACAGTTCCAGGGATGGAGCAGCCACAACCTCAATTGGCAGCCTGTTTTAGGTCTCAGCACCCTGACAGTGAGGAATCTCTGCCTAAGATCTGATCTAAATCTCCCCTCTTTTAGCTTGAAACCATTGCCTATTGTCCTATCATTAGATTCTCTTGTGAAAGATCCGTCTCCAGCTTTCCTGTAACCTCCTTCAGGTCCTGGAAGGCTGCTATGAGGTTCCCCCCAGAGCCTTTTCTTCTCCAGGCTGAACAGCCCTATCTCCCTCAGCCTGTCATCACAGCAGAAGTGCTCCAGCCCTCTGATCATCCATGTGATATCTGGACATGGTCCTTAAACTGGGGACTCCAGAACTGGACACAGGACTCTGAGTGGGTTCTCACAAGAACAGACTAGAAGGGGAGAATCATCTCCTTTGACTTCAAATACATATATAGCTGCAAATAAACAGAAGTGAAGGGAATTCTGGAATGGACATGCCAAGCATGAGAATCACCCTTCTTTTTACCTACACACAGCAATAATGCCCCGCTCTAACAACACCGGGTTGTGTCAATATATGACTCAGAAGAGGAGGAGGAGAACATGGAAAAACAGCCCAAAGAAAGGCAGAACTGCTGGAAGGAAAGCAAACAAAAACCAGCAGTCAAAGCAGCTGTGTTCTGATGGAAGAGCGTGCGACTCAGAAATATGCTAAATCTACGGGGAAATTAACCTTTCCTGCTTCCTAGTCCTTACAACAAGCCTATCACACATACTCAGAGGGGGCAGGAGAATGAAAGACGTACTTTGGGATAATTAAGCAAACGGGATGATTAAGAAGGCAAAGTTGCTCCCTCCTTTCCATCCAAACTGCTGTTACCACCGCCCCAGCTCAGGGCACATTCCACTCTGATTTTTCAAATCAAACCACTCCTGAACTGGCAACCGCTGCCCTAAGCAGGGAACAGAGCCGGGTTTGCAAGCAGTGGGGACAGAAACACATCACAAGCTGATAAACTCCCTCAGAAAAACGGGTTTCCTGGGTAGCAGCTCCATCCTACATGTTACACTTCCTAGTTAATAGAGCAGGGCAAAACCATCCCGCCACCTTTGCGATTAGAACAGATTTGCACGAAGCTGTTTTGAAAGTCCTGCAGTCACAGCATTTATTTTCACCCTCGGTTTCATTTTCATTCCAAATTAAACAGGAATATTACTTTGCAAGATTCTGTGTCAACCAGAGGTAATGTGACCCATGTTTCACTTTCATACCAGCTTTTAAAAGAATATTTTACTTCTGAAATTACCTTCTGACAGAAAAATGTTTCTTTCGTTTGAGCCCCACAGGTTTTCTCTCACCCAGGAGTGCACTCAACCCCCAAGAACACTTGAGTTGTGAAAGAATTTAAACTAATAGCCTTAATTAAGTTAAAGAAACAAAAGGATACAGATTCCTAAGAGACACACAAGCCATCATGCAGTACTTCTGGTGGCTGTCACTTAGTGATGAGGACATAGGATAAAGTCCACCAAGGAGGTAGAAAATGCCACTGGAAGGGGATCCTCCTGCTTCTCACGGGAGGCATCGCCCCACATCACTGACTGTATCTCCTCATTGAAAACCCCACCGCAGTTGCCGCAAGAGTAGGAATGATAACCCACAGCCCTGGCTTGGTTTCAAATGGGATTCTGCCTGCTTGTAATTTCTCTTGTGGTTTCAAGAAGGAAAGTTGCTGTTTCGCTCTTGTTCTCATAAACGCTGCTCTGTGTGGATGGTGCATGGATACACTGCCTCATTCCTCCTGCTCATGGCTGCTTTCTCCTGAATAATCATTGCCCTCAAATAAGTATTTCCACTCAATAATTACTCTAGTGAATAATTAAAAGCACTTCAGGACTTTATAGGATGGATCTGTCTTTGACCAAATGATGCTATGGAGCTTGTCTCTCATCCCAACCATGGAAGAGCTGCAGTCGCTTGGCCTCTCTCTTGAACTCTTCATTCCAAGCCTATTCTACAATTACCTATGGTAAAAATAAAGTTCCCTAACAGGCAGCTTATGAATGGCCAGGTTGTCAGTGTGAGAAGCCTTCCTGAAGATTTCCAACCCACACACTGTCAGGGAGAGTGGCTCCTCTGGAATCAATTACATTACACTAAAACGCTACAGTTCTACTCAGGTCATTCTTCTTGTCCCCCCTTGCTCAGCTCTGCAGCAAGAGGAGTTAATGCATCCACAACCACCCTTCATCACACTCTCCATGCGTCTCTGATGGTTTTGCCCTGCTGTTGTAACATCAAGGTATTTGTATTGACAGGAAAAGTCTTGGGTGTGAAAGGAAATTTTAATTTCCTCTTCAACTGAGCACTCCACAATATGTGTTTTCATAAAACAGAGAGGCTCAAATGATCTGCTTGTAAATGCCAATGCGCAAGAGAATTAATTAGCGCAGCAGCAGCCAGGTTGTAGAGCCTCTCTTGAGGGCTCTCACATGCTCACAACTGCCAAAGTGTGGATTCCCTGAATTAATGTCTCCTAAAATTGCAAGTTTATACATTTAATCTCTACATAGAAATTGCTGCTTTTGCAACCAGACTCATGACACACCAAGGGCCAAATTTATCTCTGTTCCTACGGTATCAGCCCTGAAGTCAGCAAAGATCCTGATACCAGGGAGCTGTGATGGCCAATGTGTCCAATGCATTTGATAACCTGGAGGAGATGACACAATATTTTTTAATAGCCCCCAGTGGGAATAAATCTTGAGGCAAGATGGCATGACAGTCCTGCTAAGCTGTTTCTCCAGAGACTGGGCCTAGGTCAGTTAGTAGTTGTTTAGTAAAAACAAAACCTGTAGAGGACAGTCAGCAGCTATAAGCTTGTATCTGCAAAAATCCATGGGCATTTAGTTGTTCACCATTTTACTCTCTGCGAGTCCTCCACCACCATCCCCATGCAGCTCAAGATGCTGTCAGTCACCTTAAGCTTCCTTTGGTGGACTGCAGAAGTGAGACCTATTTTCTTTGTCTCTCAGAGCTCACTGTAACTTCTGGTACATTCTCCAAAATTGAAAGTCAAGACACACAGGATGGTGTGATAGGCAAGGTGAGTTCCCGCTACAGAAGAGAATAGGAGTAAGACATCTCAGGCTCTAAGGTAGCTGGGCTGGGCCAGAGGATGGAGCATGAATCCCTGGGAGCACAAGAACCACCTCTGGGGTTCCCAGAAACAGAACAGACTCATAACAAAAAGCACCACCACTACAAACCCTGCAATTTCCATCACATCAGGGTAGCAAAAAACTGAGCAAAAGAGGCAGTACCCTCAGGCCATGCAAACCCTCTCTGAATGAGCTTTTCTGGCTGCACTCTCCTATCCAGAGAGTGCAATGGTCCAGGCAGTATCTTGATCTTTGTTGATATTAACTGCCTGCAAAGTCATTACAAGAAATCCTATACTCAGTGCTGTCGGTGGCTATGGGTACTGGCTGCTGCCTAGTTTCTGTAATCATGGAATCATTTAGGTCGGAAAAGAACTTTCAGATCGTCAAGTCCAACCATGAATCCAACTGTCCCAAGGCCACTGCTAAACACTGGTCCTAAGTTCCAGATCTCCACAACTGTGAAACATGTCCAGGGATGGCAATTCAAACCCCTTCCTGGGCAGCCTGTTCCAGGGCACTGGAATAAGTTGCCCAGGGGAGTTGTGGAGTCTCCTTCTCTGGAGACGTTTAAAGCCATCCTGGATATGTTCCTGTGTGACTGGATCTAGCTGATCCTGCTGTGGCAGGGGGATTTGACTGGATGGTCTTTCGAGGTTCCTTCCAATCCTCAATGTTCTGTGATTCTGTGACTGTGAAACATGTCCAGGGATGGCAACTCAACCCCCTCACTGGGCAGCCTGTTCCAAGGCCTGAGGATGGTTTTCATGAGGAAGTTTTTCCTAATGTTCAACCTAAACTTCCCCTGTAGCAACCTGAGGCCATTTCCTCTTGTCCTACCACTTGTGAGAAGAGACCAACATCCACCTCCTTTCAAGTAGCTGTAGACAGTCAAAAGGTCTGTCTTTAGTTCAGAAGAATTAGCCTGGAGAAGACTGGTGCAAAATCTCCCAAGCAAATGGAATTACCCTGCTGAATACCTACCAAATAATGACTTGTTTTTCAGGGGCTGCATTACAGGGAGCATGGTTAAACCAGCAGTGTGGCTGGATCTACACCTAAAAGAACAACTTCAGTCTTCACTGCAGGAATAGGAACACAGGAACACACACAACTGCTTAGGAATGTGAAAAAAACCCAGCCACCTTCTGATTCACACAAGTGAGAAAACAATGGCCATCCCCTACCTGCCTGCCGGCAACTCATTTTTCCGTGAGACTGCTCTTCTAGGCTCTGCCAGGGACAGGAGGCTGTGAAGCTCTGCCGGCATGATTCACGTCAGTTTGTTTTCAAAAGACACACGTATCCACAAACACGCGCACACCAGGCACGTAAACTGCAGCTTGTGTTCGGGGCAGAACAGCTGTTTTTATACAGCTCAGCCAGAAAGAAAGGAATTTTTGTTGGAAGCTGTTCTGTCTGTTACCCTGTATGTAAACTTCACATATTTCTTGGGATGCAACATCCACAGCAAGTCATGGAATAAAAAGAAATACTTACACGGAGTCTCTTGTGCTGCTGCACGTTATTAGCACATTGAACATAACCTCTAGCGCTCACTTATAAAGACTATGAATGAATCACTGCTTTGATCTCTTCCAGTAACCCAAAGAAAGAAGAGATAAGGTCGGATAAGGGCTGCATTAAATACGATTATGTTTAGAAGTTCTTCAGCCCTCAGTGGTCCTTCTTCAGGGAATGACTTGAAACTAAAAATTCAAATTATTCCAATTAAAACAGTGTTCCCTACTACAGCTGTCAAGAATAACTAGAACTCAACTAAGACACTTGTGCGTGGCCAAACACTTCCAAGCATTTCAAGAACAGTGTCAGAATTCAAAGGGACCT
>JAOXOE010000602.1:2043860-2055782 GCA_028565055.1 Phoeniculus purpureus
TGATTCTATAACTTCTCCAGTGAAGTGATCCTGCTGTGGCAGGGGGATTGGACTAGATGATCTTTCAGGGTCCCTTCTAATCCCTAATGATTCTATGACTGGATCTAGGGAATCCTGCTGTGGCAGGGGGATTGGACTAGGTCTTTCAAGGTCCTTTCCAATCCCTGATGTTCTGTGAGTCTGTGATTAAGGGTAGAAAGATAATCCACTCATTTCCCATGTAGAGAAATAGCTTCTGAGCCTTGTGACTTTATTTTTGATGGCTGTGCAATGAAGGCAGAAGAAAATCGTATCCCCAGGGTGTTAAAAACGACAATTCTTTTCTTCAGGGTCAACAGGACCTGTTCAGGTGATCATCACAGAGAGTACTAATCAACCCAACTCCCACCCCATCCAGTGGAATGCTCCTGAAAGATCTCATATCACCAAGTACATCTTGCGCTGGAGGCCGGTGAGTGCCGCATCTGTCATCGTTAAGTCAGCAAAACCTCTTTACCTGACTTCTTCTGGTGCCTGAGAGCAGCAGCTTTAGTTGCTGCTTCGGTGCCCCCTGTCCTGTCGAGGTCAACAGTTACTCTGAGGATCAAAGACAACCAGTGCTGTACGGGCACTAAACGTTTTCCTGTGCAAACCTCACTGGTCACTGTGCTTATGGAGTATCTTATTAACCAAAGCACTAGGACAAAGCGGATGTAAATCCTTCTGGAAACATCTACATCCTACACAACATTGTTTTAGTATTGTGTGTGCATGCAGAGATGACTGGGTAGATTTTAACCTGCTAATACTAGTATTTACTGCACAGATGATCTCCAGAGGATACTTCCAATACCGTGGTTCTGAGTTTAAGCACGCAAAACAACTGACTCCTGATGACAGAGAGAGATAAAAGTGTGAGAAGTATCAGCAATAGTGTGGCTAGCAGGGGTAGGGAGATAATTTTTCCCTGTACTGGGCACTGGGGAGGCCTCCCCTTCAGTATTGGGGGCAGTTCTGGGCCACACTTCAAGAAAAAGATTGAGGGACTGGAGCAGGTCCAGAGGAAAAATAAGGGTGGGGAAGGGTCTGGAGGGAAAGTCTGAAGAGAGGCTGAGGGAGCCTGGGGGTCTTTTGCCTGGAGGAGACCCAGGGGGGAACCTTCTCCCTCTACAATTACCTGAAGGGAGGTTGTAGTCAGGTGGGGGTCAGACTCTTCTCCCAGGCAACTAGTGCCGGGGTGAGAGGGCAGGGCCTGAAGCTGCCAAAGGAGGGTTAGGTTGGATGTTAGAAAGCCCTTCCTCGTGGGAAGGGTGTTCAGAGCCTGGAATGGACTGCCCAGGGCAGTGGTGGAGTCCCCATCCCTGGAGGTGTTCAAGGACAGCCTGGCTGTGGTCCTTAGTGCCCTGGTCTGGCTGCTGTGGTGATGTTAGGTCCTGGGCTGGATGAGCTCAGAGGTCTGTTCCAGCCTCAACGATTCTGTAATTAACAAGTAGGTAAAAATGAGTAGGGGCATAAGGAAACAAACAGGTAGCACAGGATTAAGTAAATAGTTATCTCCCATCTTCTCCAGTGCCTAAACCAAAACTGATTAACCACTGCTGGTTGGCTCGCTCCTACTTGAGGAATGATTTTGTTTAACTAATGTAGACGGGTTGTGTTGTGTTACAGCTCCCCTGAGTATGGCTTCACTAAAGCCCACTTAATGATTAAGAACATTAGTACCTCCACACTGCCTGTTATTAGGAGAACAATAAAGGCCCTGATCCAAAGCCATTAAAGGCGCTCAAGTCTTTTTACCAACTTGAGTGTATCTTGGATCAAGGCCTGACTGCAATGGACTTTAAAGCTCTGGAGTGCAAACCTCAGAGGATGGAGCATTATTTTAGAGCTTCCCATAGAGTTCAAACACAGGGTAGAAGGGAGGACTTTCTGTGTATTGTTTTCAGATTATGACTTGGAACATTCTTGTGAGCAGCCTTCAAATATGCCTTTTCTAGCCATTACTTTATGCCTTACTGCCTTTATCAAAAAGGAATCCGTTTAGCTTCTAAATTACAAATAATGTGCCTTTGAAGGAAAAACTTCAAAGGTAAATTACTTTTCAGTTTGTCCTGGTAAAACATAAATAACCCCAGCTGTTATGAGCCCTGCTTGCTGGCATGCCTGTCTCATCAACTTGAGGTATCAAAGTGCTTGGTAATCTGGCATTTTGGGGTGGATCAGAAGCAGGGTGGTTAGCAAATCGAGAGAGGTTCTACTCCCCCTCTACTCTGCCCTGGTGAGACCACATCTGGAATGTTGTGTCCAGTTCTGGGCCCCTCGGTTCCAGAAGGACACATAGCTGCTGGAGAGAGTCCAGTGCAGATGATGAAAGGAATGGAGCATCTCCCTGCTGAGGGAGCTGGGTCTCTTGAGCTTGCAGGAATGGAGGCTGAGGGGTGACCTCATGAATGTTGATAAATATGTGAAGGGTGGGTGTCAGGAGGATGGAGCCAGGCTCTTCTCAGTGTCATCTTATGATAGGACAAGGGGCAGTGGGTGTGAGGTGGAACATAGAAGGTTCCACATCAATCTGAGAAGGAACTTCTTCCTGGTGAGCGTGACAGAAGCTGTCCAGGGAGGTTGTGGGGTCTCCTTCTCTGGAGCTGTTTAAAACCCCCTGGGATATGATCCTGTGCGACTGGATCTAGGAGATCCTGCTGTGGCAGGAGGATTGGACTAGATGTTTTGAGGTCCCTTCCAATACCTTGTGATTCTATGATTAGATGAGATGATCTTTTGAGGTCCCTCCCAATCCCTAATGTTCTGTGACTGTGATACTCCTGCTTGCCATTTGCTATTTGAGTGTCTCTGTTCACACAGAAAAACTCTGGAAGGCAGTGGAAGGAAGCCACCATCCCTGGCTACCAGAATTCTTACACCATTTCGGGCCTGAAGCCTGGTGTGATCTATGAAGGACAGCTCATCAGTGTACAGCAGTACGGCCACAAAGAAGTCACCCGCTTTGATTTTACCACCACCAGCACCACAGCAGTCACAAGTACGTTGAGCTATGAGGCTTCAGTCTCCTTCATCTAAGTCTTTGTTTTGTGTGCCCCAGGTCACACAATGGTTCATCATACCTGTCTTCTCTCTTGTAGGCAACACTGTTTCAGGAGAGACAACTCTTCTTCCTCCTGTGGTTGCTACTTCAGAGTCAGTCACTGAAATCACATCCAACAGCTTTGTTGTCTCCTGGGTTTCTGCTTCGGACACAGTCTCTGGGTTCCGTGTTGAGTACGAGCTGAGTGAGGAGGGTGACGAGCCGCAGTATCTTGGTGAGATGATATTGGAGTCTTCTAGGGACTGCAGATTTAGGAACTGAATCCGCTTATCCAAAACCTACTGCAGAGGCTGTGCCACCACCATCATTTCACCTTAACTTTTTCTGAACTTCCTGTCTAAACAGTGGTAAAAGCAGTATCTCACAAGGGTTTGAGGTTACAGTGAGTCCAACAAAGAAACAACATGAGGGGGGAAAAAAACCCCAGTGATCCTCTGACCTAATAATTCTCCTTGGACTCATGAGCAGAAGGGCTTCCCCTGGGACTGCTAGCACTGTCACCACCTTTCGTGTCTACATGCTGGCTGCCTGGAGAGCTGAGCCGTGTTGCAAAGCAGCTCCTGAGCTCATCTGTCTGCGGACAGAGGTTTGCAGGCAAATTGAAAGGCAATTCCCAGTTTCCCTTAAGATGCTTGGCTTCAGTCTGGCCAGTAAGGAGCCGCTTCGTGGGGAATTTCCTACATCTGGCATGTAGGTGGACATCTGGGGGAAGGGGAGCGGGGAGAGAAGTTCATCGGCCCTCATAACGTCAATTCTTCTGGACTCATGAGTCAGTCTTTCCACATAACCTATGCATGTGAAAGTTTTTCCATACATTTCTGTGCTGAAACTACAACGGTCGGGGTATGAAACGAGCCCTCAGTTAGCTGAGGTGGCTAAACGCCAGCAGCATGCAGGGGCTGCTGCTCAAGTGGTCCTGCCTTATCACACATCACGACTTGCTGTCCCCGGGCTGGTCTGCTTTTTGAGTGTGGAGACCTGGCCCAGTTTCCCACACAACTTTTCTGATGGGGAATAAAGACAGAGAGTGCAAAGCAGTTGCTGGTTTCTTGCAGGAAAACCGTTGTTCAGCCCACATAGGACAGGTGTCTCAATTATTCCATTCAGAGAGAAAACAAGAACATAGAATTGCTAAGACAGCTTTTTCTCTCTTGCCTTCCTTAGATCTTCCGAGCACAGCCACTTCTGTCAACATCCCTGACTTGCTTCCTGGCCGCAAGTATATTGTGAATGTCTATCAGATCTCAGAAGAAGGGGAGCAGAATCTGATCCTGTCTACCTCACAGACTACAGGTACACATGGCTGGCTGTTGCCACACTTGGAAAGTGGTTTTTATTGTTGTCTAACGCTTTTGTTTCCTCTCATCCTCACACTTGTCCTCCTCTGTCTGTTCCCTTAACCAGCTCCTGATGCACCTCCCGATCACACAGTGGAAAGTGTTGATGACACCTCAATCGTCATTAGCTGGAGCAGACCCCAGGCTCCCATCACAGGTTTGTCCAGTTGGAGTTGCTGTTGTGCCCATTCTGAGAGGCCAGCTGGAAGGCACATGGGCAGCTGGGCCTCTGCTTGATTGCACTGTTTGAACCAAGCAGTTCAGGAGGCTGGATGAGAAACAGTTCCTCCTGGGTTTGTGTTAAATAAGAACAAACTCCATTACCCTCTCATTGGGTCTGTCATCCAGACCACCCCATAACAAATCTGAGAACCATACAGACCTAAATCCGTGTCAGAAATGCCCTAATCCAGGTCAGGCTGTGTTGCATAAGGTGTTACGAGTGTGATCTGTAGATGGGACATGAACAGAGGCAAGAGACAGGTCCTGCTGCAGGTCAGGGCTATTTTTGTGAAGCCTTGATGGGAGAACTTGTGTTTAGCTCTTATTTCTAGCATCCCTTGTGTTCGTGACTGTAGTTAAGGACTGTACATACTTGTTTTGCTGTAGGATACAGGATTGTCTATACCCCCTCTGTGGAAGGCAGCAGCACAGAGCTCAACCTGCCTGACACCGCAACCTCTGTGACACTCAGTGACTTGATGCCGGGCATTCAGTACAACATCAGCATCTACGCAGTGGAAGAGAATCAGGAGAGTACTCCTATCTTCATCCAGCAGGAGACCACAGGCGTCCCACACACAGGTAATGGGCAGCACGTTCTGGATGTCAGCCAGTTCCTTTGTTTTCCCCATCTTAAGGGGTTTCTGGGAAATGATCTCTCCAAGAGCCTGGTAAATTACTTTGCCTCAGTGCTTGGCCTGCAGATGTTTAAGGTTACTCAGACACAAAATCGCATCTTCAGATGGTTGCTTGACTTGTCCCTCTCCCCTCCAGCCCTAACCCTTATGTTCTGTTGCAGTCAATTGGGGCAGGAGATGCTTAGCTTTGACTGGCTGCCCAGGGGGGTTGTGGAGTCTCCTTCTCTGAAGAGGTTTAAAACCTGCCTGGACATGTTCCTGTGCGACTGGGTCTAGGGGATTGCGCTGTGGCGGGGGGATTGGAGTTGGATGATCTTTGGAGGTCCCTTCCAATCCCTAATGATTTTACGATTCTATGAAAATAACACCATATGATGTAAATTTGAGGCACCCACAGTTTAAAATCAAAACCTACTGGTTTCAGGCTTCTTTAAGTATCCACTTGGGCTGAGTAGTCAAACCAAATGAAGGGAGAGTGAAAGATCTGATGTGGTGGCAGTGGAATTTGATGGTCCTGCAAGTTGCAAGCATGTGTTTGCAAATGGGAATTCACCAGGAATGAACTTGGCTCAAGGATGTTACGGTTTGGCATCTACATCTTCCCAAAATGTGCACTGGTTAAGCTTAGGGCAGTATCAGTCCTAATCTGAAGCAACTTGGTTTGCACACAGGAATTCAAGGGTGCAGTACTGTGGACCAACACAGAGGGAACTGGATATTTTGGCCTGTGGCTACAATCAGGCCAGACCAGCCCCTATTTATAATTGTTTAATTATAAAAGGTGGATTTTAAGGTAATTATAGATGTTTGGAACGCTATGGGTTTTGAAAACCTTCCCATCTAATTTTAAAAGGAGTGTTTCTTTTTCCAACCCCTGGAGTTTCGGGATATTCCCCCTCCAAGCTTTCGGATCTGCATATATTTGAAGTTCCGTAGGGTCTTTTATCTGGTCTTTCAGATCTCTTAGTGACAGCGACATGTCTGTGACTGAAGGCATAAAATACTGAGAGCTCTGCAGTGGTGGTTTGAATGTTGCTTGAACATTGTCTGGAATGTGTGTGTACATGTTTACAGTAGGTTGCCATGGCGTCTTTATTCTGGTAAATACTCTTGGGGTCTCATTGCTCCATCAAAATTATCTCTCTTTTTCCATCCATGTCAACTTCTGCCAATTGCTGAGGGCTCCCTATAACCCCGTTTTGTTGATCTGCTTTCAGATGAAGTTCCTTCACCCAAAGATCTGCAGTTCGTCGAGGTTTCTGATATCAAGATCACCATTATGTGGACCCCACCTCAGAGCCAAGTGTCCGGCTACCGAGTAGAAGTGATCCCAGTTAACCGCCCCGGCCATCACGGCCAGAGGCTACCTGTCACCAGGAGCTCTTTTGCTGAAGTTGTTGACCTGCTCCCAGGAACCACCTATCTCTTTAAGATCTTTGCCCTGAGCCAGGGCAGGGAGAGCAAACCTCTGACTGGAGAGCAAACCACCAGTAAGTGCCCTTCCCTCTTGCTTTTTTTTCACAGAACATTAGGGATTGGAAGGGACCTCAAAAGATCATCTAGTCCAGTCCCCCTGCCACAGCAGGATCACCTAGATCCAGTCCACAGGAACATATCAAGGCGGGTTTTAAATATCTCCAGAGGAGACTCCCCCACCTCCCTGGGCGGCCCGTTCCAGCGCTAAGCCTTTTGAAGTGCATATTTCTCTGTCGCTTAGAAGAGAAATATATAAACAGAGCACTTAGAGTGCAATGGCTAGAGCCCAGGAGGGATCCCATAACTAAGATGACAGGGCTGGGAATTCATTCAGTCAAACAATGATCTCTTCAGCAGATTTATCCTCCTCCAGGGCTTTCAATGGGAGTTTTAACTCTCATGGCACTTGAAAACAATTTCTTATGGCTAGAATTCAACTTTTTTTTATTACTGACTGAGAATTGATGGGCCCTACAGTTCTTCTGCAGCACAGATCACAGCCTGTGTTTCATCTTTCTTTTTTTCTTGAGGATACCTTAGGGCAAATTTCATCATGACGTAGGAGCCTTGCGGAGACTGCTCTGAAAATCCCCAATCTCCCTTCTGACAGCTACATACCTGCTTGGCTCTGCCATCAGGACCTCTGTGTGCACGTGTAAGGACAGGCCTTGCCTTTTCTAAGGGCTGCAGTTCAGCTTTGCCAAGCCTGGCTTTCCACAGGCTGTCTTCCCCACCCCAGAAGTTTCACACTCATCCTGGTTAGATTCGGGGAATCACAGAATCACTCTGGTTGGAAAAGACCCCTGGGATCATAGAGTCCAACCGTCTACCCTACCTTTCAAGTTCACCCCTAAACCACATCCCTCGACACCTCACCCAAACCATCTTTAAACATATCCAGGGATAGGGACTGAACCACCTCCCTGGGCAGCCCATTCCAGTGCTTGACCACCCTTTCTGTGAAAACACTTTTCCTAATGTCAAGTCTAACCCTCCCCTGTTGTAATCTGAACCAGTTCCCTCTTGTTCTATCACTAATTGCTTGTGAGAAGAGACCAGCACCAGTCTCTCCACAACGTTCTTTCAGGTAGTTGTAGAGAGTGGTGAGGTCTCCTCTTAGCCTCCTCTTCTTCAAACTAAAGTGCCCCAGATTTCTCAATCTCTCCTCATAAGATTTATTTTCTGGGCCCTTCACCAGCTTTGTTGCGCTCCTCTGCACTCACTCCAGCACCTTGATGTCTCCCTTGGACTGAGATGCCCAAAACTGGACACAGTGCTCAAGATTTGGCCTCACCAGTGCCAAATACAGGGAGACAGTAACCTCCCTGCTCCTGCTTGCCACACTATTTCTAATAAAGGCCAGGATGCCACTGGCCTTCTTGGCCACCTGGGCACACTACTGGCTCATGTTCATCTTCCTTCACTTAGAATCCCCAGGTCCCTGTCTGCCAGATGGCTCTCCAGCAGCACCTCCCCAAGCTCTAGTTTGTCAACCTCAACAGACTGACAGGAGCCATGGGAAGTGTGTAATTTGGTGCAGGGCCCCTGAGAAGCCAACTGCTGATGATCCCGTGGCAGTGCAGCACCTCCCTGGTGTGAGGCAAGGTGACAAGCGCAGTACGTAGCCCATCAGGCACTACCATTGGGAGGAGAGGAAGGGAGATGGGTTAATGTGAATGCAGCTGTGGTGTTTGAGAAACACTGTTTGCTTACATCCCTAAAGTGAGGAGCCATGAATTTGTGCCTGTCCCTCTTGCCTGAGCAGGGAGAATGGGATCCTTGTGTTTGTATTTTGACATGGATATCTGTTCTGAGTGTAGCGTAGGTGATGTGAGCACCCTCCTTCCTCTTTCAAGCGAGGCTTTCAAAAGCAGGGATGTGACTTAGGAGCCGAACTCCCTGGGGAAGCATTTAGAACAAGAAAAGCTCAGTTCCCAGTTAGATCTCTAATTTTGCTGTGGTTGTCTTCAGGAGCCTTGGCTAGGTGTAGGGCCCTTGTGGAAGTCCACACACAGAGGTGGCCATCAGAGCACAGAACCTTGATTCAGACAGCACAGGGCTAGTTACAAATGTCCAGACTCTTTTTCCATAGGGTGTGATCATCTGCTTAGCTGCCTTCCCTAAGCCACATTTCAGAAAAGCATTCCTGTAAATTGCATCCTGTAAGCAGAAGCCCTGGGAAACAGAAATCATTCAGGGTTCCCAAGGAAAACCCCACAGCCAGAGTCTCTTCCCACGGTGTTAATGTGATTCTCTTTTTGGCCTTCCGTTAAAAAGCAGCCCACAAATGAACTCCAAGTGTGTGCGTGGCTTTTGAATCTTCCCCTTTCTCCTTTACTATGGGGAGAGGAAGTGATAAAAGCCCAATAGAGGTGGTGAATGACATTGTGCAGAAGGGAAGTGACCATAGGCTACAAACTGGAGGGAGATAGAACCCCTGACAGATAAGACTTAGCGCAGATCCAAGAGCTAAGAAGAGATGAAGCTGACTCTTGGCCCTTGGGGTGGTGTTGGGCCTCAGGAGGGTCACACTCATCCTTTTGTCCCTTTGGACAAAGTTTTGACCCAGTTTTGGAACTGTCTCATCCATATTTGCAGGTGATGGAAGAAGTATAAATATGTGAAGGGTGGGTGTCAGGAGGATGGAGCCAGGCTCTGCTCAGGGGCATCTAATGATAGGACAAGGGGCAGTGGGTGTGAGCTGGAACACAGGAGGTTCCACATCAATGTGAGAAGCAACTTCTTCCAGTGAGGGTGATGGAGCCATGGCAGGGGCTGCCCAGAGGGGTTGTGGAGTCTCCTTCTCCGGAGACATTTCAAACCCACCTGGCCATGTTCCCATGTGACTGGATCTAGGGGATCCTGCTGCGGCAGAGGGACTGGACTGGATGATCTTTCCAGGTCCCTTCCAACCCCTAATGACTGGGTCTAGGGGATCCTGCTGTTGCTGGGGGACTGGACTGGATGATTTTTCAAGGTCCCTTCCAATCCTTAATGATTCCATTGTTAGCTCGTAAGTGTAGGGAAGCCAAGTCTTCCATTTGCCTGGGAGCACCCGAAGGGATTCAGAGAATGAGGTAAATACGCTTCATGACACAGATTAATAGCTCTGGTGAATTGTACCTGCATCCAAACCTCAGCCCTGCGTTGCAGGCTGGACGATCCCAAAGAAGCCCTTTTCTGTGTAGCATTTATTAGCGATTACCATTTATTAGCGACAAGCTTCCTACCCTGCTCTCTGAGCCAAGCTAATTCTGCGCCGCGCCGTGTTACACGAGTTGTGTGTTCGACGTATTTTAATTGATGCAAAAGGAGAACGTACTGGACGTGGCTAGAACAACTAGTTTTGCCCCGGGGCAGCCTGGTGCTTGAGTTGCAGTGAGCTAAGTGCAGTGACTACAGCAGCACTGGGAGGCAGCTGTAAAGGACTGGCAGGTGCTGGGTGGTTCGAAGGCTTCCTTCGCTGGCCTCGCTGGGGGACAGAGAATTGGGCACTGTGCATTGCACGCACTGCAAGGCACTGGAGAAGGCTGCAGGTGTTCCTCTGCTGTTAAAACTTTTTTAGACCCTGAAAGGTGAAGCAGCAATTGCAGAGCAGCAGCAGCAGCTGCTGAGAGCAGTGTCACCTCACGAGGGGCACCCAGCATCCTTAAGAACTGCTGCTGCCCTGCGTGGGTTTGGTGCTGTCAGCTGCTCTTCGCTGCTGATTTCTGACTGCTCCATCGACATTGCCCCTCCAGTTGTCATTGGCATCAAAAGAGAAACAAGACAACTGATGCAAAGGTCAGAGACATCATTTCAGATTTGATGAGTCAGTGACAACAGAGCTCAGAGAAGTAGCAGCGACAGTTTTCATGGGGAGATGCTTGCAGGCAGCTCTGAAGGAGGCTTCTTTCTACATCAAGGAAGGTAAATAAGAAATTCAAGATGCTACTAGTGATACCTGCAAAACATCTGATTAGGAGCAGCATTGGTCCTTACTTTTCATGCCCTGAAAAGCAGTGAGCACTGCAGCTAGTCCTGTGAACGGGTCATGCTCACCAGCAGGTGCTGGGAGATGGGTCCCTAAGGACTGAATTTCTCTTCTCCTGTAGCATCTCTTGTCTTGCCCACAAACACCCCCAGCGCAGGTGACAGAATCACACATCAGGGATTGGAATCATAGAATCATTAGGGATTGGAAGGGATCTCAGAAGATCATCCAGTCCAGTCCCCCTGCCACAGCAGGTTCCCCCAGATCCAGTCGCCCAGGAACACGGCCCAGGGCCACCAGACACTGTTAAATACTAGTCACAGTTCTGAATGTCAGCACCATCCTGCTCCCCAGGTGTGAAAGGAAAAATTCCTACAGGAACACTGCACCTTGTCTGCAACATCATGAAACCCCAGTTAACATGTTCAAGCTCTACTGAAAGAAATCTATTCAAAAGAAATAACATCTGAGCTACTAAAACCAGAAAACATCTACTCACCCCATCAGTCGGCTGGTTGTGAATCACACGTCTCAGGTTCAGTTTCTGGTTCAGTGGGTTTCCAAACACATCAATGCATTTCTGAGAGTCTGTGGAGACAAAATAGAGGCAACAGCAACGTTTTTGTGGGTACTGTCATTTAGGGGTGTTTATATTTCACAGCATGGCACAGGTATTAGCCCTGTGACTATCACAGAGTCACAGAACACTAGGGATTGGAAGAGATCTCGAGAGATCATCCAGTCCAACCCCCCTGCCACAGCAGGATCACCCAGACCCAGTCACACAGGAACATGGCCACGTGGGTTTTAAACGTCTCCACTGAATAAAAGGGAATTTAGAATCATAGAATCATTAGGGATTGGAAGGGACCTCAAAAGATCATCCAGTCCAATCCCCCAGCCACAGGAGGATCACCCAGACCCAGTCACACAGGAACACATCCATATTGTTTTCTAGAAGTTCTAATCACCTGCAACACAGGCTTGAAGATGAAAGGACCTTCCCCACCTTAAGTCACTATAGAATCATGGAATCAGTCAGGGCTGGAAGGGACCACAGGATCATCCAGTCCCAACCCCCCTGCCATGGGCAGGGACTCCTCACCCTAGATCAGGTTGGCCAGAGCCTCATCCAGCCTGGCCTTAAACATCTCCAGGGACGGGGCCCCAACCACCTCCCTGGGCAACCCATTC
>JAOXOE010000602.1:2067256-2085026 GCA_028565055.1 Phoeniculus purpureus
CTGGAATGGGCTGCCCAGGGGTGTTGTGGAGTGTCCTTCTCTGGAGTATGTTCAAAACCAGCCTGGATGTGTTCCTGTGCGACTGGATCTAGGGGACCCTGCTGTGGCAGGGGATTGGACTGTGGATGGTCTTTTGAGATCCCTTTTAATCCCTAATGTTCTGTGATTCTGTCAGTCAGTGGAGAGAGGTTTTTCCTGTGCCAACATACTTAAAAAACCCTATTTTCCTTACCCAGAAATAGACACACCATCCCAGATGCAGGTTACCGATGTCCAGGACAACAGTATCAGCATCAGATGGCTCCCTTCAACATCCCCGGTCACCGGGTACCGGGTGACTGCTGTCCCCAAGAAAGGCCATGGCCCCACAAAAACAAAAAACGTTCCTGCAGGTAAGTCCAGGTGACCTCCCCCCCCCCCCCCAGATCTGTAAAGACATCACAGCTAAAATCTGTGCTGTCAGTTGCCAGGCAAATGCTTGAAGCCAGACTTGCTCTTGCCTTGTACCTTTTCTTTGCCACCCTTCAGTTGGTTCTCATCCAGGAGAAGTTCAGAGCAGACTTTTGCCCTGAGAGCTTCACATTTCATGCCACTGCAAAGGTTTTTTTGTTCATGGCAGCCTCAGTGCCTTTGAAGAAGAAAAGCCTTTGGATTTTCCAGCGTAACTTCCTCCAAAATCCTTCTGAAGGTCACATAATGTGACCCTTGGTCAGAGCATGGACTCAGTCTCATGTGCTATAGGCTTAACCTGCCAGTTCAGGTCTCAGGAGGAGCATAGGGGGTAGTTTGTGGGATCTGCAGAGATCAGCACTCAGGGATGCAGTGAAGCAGCTGGGTTAATGGTCAGTCTTACCTAAACCATGATGAAAGCCGCTCTTTAGCTTTATTTGTTCTACTGAGCTAACCCACAGTTCTTGCTGTGGGGCCATTGAGCACATACAAATTGCAGGTGCCTTGTCGTGCGCTGCCGGAGGAGCACAGTGCGAGCAAGAGGCAAAACTCCCTCCTTACTTTAATGGCACTTATTCATGGTCTGGCTTGTACAGCCTGTCATTCATGGCTACTGGCAAAACCCACCGGGATATGTTCCTGTGTGACTTGGTCTCGGTGATCCTGCTCTGACAGGGGGATTGGACTGGATGATCTCTCGAGGTCCCTTCCAATCCCTAATGTTCTGTGATACTTAGAGGCCAGTTCTCTGCAGCTTTGTGCAGTTGCAGGCACAGTAACGCTGTTCTTCCTTGCCAGATCAAACACAAGTCACTATTGAAGGTCTGCAGCCCACGGTGGAGTACATGGTCAGTGTCTACGCTCAGAATCAGAATGGAGAGAGCCTTCCCTTGGTGGAGACTGCCGTCACCAGTACGTATTTCACTTCACTGTAACAGAACACATGTTGTCTGTTGATGTCTGAATGTACCATGTGCCAGCCCAGTGAAAACAAGAGTCAGGTGCTTAGCCTTCAGGAGAAGGCACACAGTGAGTCTGTCCTGTGACCAGTACCCTGCACTGAAGTGGCAGCTGCTGGCAGATGCAGCCCCCTCCCTCGAACACTGGCAAAACACCGCTCCGCACCCCCTCAAAACACTGCACTTCTGATTTTTCTTTCACTAAAGCCAGAAAATCTTTTGGGGGATTATTTGCCTTCAGCCAATCAGTGGGTACAAATGAGCAGAGATCTCTTGGCTGCAGCACTAGGTGGCAAAGGTGGGCATTGATAAGGGTCTGGGGCTGGGCTTGGGAGAACTTGCGCTGTGCAAGGGAGTAAAGGGAATTGCATGAGTCACATCGAGAGCTTGTGCTGAAGCACTGCACAGGACAAGACAGCTCAGCTCTCAAATTGCTGTCTGCCTGCACAGAACAGCCCTGGATGCAAAGATGAGGCAACAGGGTGCATCCTGAAGGTCTTTTCCAGCCTAAATGGCTCTGATTTTATGTAACTGAGGGGTGCCTCTGCCATAAAGTGCCTTTTTCAGGGACACCTCTGGGGTCAGGACTTGCATGCATGTTACTCCCTTGCTCAGGCTTGTATCCAAAACCACTTCTCATCCCCTAGTAATCTCCAGAATTGTCCTAAACACAGCAGGTACTTCTCTGGAGCTTTGCAGAGATGGGGGAAAAAGAGTCCAGATCAACTTAGGCCAACAAATTCTTTGAGAGAAAAAGATCACCTTTGCCAGCTAGAGACCATAGAGAACTGAGGACTAACCTAACCTGAAATATCACAACAGTGAAATCTAATACAGAAGTGTGATTTGGATCCAGTATCAAACCACTGGATCCTCCCATTTCGCCTGATAGATGGGTACCAGACTCCCTGGGGAGCTGCTTCTACTCTCATTGCTCCCACCCTGCTGGGAATATCTGATGGGTCGGCCTCATTCAGAAGCATGGCTGTCACCCAGGTATGCCTGGGTGGGCACTCAAACGCCGTAAAAGTTTGTTTCTAACTGATTTTAAACTAGAATCTTGCTCTGGCAGGGGGATTGGGCTAGATGGTCTTTCAACACCTAATGTTCTGTGATATACCGAGTAATTTGTTTCTTAATAAGTGAGTTAATTGGATATTAATTTATGAAAGAAAATAGTGGGACTGATTCTCCTTGGACTGGTGCTTTGCACAGCAGCTTGCAGTGCTGAGAAGTGAAGACAGCACAAAGCTAAATGTACTGAGTTGGGTGGGTTATCTGGCTGCCTTTAGCACTAGAAGCCAGTCACTTACTCTGGTGGGTCTTAAAATTCAGCTTGATTTTTTTCCCCTCTTGGCCTTACAAGATTGTAAAGGGGGTTTCAGCGCCAAAGTGGCTCAGGTCTAGGTGAGGACTGGTGTCCTGGCTGCTCTGAAGGTGGAAGCACGTCCTCTTGGTTTTCACCAGGCCAGGATTACCATCCTGCTGGCTGTTGCACCAGCAAGCTCTCGGCGTTACTCCGCAGGGGCGTAAGCATGCATGCAAGGTGCAGCACACAGGAGAATCAAGCGCCCTCTCTCCCGCGCCAAACCGAGAACTGCTTTGCATGTAATAGAAATGCTTTTTATTTTCCTCACCCACAACCTGCTTTTTATCACATAACCTCTTACCGTTAATTTGCCTAACAGACATTGACCGCCCTAAAGGACTAACATTCACTGAGGTGGATGTTGATTCCATCAAAATTGCTTGGGAAAGCCCGCAGGGGCAAGTCACCAGGTACAAGGTGACCTACTCAAGCCCTGAGGATGGAATCCATGAGCTATTGCCGGCCCCAGGTGGTGAAGAAGACACTGCTGAGCTGCATGGCCTCAGGCCAGGTTCTGAGTACACTATCAATATCGTTGCCATTTACGATGACATGGAGAGCCTGCCCCTCACTGGGACCCAGTCCACAGGTACACCTCTAACTCCACCACCCAGCAGGCCATGGCAGCGGTGCTCTCTTGGGTAGAGCGTGCTTCCGTGTGCAGCTGGCGCTCTGAGCTGGGGAAGCCTGAGGGGCAGCAGAGGGAATGTGATCGCTCCTGAGGGATGGCTCAGTTGGT
Source organism: Phoeniculus purpureus (assembly GCA_028565055.1). Taxonomy (NCBI): domain Eukaryota; kingdom Metazoa; phylum Chordata; class Aves; order Bucerotiformes; family Phoeniculidae; genus Phoeniculus; species Phoeniculus purpureus. The sequence goes on from JAOXOE010000602.1 coordinate 2,070,774, forward strand.
GCTGGAGAGCTGCCTGCCAGCAGAGCCAGCCGACATACGTGCAGGGAAGATCAGCAGGACTGAAAGGAGCAGGTTGTAGAGGAGGGAAGGGTTACCTCATAGCCTTCTTGGTCCTCAAGCGCATCAGTAATGTCCAGTCCCTAGTCACAGAGTCTAATTCATGGTTAACTCACAACGCTCTTGACTGTAGGATATTTATGGTATCTTTACAAGGGTCTCTAGTGATATGACAAGAGGGATGGTTTCAAACTAAGAGGAGAGATTTAGATGTGATCTTAGGAGGAAATTCCTCCCTGTGAGGGTGCTGAGGCACTGTAATGGGTTGCCCAGGGAGGTTTTGGTTCCACCCTGGAAGTGCTCAAGACCAGGTTGGAGTGGGCTCTGGGCAACCTGGTCTGGTGAGAGGTGTTACTGCCCATGGCAGGGGGTTGGAACTGGGTGATTTTTGAGGTTCCTTCCAACCTAAATCAGTCTGTGATTGCAGTTGGCAACAACAGAGAGATTAGGGCAGCCTGTTGTCCCCCAAATTTCTTGCTCTTTGATGGGGCAGAAGATCAGCAGGAAGGGCCAGGACAGGAGATTGTTTAACCTCAGGTCTCTCAGAGCCTGTAGATCCTCCGCTGGCACTGCATGAAGCCCACACCCCGTGCTCGCATCACCTCCACAACCAGAGGATGCGCTTCATGCGGGAGACCCCAGTCTGATCCAGCTCTGTGTAGAACACGTTTTAAATGCTTTTGTGGAAAAGGAGAAGGAAGCTAATTGCTTGAGACAAGATTACTTCCATCAATTTGGGGTCCGTTGCGAAGCTTCCAGCTTTGCCAGGTGTGCCTTTACAACACAGGTAGCACCTTTGTAATAAGGGTCTCTTGTTCGTTAGTGCATGAAACGTCGCAGCTGTAATTTGAGGGCTGTAGCGAAGACAGTGGTTCCCAGTGTAGAGATTGCTGAGCTAAACTGAAGCCAAGAGCTGTAATGAGGGGAACAGCTGTCTGAGTACCTGCCAGAAATGCAAATAGGGGAATTTTTCAAACCCGCTTTCTGCGGTTGACCCTTTATGGGCTGTTCAAAAGCGCATTTGAAGTCATTCAAGACTTCCCATTGACTCTCCTGGGCTTTAGACTGAGCTCTGAGCACAGCGACGGGGGAGAATTATCTTGTATTTCCACTCTATAAAACCAGAAAACTTCACAGCAAACAGGGTAATAGTGGGCACCTCAGTGAGATTTATTTTCCCCCCCTGTTTACAGCCCGGGGATTGCCAACAGGAGGGCGAGAAAATGTTTCCCGTGGATGCTCCTTTTTTATGCAAATATTTGGTTTTTAAAGATATCAGATGTGTTAACTCACGAACAGCCTCCTGCGTGATGAGCCTTATGGCCACCACCGCTCTGCTTTCCCATCGCCTCGCTCTCTGTGTAGTAATTTACACTCGTGTAAGTGGCTGTAAAATGCTTCCCCTCTGCGTTGGCAGTGTTTTTATGCCCTCTCTGCGGTTCCTGAGCCTGCTTCCTACTTAACTTTTGTAAATCGCCCATCGTATTTCAGAAGCAAACGGAGATAGGCGGCTGGAGCAGGACTAAACTATTACCTGTGTGATGAAAAGCAGAGACAGGCAGAAGCATTAAACCCAGACTGGCCTAATGCAGATTTAAGCTCCTCCCAAAGGCTTTACCTTATATCACAGCTAGTGGTGTTGCTCACCTACCTTCAGGGTTGAAGCATCGGGTTCTCCTTATTTCTGCTGGGAAGGATTACTGTAGATTTGAGAATCTCCTCCTGAATACCTTGTCCCCTTCCCTGGGGCTTTGTGCCTGTGTGTGCAGAAGGCGCATTGCTCTCCTGCCCGCGTGTTTCATACCTAAACCCTTCTCCTGCTCAGACGAGGATATTTTCTAAGCCAAGACTCTCTTTTCTTTAAACTAACTGCGTGCCAATCCGGATTTTTGCAGCAATTCCACCTCCTACAAACGTGAAGTTTACTCAGGTAACTCCCACCAGTCTCACTGTCAACTGGAACGCGCCAAATGTTCGCCTCACTGGCTACAGAGTCCGGGTGACCCCCAAAGAAAAGACGGGTCCTATGAAGGAAATCAACCTTTCTCCGGACAGTACATCCGCTGTCGTGTCAGGATTGATGGTAACTCTCCTTCTAGTGTGTAATGCAGGCTGGTGGTGGGAAGGGAGATGTTGGAGGAACCTGAAGCTATTTCAAATTCCTGGGTTAGGAGGCTCAGCTTTGGTAGATAGTCACAGCTTCCCCAAGGGTCTGGCTCTGTTTGATGTCTGACTACAAGTTACCACTGTTTTTAAAAAGCAAGGAATTGGCCTGCTGAATCTGCATTGTTTCCCCTTCCTTGTCCAGCACAGAGAGACTGGGGTGCCTTAACCACCTTCTTAGTTCCAGAAGGACAAAGAACTGGTGGAGAGAGTCTAGCGTGGAGCCACAAAGATGATGAAGGGTGTAGAACACCTCCCTGATAAGGAAAGAGCTGGGTCTCTTTGCTTGGAAAAAAGAAGACTTGAGGGGTGACCCCATTAATCCCATGGAAAGGAAAAATAAGAAGGAACTTCTTCACGGTGAGGGTGACAGAGCCCTGGAAGGGGCTGCCCAAGGGGGTTGTGGAGTCTCCTTCTCTGGAGACGTTTAAAACCCCCCCGGCCATATTCCTGTGCGAGTGGATCTAGGGGATCCTGCTTAGCAGGGGGATTGGACTAGATGAGGTTTCGAGGTCCCTTCGATTCCCTAATGTTGTGCGATTACCACAGTTTTTAAAAAGCAAGGAATTGGCCTGCTGAATCTGCATTGTTTCCCCTTCCTTGTCCAGCTCAGAGAGACTGGGGTGTCTTAACCAAACACAAATGATGAGGTTCACAATCAGCTGAAACCCAATAAAATACTTTCACTCATCTTTCACAAAAGAGGTCAGGTAAAATGACTTAACGCTGAGGCTTTCAAGCTGGGATATGGGAGCTCTGGCAGTCTACCGCCTGTTTTTAAGACATCTGCAAGATGTGAGTGAAAAACCCAAGTCTTATGTGAGCAGGCTTTACATCTGCTGTGTCACCATCTTCTCCACTGGAAGCATTTCAGGAGTTTCTGAACTGGAAGAGGCTGAAAATCGCTGCTTTATGGCTCCTGCTATCTTAAAAAGCTACTGATCTGTTTTTAAGGAGCTTTATGAATCATTTCCCAAAATGAGCCTTAAAAAAACATTCTAATCTGAGTGGACTCCTGATCTGATGCAGTCAAGGACGAAAGACCCTGCTGGAACTCCGGTTGTTCTCTTTATTTCACAGCGAGAGCGCCTTAGCATAGCAAATGGCATCCATTAACCCCAGGAAAAACAGGTTGTGAATTAGGCTCTTCGGAAGAACCAGCTTTGTCGCACAGATTCCAAAATGAGGGATGGCAGATAGGCTGCTTCCAGGATGTTCTCTTCTCCTGGGTGTGCACTACGAGCATTACCAACAGCACCGCTTGTCAGGGTCTAGGACTACTCTTTTATTATAGCTGGAAAGAATTAAGATCATCCCATCAAACCTTCACTGGTCTGAGTTATTCTGCTTTGAATGCTGAAGGAAGGTGCGAGTCTTTCCCCCTGTGCCAAGTCCTTCTCCTAACTTGGAATAACTTTGTCTATTCTAGGTGGCAACCAAGTATGAAGTGAGTGTGTATGCCCTGAAGGACTCTCTGACCAGCAGGCCAGCCCAGGGAGTGGTCACCACTCTTGAAAGTAAGTAGTGATCCTCCAGCAGTGACCAGTTGGTTCTGTGCTGTTTGCAGAGGTTGAGATCCTGCTCTGCCTCAAAAGCAGGGCTCTACACAAAGTTGCAGCAAAGGCCTTCACAAACACTTGACTCATAAAACTCACAGTCCCTGCTGTACTGACAGGAGACGTTTTCCTTCTGGTGCAGATGTTAGCCCTCCTCGCAGAGCCCGTGTGACAGATGCCACTGAGACAACCATCACCATTACCTGGAGAACCAAGACTGAGACCATCACTGGCTTCCAAGTTGATGCTGTCCCAGCCAGTGGCCAGAACCCAATTCAGAGGACTATCAGCCCTGATGTCAGGTCTTACACCATCACTGGTAAGTGAGGGGCTTCTGCAGGTGTAGGAGCTTCCAAGGTTGTATCAGAAGGTACCCTGGGTTCTTGTTGTGTAGTTTAATTTGCTTTATGAGAGATCACAGAACGTTAGGGCTTGGAAGGGACCTCAAAAGATCGTTCAGTACAATCCCCCCACCACAGCAGGATCACCCAGATCAAGATTCTGAGCGTCCTGCTCTGGCAGGGGGATTGGACTAGATGATCTTTCAAGATCCCTTCCAACCCTTAATGTTCTGTGATTCTGTGATGGGAATTCCTTCTGCTTGTGAGGACAGACTGAGAGAGTTGGGGTTGTTCAGCCTGGAGAAGGCTCTAGGGAGAAATTCCTGTAGCCTTTCAGTGCTTAAAGAGGCCGATAGGAAACCTGGGGACAAACTTTTTAGCAGGAGCTGTTGTGACAAAATAAGGGGTGATGGGTTTAAACTAAAAGAGAGACGGTTCAGACTAGATAGAAGGAAGAAATCTTTTATGCTAAGGGTGATGAAACACCTGGCCCACGTTGCCTAGAGAGGTGGGAGAAGCCCCATCTGTGGAAAATACCCCAAATCAAGTTGGACCTTGGTGTTCTGAGCAACTCGCTCTAGTTGAAGACATCCGTGCTCACTGCAGGGGGTTGGACTGGACAACATCTAAAGGTCCCTTCCAACCTAATCCATTCTGTTAATCTAACAAAAGATAGGGGAGAGTCAAGTCCTAAAGACTAGTCTCCAAGAAGCTGCCATTTTGAGATGGCTTCCTTGAGTAGCTAACTTCCCTACTTCAACTTCATTTTAGGCTTGCAACCTGGCACCGACTACAAGATCTACCTCTACACTCTGAACGAGAATGCACGCAGCTCCCCAGTAGTGATCGATGCCTCCACTGGTAATGACCTTGTCTGACTTCTCTGCTCATGCTAACCCACAGTAATCACACGTGGTTTGTTGATGTCTGATCACATGTGATATTTGCTGCGACTTACAGCAATAGGTTTTACTCTTGAGTCTGAGAAGGGTGCCAGAAGATGCAGTTCAGGTGAAGAACACTCCTGCCTTCACTTCATTTGTCTTGCTTCCTTTTGTTTTCACCCAGCTATCGATGCTCCTTCGAATCTGCGCTTTCTCACAACCACAAGCAACTCCCTTCTGGCTACCTGGCAGCCTCCACGAGCCAAGATCACAGGCTACATCATCAGATACGAGAAAATCGGCTCTCCAGCCAAGGAGGTTCTGCCTCGCCCTCGGCCCAGCACCACTGAGGCTACTATTACTGGTACCTGTCTCTGTTTGGTCTGGGAGGTAACTTTGAAGAGAGAGGGAAGGAAGAATTGTGAAGTGTGGTGATTGCCAGCTAAGAGAGAGGCGTGGTTCTGTTCCTTTAGTGGTGGACAGTCGTTTCAGTTTTAGAAGCATGTCTGTCCCACAAACACAACTCACTGCTCTGATCAGATCAGCTGTCAAACTCAAAACAATCCACAGATACTTACTGCTGCTGCCACGACAGCTGTCAGCCATCCAAGGCAAGGTGGAACCCCATCAGTCACTCATTCTGGAGACCCACTGTGCGTCTCGTCTGCGGCGTCCCCAAATCCAGCTGACGTAGTCGGGCTTCAAACTCTGCTGCGCTCTGCGCTGTCCTGAAAACCTCTGTTCCAAAATGGATGTACCCAGACTATAGCCATGCCCAGCTCCTGTTCCACCTTAGGTCCCACACATAAGAATTGCTTTTGATTTATCATTAAGATTGCTTTATGTCCTTCCTTCTTTCTTCCCTAGGCTTGGAACCAGGAACTGAGTACATCATCTACATCATTGCCGTGAAGAACAACCAGAAGAGTGAACCCCTGATTGGCAGAAAAAGGACAGGTAAAATGAAGCTCTGGGCTCTTGTGTGCCAGTAGGAGATGATGTCTTGCACTTGGGGAATTGCACAGTCTCAGGGTGGAAATAATAACAGTGCTTTAAAAATCCTGTACACCAGTCAGAAGGGGGTGGTTAGCAGATTGAGAGAGGTTCTCCTCCCCCTCTACTCTGCCCTGGTGAGACCGCATCTGGAATGTTGTGTCCAGTTCTGGGCCTCTCAGTTCCAGAAGGGCACAGAGCTGCTGGAGAGAGTCCAGCTCAGAGCCACAGAGATGATGAAGGGAGGGGAGCATCTTCCTGCTGAGGAAAGGCTGAGGGAGCTGGGGCTCTTGAGCTTGGAGAAACAGAGCCTGAGGGATGACCTCATTAATGTTGATCAATATGTGAAAGGTGGGTGTCAGGAGGATGGGGCCAGGTTCTTCTCAGTGTCATCTAATGATAGGACAAGGGGCAGTGGGTGTGAGCTGGAACACAGGAGGTTCCACACAAACACGTCCAGGGATGAGGACTCTACCACGTCCCTGGGCAGCCTATTCCAGTGCCCAACCACTCTCAGTAAATAACTTCTTCCTAAGGTCCAATCTAACCCTCCCTTGAAGCAACATGAGGCCATTTACTCTTGTCCTATCATTAGGAATTTGGGCAGAGACCAGCTACAGCCTCGCTAGAACCTCCTTTTAGGTAGCTGTAGAGAGCAGCAAGGTCTTCTCTCAGTCTCCTCTTCTCTACACTAAATAACCCCAGTTCCGTCAGTCACTCTTCATAGAGCCTGTTTTCCAGCCCTCTCCCCAACCTCATTGCCCTCCTCTGGCCCCACTCCAGCTCCTTCTGATACTGTGGCACCCAAAACTGGACCCAGTACTCAAGGTGCGGTCTCATAAGTGCAGAGTACAGGGGCACCATCACCTCTCTACTCCTGCTGGTTACCTCATCCCTGATCCAGGCCAGGATGCCGTTGGCTTTGGCCACCAGAGCACCCTGCTGGCTCCTGTTCAGCCGGCTGTCAACCTGTACCTCCAAGTCCTTTTCCACCAGGCAGCTCTCCAGCCGCTCTTCTGGTTGCATTTCCCCCTGTGATCACAAACACCATTTCTTACTGCACACCTATGATTTCTTTTAAACCGATAACTCGCGAATCTCTCTTGTAATCATTTCTCCTCAATTTGGGAGCAGCGGTGGCTTCTTTGGGGTTACAGTGTTCGAACCTGTTACTCAGCTCTATGGAAATGTCTTACCAACACACTTTTTACACCTATGTGTGAAAGATGATCGGTATTTGTATCGTATAGAAATACTTACACAGTATATAAATATATAAAGAGAGAAATAAACCTTCACCACTGCAGCGAGGTCATTAAAAAGTGTGTTGTGTCTTTGGGTGATTGCTGGTCTTTGGTGCTTGGAGCGGTTTAATTTGCCACGCTTTGCTTTATGGCTTCTAACCCTTTCTTTGGCTAGATGATCTTCCCACATTGATTACCAGACCGCATCCCAACCAACCCGACATCCTCGACGTGCCTTCCGTTGATGAGAGGACCCCTTACCTCACGAACAATAGATATGACAATGGAAACGGTATCCAACTTCCAGGCACCCCTGGGCTCCCGCAGACAATAGGACACCAGGGACAACAAGTAGTCTTGGAGGAGCACGGCTACCGACGGCCTGTCCCGACGACAGTGACTCCCCTTAGGCCGGGGTCGAGACGCCAGCCACCAAATGTAGATGAGACCATCGAAATCCCTCGGTACCAAGTGCCTGTCATAGTCGAACCATCGTACCCTCACTCCCACGTGCCCAGGCGCAACGACACCACAGGCCAAGAAGCTCTTTCTCAGACAACCATCTCTTGGAGACCACTGCTGGAGAGCTCTGAATACATTATCTCCTGCCAGCCAGTCAACCAGGATGAAGATACTCTGCAGGTAACTGAATGCTCTTAGCACAGGACCAGATGATCTTTCAAGGTCCCTTCCAATCCCTAGTGTACTGAGATGCTGTGAAGGGTATTGCCTTTTCTGGGGCAGCAGGTGTCTTCTGAGAGCCCAGCACCAAGGAGGTGACACTTGGGAGTTGGCTTAGAGCCTTACTAACATGTAGCTGAGACAGGAAAAATAGCTCCCTCCTCTCCTTCATGGAGATGACTGCAGGATAGAAAGCCCTTGAAATAACATTTCACCTGGGAAGGAGGCAGTTGGGGCAACGAAGGAGAGTTTGGAAGACTGAGGTGCTGCTTCTCCAATCCAGAGACTATTTGCCCTTCTCTGGGTGATCCTGCTGTGGCTGGGGGATTGGATCAGATGATCTTTCGAGTTTCTTTCCAATCCCTAATGTTCTATGATTCTGTGATTCTCCTTTTGTCTCCCTTGCTTTGTACCTTAAATCATGGTGAGTAGGTGATGGAGAGTTTGAGAGACTTAAGTGCTGCTTCTCCAAGCCAAAGACTTGTAACCCTTCTCCTTCTGTATCCTTTGGTTGTTTTTCCTGGAATAGCTGTGATGTCTCATGAGCAGTAGTCCAGAGTAGTTTGATTTAGCTGGGTATTGTTTGAAGTTCTCAGTGTCTAAAGGAAATGGCCTGACTCCATCCCTCTAGAGAGCATAGAAACACCCAGTTTTAACTGTGAGTGGAGTGACGACTCTTCCCAGTGACTTGGCCTTGCCTCTTGTTGCAGTTCAGGGTTCCTGGCACTTCTTCCAGTGCTACACTCACTGGTCTCACGAGGGGGGCCACCTACAACATCATAGTAGAAGCCCTGAAAGATCACCGGAGACAAAAGGTGCTGGAGGAGGTGGTCACAGTTGGCAACACTGGTAAGTAAAAGCTTTCTGCAGTCTAAGGGAATCTCTGCAGTTCCTGCTTCGTGTTCCTTACTCGGGGCAACCACCCTGGTGCCCAGGCTTGAGAAAAGTTCTGAAAGGAAGCTTCTCCTGGCCAGGAAAGCCAGGGATCACTCTGGTGCCCCAACTTCCTGCCTAGCAGCAAGGATTTACAGCCACAGTAACATGTCAGGCTTACTGGAAGGTGCTGGTGGGGTGGTGGTGTCCAGCTTAACTGCTCTGTCAGCCCTTTGCTGCTGACTCTATGTTGATCTCCCAGCAGTGCCATCCATCCTACAGGTCTGGCTGCCTGCAGAGATGCTGATGAAGCACAAACAAGCAGCACTTAGAAGCCATGTGACCAACCACAAGAACTTGTGGTCACTTGCCACAGCTGGAAAGCTCAGAGCCCACACACCTCCTGTGAGACCTGGGCTTGGCTTTTACCAGCACAGGAGGCTGGTCAACAATTCTTTCCCTTCATCTCCTTCTGTGTGTGTTCTGAGGTCAAAGGGAAGCAGAAGGCAGCATAGCAGAGGAAAAAATGAAGAGTCTAAAGAGTGGGATGACCATGAGCTAGCAATGGGCCCTTGTGGCCAAGAAGGCCAGAGGCATCCTGGGTTGGATCAAAAGGAGGGTGGTTAGCAGAGCTGAGAGAGGTTCTCCTCCCACTCTGCTCTGCCCTGTTGAGACTCCATCTGGAGTATTGTGTCCAGTTCTGGGTCCCTCAGGTCCAGAAGGACAAAGCTGCTGGAGAGAGTCCAGCACAGAGCCACAGAGATGATGAAGGGGATGGAGTATCTCCCTGATGAGGAAAGGCTGAGGGAGCTGGGTCTGTTGAGCTTGGAGAAAAAGAGACTGAGGGGTGACTTCATGAATGTTGCTAAATATGTGAAGGGTGGATGCCAGGAGGGTGAAGCCAGGCTCTGCTCAGGGGCATCTAATGATAGGACAAGGGACAGTGGGTGTGAGCTGGAACGCAAGAGGTTCCATGAGAAGGACCTTCTTCCCAGTGAGGGTGACAGAGCACTGGAAGGGGCTGCCCAGTTGTGGAGTCTTTATCTGGAGACATTTAAATGCCGACTGGATCTGGGTGATCCTGCTGTGTCAGGGGGATTGGACTGGCTGATCTTTTGAGGTCCCTTCCAATCCCGAATGTTCTGTGATTAACTTTGTTCACCCGTGAAGTCTCTCCTGCAGCCTCCTGGTGCCCCCACTGCCCTGGGAAATCTCCCCTCCCAGCACCCTGGTTCTCTCATGCTGTCGCAGGCTGAGCTAAGAGCATTAACACTGGGACCCTGGTGATCACACACGGAACTGCTGGTTGTAAAACCACCTGCTTTTGTCCCCACAGCTCAGGAGGAGATCAGTCTACCCAACAGCATGGCAGTGGTCTCCTAACCATGCCACGAGCTGCAGTCTGAAGTGCCCTTTAGAAGAGCACATGCAGCTCCCTGCCTCCCACTGCTCCCCAGCGTGGCACAGCACATTCCTCTTCAAAACAGGCTGCGTCAGGTCGCTGCTCTCCAGCAGTCAATGCAGAAACTCACACTTGCTTGAAACTTGGCAAATCAAAATGAGAATAGCCTTTGTGTCAGGTGGGGGTTTTTATCACTCAACTGCTCTGACATGTGTAAATGAGAAAATAAATCGCAGGGAGTCTGAGCTGCTGGCAGAGCCATCAAGCCTGTGCCCACGGGGTAGCTCCATTACTGCCCGAATATTGCAAGGGAAAAAAGCCCACTGCGTATCCAGTGAAAATCATTTGTCTGTCAGCAGTTCCTCTCGCTGTGTGTGATGCCTGGTCCTTTTTTTTTCTCTTCCAGTGTCTGAAGGGCTAAACCAGCCAGGTGACGACAGCTGCTTTGACACGTTCACTGGCTCCTTCTATTCCGTTGGCGAGGAATGGGAGCGGCTGTCTGAGACGGGCTTCAAGCTGTGGTGCCAGTGTCTGGGCTTTGGCAGTGGTCACTTCAGATGCGATTCCTCTAGTGAGTAGCTTTGCTTTGGACTGGCCCTGTCCTCAGGCTAACGAGCACTAACAACATGTTTGACAGAATCAATCTGATTCAAACAAATCCAGGCCCTTGTTAAACCAAAGCAGCCTTTTGCATCATGAGGAGGGATGGAAAACTGTTGTTAATGCTGAGCTGTGGGGCTGATCTAAGTTGCACCAGAAAGAATCAAGAGTGGTTGGACAGACAAGCTTCCCATCGGAGTGCAACGTTTGTTTTATTTAACTATGAGCTGCCCAGGGTGCTGGTTGAGTCCCCATCCCTGGATGACTTTCAAAGACGCTTAGATGTAGTGTTGGGGGATCTGGTTTAGGGGTCAGCTGTGGGTTGATGATTGGACTGGATGATGCCGGGGGTCTTTTCCAGCCTGAATGATTCTGTGATTACAGTTGGGTCTTCAATTCCCAATTGCATTGCTTTGGGCCAGGCAGAGCATGTGTGTGGGTTTCAGGGTTTTACAGCAAAGCACAAGTCCCTTTTGTATTGCAGACACCTTTCGAGAGCATCTCAGGGAACCACAGCTCTGCTGTTGTCAGTGGCTTTCTGAAGCCTGGTCAAGCAGGGACACTGAGCCCTGTTCTTTGCAGGACTGAGGTTTGCATGGAAGAGCATCAAATTATTTCTCTTCCTTCCTGGGTGGATCAGAACAGGGGTGGTGAGCTTATAGAGCAAGATTCTCCTTCCCTTCTACTCTTCCCTGGTGAAACAACATCTGGATTATAGTGTCCAGTTCTGGGCCACTCAGTTCAGGAAGGACATACAGCTGCTAGAGAGAGTCCAGCGCAGAGCCACAGAGATGGTGAGGGAAGTGGAGCATCTCCCTGATGAGGAAAGGCTGAGGGAGCTGGGGCTCTTGAGCTTGTAGAAAAGGAGACTGAGGGGTGACCCCATTAATGTTGATAAATATGTGAAAGGTAGGTACCAGGAGAATGGGGCCAGGCTCTGCTCAGTGTCGTCTAATGATAGGACAAGGGGCAATGGGTGTGAGCTGGAACACAGGAGGTTCCACATCAATCTGAGAAGGAACCTCTTCCTGGTGAGGGTGACAGAGCTCTCAAAGGGGCTGCCCAGTAGTGGAGTCTCTTTATCTGGAGACATTTAAACCCCACCTGGGTATGTTCCAGTGTGACTTGCTTTAGGGGATCCTGCTATGTCGGGGGGATTGGACTGGCTGATCTTTCGAGGTCCCTTCCAATCCCTAATACTCTGTGATTCTGCCCCCTCTATTAATACTCTTTCATTTGTCTTCCCTTCCTATTAGCCAACTCTCTTCCTCCCCTCTCCACTCTGTCACATCCTACTCACTTAGTTTCCCAAGAGCCTCTAGACAGTTTTCTAGTCCCCTGCAGTTAAAAGCTTTAGAAATTGAAACCATTTTCTCCTGAAAAGTCTGTCTGCTGCCCTTCTGTTGCTTCCTGAGACACCTCTGGGCTGTTCTTCTGCAGACTCACTGTGATGTGGAGGGTAACTCCTGCTTCTCTTGCTTCTCTGCCTTCCTCCAGAGTGGTGCCACGATAATGGTGTCAACTACAAGATTGGGGAGAAGTGGGACCGGCAAGGGGAGAATGGCCAAATGATGAGCTGTACCTGCCTTGGAAATGGAAAAGGAGAATTCAAGTGTGAACCTCGTAAGTTTCCTTCTAGTCTGAATTTAATTCCCACTGAGCAAGTTTCAGCATCTTGAGGCTGTTCCCATTAGCTTCTGGTCCTGCCTCGGTGGCAGGCGGAGTATGGGTACGTTTGATTTGGGATTTGGAGGCTGAATGGATAAAGTTCACATTCCCAAGCTTAAAAAGAAGAAAACCCTCTTTTGTTAGCTAAGGTCACAGCAGACTCAGCATCCGTCTGCCCCTGGCCGTGGAGCCACACGAGAAGAACCTGCCTCTGCACCGAGTGATGTAGATGACCCTTGTCTGCAGGGGCTGTCACCTGAAGATCCTCTAGACTTCACACCACAAATTAAACAGCCTTGCTCTTGGCAGGGTAATCCCCTCCTGTTCTATTTAAAGCTGAAGAGCTAAAAGTGACTGATGATGCCCTTGCCAGTCAAAAAGGGGCCATGTTCTGATCACCAGGCTGCTCTGAGAATGCCCCAAGCTGGGCCCAGGCCACGTAGCTGAGCTCTGCCTGTTCCTCCACAGATGAGACCACGTGCTATGACGACGGCAAGATGTACCAGGTCGGAGAGCAGTGGCAGAAGGAGTACTTCGGGGCCATCTGCTCCTGCACTTGTTACGGGGGACAGCAGGTAAGCTGCAGGGACTGGGGATGGTGCCCACAAGGGAACAAGGAGAGGGGGCTCTGCTGGAGTAGTGTAGGTCTAAGACTGGTGGGTTCCTGGTGTAACGCCTGGCTGGAACAGACCTGTTGAAGACGATGATTAGCAGGAGATCTGAAGTATGGAGAGAGCCTGCAGGGTATAAAATAGGAGCAACCTCACTGGTGCTAGTGGAGCTGTGCCCACCCTGATGAACACCGGCGGCCCCTTGGCACCAGCATGCTCTGACTGGCGCCCACGTGTGTTCCTTTTGCTCCAGGGCTGGCGTTGTGACAACTGCCGCAGACCCAGCGTGGAGGTAGCCCCTGAAGGCTCTGCTGGCCACACCTACACACAGTTTGCACAGAGATACCATCAGGCCACAAACACTGTGAGTAAATTTTCCTACTCTATCCTCCTGTAGTGCAAGTTTGGTGTAGAGTAGATAACATGGGGTCTGTAGGACCTGAGGGAGAGTAGTAGTAGCTTTCTGCATGGTCAGAGGTGCATGGTAGCCACCACCCCCTTGCTCTGCCCAGCACAGAAGGTAGCGCTTGAGCTCTCGCTTCCACACTCACGATGCCAGTGGGACATCTGGGTTGCTGGCGCTGCTCTGTGCCCTGCATGCTCTGGCTCTCGCGGTACTGCATGTCGTAGCAAGTTCCTGGGCTTCCCTCGCTGCTGTATGAACCAGCTGTGAGCTTTGGGCTGAGAAGCGGCTGCACGGGACCGTTCTCAGCCCAAAGCACAGCCTGGGAGTGTCCGTCCTGCCGGGACCAGAGGCGCTAACTGCTTTCCTTCCCTCCTGACAGAACGTCAACTGCCCCATTGAGTGTTTCATGCCCCTAGATGTACAGGCAGACACACAACATCCACGGGGAAAGTAACGTCCAGCAAGACTCCTTGCGGCAGCAGACAAACCAAAGTATAAAATACCCTTGTGCCACGATTTCCATCCAAACTGGAGTGATGCTAGCCAAAACCGCATCTTTGGGGAATGGCCCCTCTGCTCCGCTCGGGAGCCATTTTCCCAGCTTAAGCTCAACTCACAGCTTCTCCAAGCCGCCACTCTTGGAGTGTTTCAGACTTTTCTCACGATTGATAGCGATTGTCTTTGGTTTTAGCTCGGAGTGTTGGATACCAGGCAGGATTTCCAAATTGAAAGGAAGAAAAAGCAATGGGGGTGGGTGGTTGGGGTGAAGGGCGG
>JAOXOE010000602.1:2085126-2111370 GCA_028565055.1 Phoeniculus purpureus
CTGAGGGGCCCTGAACTGGACAAAGATTCCAGATGTGGTCTCACCAGGGCAGAGTAGAGGGGGAGGAGAACCTCTCTCCATCTGGTAACCACCCCCACTTCTGATCCACCCCAGGATGCCGTTGGCCTTCTTGGCCACAAGGGCCGTTTGCTGGCTCCTGGTCATCCTACTGGCCAGCAGGACCCCCTGGTCCCTTTCTCCTGCGCTGCTCTCCAACAGGTCAGCGTGATTCTCCTTTGGAGACCCAAACGATTGGCTGCTGTTTAACTAACCTCTCTGGAAATGATCTTGGCAGTAGCCACGTCACAGGTATCAGACAGGGCAATGAAGTCACCAAAAGAAGACATGCGATCAGCACCTGGAAAAAGCCCATTTGGAGTAATTTATCAAAGCAAAGGTTTCGCTCCTACAATCCTGCTGATTTCCACTAGAGTTAATCATTTAATCTCACAGAAAATAGAATAAAAACAGATCACTAAGAGCATGAAAAATCCCAACTCAAACACATGCACTTTAAACTATCCCCACAGTTCACATCATCTTCCTTGTGAACCACATCTGCCAAAGCTCTTAACTGTCATCACTATCTCCGATACTGTGTCCTTCTGGAACTGAGGGGCCCAGAACTGGACACTATGTTCCAGATGTGGTCTCACCAGGGCAGACTAGAGGGGAAGGAGAACCTCTGGATCCACTAACCACCCCACTTCTGATCCATCCCAGGGTGCCTTTGGCCTTCTTGGCCACAAGGGCATGAGCCAGCTAAAGACAGCAAGGAACTGAATCGAACAGCTCTTAGGCAATATACAAGGTCTGCTCAATTGGAGAGCCATTCCTCATAGGCAGGCAGCTCATTTAGCCTGGCAGTCACAGAGGAAAACCCTACAGAGGAGGAACAGAGAGCAGAGGAAAGAGCTACACAAGCTGCCGAGAATTAAGCTCAGCTCTTTGGACAGGCCTCTCTGCTCCTGGGCTTCTTACCTCTGCTTCGTGCGTAGGCAGAGGCCATGGGCGTTAAGGTCTTGTGGAAGTCATGCACCATGCAGACTTGCGCCTCCTCTTCGCTGAGAGGAATTCCAACAGCAGCACCTAGTGGGAAACACAAGCCAGGGCACTCAAACCAGAGCTCCTCTCTTGGCCCCTTGCCCCTGGACCCTCCATAAAGTGCCAGGAGATAGTCAGGCCAGAAGTCCAGAGAGGGTTTGAAGAGAAGAGCATGGTAACGGGAAGCCACCCACCTGCGGGACTGACATGCTTGAAGGAGGCTGCAGCAGGAAGGCCCAGAGCCTGCTTGAGTTCCTTCACCAGCTGCCAGGCATTGAGAGCATCACACAGGTTGATGAAGCCCGGAGAACCATTCACCACTGCAAACACAGCACACACAAACACATCAGTGCAGGCAGACCCCTCTCCCCAGAGGCTGGAGAGCCAGCAGAAGGGATCTCTCCCTCCCAGAACTGAAATCCCTACAAACTGTTCTTCGTAAATGGCCCACGTGGTCCTTTCAGCAGAAACGTGAGCTAAGAGTAAAGGCCGTGCCCTCAAAACTTTTTCCCCCGGCCCTGCAAGAAGAACTGCTTGTGCTGGGATGGCACGACTGGGAGAATCTCTGAAGAGGGGAAGAAAAGATTAGCAATAGTCCATGGCCAGAACAAGCTGACCCAGTGGTGTTCTGCTGCCATACCAGGAGGCAGAGCTACAAGCAAATCAGCTTTCCAGTGCAGACGTGGAAAAGCTTCCTAGGAGATCTCAGAACTGATGAAATAAGGAAATGTTTTCACCAGTGCTAGAAGCAGTCTCAGGAACAAGAGTAGCCTGACTCTTTCTCCCGAAAAAGGGAGTTTTCCTCAATTCAGCGGAGACACCAGTCCAGTCCCAAACTCTTGTGTGTGAAACCAGTATCCCTTTCCTCTGCCACCATCAGCAGAAGCAGAAAATTTAGGTAATAAGCCTCTGCTCAAAGCCATCGACGTTAAAAAAGAACAAACCCCATTAAAACCCAGAGAAGAACAGCCCGGTGTCTAGATGGAGTAAATGTGTCTCATGGGCTCAGCAGGCAACCTTTTCAGGCTCACACAGCTCAACCTTTCCAGTGCAAAGCGAGAGCCACTCCGCAATAAAGCGGCTGTTCTGAAGACAACCAGCAGACACCCCCAACCACCACCATTCCCAGTAACCCCAGAGCTCCACTGTGGGCAGCATGGCCCAGACCTCACCTGTCAGGGGAAGTTTGGATCTGGTGGTGTAGAGCTGCGCGGGGCTCTGGTGAGGATTCATGCCGTACCTCAGGGGCAGCTGGGACACCCCCTTGCTGTACTCCTTCCTGAAGTAGTCAGAGATGGCTGCATCGTACTGAGCGGTGTGGGTGAAAGCCTGGGGGCGGAACAGGGGACACCCGTCACCTTAAAAAAGTCAGCTTAAAGGAGCTGGAATCTAAAGAAGAGAACGAAAGGCAAACAGCACCAACCTTCAGCGCGAGGTGACGCCTGGTTTCCATGGAGGTGTCTTTGTCCCTCGACATCGCCATCTCTTTGGCCACCGCAGAGTAGTCGGTGGGGTCGCACACAACAGTCACGCGAGCATGGTTCTTGGCAGCTGCCCGCAGCAAGGCAACTCCTCCTGCAGGAGAGGGATGGAGGCGTGAAGCACTTCCCTGCTGGACACGGCAGCATCAAGAGCCACTTCTGAGGTGGAGACATGCACCGCTCTCTCCAGCAAGGACAAGGGACCATAGGAGTGTTCTTCAAAACACACAGAGCTGGTGAGTGACTCAATCCACTGGTGAAGGTGCACACTGATTGGCCTTGGCAGACACAGGCAGAGCTGCGGCAGCCAGGCGTTACAATATTTTCAAGCAGTATGAAAATGGAGGATGGTTGTCCCCATCTATGGCTTAAGCTCTGCAACACTGGGCTGGGAACAGAATCATGGAACATTAGGGATTGGAAGGGACCTTGAAAGATCATCTAGTCCAATCCCCCTGCCAAAGTACGATCCCCTAGATCCAGTCACACAGGAACACGTGAGGTGGGTTTTAAACGTCTCCAGAGAAGGAGACTCCACAACCTCTCTGGGCAGCCCCTTCCAGTGTTCTGTCACGCTCACTATGAAGAAGTTCCTTCTCAGATTGATGTGGAACCTTCTGTGTTCCAGCTAACACCCATTGCCCCTTGTCCTATCATCAGATGCCACTGAGCACAGCCTGTCTCGGTCCTCCTGACACCCACCCTTCACGTATTTATAAACATCACTGAGATCACCCCTCAGTCTCCTTTTCTCCAAGCTCAAGAGCCCCAGCTCCCTCAGCCTTTCCTCAGCAGGCAGATGCTCCCCTCCCTCCATCATCCCTGTGGCTCTGCACTGGGCTCTCTCCAGCAGCTCTGTGTCCTTCTGGAATGGAGGGGCCCAGAACTGGACACAGTATTCCAGATGCAGTCTCACCAGGGCAGAGTACAGGGGGAGGAGAGCCTCTCTTGATCTGCTAACCAACACTCTGCAGAAAAATATACTTCTACACTGCCAAGCAACAGGAGATTCCCCAATCTCTCTGCAAACATTAATGAATCCTGCCCAGGTCCCATGGACAAGATAAAATGCCGCATCTGCCCCTTAAGCCTGACTCTGCATGGCTATTAAACCACTTCCAACCATTCAATAGGCTAGGCTGTGGCAAAGGAAAAGTATAAGCTGGCAGTGCCGCCTGCAGAGCGAGTGCTGCTCCACACAACGTTTACTAGAGAGCTCTGCTGGGCATCATTTGGACTAAATCACGGCAAGAAAATTCAATCCAAGTCCAACCTCGCAGCACAGAACTGTGCCCGGACTGTTCACAAGCTGTCAAAGAGAGATGCTGTGACGAGGGCACAGCAAAGCTTTTTGGGGTTAGTAATGAGCACAACTGCTGGTGATGGAGGTGTCCATGCTCCCACTCCCAGGTCCTAGCTGCTTCCCCACACATGCAACCACCCCTTTGCTTGTAGCAGCTTCCTGCAGTGACGTTTCCAGCTATCCCTGGCGTTGGAACAGGCTGCCCAGGGAGGGGGTTGAATCGCCATCCCTGGCTGTGTTTCACAGTCATGGAGACCTGGAGCTATGGGACACGGGTTAGGGACACGGCTTTGGGACAGCGGTGTTAATGGTTGCACTTAGTGATCATGAAGGTCTTTCCAAGCTAAACAATTCTGTGTTTCTCTAACTTACCGATATCGATCTTTTCCACTGCCTCTTGTACAGTGACACCTGGAGAAGATACAGTCTTCACAAAGGGGTAGAGGTTACACACTACAACTCTGAGAATTGAGGAGGAAAGCAGGGTTATTCCAGAAGAAACACGAATGCCAACCTGGGCTCAACAAGCACAAGACACCAGCAGTATTTTTATGATCCCGTATCTCAGGGCGCTTCTCTCTCCAGAAGAATTACGCCAACAGTGAAGGGATCTGTTTTGATCTTCACAATGTTACTAATCCAAGAGAACTAATTTACTCACTTGATCTGGATACACGAAGGGATCAAACTCCTATCCATGCCCAACACTGGCAGCACACTGCTGCGATCCGCATACTTGTGTCCAACTTTTAGTATCCCTTTGTTTGCACAGTGTGATGAACTCAAGCAGAAGGGATGATCAGCTTCCACTACCATCTTCACAACCTACTACACCACTATGTTCCTCACAATGTCTTTTATTGTCTGTTCTAACACCCCCTTCCCCCTCAATCCTTGCTCCTGACCTGCTGCAAACCACAAGGGATCTGTGGGCTTTAACACTGCTAATGCTTTTATCTGTGGAAATCAAGGCCATCAAGGTTTTCTACCTCAATGTGGATCCACAGATTTTACACACCTGTGCAAAGAGCCTCCTGCTGAGGATCAGCTCCTTCTGCTTTAAGCAGGACCTGTGCAAAGAGCCTCCTGCTGAGGATCAGCTCCTTCTGCTTTATGCAGGACCTGTGCAAAGAGCCTCCTGCTGAGGATCAGCTCCTTCTGCTTTATGCAAGACCAGCAAAATCCAAATTAGACCTCTGGATACCAGTGCACTGTAAGTCACTGATTTAAGGGCACATTTACTGCCCCGTGATTCACAGCAGGACAGCGTTATCTCAAGAGCCACCCCTGCTGAGCCATTTACAAGGATTACTGGGGTCCGGTGTTTAAAAGCTACGACACCTTCTGGTCCAGTCACCAGAGCCAAACTGCACCTCCCTTCCCAGCTACACTATTTACTACGTTCAGCTCAGCCCTTCATTTCTAAACCAGGAGCTACACACTGCCACACAAGTGGTTACCCACAACCACCAGTCAGATGTTAAAAATGAACATTGGTCGCTGTCCCCAGCCTCCCCTGTGTGAGTGCACAGTAAATACATCCTCAGCACAACCCAGGCAAAACTTCTCGGTACGTTGGCGTTGCTTTGGTGCCCGGCTGCCAAGCGCTGGCACGCACGACGGCTCCCAAAGTAAACTCGCTCTCCGTTATCTGTGTGTGTTCTGTCTGTGTGCTCCTGGGCTGCGTTTCGCATCTAATCTTCAGTTATGTGCTGAAACTCAATAAACATCAAGCAAATAGCAAAGGGTATATTGACTAAGCAAGTGTTTCAAAATCAGGACCTGAGGGCAACGCACTGGCTTCTGAAGTTGGCTTTGCAAGAAGCACAACACGGCCCTCTGTGACCACTCGCCAAGAGTCAGAATTCCCAGATAACCAGGAGAAATGAAACCCTCTGCTCCCTGTGGAAACCACAACGTAACTTTCCTGCTTGAGTTTTCTCAGAGCTGTAAAAAACTCTCCCTGCAGGGAAGAGGCTGCAGAGGGCAGATCATGTGCTGTGTGGATGTTGCAATCCCTCCTGTTCCCATCCCCTGCAGCGGGCTGCTCTCCAGCCTTCACTTTTGATCGCTGATGAACTGCACTGTGGCCCCCCAACATTTACCTTACAAGGCTGAAGTCCTGCTTGTTCATGTCAGCGTTATCTTCTGGAATATTGCGAGCCAAGATGCCTAAGTGACAAACAACAGCGCATCTTTATTTACAAAGCATTTAATCACCTGTGTGCTTTGAATTCAACATCTTCCTGCACACTGTGCTTTCTCCTCATCACAGACTTTCTGCCATGAACTGATTTTAGTCCAGACAACAGTCAGCAGCCTTTGTTTGTCCAGACAACAGTCAGGAGCCGGTCAGGAGCCTACTCCTCCACCTTTATTCCATTTTACTAATGGAGCTTCTTCCGCCACCCCCAATGTCAAATCCTAGAGTGCTGAACAGCAACTGGAACTGTCCTGAAGGGCTTCACGCAGAGGTAAAGAGCGCACACAGCTCATCGGCCAGCAACACTCAAAGCCCATGACACAACAGGAGTAAGAGAAGTCTCTGGCTGAGCAGAGTGGGTGGTTGGCTTGGGTCTAGGAACTAGGAGACCCAGTGTCACACACAGAATCACAGAACATTAGGGACTGGAAGGGATCTCCAAAGATCATCTAGTCCAATCCACTTGCCAGGCATCTTCCTTGCTACAGGCAAGTCAGAGAATCCTGGAGCACGCAAAAATCATCCAGTAAAGACTACACTGGGGTGTTGCCTTTGCTGCACACCAGATCCATCCACATCTTCTATTCTGCTTGAGTTAAGTTTGAAATGGATTTTGGCAACAACATGCAAAGGCATCTAGAGAGAAGCTCTGTTTCTGGTAGCCCCGGGGAGGAAAATCTCTGGTAACCACAAAGATGCCAGCAATGACAGAGGAGGTAACTCAGCTCTGTTCTCCACCCAGCGCTTTCCACCTGGTTTGCTGCTGCTAGAGCAAATCTGTTCTCATTACGCCGTGCTTCCACACAACCCTCTGAAAAAAGACACCTGCCAGAGCCTTCCTCCCACCCTCACTGCACACAGAGGTCTCTTTTAGACTGAAAACCTATCAGCAGAAACCTACCGGCATGGACTGCAGGATGAAGGGTCTTCACACGTCCACCTAACATCTCAGGGAAGCCTGTCAGGTCAGAAACGTCTCTGTGCAAGGAGAAAACAGCACCTTAACAGACGTCCGTACTGGTTTAACTATAGAGTGAATGGTTATTCTTCCCATTAGGGCAGTAATTCACTTCAACTGGAAATGTTCGGTTTCCTGGAAGGAGGTTCCACATCAATATGAGGAGGAACTTCTTCATGGTGAGTTGTCACAAAGCACTGGAAGGGGCTACCCACGAGGGTTGTGGAGTCTCCTTCTCTGGAGATGTTTAAAACCCACTTGGATATGTTCCTGTGTGACCTGGTCTAGGTGATCCTGCTGTGGCAGGGGGATTGGACTGGCTGATCTTTCAAGGTCCCTTCCAATCCCTAATGTTCCATGATTCTGTAGGATCCAATCTAAACCTCTCCTGAGGCAACTAGAGGCCATTTTCTCTCGTCCTACCATTAGTAATTTGAGAGAAGACACCGGCACCAGCCTCGCTACAACCTCCTTGTAGGTAGTTGTAGAGAGCAATGAGATCTCCTCTCAGCCTCCTCTTCTCTAGACTAAATAACCTCAATTCCCTCAACTTCTCTCCATAGGACCTGTTCTGCAGCCTCTCCCCAGCCTCACTGCCCTTCTCTGGCTCCACTCCAGCCCCTCAATGTCCTTCTGATGCTGTGGCACCCAAAACTGGGCCCAGTACTCAAGGTGCAGTTTTGGGGTATTTTTTTGAAAGGAAAGATTTGCTTCTATCCCAGTTTTCAATCATTTTTGATCACAAACAGACAACAAACAACTGCTCACAAACAATTTCAGCAGCCCTAGGCCCAGAACAAGCATTTTGGGTGGTGATGTGCGGGGAAGGTCAGTACCTGACGGGCAAACCAGCATCCCGCAGGGATTTGGCTGTTCCTCCAGAGGCGATTAAACCCAGACCCAGGGCATTAAGGCTCTTTGCAAACTCCACCAGGCTGGTCTTGTCGGAGACGCTGAGCAGAGCTGGCGGGCAGGAAACATTTGCAGTTTTCAAATAGAGAGAAAACGGCAGGGTTAAGAGCCAGAAATTCATAAACTTTTAAACTCTACAATTTATTCAATTTTCACTGCTGTGAGAGGTCAGGGTGGCAGGAACAGACAGAAAGGGTCCTAAATCCTTCACTGGGGGGTTCCAATCCCTTTCCTGGGGGAGGGGGTAGTGGTTCCAGCCCCTTTCCTGGAGGGGTTACAAGCCCTTTCTGAAGGGGATCCCAGCCCCTTTCCCAGGGGGTTCCAAGCATTTTCCTGGCAAGGTGGGGAGGGATGTGTTTCCACACTCTTTCAAGGGGGATTCCAGCCTCTTCCTGGGGGGTTCCAAGCCCTTTCCTGAGGGTTCCACCTCCTTTGCCTGGGGGGTTCAAACTCCTTTTTGGGGGAGGTTCCAGCCCCTTTTCTGGGGGGTTCCATCTCCTTTTTGAGTGGGGGTTCCAAGCCCTTT
The DNA here is from genome assembly GCA_028565055.1 of Phoeniculus purpureus. Lineage (NCBI taxonomy): Eukaryota > Metazoa > Chordata > Aves > Bucerotiformes > Phoeniculidae > Phoeniculus > Phoeniculus purpureus. Next base: position 2,093,554 of record JAOXOE010000602.1, read on the forward strand.
CGGGGTGGGGTGGTGGTGTTCCAGCATCTTTATTAGGTGATTCCAGTCCCTTTCCTGAGAGATTCCAAAGCCCTTTCCAGGGGGTTTCAGCCCCTTTATGAAGGGAGTTCCAAGCCCTTTCTGAGGGGGGTTCCAGCCCCTTTCCTGGGGGGTTCTAAGCCCTTTTTGGGGGTTCCAGCCACTTTCAGAGGGGCTTCCAAACCCTGAGAGGGGGTTCCTTTCTGAGGGGGGCCTCCAGCCCCTTTATGGGGTGATTCCAGTCCCTCTCCTGGAGGGTTCTAAGCCCTTTTCTGGGGATTCCATCTCCTTCCTGAGGGGGGTTCCAAGCCCTTTCTGAGGGGGGATTCCAGCCCCTTTATGGGGTGTTCTAAACCTTTTTGGGGGGCTTCCAGTCCCTTTTCTGGGGGTTCCAAACCCCTTCTGAGGGAGGGTTCCCGCCCCTTCAACGGGCGATTCCAGTCCCTTTCCGGGGGGGTCTAAACCCTTTCCTTGGGGTTCTAAACCCTTTTCGTGAAGCTCCAGCCCCTTTCTGAGGGGAGTCCCAAGCCCCTTCTGAGGGGGCTCCGAGCCCAGGCACACGGCAGCGCTCCCGCGCCCGCCTCAGCGCCGGGAGGAAGCGGCGGCCCCGCGGCTGTTCCCGCCTTCGCCTTCCGGGGCGGCCGTGGCGGGAACCCGCGTCCCCCTCCCGTCCCCTCAGCGCCCTCCCGGCCGGTGCCCCCCGCGTTACCGAGCTGCTGCCGGGCGGCCATGGCTGGTGCGTGGCTGGCGAGGCCCGAGGGCGAGAAGGGCCGAGCGAGGCGGCCCAGCGGGATTTGGGCGCCCGGAGCTGCGGGGGGCGGGAGCCAGAGGGGCCGGACGGGGCGGGGAGAAGCAGGGAAACGGGGGTGTGGGGACATGTGGGGTTGGGACGGGACTTGGGGTGAGTGAGAGGGGCTGGCGTGTTGTGGGACACGGATGTGTGTTTAACCCTGAAGGGGGATGAGGCTCTGGCACAGGTTGCCCAGAGAGGTGCGAGAAGGCCCATCCCTGAGGGACTCCCAGGTGAGGGAGGACCTTGGGCCTCCGAGCAGCCTGCTCTGAGTGAAGATTTCCCTGCTCTCTGCAGGGAAATTGGGCTGGATGAGTTGGAATATTCCGTTCTGGGCTTCCCAGTTTAAGAGGGACAAGGAGACACTGGAGAGAGACCAGTGCAGCCACAGAGAAGATCCGGGGCTGAAGCGTCTGTCCCGTGAGGAGAGGCTGAGGGAGTTGGGCCCCTGCAGCCTGGAGAGGGGGAAGCTGAGGGGAGGCCTTGTTAATCCTTATAAATATCTAAAGAATGAGTGTCAGGAGATGGAATCAGGCTCTTCTCCGCGGTGTCCAGTGATGGGATGAGGGGAAATGGGCACAGGAGACTCAGTTTCAATGTAAAGAAAAACTTGTTCACTGTGAGGGTGACAGGGCCCTGGCACAGGCTGCCCAGAGAGGTTGTGCAGTCTCTGCTCTGGAGACAGGCCGAGCCCACCTAGATGTGTGTTATCTGCTCTAGGGGATCCCAAGGTCCCTTCCAACCCCCACAATGCTGTGATTCTCATCCAGTGATTTGTTTGCACAGGCCCCAGCGCTGCATGGCCAGAGGTGGTGATTCCGCTCCATCCCTGGGCAGCCTGTTCCAAGGCCTGATGGCCCTTTCCACTAAGAAGTTTTTCCTCATGGCCTACCTAAACTTCCCCTGGTGCAACTTGAGGCCATTTCCTCTTGCCCTACTGCCTGTTCCTTGTGAGAAGAGACCAACCCAACCTTTCTATAAGCTTCAGGCCAAGGTGCAGCATTTTCTGGGGTGTTCTGTGGCATCTTTAGTGACAGGAAACCCAACTGCAGTGGAAAGTGAGATGTAGGTGAGGCAATACCTCATGGCAGTGAAAGGTGGTGCAATAAGGACAACTTTTCACCGAAACACTGGAGTTTTGCCTGTGGAAGATGCTCTGGCAGAGCCTGCAATCCATCAGTGAGCTGGGGCAACGACAAGACACCTGTTTACCAAGTCTGAGGTAAAACATTAAGCTTGCTTTTCTTCCTTTTATTTGTTTTATCTTTTTCTCTGTAAGGGGAATTAACTGGGGGAGCTTTTGACCCCTACAGGCTTCCAAATTTTTCCTGGAACTTCTTGCAAAATAGAGATCTTTCTTGTTTTCATTCTAGTTTGTGTTGGCAGGTAGCACTGACACAACATGCTGAGTTTAATGTTGCTGGCTAAAACCTCTGCTGCAGAGATAAAGGGCAGCAGTGGGGCAGCAGCAGCTCATGGTGCTTCACAGGTAGAGAGCTCTGCAGTTGGTGCTTCACAGGTAGAGAGCTCTGCAGTTAATTTGCAGCACAGCCCCTGGTCATCACCCTGCCCATGTGTCCCTGAGGCCTCTGCATGTCTCTCTTGTCACCTCAGCAGCACGTGGTCACTCCTGCTGTTTCCAGTAGGGAGCATTGCCCAACAAACTGGGAAGTATTTAGTGGGTATCAGGTGCAGCAAGCTGAGACCTGGTTGCCTTTGTGTGACATGCATATCTCTGATGTGATGGTGTCCCCCATCTGGTTGTGTTGGGTCCAGTTTTGTTTAATATCTTTATTAATGATCTTGATGATGGGATAGAGTGTCTCCTCAGCAAGTGTGCTGATGACACTGAGCTGGGTGGTCTGGCTGATTGACCTGATGCCTGTGCAGCCATTCTGGAAGACTTGGACAGACTGGAGGGATTGGCAGAGAGGAATTGAATGAGATTTAGTAAGTGCAGAGTCCTTTACCTGGAAAGGAGTGGTGCAAAGCATCAATACAGGTTGGGGACAATCTTCTGGAGAGCAGAGGGATTGGACTTTATGACCTCTGACGGTCCCTTCCAACCTCTGTTGATCCATGTATCTCTGTGTATGTGACCTCTGGGCTGGTGGGAATCAGAATCACACAGAATCACAGAACTTCAGGGAGTGGAAGGGACTTTGAAAGATCATCTAGTCCAACCCCCCTGCCAGAGCAGGATCACCTAGATCAAGTCGCACAGGAACATATCCAGGCGGGTTTAAAATGTCTCCAGAGAAGGAGACTCCACAACCCCCATGGACACAGGGGTTTTGATTTAGATCCTTAAACAGTAAAACCAGCAGGGACCAGCCCCTGAGATGTCTCCATCTATTTGTCTCATGTTTTCATCAGACAGAAAGCCTGGAAGTACAAAATAAGCACAACTGGAAGGCCCTGGAACATGCCTGTTTGGATTTGTGAATCTCTGGGCTAGAGCAATATTGTCTGTGTCAGGCAAGAAATACTAAACACATTAAATAACCCCAGTCTGCATATTACTCTTAGCAGCAGCTAGTGACAGGTAGTAATAAATTCTCACTCAGAAGTGTGTCTGGGGCCAAATGAAAATATACTGTTAAGTGGTACACGAGCGCTGTCGTTATGGAAATACACACCTTGGAGAGAGAGCACAGGTGGTTTTGTACAGAGAGCTTGGCTTTCTACAGCTGAGGTGGGCTGTGAGGATGATGAATGTGTGTGAAAATGAAACATTCAACAGGGCTCTGCATATTTATCACACGTTGGAGAGCAACTGGGTGTCCTGGTGCAGATGAGGAGCAGCCAGAACCTGTGTGTATGCCTGTGGCTCTGTCAGCCTGAGTACAGGAGAACAGGAATGCTGCTGCTTGCAGGCAAACGGTGGGAGGGGAGGCTATCAGCGATGATAGTGTGGTTTGTTTTTTCTGGCTTGTCCAGCAGTTTGTTGTCCCTTGGCATGTGAGACAAGATTTTGGTTTGCACAGGGGTTTGCGTGGGAGGAGGGCGGTTTGGGTTTTTACTCCATTGCCCTCTCGTGGACTGACGTATGAGAAGAGGTTGTTCTGCCTGCGCATAGGTTTGGATGTGGCAGATCATGTCCTGGGTTTCATGGAATCACAGAACATTAGGGATTGGAAGGGACCTTGAAACATCATCTAGTTCAATCCCCCTGCCAGAGTAGGATCACCTAGATACAGTTGCACAGGAACATATCCAGGCTGCTTTTAAACATCTCCAGAGACGGAGACTCCACCACCTCCCTGGGCAGCCCCTTCCAGGGCTCTGTCACCCTCACTGGGAACAAGTTCCTTCTCATATTGATCTTGTGTTCCAGCTCACACCCATTATCCCTTGTCCTATTATTAGATGTCACTGAGCAGAGCCTGGCTCCATCCTCCTGACACCCACCCTTCACATATTTATCAACATTCATGAGGTCACCCCTCAGTCTCCTTTTCTCCAAGCTCAAGAAACCCAGCTCCCTCAGCCTTTCCTCATCGGGGGGATGCTCCACTTCCTTCGTTGTCTCTGGCTCTGTGCTGGGTCTCTCCAGCAGCTGTGTGTCATTCTGGAACTGAGGGGGCCAGAACAGGACACAATATTCTAGATGTGGTCTCACCAGGGCTATTCTCTAGTCCCTGAGCCTCAGTTTCTCCAGTCTTACAGAGACTACAGTCTTACGAGCACTTGGTCTGGTGAGATTACTGCCCTCAGAGTTGGGCACTTGCTGGTGCAGGCTTCACATGTCCTGTTTGCAGTGTTACACAACCACAGAGCTAGGGGTGGAATTCAGTACAGGCTGTTTCTCAATGGATAGTGCTGCATCCAGCCCTTGGGTTTGTCTGCCTTTTGCTTTAGGCCCTTCTGGTGTGTTTCAGGGGAAAGAAAACGTTACCACATCTCCAGGGTAGTTCCAGCAGCTGAGCTGCTGAACAGGCTGGGAGCGCCCTGCAGTCACTTAGAGCCTCAAGAGCTCTGATGCATTTTGAGTTTCAGTCCTTATCAGCTGGGAGCAGCTTTTGTTTTACTGTGCTCCTCTGAGGTCCCTTTTAAATCATGAATGTGGGGCTGGCTTAGCCTGTCAGCTGTCCTTGTGCATCTGTGGTCAGGGTCCCACATAGCAGCAGAGATGATGGCAAACCTTTTAACTGAGGTTCAGAGCCACTGAAAAGCTTTACATGTGCAGTTTGACTCAGGGTTTGAAGGTTACATTCCCTGTTCAAGCACAAGCATCTTCTCAGACCTTTGATATCACTGTCTGATGCTTTTCCTGCAAACAAAACCATTATAACAGAATAAATACAGCCCGTTTCACCCTGAGTTCTTCCCCTAATGCTCTGCCTTATAAATGAGACTCAAAGGTGCATGAACCAAACAACAGTTTATTTTCCAACTGTTCCCATTCCTTTGATCACAGAGGCTTGTTCCCACCCAAGCAGAGAACGAATGATAACAATATAAAGTTAAGAAATAGTTTCTCCTGTTGGTGCCTGCTCTGTTGTCTGCAACCACAAGAGAGGAAGAATTCCTGCTGAGACGAGGGAAATACTTGGGGTTTTTTTCCCTCTAGTTGTGAGGAAACGACTTTACCCTCAAATAATACCAGGCCAGTTTACCTTTTCTCTACTTAAAATCACTGACCCTATCTCAGTGGATCAGGTTTAGGAGTTGTCTCCCTTCACCTCAAGCTCCCTGGACACCTGCGTGGGCCCTGTTCCCATTCTTGGGGGAGAAGACTGCTGCTGGGAGAGCTGTGAAGGGAGCGGGCTCCCACTAGGGCGCGCTAGGACAGTTCCAATGGGGATGGATTTCTTGTGATGTCAGGGTGGAACCAGCAGAGAAACCTAGAAAAGATATGGCACCCTGCAGGGCATCCTCATCTTTTGTTGCCAGCTATAGCTGCCAGAGTGCTCTGAGGTTTGGTTGGGGGAAAGTTGGGGAAGACCTTTGGGAAGAGTTCAGCTGATCTTTCAAAGTCCCTTCCAATCCCTAATGCTCTGAGATTCTGGACCCCAGCCTGGAGAAGCTTTGTTCTCAAGCTTCTTACTTAACTTGTCTTCATGTCACAGTCCCTCTGTCTCATCTTACTGCTCTGTATGACAGAGGAAGAGGGAATCTGGTTGTACTTGGCCATCCTATTCTCTTGCCCTTTGTGCATTCTAAAACTGCCCCTAACAAACTTGTCCATCATCACACAAGTCTTTTCTGCCTCAGCCAGCACCTGAACCCAGGCTCCTAGACCCCAGCCCTTGTCTGCTCTGCAGATTTGCTTCATGTTTACTTCATTAAGCAGCTGGACTGTGATTCCTTTCATGGTCTGCAGGCCAGTACATCTTAAAGATGACAGGGGCATGAGTCTTGGCTCAGGCTTCAATCATGCCTGCTAAGTCTTGTGGTTCCCCAGATATTTGGAATTTGCTCTGGCAGGATCTGGGAGATGATGAAACGCTCCCTGGGTGGGGTGTTCTCCTGTCTCCCAGCAAGAGACACAGTTTTACTGTCCACTGGGCACCATCTGCTGTAGGGTGTAAGGGACCTGGAGCTGAATGCAAAGTAAAAGCAGAAAGCACAGCAAAACTGTCGTCATCAAGGCGTTTTCTTTAGTGCACCATGCAAATAGAGTCAGGGCTGATTGCCCAGAGTCAAGAGGCACCTGCAAATCAGCGAAGCCTGGTGCGAGAGCCTGCAGCAGAGGAACACAGGCATCTTCTGTAGCAACCCAGCCTAAGGCAGCTTTGGCTCACAGAGTCACCGAGACACTTGTCTAGGGAAGAGAGAGACTTGAGACAGGCAGGAAGAAGTCATTCCCTGAGTGGAAGACCAGCCAGCATTGGCTTTGAAGGGTTTAGGCACAAACCTCATCACAGTTCCATCAAATTTTGTGCTCAGCTAGTATCCAGGTGCTGATTTACCAGGGAAGGGCAAATGCTTTGACCCCTTCTCTCATTTCCAACTGCTAACAGGCTAGTAGGAGACCTGAGAGCAAATGCAGACGGAGCTGCCAGTCTGCAGCAGACCTGAAAAAACAGCAGCTTGCCCAAGACAGCACAAGGAGCTTTTCCTGGAAGGAGAGTCTTAAGTGGTGGGTATTTCTGTGAGATGCATTAACTGTGCTTCAGACCCCTGAGAGCTGGAGTAAAGAGGACAAAGCTAGGCCTTGCCGCAAGACCTTGTGATGTGGTTTCGGATTGTGTTGGTTGTACACAGTCTAATTTTAACAACAAATAAAGAACAAGAGGGAGAGTGAGTTTTCTCATCACTGTTTTTTTTGGCCTCCCAAGAAACTGCACCAGGTTGCTGTGTTTTGGCCTTAGAAACGTGGATAACATTTGAATGAAGAATTGTGGGGACTATAAGAAAAAAGAGAGAAGAGAATGTTGTTTCTTTTCTGTGCTCAAAACTCGATGGCTTTGGATTCCCCAGGAGTTCCTTGTGCTTTCTGGAAGGCTGGAAGCCTGTATGGTCTGCATGCACAATCAGCTGTGGCTCCTTCTTTCTCTTCTGACCTTCTCTGCTCAGAGTCTCTGGTTGCAACAGGACAAATCCTGCCTGTTCAGAATCGTCTCTTTGAAATTTTGTTACTAGGAATGACTAGCATCGACTATGCGCATCGATGGGCTGAGAATAATTGTGTGGGTTTCAATAGAGCCAAGTGTCGGGTCCAGCATTTTGGTCACAACAATCCCCTGCAACTCTGCAGGCTGGGAGCAAGGTGACTGGAAAGCAGTCTGGCAGAGAGGGACTTGGGGGTTCTAGTTGAACAGGAGGCTGAATATGAGCCAGCAGGGTGCCCAAGTAGCCAAGAAGGCCAATGGCATTCTGGCCTGAATTAGAAACTGTGTGAACAGCAGCAGGAGGGAGGTGATTGTCCCCCTGTACTTAGCACTGGTGAGGCTGCACTTTGAGTACTGGGTCCAGTTTTGGGCACCTCAGTACAAGGGAGACATCAAGGTGCTGGAGTGAGTGCAGAGGAGGGCAATGAAACTAGTGGAGGACCTGGAGAATCAATCTGATGAGGAGAGACTGAGAGAATTGGGGCTGTTCAGTTTGAGGAAGAGGAAGCTGAGGGGAGACCTCATCGCTCTCTACAAATTTCTGAAAGGACACTGTAGAGATGTTGGTGCTGGGCTCTTCTCACAGGTCATTAGTGACAGAACCAGAGGAAAGGGCTTCAAGCTTGAACAGGGTAGGTTTAGATTGGACACCAGGAAGAAATTTTTCCCAGAGAGAGTGGTCAGGCACTGGAATGGGCTGCCCAGGGTGGTAGTTGAGTCACCATCCCTGGATGAGTGTGAAAGATGCTTAGATGTAGCGTTGGGGAATCTGGTTTAGGAATGACCTTGTAGAGTAGGGTTGATGGTTGGACTTGATGATCCCAAGGGTCTTTTCCAACCAGAATGATTTTATGATTCTATGTTCCTGTAAAATCTTGGACTACAGTTATGTCCCTGAAGATGTACAGGCTTCCAGTAAATGCTTGTATGCAGCAGAAATCTACGGTCCCATGTAACTTGGGAGCAGACCAAGAGAGTTATTGAGAGTTTTACTGGGAGAAGTAAGTAGTTCATGCCTGTATCCCATCAAGAGCTTTGCTCTAGGTGCTGTTTAGAAAATCATCCCAGTAGAAAGTTTCCAGGTCAGGAGAATGAGCAGCAAAGGTTTCTAATAAGACAAGTCTGAGTCCAGTATGATTGTGGCAGGTCATGGCTCAAAACTATTGCCCATAGAGTTCAGACTTGCCTCTGGTGAATGTTAAAAGGCTCCCTGTGAGTTGTCAAGCTTCCAAGTCCTAGGTGTCCTCAGTTTAAGATGGTAGAAGCTTTGTATCTTATCTTTTTTTTTTTTGCATCAGAAATAATTCTGCTTTGTAAATTGGCTTTATTCTTTGTTTTGCCTTGCAGGCTAGAATAAGAATGGTCCTTGCCTACCTGTTTGCTCAGCTGACACTGTGGACTCGTGGACAGCCTGGGGGACTTCTGGTGCTGGGATCAGCCAATGTGGATGAAAGGTGGGTGAAAGTGAGAAATCTAAACCCAGGTGAACTGGAGACAGGTGGCTGCATTTGCATGCAGCTCTACCAAATGCCAGTGTAGGTTATTCCTCAGAAGAGATAACGGCTAATAATACAGTGATAGCAGTGAAAGGAAGGAAAGCAGTGACAGATTTTCAGATGTTTAGCTAAACTATTGCCATAGTTTTCCATTAAAGAGCTGTTCCTGTTCTCAGTAGAGCTTGCAGGGGCAGCTAGCAGGTTGACTTTCCAATCTGTTATTTGTTAGATTTTTAATTGCTGGATTAGCAATTAATTTGTGGAGTTTGAGTTGAAAAACAGATTTTAAATATCTGAAGTGCTGTTACTAGAGCTAACTATGTGAAAGTTAAAGCAATCCCCACAAGACTCTGGGAGTGGTAACCTCTGAGTTGTGCTGATTCCATGGGCATTTTGGGGTTGGTAATTTTCTTAATTGTTTTGCATCAAATATATGGTCTGAGCGTGGGCAGCTTTGCAGTGCTTCGTAATCGGTTAAAATATTGTGCTCCTTCTCCTGGGAACTTCATGGCTTTAGGATAGCCCTGTTGCAACTGAACACATTTGTCCCTTAAGTATAAATACTACATGTAAACACTCTAGTGTAAACTATTACCTAGTGTACTAACAGTACACTGTTATTTACTATTACTATATAACATTTCCTCTGGCTCAGTCTCCGAGGTTACCTGACAAAGTACGATTGCTCGAGTGCTGATATCAATCCCATTGGTGGAATCAGCAAGACTGATTTGAAGAACTTCATACAATACTGCATTGAAAACTTTCAGCTCACAGCCCTCAGAAGGTGAGTGGTGAAGCAGTGGTACCTGGTGACTGATACATGCAGCATCTGATGGACTTCACAGAATCGCAGAATCACAGAACGTTAGGGGTTGGAAGGGACCTTGAAAGACCATCTAGTCCAAACCCCCTGCCACAGCAGGATCACCTAGATCCAGTCGCACAGGAACATACCCAGGCAGGTTTTAAGCATCTCCAGAGAAGTAGACTTCACAACCGCCCTGGGCAGCCTGTTACAGTGCTCTGTCACCCTCACTGTGAAGAAGTTCCTTCTCATATTTATGTGGAACCTCCTATGTTCCAGCTGACACCCACTGCCCCTTGTCCTGTCATTACTGCCATTGAGCAGAGTCTGGCTCCGTCCTCCTGACACCTGTCCTTTCCATATTTATAAAAATTAACAAGGCCACCTCTCAGTCTCCTTTTCTCCAAGCTAAAGAGACCCAGCTCCCTTAGCCTTTTCTCACCAGGGAGATTTCCCACCCCCTTCATCATCATCTTTGTCTCTGTGCTGGACTCCAGCAGTTCTGCACCCTTCTTGAACTGAGGGGCTCAGAACCGGACACAATATTCCTGCCATCTCACCAGGGCACAGTAGAAGGGGAGAAGAACCTCTCTTGATCTGCTAACCAACCCCCTTCTGATCCACCCCAGGATGCTGTTGACATTCCTGGCCACAAGGGCACATTGCTGGCTCATGGTCATCCTGCTGTCCATCAGGACCCCCAGCTCCCTTTCTCCTATGCTGACCATAGCCTTTTACTGCTGGGTCAAACATTAGCTACATTAAGACTAGAAATAGTTCATGGATCAAAGGTCAGTCTTTCACCCCAGTTCAGACCTTGGCATTACTAGCTTAGTTGTTTTCTAGCACCCAGTGACAGAAAGGGCTCAACCACTGCTGTTGCCGATCTGGAGTACAGTTAAGTATAGAAACAGAAGACATTTCACAGCCTCTGATAATAATCCTTCCTTTCTGCCCTCTCAGCTAAATAATCTCTGATGTATTATCTGGAGAAATGCCTGTGGACTCTGCAAAGAACAATAAAATGCTGTAACAGTGTGTTCTAGTAAACATTAATATCTGAAGAAGGCCCTCCAAAATAGCTATTTGTGACTTGGTTTATGGAGGAAGCTCATTACAGTATTAAGAACACAGCATTTTGTAAGGTTTTACTTTGAACTTAGAGAAATTGTTAACATTTTCTTTAAAAATTCACTCTGCTTAGCCACTGGAGGAAGCTGAAGGCCCACAGGAAAGAAGTGATGCAATAAAAGATATAAAGGTAAAACTTTTCACTACCAATTAGCTACTCTAACCAGCCTGTCTAACCCTGCAGGTGTAGAACTGTGCAGGTGTAAGGCATGTGCAGCTACTCTGAGCTATAAATACTACCTGTGTGACTGGTGGCAGCAGCGTGCTGCTTGGTAGGCAGCTGCAGAGTAAGAATCTCCAGAAAGCTAAGTCTGAAATGAGACTGTATGTGAAGAGAACTGGAAGAAAATGCTTCGACGTGTGATTGTTTAACCACGTTTGATCTTCTCGTGGGTGGCTATATTCCTGTTCGATCTGATTTGGTTTGCCATGAACTTTGGTGTAAAGTATCACATGATACGCAGCTAGCTTGGAGAAGTTTTATCAGATGTAGGCTCACAGCACATCTAAAATCATGTCGTTGGACTTTGTTCAGTTAGAAAAAGTGTAGCAGCAAAAGGCTGTTTTCCTGAAGCCTTCATCTGCAGCCAGTTTCCAGGCTGGTTTTAAATTTTGGCCTCAGATTTAAATTAACTCTGGTCTGGGTGAGTTCAAGCAATTTTCATTTGTTTGTTTAATTGGGATGCTGGTCTTCAGTTACCATCTCATTTGTGCATGTCCACTGGCTTTGGCACATGCCACTTTCTGTTTGAGTAACAAAGAGTAAATGAAGTAACTGCAGAACATTCAAAATCTCTGTGTATCTGTCCAGCTTTCCCTGTCTGTGCTCACACTAATTTTGTGTTCTCAGTTAAATACTGTATGCAGTTCTGAGCCTCTCACTTCAAGAAACAGATTGAGGGGCTGAAGCAGGTCCAGAGGAGCAATGAGGCTGGGGAAGGGACTGGATGGAAGGTCTCATGAGGAGAGGCTGAGGGATCTGGGGTTGTTTAGCCTGGAGAAGGGGAGACTTGGGGGGGGACCTTCTTCCTCTCTGTGACTACCTGAAGGGAGGTTGTAATCTTTTCCAGCCTCAGGAATAACTGTAATTCCATTCTGTTTTCCCCAAACAGTTTTGTTGTATCAGGGCTGATTTAAATACTGTCTAAACTGTTATTTGCTCCCTTCTTTTAGGTTATGGAAATAGATATTGCTGCCCGGTTGGACTCTGCTAACAGTGACAGACTCACAGCACTCAAAGCCGTTACAAACTTTGGCATGCCTGTAGAAGAGTTTGATTCTGAGGGTGAGTTTTCTTGGTGCTTACTCTGCTGGTATGTCTATACCTGTTTTGGTCTTTCAATCCCTTCGCAGAGTCAGCCTTACGATATTTTATATAACCATGTATTACATATGTTCTCTTACAAGTTAGGACTTTCTGTTCCTCATTAAATAGAGGCTGAAATCTTCCAGAGGAAACTTGATGAAACAACAAAGCTTCTGAGAGAACTCCAGGATGCTCAAAATGAACGACTGAGTACAAAACCACCCCCTAATATGATTTGCCTTCTGAGTCCATCTTACAGAGAAATGCACTTGGGTAAGTACAGCTCTTTCTGAGCATTCACACTGAACTAAAAACGTCCCAACTAGTATGAACACTAAGAAAGAAACCAGTCATAGTGCAGAATGTGTGCCCTGTTAAGCCTAGGAGATCAATTTCAGGGTTTTTTTTGTATGTGAGGCTAGATGACAGTTTTGAGCAGTAATTACAAGTTAGTTCCTGTCTATTAAGGTGCCCAGAGCTGACTGGAGCTTGCTCTGTGCTATAGGGCATGTAACCAAGTGCCTACAACTCTGTGATGGTTAAGTGTCTTTGAGCAGGGGTTGCTTATGTCATACCAGTTCTTACTGTACAGCTACCTGAATCCCAGGTTTGAGCTAGTTGTCAGTGTGGTTTGCTGTAGTAATTAATACCAGTCATACATTCTTTAACTATTTGAGCAAAGCTTCTGGGCTCACAGGTCAATTACCAAGCCTGGTTAATGACAGCTGAGGCAGGACTGTGCAGAGGGTGTCTGTTCTGTAAGTAACACTCACTTGTGCAGTGTCAGCTACAGCACATGTGGTCTGAAAAACCCACCCTGTCATGCTAAGATGAACTCCCCATTATTGGAGAAATATTACCGAGTCTAAAGCAGATCAAGTATTAACTTGCTTTAAAAGTACCTACACAGCTTCCTTCTTGTTGCTGTAAATGGGGTTTCCTTTCAAGAACAGTTTATCTCATTTATATAGAAAAACCAGCTGCTGCCTTAGGGGTCACCCATGTCATTAGCCAACTCTGTACCTTTGAATGTCCCTCGATAGCAGCAAGCCTTGGGCAGCAGCTCTCTCATTCCTCCTGTTGTTTGTAACCATCTCTTTCATAATTCCCAGTAGGTCTTGTGTGATTACATGGGGTACAACACAACTCTTGTGTTCCAGAAACATTACTCAGCAAAGTTCCATTTGTTCTTAAATAATTGAGCTCTTTACAGGGTGGATTTGTATTTCAGTGGTTTTGTGTCTGCAGCAAATAAATACAGCCACTTGTCTTTTCTAGCGGAGAGAGTAACTAATAACCTGAAAGAACTTGCCCAGCAAGTGACTCCGGGTGACATTGTTAGTACCTACGGAATCCGGAAAGCCATGGGAATTTCAGTTCCTCTGCCTGATACAGAAGACAGCTGGGTAGATTTGACAGAGGGTGAGTACACAGCACTGTACTGCAGCATCTGTTCAACCAGAGCCCACAGCTGAAAGCCATTATACTGGCTTGGGGTAGAACTTGCAGGAACTTTGTTCCAACTCTCAGTTATCCTGTCTAAAGTTCTGTTTCTAATGGAAAGTTGCTGCATTTGGTCTCCATCCAAAATTAATCTCTTGTATGTATGGAACTGGGGTTCAACTACATGAAGCAGTTATTTTACCATCCATCTTACAGCACTGCTGAATCTTAAATCTTGGCAAGCCTTTCCATTTTAGTTTTTCCATTTAGCATGAAGTTACATGCAGAGAGTTACAGTTCGTCATTTGCTAAAAGGAGGACATCACACTCTCTTCTGCACCAAGCCCTTGGCTATGCATCCCTTTTGCTTATTTTGGCCAGCAGCTTTGCTTTGTTAAATTGACTCAACTAATCCAGCCGAAGTAACTACTGTTCTGGTGGATTAAGAAGTCAGGGTAGTGGAAAATAAAGTGCCAGGACCAGATCTCCCTCTTGTGGCACAGAAGCCGTAAAAGCAGACCCAGAGCTGGGATTTGTCCCCCATTTTTACGGTGGGTAAGAATTTAATGATTCACACAAAAAAATACTTAGCAATACTTAAACAAAACTTTTTCTAATGTGCTTAATAAGCAGGAGTACTGGAGGAAATTCAACTTACCTTTTCAGGGAAACTGCTTGAGACATTTCAGATTCATTAAGCACTTTAATAGCACCATATGAGAGAGAGAGAGGGGCTGTGGATGAGAACCAGATGAATCTTTTCCTGGGCTGCTACAGAACACGCAGCTGACTCAGGACTAGCTGCATAGAGAGCACATGACTTCAGACGTGCTCTGTGCTGTCTGCACCTCGTTCATTTACAAGTTGTGTAAAGGAACTGACCTGCTGTCTGTTGTAAACTTCCAGACTTTCAAGAACCTAAAAAGCCTGTCACCATCCCAGACAACAACTGTGGTCCAGCAACCGTCTGAAACCTCCCTTCAGTTTACAGCTGGCTGTTTGACTCTGCTCATGAGCCAGCTGAGCTTCTTCCAGGAGCATTCACAGAACAGGTGTATATTGTGTGTTAAAGCAACTTTTGTTTATTAAATTTTGGAACTGATGCCATTTGAAATGGGATGGTTTGGATTGGAGTTCCTTCTGTTACATAAATGCCCTAAATTATTTTTGCATTCCCTATTATTTTTCAGCATCTCTGCAGCATTTAAGTTTTTCTAGATTGTCAAGTGTCTGGAAAAGTCAAGACGTAAGTAAGTGAGAATGTGCCTACATAGGGTGCAGGGACTTAAACAGGTTTTTAAAAGCACTGTGTGGACTCAATCTGAATCTGATTGGGGTAAAATTCATTAGAATCTCAACATGCAAGTGTCACTTCTTTAAAACCATTGTGCAACTGCTACAAGCTACAATCGTGAGGAAGAGAAATAAATTTTTTCAATAAAACTGATGTACCCTGATGAATTAACGGAAGATTGGCTTTGTGAGACCATGAATGTGAATGAATCTCCTGTTTGAGAATACTCTGAGCAGATGGTTTTGTTCCTCTAACTCCAGAGCAACTTTAGAAACCACCTCTCACAATGAGAAGGTGATGACTAACAAAACCTCATGCTGCCAGTAATTGTACATACAGTCAACTCTGAGCCACTGACATAGACACTTGTTCTTGAGCTCTTACTAAACACTGTCTGAATCATGAATTGAGTGCTGTGTATCACAAAGAAGAGCACAT
Source organism: Phoeniculus purpureus (assembly GCA_028565055.1). Lineage (NCBI taxonomy): Eukaryota > Metazoa > Chordata > Aves > Bucerotiformes > Phoeniculidae > Phoeniculus > Phoeniculus purpureus. The sequence continues at coordinate 2,108,835 of JAOXOE010000602.1, forward strand.
TTAAAAAGCTCGAAGCATTGAGTATCCATTCCCCATTCACTAGAACTGCAGCCAGAGCAGGCTGACAGCTCTAGCGCTGTCACAGTGTAATATATGGAGTTGGTAAGTGGTGAGTGCAGGGAAAAGCCATCATGCAGTGCTGTAATGTAGGTTCTGCCACAGGCATCCATAAACATTAAGTGCAGCTTATTTCCACCCCACAGTTCCAGTATACCCCCTGGGCTCCAACAGGAACAACCCACTGGTGTGGCTCCTGTGCACATGGGCATGGAATTGAACTAAGAGGTAATTTAAAGGCAGAGTGTCAATTTCACCTTCTACCCCTAATCTTAGGCCAGTAGCATCTTGTCACTTCCTTCCTCTTCTCTAAAAAGGCTGCAGAAGTGTTAACTGTATTTTAAGCTTTCACAATGCTTAACACTCTTTCCACAAAGGCTGAGCAGTTAACCTGGAATTTTCTGCAGTAGTTTCCCTTGTCCAGGGACAGTTCTTACTAAGGTAACCACTAGCATTTTTCACAGCTCTAGGCAACTCTAGATGAAATATTGCTCCAGGAAATTAATCTTTCTGTTAACATTGATGTCATTCCAATGCTACAAGAGAAGACAATGCTCAACAACCTTGCCAGCCAAATCATTATAGGCTCACTCCATGGCATCTCATTTTGCATCACTCACTCTCCTTTCCTACAGGCAGTAGAGGGCCACAAGGGACTGAAAACCAAATGCTGCAGTTATTTGTTAGCTGTTGAACGCAGGTCTGTAGCTCTGCCTGTTCTCCAGTTACACTAACTTTTTAAAAAATACAAATACCAAGTTTATTTTAAAGGTAATGAGACAAGTTTACTCCTCGTGGGGCTCTTCACCAAAACAACTGCAAAACCAAACAAGTTTCAGGAGGGTTTTATTTAATGTTTATTTAAAGTTTGTTCTTTAAATACTATTGTTACTCCAAGCTGTTATTAGCTAGCTCTTTGAATGAGACACAGTGCCATGTTTCAGTTTAACAATAATGCTGTGTGAGAAAGATTTGTCTGTCAAGGTTATTTCCTCAATCTTCAATTTCACAGTTCGCTTTCAGGACTGCTGAGAACCCTAACTTAAATACAGCTGCTTCTTCAGTTGAACTTTGTGGTTGAACAGAGCTCTCCTATCACACACTTCCAGTTCTCAGGAGAAGGCAGGTGCTCACCCTCAGATGCAGCCCCTTTCCAACACAGACTGTTTTTAAGTTCTCCAGGGGTGCCTTCCCCAGCACTGAGAGCACCAGAGGTGCACAGTGTCCTGAAACTGCAACAGGAACCTACTCTTTCAGCTGGAGAGCTCCAGCTCTGTGCACCACTTCTGTAAATGAGGTTAGGTTGAAGTTGTGCTCATCCAAGTTACTCATCTGACAGGCAATACAGTGTAAACACAAGCATTTCCAAATGCCAGAGACAGCAAGTTCCCTTTCACCAATAACTCTCACCCATATTCTGCTGGGCCTGCAGTCAGAAACACTGCTCTACCTTTTGGCACAATATGCTTTTCAAACATGAGCTTTCCGTGAGGCAACAAATCACTTCACCCAGCATATGACATCAAAGGCTGCTGGGAAGAGCCTCTGACACACACTTGGTCATTACAAAACAAGAAATAGCTGAAAACAAATGCTTGTGAGCATCTGTTACTACAAATTCACAACTTAAAAGAGTAGCAAAAGCTGTTTCAAAGTTTATTCAATTACAACACTGACCTTAGACTGACAAGACACCACGTACGAAACTTCTTCAGCAGAGTCCACACGGACCAGACAACCTCAAACTAAGGGTCTCTAGGTTGCCGTTTACTGCTGGGGACTTCGTACAGAGAGAGTTTTGACCTACCCAGCTGCTGAAGGCTCTGAGCACAGGTTCTCATCCACAGCTGGACAATACTGAATTTGTTCCTGTCTTGAAACGTAGTCACTTCATCATCTACAGAAATCACACAGTAATTGAGAGGCAGCAGTGATGCAGAGGACTGCTTGTTGAACACTTCTGGCAGAGTTTAGTGCTAAACTCAGAACTACAGTAAGTCTGCTTTGTTTGCAGAAGTGTAAGGCTTAACAAAGCAGACACTGAACTCCGGATCCACTGTGCTGTTCAGTCATACTGTGTGTGGTGCGTGGGGAGGGGAATCCTCCCATGGTTAATACATGGGATTGGGCACAGGGTGTTGGCAGTTTACAAAAACTCCCATCTCCACCAAGAGAAGCCAGATTAAGGGATGGCAATGAGCAGAAAACTGCTAATGTAGAAATTGGCAAAAGCCACAAACAGCTTAAAAACGTTACAGACCACCTTAGGGCAAGCCCATCTCTGTGCTGTCACTAATGTTCTGCATCTCCTCTCAGTACAGAGGCTCTGCTGAAAACTCCCTTACAAATATGTTTTTCTACATAAACCTTTTGTAACCCTACATAAACCTTTTATGAGCAGTTCGTTTCATAAACCTCATGGCCTTTCAAAGGCACATGAACCAGCCAGTCGCTACTGAACACACAAGAACAGACAAAA
>JAOXOE010000602.1:2145433-2159802 GCA_028565055.1 Phoeniculus purpureus
GTTAGGAAGCCCTTCCTCATGGAAAGGGGGATCAGAGCCTGGACTGGACTGCCCAGGGCAGTGGTGGAGTCCCCATCAGGAAGGTGTTTAAGGACAACCTGGATGTGGCCCTTGGTGCCCTGGTGTGGCTGACATGGTGGTGTCAGGTCCTGGTCTGGGCTGGATGAGCTCAGAGGGCTTGTCCAACCTCAGTCGTTCTGTGATTCTGTGGCAGCCCTGCTAATGGGGAGATTTGCTCTAATACAGCTGGTTATTTCCAGAGCTCTTGGTTTGGAAATGCTCAGTGGGAGAAGGTTTAAAGCCTCTAGGGGTACATTTTGCACCCAGAATCATTGTTCACCTCTTGAAAGTACCTTTGAAGTAGCTGTGGTGATGCATAGCTTCCACTTGTAGCCTCTTGATAAGCAGCCTACCCATCTAAGCATGATTTGTTCAGCACAGAAATGAAACGATGGATTGTAATGTAGAAAAGGATTGTAAAAGCGAAGAGTTCCTACGTATCCGTGTCTGGTGCTCCTGTGCCATCAGCTCTGAAGGAAACCCTTCTCCCTTTCTTTGCCAAGGTGTCATTTTCAAGCTGCCTTCCAGTCATAGCAGCCCAGCTTCTGGGGACTTGGCTCTCCCTCCCGTGCTCAACTACACCATCCGGATGAGCAGCAGGATCACACAGACCACCAACCGCATCCGGGAGCGCATCTGGACAGTGGGACCACACAACTCCACCTCGCAGAGCCAGATCTACAGCCGGGCCTTTATCTACATCCAGGACAGCATCGAGAGAGCCATTATCGAGTTACAGACTGGCAAGAAACCAGAGGACATAGCTGTTCAAGTCCAAGCCATGCCCTACCCCTGCTACAATAAGGACATGTAAGTTGGGGTGGTTTTTGTCTTCGCGCTCTGTGTAAGTTCATCTGGTCTGACTGGTGGAGTTAATAATCTCCTCTTGTGAGTGTGTTTCTTTCCAAGGGTCTGAACAAAAGAGGGAGTTTGGGGCTCCTGTATGAGTGGTCTGGATGTAGTTTGTCTCATCTTTCGCTTGCAGTGCTCTGCATGTACCTGAATTGTCATGGTAACTGCAAGTTTGACAGCAGGTACATTTCTGTGTCCCTGTTTTACTACTCGTAGTGGAACTGGACTGGGCTTGGCAGGACTTGGGATAAATGTGAGTGTTTGCTTCGTAGAATCATAGAATCATTCAGGTTGGAAAAGACCATTGGCATCATCAAGTTCAACCATCAACCCTACTCTACAAGTTACCCCTAAACCAGATCCCCCTACCCTAGATCTAAGCATCTTTTAAACTCCTCCAGGGAGGGGGACTCAACCACCACCCTGGGCAGCCCAGTCCACTGCCTGACCACTCTCTCCATGAAGTACTTTTTCCTGATGTCCAGTCTAACCCTCCCCTGTTGGAGCTTGAAGCCCTTCCCTCTGGTTCTGTTGCTAATTAGCTTTGAGAAGAGACCAGTGCCAGCACAGGCTTATTCTGTGAGCTCTGCTCCTAGAGATTGCTGCCCTGCTGGGGTACTTGTGATTTATTCCAGGGATACCCTTTGGTGTAGAGTGGACAATTCTCAATACAGGTGCCTCTAGCTGCTTTAGGAAGGATGAGAGGGAAGATGGGCTGAGTTTTGAGCAGTGAAGCAGTTCTGAAAGGTTTGGATCATCTTTCTTCTCACTCATTTTGAGCCAGATCTAAACAGCATCTTCTGCCAAATACAGCAGAGAACTGAATCTCTCACAGCTGAGGACCAGAGCAGTTCTGGTCTGTGCTGGAAAGCTGGCAGCATGGTACCTCCTGAGAGCTGTTCCCTCTGGCCACAGCTGGTGCTCAGACTGAGCGGGGAACACACGGGGAAAGGGATGTCAGTGTCCATCAGACAGCACGGAAGGCTCTTGAGCAGACTGGTTTGGTGGGCTGGATGGTCACTCTGCCCTGACGTAATGATCTCCTTTGGACCAAAAGTACAGCCCAGACCTAGGAGCTCGTTCTGTTGTAAAGCTTCCTGCCTACTGCATGAGCTAAAATGTCATCGGGGAGCTTTCACAGACTCATTGATCTCCCCTGTCAGCCTGCCACTTAGGAGAGCCAGGAACCTATAATCTCTGCTCAAGGTAGCAGCATGCAAAGTGCCTGCGAGTGCGCAGGCAGTAAGCTCTGAAACCAAGCGTCGGCCTCTTGCAGCAAGTAGATGGATTATTGCTGTGAGATAGTTTTGTACGATGATTAACTGGCTGCTGGAGGCACTTCCTACACTGCTACGTGCTCCTCTTGGAGCTGGGCTGCTCAGGAAACCGCTTGCCTTTGGCTTTCCTCCCCAGCCCAGGTTCACAGGGATGTGAGTTTCCTCATTTATTAGGATACCAAAAGGCTTTAGATTTATCAGAAGGGGGGTGGTTGGCAGATCGAGAGAGGTCCTCCTCCCCCTCTGCTCTGCCCTGCTGAGACCACGTCTGGAATCTTGTGTCCAGTTCTGGGCCCCTCAGTTCAAGAAGGAAACTGCTGGAGAGAGTCCAGCGCAGAGCCACAAAGATGATGAAGTGAGTGGAGCAGAGCAGGAGGAGAACCACTCTCGATCTGCTAGCCACCCTCCTTCTGATCCACCCCAGGATGCCACTGGCCTTCTTGGCCACAAGTGGTGTTTCAGAATGGGATGCAGAGAGCCCAGAGATGCCACCATCCATGCCACCTTCAGAATGCAGCAGGAAATCCCTCTGGGATTTAAAAAACAGAAATAGGATAGAGTGATAGAATCATTCAGGTTGGAAAAGACCCTTGGGATCATTGAATCCAACCATCAATCCCACTCTGCAAGTTCACCCTTAAACCAGATCCCCCAACACTACATCTAAGCGTTTTTTAAACTCATCCAGGGATGGGGTCTCAACCACCACCCTGGGCAGCCTATTCCAGTGCCTGACCAGTGATTTTGAGCAGTCAGGAGTTTCCTGAGTATAAAATCCAATGCAGAGGCAAAATAGCCTTTTTTTTTTGGGTAATTATTAATTACCCTCCACATTCTGAATGAGAAGCATGTCTTTTCCTCTGCCCAAAGTCTTAGTACTGAGAAATACCTTCTGTGTAAAAACCTTAATCCCCAGAACATTTTGTATTCAGCTGAAGCCTGCCTTTGCCTTTTACAGGTTCTTAACCAGCGTGACCTACTCGCTTCCATTTGCTCTGATGGCTGCCTGGGTGCTGTTTATAGCTGATTTTGTTAAAACACTCGTTCAAGAGAAAGATCTGCGGCTTTATGAGGTACGGTAAAACTTTCTGGGGCGTGCAAAATGATAAACAGATTTGCCTTATTAGCGGGTGGCGTGTCTCCTGTACGATATTAAATGGAGCAAAGCAGGCATTAAGGAAAGTCACATTCCAAACACCCCGTGTTTGACCTGCAGCATCGGAACCCAGCTGGAAAGCAGAGAGGGACGCAGAGCATCTGCCCTTCGAGCGGTGGCAATGTTGCTTTGCAGTTGGAAGCGCAGGGACCTCACAAAGTGACAAGTTTGCTGAGGATGTAGAGCTCTCTAAAAATTGACTTTGAGTCATCCCTCCTGGGGACAAAGACATGAAAAGTGACATTTCCTATTCTTGAAGTTATTATACTTAATATTTCAGAAGGTGCTGCATATTACATCAGCTCCTCTGAAATGGAGTTCTTCAGGTTGCCTGGTGGAAAAGAAATGACATTGAGACAGAGGGAGTTTATGAAATTAACTCGGCTTGGCCGTGCAAACACCGGCAACAGGGCTGAGCAGCAAAGAACTTTTGTCAAACTAAGCTGCAGCAAGCAAGGAAAGCTCCACTGGATTTGGGTTTTGTCCGATGCCATGGAAACAAACAGCGAATACCCAACCCTTTCCCGAGAAAGGGCACTCTGGGAGCTGTGATGAGACTGAAAATGAGTGAACCCCAGCGGGCTGCTGGCAGCCCCTTGCTCTGGTTTAGGGAACCAGTTTCACTGTCCCTAAGAACCCAGGGTGTCAGTGTCCTTTTTAGGTGTCTGCGGGTGGCTGTGACTTCTTCAGGTGTCTAATAATGTGCAAAAAAGGTACCGGAACCTGTAGTTTCATGTAGATGAATGAAATTTGACACCAGTCCCGTGGACTTGCTCTCCAGCTAATAAGAATTAATACTGCTTCTGATGACCAGGGTCAGCCAGCTGGTTTTCGTTGTCTTGGGGTTCTGTGAGAAGTGCCCTGGGTCCAGTAATCCTCCAGAGCTTTTACACTGGAGCCATTGGCTGAATTGGCATTGTTTTACGAAACCACCAGAATGCTTTAGAAAAATGTTTCAGAATGGGATGCAGAGAGCCAGGAGATGCCACCATCCATGGTGATCCCTGCTCCTGCCAGTGGTGCTGCTGAGCAAAACCAGGAATCACTGAATCACAGAACAGTTCCAGCTGGAAGAGACCTTCAAGATCATCAAGTCCAACCTTCTCCTAGCCCTAGCAGCACCACTAAACCCTGTCCCCCAGCCCAACATCTACCCTGATCTTCAGTGCCTCCAGGGATAGGAACTCAACTCCCTCATTGGGCAGCTGTTGTAGTGCCTGACAGCCCTTCCAGGAAAGAAAGTCCTCCTGACATCCAACCTGAACCTCCCCTGGCGCAGCTTCAGGCCATTTCCCCCTGGTCCTGTCCTGTTGCTGGCCACTAGGGAGAACAGACCAACCCCCTGCCTGTCTAGAACCCCCTTTCAAGTAGTTGTAGAGAGCAAGAAGGTCTCCCCTTGGTCTCCTCCAGGCTCCAGATCCAGTCCCAGCTCCATCACCTATTCCAAGAGTTGCTTTGGAGCTCGTGGGCTGCGACACTTGGACACTTTGTACTCGCAGACCCTGTCTGTGCTGTTCTTTTGCAACAGGCTGCTTTGCAAAGCCCCAGGGCGCTCCAGAAATGCAGGTGTGTGGTTTCTTCCCACTTATCAACACGTCAGGGTGTGAAGGAGCGTGATCTGGTCGCACGCCCGGTCCAGAAACCGAAAGAAGCAGCAGTTCGATATCAGCAGGAAGTTCTCCTTGTAATCAGCTGTCACTTATCCTTTCTTTCCCCACCTTTCTCTGTGCAGTACATGAAAATGATGGGTGTGAACGCCAGCAGCCACTTCATCGCCTGGTTCATAGAGTGTGCTGTCTTCCTGCTGATCACCGTCACCTTCCTCATCGTCGTTCTGAAAACGGGTGACATCCTGCCCAAAAGCAGCACGGCGCTCCTGTTCCTCTACCTGATGGACTACAGCCTGTCCATCATAGCCATGAGCTACTTCATCAGCGTTTTCTTCAATAACACCAACATAGCAGCGCTGGTGGGCAGCCTCGTGTACATCCTCACCTTCTTCCCCTTCATCGTCTTGCTTGTCATCGAGAATCACTTGAGCTTCTCTGTGAAGAGCCTGCTGGTGAGTTCAGCTTTTCAAGGACAGCTGTGGACGCAGATACTTGCAGTAAACTTCAGCTCTTACTGCAGCTTGTTCACAAACATACTTGAGTTTGGTGCCTTCCTCAGGTCCATCGGGGGGGTGCTGACAAGTCCAACAGCACAGTTGCCTGTGGCCTGTTTGAGGGAGAATTAGATGTGACCCATGACTGAAAGCAGTATTTGTGGGATTTTATTGAGTTCCCACCTGCCAACTGAATCTGGGTGGCTTGAGCTACGTTCTCTGCCCTTTGGAATTGCAAAGCAAAGCCCTTTGAAGAGCAAGGCTGTTTCACTTGGGAGTTTAGGCAGCGTGGCCGGGAAGTGCGGTGGCTCTGCCCATTGCTGGCTCTGCTCAGCCTTGAGTTTCATGGATCTCAAATTCCTAACTATGGATATAGGTGCAAGGCCTCGTTTCTTACCAAGCATAGAGTGTGTGTCCAGCAGGAGTAGGGAGTTGATTGTCCCCTTGTACTCAGCACTGGGGAGGCCGCACCTTGAGTACTGGGTCCAGTTTTGGGCGCCTCAGTACAAGGGAGACATCGAGGTGCTGGAGCGAGTACAGAGGAGGGCAGCGACGCTGGTGAAGGGCCTGGAGAATAAATCTGATGAGCAGAGATGGAGAGAGTTGTGGCTGTTTAGTTTGAGGAAGAGGAGGCTGAGGTGGGACCTCATCTCTCTCTACAACTATCTGAAGGAACACTGTGGAGTTGTCGGTGCTGGGCTCTTCTCACAGGTCATTAGTGACAGAAGCAGAGGGAAGAGCTTCAAGCTCCAACAGGGGAGAGTTAGACTGGCCATCAGGAAGAAATTCTTCATGGAGGGAGTGGTCAGGCAGTGGACTGGGCTGCCCAGGGTGCTGGTTGAGTCCTCATCCCTGGATGAGTTTAAAATTTGCTTAGATGTGGTGTTGGGGGATCTGGTTCAGGGGTGAACTTGTAGAGCAGGGTTGATGGTTGGACTCGATGATCCCCAGGGTGTTTTCCAACCTGAGTGATTCTGTGATTCTAAAGGTAGGTGTTAGGCTCCAGAAGTCAGCCTGTATTTCAGACAGCTAGAACAAGGACCTGTATGAGAGATGACGCTGAGTCCTGCTTGTGGAAGCAAAAGGCCAGTGGGCTCTAGGAAGACGCTGCATTACCAGAAGTGTTGCTCATTGTATGCCCAGTCCAGTTCTCTTTGCAAGAGGTGCAAAAGGAAGCCCACTGATTTTTCTGGCCACTGAGGTACCTGATTGAGTGACTGACTTGATTTCTCTCTGAGACTAATTAGTAAGTTATTTGTTTTCAATTTTGTTTATTCCACAGAGCCTGTTGTCTCCCACTGCGTTCAGTTATGCAAGTCAATACATTGCTCGATACGAGGCGCAGGGCATAGGTAGGTCTGCTGTAGACAAGCCTAGGCTTTAAGCTCCCGTGGTTGTGATGTTTCATTAACTCACAGGGGTTCTGTTTGCGTCTCTACATTCCTTTCTGCAGGTCTGCAGTGGGATAACATGTACAAGTCCCCAATGATTGGAGACAACACTTCCTTTGGCTGGATGTGCTGGCTCATTCTGATAGACTCGTTGATCTACTTCATCCTGGGCTGGTACATAAGGAATGTTTTCCCAGGTAAGGACACAGAGCGTCGAGGCTGGCGCTGCACCGTCTCTTTTGGAGGACAATGACTGCAGGGCTGGCTGATTCTGTGGTTCATGGAGCAGGACAGTCTGCACACACAGGATCCCTCTGTTTCTAGATCTAAGGGACCGTGACTTTGTAGATGCCTGAGAGGATTAATGAAACTGGGAGAGAGCAGAGCAATGGAGAATTAGGGTTCCGCAGATGATCACGTGGGTAGGTGAGTCTCCTGAAGAAGCTAAAGGCAAGGACACAGGAGGATGTGTTTGCAGTCGTCTCAGGGAAGATGAGAACAGAGCGTGTTAGGCTGCGTTTGTCACTTGAGTGATTTTGCGTTGTGTTACTTACATCATTTGATTTCAAACAGTAATTCCTGCCTTGGGCAAGAGCCAGTACATTTGTCTTGTGCTTTTCTTCCCCGCCTAATGAAGCAGTCCGCTGCTGTATGGCAATCTACCCAGTGGAAAATGTAAAGCACCCCTGCCCTCCAGCTATGAAGTTACTCAGAATAGCAGATCAGTGAGTGCTTCCCGTGGTGTCACTGGGGCCAGTTCTCCACCAGCTATCAGCAGAACATGAGCACATCCAGAGGGCAGAGATCTCTGGGGAGTTTTGTTTTGCTGTTTTGCATGCACCCCGCTTCCTCAGAAGCAGAGTCCTCAATGAGATTCCTTCTCCTTGCAGGTAGATACGGCATGGCTGCTCCCTGGTATTTCCCGCTGCTTCCTTCTTACTGGGTGGACTACAACAGCTACCTCCCCTTCTGGAATGGGAAGTGCGGAGGCCTTCTCTTCACCAAGCTGATGCTAAGAAAAGAAGCCACCATCAGCAATAAGATATGTATGTGGATGCTTTAGATTAAATGATATTCAAGATCTAAGAATCAATTCAGTTACTGCAATTAGTTCATGGAAGATTGAATGTAATTCAGGAACAGGGTGCATGGGGCTCTGAGCAGGATGACCAGGAGCCAGCAATGTGCCCTTGTGGCCAGCAGCATCCTGGAGTGGACCAGGATGTGGGTGGTTAGCAGATCAAGAGAAGTTGTTCTTCCCCTCTACTGTGCCCTGGTGAGACCACGTCTGGAATCTTGTGTCCAATTCTGGGCTCCTCTGTTCCAGAAGGACACAGAGCTGCTGGAGAGAGTCCAGCACAGAGCCACAAAGGTGATCAAGTGGAGCAGCCCCCTGATGAGGAAGGGCTGAGGGAGCTGGGGCTCTTGGGCTTAGAGAAAAGGAGCCTGAGGGGTGACCTCATTAATGTTGATCAATATGTGAAGGGTGGGTGTCAGGAGGATGGAGCCAGGCTCTGCTCAGGGGCATCTACTGATAGGACAAGGGGTAATGAGTGTGAGCTGGAACAGAGGAGGTTCCACATCATTATGAGAAGGAACTTCTTCAGGGTGAGGGTGCCAGAGCCCTGGAAGGGGCTGCCCAGGGGGGTTGTGGAGCCTCCTTCTCTGGAGACATTTAAAAACCAGCCTGGATATGTTCCTGTGTGACTTGGTTTAGGTGATCCTGCTCTGGCAGGGGGATTTGACTAGATGATCTTTTGATGTCCCTTCCAATCCCTAATGTTCTGTGATTCTGTGACTTGATCTGGGGGACCCTGCTGTGGCAGGGGGATTGGACTGGCTGATCATTTGAGGTCCCTTCCAATCCCTAATATTCTGTGATTCTGTGAGTAACCTGGTGTCCTGAGAGGTGTGTCTGCCCATGGGTAGGCGCTTGGGACTGGGTGAACTCCTAGGTCCCTTCCAACCTAAACCATTCAATGATTCTATGAAATGAATCCAGATTACTGCCGGGGGTCCACACCCAGACAGCCCGTTGCTGTAATGATCCTGATGTTGTAGCCCAAGAAGAATTGGAAGCCATTACTTCCCTGAGTTGAGATTTGGGCTCTTTTTAAATGTTTAGCCTGTAAAACGCCATGAGATCGCACAGAGAGGCTCTCTGACTCTCCCTGAGTGAAAAGAACGCCGTCGTTTTGCCGTGTGCCTTCTAATTTCCTGTGCTTGTGTAGTCTAAATTAAGTTAGGTGCTCTGAAACACCTAAATATGAGACCTTTTCAAAAGTGATTAATGCTCATTGCCAGGAGTTATTGGAAGCTGCAGAAGTAAAAATGAGAAATCCCAGAGAGCTCAGAATGATACAGAGTCTGTTCTCTGTGTTCCTGGAGTGCCGAAAAGCTCCTGCTTCTGCTGTATTTTATGTGCAGAAGCCCTGCTTGTGCTGCAGAAGCACCTGCTGCAGTGCAGTGACTGTCCTCTACCCCTTCCCCTCGGTGTCACAGGTGCCTCCCCACCTCATGTCGAACCGGAGCCCACCGACCTCACCTTGGGAGTCTCCCTCAGCGGCATCACTAAGGTTTATGGATCCAAAGCTGCAGTGAACAACCTCAGCCTCAACTTCTACGAAGGGAATATCACTGCCCTGCTGGGACACAACGGAGCTGGGAAAACTACAACCATGTGCGTAGCCTTTAGAGCCACTGGCTCTTGTGTGAGGCAGGGTTTGGCCTCTTCTCCCTAGAGACCAGCAATGGGACAAGAGAAAGTGGCGTCAGGTTGTGCCAGGGGAGGTTCAGACTGGATCTTAGGAAAAACTTCTCCCCAGAAAGAGTGGGGAGGCCTTGGAACAGGCTGCCCAGGGAGGGGGTGGAGGCACCGTCTCTGGAAGGGTTCAACAAAGGAAGGAGCAGACAGGATGTTTAAGGCTAGTGGTTGGGGGTTGTAGGGTGGACAGGGGGCCTTGATGATCTTGAAGGTCTTTTCCAACCTTGATGATTCTATGATTCTCTGACGAGTGAATGAGGGAGCAAGGTGCACTGTTGAGAGAATGAATAGGATATTTTATTAGGCCAGATCTCTCTTGCAGTTTCATCTTGCTCGTGGGTGACCTCAGCAGTCAGAATTAAAGGTTCTTTGCTGCTTAGGAACGTGCATTTTGATCCAGCAGGACACCAGTAACACCCAGCACAGCAGCCATTCCAGCATTTTGTTAGTGGCTCTTTGGTGCCTGAGGTTTGGCTGTTCCGAAAGCTGTGGGGACCTGGTGCACAGACCAAAGCTGAAGTGCTGTGAGCCAGGCAGCTTAATAAATGTGTGCGTCAGCCGTACAAACTCATGTGCTGCCTGGGCTGGAGTGGCAGTGGATTAATACATCGGCCCCTCAGCCCTTCCAGCCTCACCGTTTATAAATTATTATTTGAGTTGTTAGATAACAGCACTAAAACAGACCCGTAGAACTTGATTTCTTCACTGATATATTTGTGCATCACTCGGAAGGCAGCATTAAGCTGATAAATAGAAGCCTCCGAAGAGCTAAACCCAGTAAGACAGATGTTTGCTTCATCTCAGCTTATTAGCAATTCCTCTTGCGTCGTGTTTGCAAAGGTGCTATGCAGAAAAGTGAAATAGCTTCTTGCAACTTGGTGCAGGCTTCACATCCCCACTAACGTCACAAGTTACTACCTGTTAATGCTAGTGAAAAGTCTCAGGAGAGGGAGGAGCTCTGGGAGGGTAAAGAGCAGCCTGAGATACGTTTTCTCCCTCCATTTCCTGCAGGACAGCACCTAAAATGAACTAGAATCGGAGAATCATAGAATTACAGGGATGGAAGGGACCTCCAGAGGGCATCTAGTCCAACCCCCCTGCAACAAGCAGGGCCATCACTCAGCAGACCAGACTGCCCAGAGCCCCATCCAGCCTGACCTTGAATGTCTGCAGGGATGGAGCCTCCACCACCTCTCCAGGCAGCCTGTTCCAGGGATCTGCCACCCTCAGATTAAAAAGCTGCTTCCTGAGTCTGACCTAAATCTACCCTTTCCAGCTCCCAGCTATGACCCCTTGTCCTGTTGTTCCTGGCCCTTGTGAACAGTCTCCCCAGCCTTCTGAAAGGCCCCTTTCAGGGATTGAAGGTGCTATAAGGTCCCCCTGGAGCCTCCTTCTACACATAGCCTTCTCCTGGCTACATACGGCAAGAGGCCGGAGTAGAGTGTGTAAGCTGTGTAGGAGGGTGTCCCTCAGTGTTAACTGGCCACCACTCTGCCAAAGAATGTTCAGACAGCAGAAGAAACAGTGGTCAGTGGTCTCTGGCTGAAAGTGTGATGATGATGTAAGGAAATTTTCAAGGTGGCGATAGGTACAGGACTATGTGAAGATAGAGAGAGGTTCTCCTCCCCCTCTACTCTGCCCTGGTGAGACCACATCTGGACTCTTGTGTCCAGTTCTGGGCCCCTCAGGTCCAGAAGGACACAGAGCTGCTGAAGAGAGTCCAACGCAGAGCTGCAAAAATGATGAAGGGAGTGGAACATCCCTCTGATGAGGAAAGGCTGAGTGAGATGGGGCTCTTGAGCTTGGAGAAAAGGAGACTGAGGGGTGACCCCATTAATGTTTACAAATATGTGCAGGGTGGGTGTCAGGAGGATGGAGCCAGGCTCTGCTCAGGGGCATCTAATGACAGGACAAGGGCAGTGGGTGTGAGCTGGAACACAGGAGGTTCCACATCAGTGTGAGAAGGAACTTCTTCCTGGTGACGGTGAGGGAGCCCTGGCAGGGGCTGCCCAGGGTGGTTGTGGAGTCTCCTTCTCTGGAGATGTTTAAAACCAGCCTGGATGTGTTCCTGTGTGACTGGATCTAGCTGATCCTGCTGTGGCAGGGGGATTGGACTGGCTGATCTTTCAAGGTCCCTTCCAATCTCTAATGTTCTGTGACTCTGTGAAAAGATTACCTGTGGCTTTCTCCTTTTTCTAACCTCTTTTCCCCTTTCAGATCTATTTTGACTGGGTTGTTCCCAACGTCGTCAGGTACTATTTTTGTCTATGGCAAAGACATCAGAACTGACCAGGAGGTTATCAGGAAGAACATGGGGGTGTGTATGCAGCACGACGTGCTCTTTAACTACCTCACCACAAAGGAGCACCTGCTGTTCTATGGGTACATCAAAGTCCCTCACTGGAGTCAAGAGGAGCTCTACCAAGAAGTGAAGAGGTATAAAAATAGCAGGGCTGCAGAAGGCAATGGTGGGGCAGTGCCTTTGCCACTACAAAGCTCAGATTAATGGTGTTGAGAAGCACTGCAGATCCAAACTAGGTGGCAGATAATGCCTTGGCCCAACTAGGGGAGTGTGTTGGTACATGTGGCTGTGAGAAAGCAACTTCTCATCTCCGGGCAGTGTCCAAGCTTCTGTGGCAATTCCTGGGAGATGTATTTATAGAGACCTAAGGGTCTTGTCCTTGCAGCTTTACAGTTTTCCCCAGAAAGAAGTTTAATCAACCAGTCAGAAAGATGATGTTGGCTTTATTGGTTTTGCGGAGAAGTGAAGCAGCCAGAACATCCCAGGGAGTTCGGATCTTGATGTTCTCAGTTGATGAGGTTGAGCCTTTAACCTTGACTTGTCAGATGGAAACTTTGAAGACATCCTAAAATAATGTTTTAAATTAAAATCCCAGTGAATCATCTCCCTGCACTGTGACCGTTCAGGAGCGCAGTCCATACTTGAGCAGTTTTTCATTTGCAGTTATGGGGTTCTCAGGTGTTTTCAGATTCCCTGCTTGCTAGAAGGTGCCTGAAGGGCAACCTTTGGGGGTTGTTTTCCCTTTGTTTTCAAGGACTTTGAAGGAGACTGGACTCTACAGCCACCGTCACAAACTCACTGGCTCCTTGTCTGGGGGAATGAAGAGAAAATTATCTATAGCTATCGCACTCTTGGGTGGATCAAGGGTGGTGATACTGGATGAACCAACCACAGGGGTGGATCCGTGCTCTCGGAGGAGTATTTGGGAAATCATCTCCAAGAATAAAAAAGGTACCGTGATGAGATGCTGCCCAGTGGCTTTTGCAGTGGCTTTGAACTGTGGAGTGGAGGCCACAAAGAATGGGCTGTGGGGGTCTGGGATTTTGTATCCCTCTGGGTGTGTCCTGGGTGCTTTCTGTAAACTCCCAGTGCGATTTGGAAGGTAAATTTACCACAACTCACAGTTCACAATGCAGTGAGCACCTTCCAGCTGCTCTTAATGCTGCCTTTCATCCAATTTCATTGATCATTTCCAAAGACCACAGTCAGTTGTCACCTGCCGCTTGGTGTCCCCTCATTCAGCAGCGCTCTTCCGTCTGTCTCACATCATAGAATCATTATGGCTGGAAAGGACCTCCAGGATCATCAAGTCCAGCCCTCATCCCAACAGCTCCCTAACCTCTAGACTGTGGCCTCAAGTGCTCTAGCTACTTGTTTTTTAAACACCTCCAGGGATGAGGACTCCACCACCTCTCTGGGCAGCCTGTTCCAGCACCCAGCCACTCTCTCAGTGAAGAACTTCTTCCTAAGATCCAATCTAAACCTCCCCTGAAGCAGCTTGAGGCCATTTCCCCTCATCCTATCATTAGCAATTTGGGAGAAGAGACCAGCACCAGCACCAGCCTCACTACAACCTTCTTTGAGGTAGCTGTAGAGAGCAAGAAGGTCTCCTCTCAGCCTCCTCTTCCCTAGGCTAGATAACCCCAGTTCCCTCAGCTGCTCTCCACAGGGCCTGTTAGCCAGATCTCTCTCCAGACTCATTGCCCTTCTCTGCTCCCTCAATATCTTTCTGATACTGTGGTGCCCAAAACTGGATTCAGTACTCAAGGTGCAGTTTCTCGAGTGCAGAGTGCAGGGGCACCATCACCTCTAAATGATCTTCCGAGGTCCCTTCCGATCCCTAATGATTCTATGATTCCCTGCTACTGCTGGTTACACTGATCCAGGCCAGGATGCCGTTGGCCTTCTTGGCCACCTGGGCACCCTGCTGGCTTTTGTTCAGCCGGCTGTTTGTTCTGTGGTGGCTGACATCAGCTCTGTGTTCTCCAGGCAGAACCATCATTCTCTCAACGCATCACTTGGATGAAGCCGAAGTTCTGAGCGACCGAATCGCCTTCCTGGAGCACGGAGGGCTCAAGTGTTGTGGTTCACCCTTCTACCTCAAGGAAACTTTTGGTGATGGCTACCACCTGACGCTCACAAAAAAGAAGGTTTGTGCCTAAGTTGGTCCAGGCTTTTCAGCATCTTGGGTGGCAACTGAGTCAGTTGTATCACAGGAAAGAAGGAGGCACATCATGATGTCCCACAGAACTGAAGTGTGCTGCAGAAGGGTCCCAGAATCGCAGAGCATTAGGGATTGGAAGGGACCTTGAAAGATCAGCCAATCCAATCCCCCTGCCACAGCAGGATCCACTAGATCCAGTCACACAGGAACATGTCCAGGCGAGTTTTAAATGTCTCCAGAGAAGGAGACTCCACAACCCCCTGGGCAGCCCCTGCCAGGGCTCTGTCACCCTCACTGGG
>JAOXOE010000602.1:2173611-2192256 GCA_028565055.1 Phoeniculus purpureus
CCATCCTCCTGACACCCACCCTTCACATATTTATCAACATTAATGAGGTCACCCCTCAGTCTCCTTTTCTCCAAGATTTCTTATGTGAATCGCAGAATGACAGAACATTGAAGATGAGAGCTGAAATTTCTGGGTCTTGTGAGCGATGTCAAAGAACATCGTGAAACAGTTGAACAAGGGCTGTGGTTTGTTTCACTGAACATACTGCTCTGAACATCCCTTACTCCTCGGCTGAAGGCAGCAGCTTGTAATACAGCATCCATCTGTCTTGGATGCAGTCCTTACTCGAAGCTTTGTGGCTTTCAGCTGAAATTACATATTAATAAGGAAGTGGGAGGGAAAGCTCCCCAGTTCATCTGCCCAGTTAGTTAAGAATCAAGTCACATTTTATTTACTTAAACCCATCTGTGCTTGTTTTGCCAGGAATATATTTGGTCTGCGGCCTGTGGACTATGCAGAAAGCGAAAAGATGAAGTCTGTGCTGATGCTACCAGGGAAGAATGAATCCTTTTCACTTCACCAACCCTCTGAGGTAAACAGGGACAGGGGGAGGTTGTTTCGGTTTCTTCCTGAGTTCACCTTGTAAGTACTGAAGGTTTGGACCAGGCATGTCACCTGCCTTTACAGGGACATTTGCAGTGGGCTAGGAAACCAACGTGGGCAGTGTTTCCAGAGTGTGTGTGGGCCACTTTCAAACTGGGATAGTCTGTGTTATAGTTTCATCTGGATGCTTCTTGTATTATGACTCTATAGGAGAATGAATGCTGTGTTATTCTTGAAGTATTGGGGGTGAACTTTGCTATCGTTGCTTTTCTGTGTGTTTAAATTTGTTCTACTTGCCAAACTGGCTGCAAGGAGCAGCAGTCTTTGCTCCAGGTGGTTTTTGTGTGCTTTGAAATGGCTGTTCCAGGATTGTCCTTTGTCCAGCAACGAAGATACCAACTCAGCAGCTGAAAGCAGCTTTTGGAAGATTGTTTTGGGGGTTTTTTTTTTTCCCCCCCTTCATTGCCAAAGACTTCTCAGGACCAAAATCAGGTTATTCAGACTTAACAAGTTGCTGCATTGTGAAAAGCTTTCTGTTTCCTAATGAAAGGTGATTAAAAAGATGTGGCTGATAGAAGCTGCCCTCAGCTGCTCTGGGGCACAAGAGCCTGTTAAGACTCCCCCCCTTCACCAAGGTATTAGGACTCAAAAGCTGAACTACCACATCCACATAAAACCTGAGCAAGCAGCTTCTTACTTTTGCATTAGCGATATCTGCATTAAAAACACTTGAGCCTTCATTACTTATTAAAAAACCCTTTTACATTGCCCTGTAAAAGGAATGCAGGTGTTAATTATATAGGTTACTCAACATCATGTTGCTAATGCCTTACTAAAAGTAGGAGGCTTTACTACTTTATTGGGAAATGTTTCTTCTCTGTCAACACTGCAGTCAGCCAGGCTGTTTACACAGTGTTTAACCAGCTGTACCTGGGCACCAAATCCTGCAGATCTCAGGAGGAAAGAACTGATGCACAAGCTGGCTTGGTACCTCACACAGGCTATATGAAGTGCCCCTAAAGACAAGGTGTTTTTCCTCTACAGCTGGTATGTTATGTAGAGGTTTATGTGTGGGCCCATGTTCTTCAAAATGTGTATTATTAAATACAGACATCAAAAGGTTGCTTTCTTTATGTTCCCAACCACTCAGCTTATCGTAGGATTTTCTCTTCATGCAGGCACTGAGCCCCAGCCAGCCAAGAGATGGACCTCTTAGTATACTGGGGAGCAATCTTAGCTCGCAGCAGCAGAAGCTGCTGAACACATTAACCACAGTTCTCAAGGCTCAAAGGTGCACTGAATTTAACAGCAGAGGTACGTAGTCTGGTTGCAATGTCTCTGTCTAAATAAAAGTAACTATGGTTCTGTGCTCTGTTTTTAAGACATTAGCTGCAGCAGGGCTTTTATTGGTCCTAAGAAGTGCACTTTCTGAATTCCTGGAATTGTACCCATAGTAGAAGGATGTTGTTGCATGTAAACCATCTAAAGTCCGCCTGGGTAATGAGGCAGGAGCCCTCTAGGAGAGCCACAGCTTGATGGTATATGGTCCGTTATTTAAAATCCCTAAGTCCTCCTCAAAGACCTTTCTTTTTACACTTCTTTTACCATCTTTAAGGTCTTGAGGTTTATCTTCCTGAAGTGAGACTGAGGAGATGCTGCTTTTAGAAAGAGCAAGTCATTAAATTCTCTCCCTGTATTCGTTACTGGTGAGGCCTCCCCTTGAGTACTGGGGGCAGTTCTTGGCCCCTCACTTCAAGAAAGACATTGAGGGGCTGGAGCGGGTACAGAGGAGCAATGAGGCTGGGGAAGGGACTGGAGGGAAAGGCTGATGAGGAGAAGCTGAGGGAGCTGAGGGGTGTTTAGCCTGAAGGAGACTCAGGGGGGACCTTCTCCCTCTCTACAACTCCCTGAAGGGAGGTTGTAGTCAAGTGGGGGTCAGGCTATTATCCCAGGCAACCAGTGCCAGGACAAGAGGGCAGGGCCTGAAGCTGCCAGGGGAGGGTTAGGTTGGGTGTTAGGAAGCCCTTCCTCACAGAAGGAGTGATCAGAGCTTGGACTGGACTGCCCAGGGCAGTGGTGGAGTCCCCATCGTTGGAGGTGTTGAAGGGCAGCTTGGCTGTGGCCCTTAGTGCCCTGGTCTGGCCAACGTGGTGATGTCAGGTCCTAGGCTGGGCTGGATGAGCTCAGATGGCCTCTCCAGCCTCAGTAATTCTGTGAGTCTGTGGTATTGTGAATGAAAGTTGACAAATTCCTTCTCACATGCTACCTTCCTGCAAATGCTGTTCATTATTAACATGATGAAGCCAAATTATGGGGTTTGAGGTGGGGGTTTTTTGTTCCCCTTTGAGGAGGGGGGTCACTCTTCTAACCCCTGCAGGTTTTTTTTGGAGTGCTGCCTTTTCTGCTTGTGAAAGAAATGCTATGTCAATTTTTCCTGTCTTTCACACCCCAATTACTATTCCAGCCTTGAGTTCTGCTAATTTTATGTTAAAGCAGTGAGATCCCACATTAAGATTCCTTTCAGAGTCAAATATATACTTTAAAAGGAGTGGGGGAAAAAAAATATACTATCCTATAAACCGGAGCCTCCTAAATCTCCTCTGAAGATTTAAGTGTGAGCTTAGAACTATAAAAACGTGACTTCCCTTTTTCAAAGCAAGTAGATGTTGACAGCCACAAAATTTCTAATGGCACTTCTACTTCTCAGCCTCAAAAATCACCTCCTTGTGCTGCAAAGAGTGGCTGATAAATTCCGAGTCTGTTTATTCTCTAAATGGCGATTGATTGCTTTTCAGCCAGGCATGGTTCTGGTTTTTATGTGCTTCTTAGTTGTATCGATGTAATCTTTCTCCTAGTGACTCATCTCGTTATCCCCGATGCTCCGACGCCACGAACTCTCAAGTGTATGATGGCTGTTTTGGCTGGATGTTGGGTCCTCAAGTTTGCCTGTAAGTACTAAACACGTGCGGTTCTTCAGGCTTGTGCACCACAATCTGCAGGAGAGATTTTCAACAACCACCCTACTACCAAGACTAGCATAACACAAAGGGTCTGGGTTTTTAATCTCCTGAATGACAAGAGATTTAATTAAGTACAGCTAATCCTTCCTTGGCAAGAGTGTTTATTTCTTTATTAGATAGTTGGGTAGCTCATACCCTGCGTGTCAGTTGGGAGAAAATTGGTTCATTACTACATTAGGAGTGATTTGGGAGATTGTGGAAGCTATTCTGGGAGAGGAGGAAGGAAATGTATAAAGTTCTTGGATTTCATGTAAGCAGCTTCTGTTGGAAGAGATAAGAAACGTCTTCTTACTTGGGATGTGTGATGGAGGCCGGTAGGAAGGTCAGCTTATAAAGCTGTATTTCCATATATGCAGAGATCTGTTGAAAGTCCTAGCTTCTAGCTGATCATAACCCCAGTGTGTACTTTCCTCTAAAGTCCTCTATTTGTGGAGAAAGTTGTCAGGCTTTGTGCAGTCCAGGCTCAGGTAGATCAGAGGTGGATGACTTGGTCGCGTCCCCTTTGCATGGCTTGTGAAGGGCCTGGAGAATAAATCTTGTGAGGAAAGATTGAAAGAGCTGGGGCTCTTTAGTTTGGAGAAGAGGAAGCTGAGAGGAGACCTCATCAATCTCTACAACTGCCCGAAAGGATGTTGTGGAGAGGTCTCTTCTCACAAGCAATTAGTGACAGAACAAGAGGGAAGGGGTTCCAGCTACAACAGGGGAGGGTTAGACTTGATATTGGGAAGATATTTTTTCACAGAAAGGGTGGTCAGGCCGTGGAATGGGCTGCCCAGGGAGGCAGTTGAGTTGCCATCCCTGGATGTGTTTAAAGATAGTTTGTATGAGGTGTTGTAAGATCTGGTTTAGTTGTGAACTTGTAAGGTAGGGTTGATGGTTGGACTCGATGATCCCAGGGGTCTTTTCCAACCAGAGTGATTCTGTGATTCATGCAGTCCACCCTTTCACAGTCCAGATCCTGCTTGTGTTGCTCATTCTTTCTGATGTATTTCCTACACCTTCTGCTCAAGCAGATACTAAAAGCTGTCTTCTTCCCCTTGACCTTTGTGGCACAGTCCCTTTAGCTAATAAGTACACTGGAAATGAGTCAATTATCCATGGAAAAACTCACAGACAAACTTCATTCCGGTTTTGCCCTGTATGGCTAAACATCAGAATATAGCGATCCTTTAATGGTCTGAATTCCCCAGTCACTGGTGTTTACGAAGGCACTGCTTAAAGCTTGAAAAGATGCAGAGTCATTTTTCAAGTCAGTCACATCCTCAGCCTCTTTGAACACTGGACTCTTTTTTTCAGAGTGTTCATTTGGCTTCCAGATAGTCAGTGGACTTGTTCCATGCTTTGATTGTTTTTTTTAAGGGGTCTGTTGAATTCGTGTCCCCTCAGAAATGTTTTCTGCAACAGCTGCAGTGGCTTCTGCTTGTGGCCTCATAGACATTTGCAGAAGGAAAACATTGTGTTGTCTCTGTGCTGTGATTCTTACAAACAGGAGTGAGCTTCTCATTGGATTTGTAATGGTGAGAAAAAGTCTTCGTGTTTAAACAAGCAGTTGGATTTAATAACCTGTGTTTCGCTTTATCTTCCTAGTCACATGCTTACAAAACCTCAGGTAGGGAGATTTTAATTAGTGAGGCCTGACTTGAACTCTTGCGGAAGAGCTTTTGTATTTACAACTGATTGGGAAAGAAGGAAACAAACAGCTAAAATAGTTATTCGGGGAGTATTTTTGTTTGCTGCTGAGTTTTATTTTATGCTGTTAGTACTGATTAGGACAATCCGGACTGCTAACACTCCCAGCTTAGTAAGCAACATACTACTTAAAAGCTAGTGATTCTCCTCCCTAGTGGGAAATGTTAGTAATAACTCATGGGGTCTGATGCAGCTAAGTGCCTATAATTAACAGCACCGCTCCATCTGTTCCCACCAGTCTGTTATTAGTCTTCTTCAGAGTCATTACAAGTTAAAGATTGTTATAACAAATAACGGGGCTCCTGCTGATGGAACATTTGTCTAGGAAAAAGAGGTCTTTGCTTTGCTGTTCCATGATTTCCCTCTTCCCCATGGCTTTTTGATTTGTTTGGCTGGGTTTTCCTTAAATGTGATGCAAATCGACTTCCAAAGGTGAGTGGGTACTCTGGCTCACTGCTGTCAAAGCCACTGCTAGTAGATTGAAGGAGTTGCTTACAGTGTAGTGATCGAAAACCTTCGCTTCAAGTACATGTTCATAAACTTCATGATTATAGAGGGGGAAACCAAAGGTCAACGTAGCACTGAATGAAGTGCTGACTGTGCAGAAGTGAGTATTTAAATTGTGGTTCACTACAAGGTGAGCTGCAGCTGACTTGTTATTTCTAGAGTTATATTTAGAGCCCATACGTCATTATAGCACGTTTAAAAAACACATGGCATGCCAGCAAGAACCAGTACTTCACTGCAGAGTGTATTCCTTGGGTTAGCTCTCCTGCCTTAGCGGAATGTCAGGCTGTGCTTCTCTAATAGAAAGGAATTTCCTTCTCTTGCGTAGTTCTGTGGTGCTTCCGTTTACATGTGACTGTGCGCACGGAGTCCTGGTGGTCAGCAGGATGACCGTGAGCCAGCAGTGGGCCCTTGTGTCCAAGAAGGCAAATGGCATCCTGGGGTAGATTAGAGGGTGGTGGTTTGTAGGTCAAGAGAGGTTCTTCTCCTGCCCTGTTGAGACCACATCTGGAATCTTGTATCCAGTTCTGGGCCCCTCAGTTCCAGAAGGACACAGAGCTGCTGGAGAGAGTCCAGCGCAGAGCCACAGAGATGATGAAGAGAGTAGAGCATCTCCCTGCTGAGGAAAGGCTGAGGGAGCTGTGGCTCTTGAGCTTGGAAAACAGGAGACTGAGGGATGACCCCATTAGTGTTTATAAATATGTGAAGGGTGGGTGTCAGGAGGAAGAATGGAGCCAGGCTCTGCTCAGTGTCATCCAATGATAGGACAAGGGGCAATGGGTGTGAGCTGGAGCACAGGAGGTTCCACATCAATATGAGAAGGAGCTTCTTCCCCATGCGGGTGACAGAGCCTGGAATGAGCTGCCAGGGGGGGTTGTTGAGTCCCTTTGTCTGGAGATGTTTAAAACCTGCCTGGACATGTTTCTGTGCAATTGGATCTAGGGGATGCTGCTGTGGCAGGGGGGATTTGACTAGATGATCTTTCAAGATCCCTTCCAATCCCTAATGTTCTGTGATTTCTGTGAAGTCAAGATTTAAATATGTATGCTTTGCGGTTCCCATTTGCCTTTGGGCAGAAGACTAGCATGAAAGGGTGTCACCACTGAGCAACATTAGATCTCCACAGAAGAACAACGCCACCGTACGAGTTGCATATTTCCATGTATCACACAGAGTCAGCAATATATCCACTTCCAAAGCTGCACAGGATTCAACAGAGACACTGTTGTCTCTGTGCTCCTTGCCCTTGGCCGTATCTTTCATTGGTTTCATTATTTTATTGCCTTCATTATTTCTGGGATGGTAATAGGGCACAAAGCAGCATATCATTATCCTTCTGCAAGTAGGCCGAGACAAAGACTGAAGTAGCTCTGTATTTCCACTAAGAGCATAGAGTAGTGTAATTAAACCCAGCACATGTCTTCAAGAGCTTTTCAGCTTGTTTTTTTTCTGCTGATTGTCATCTGTTAAAGCAGGGAATGAAAAATGGCCTCGACAACAACATAGCATTGAAACGAGCTCATGCTGGGCTTCGCAGCAACAGATCTGGCAGAATTCTGAGTGTCTGATCGTTTCTCCCTTCCTATCATAGAATCATAGAATCATGCAGGTTGGAAAAGACCCTTGGGATCATTGAGTCCAACCATCAATCCTACTCTGAGAGTTCACCCCTAAACCAGATCCCCCAACACCACATCTAAGTGTCTTTTAAACTCACCCAGGGCTGGGGACTCAACCACCACCCCGGGCAGCTCATTCTACTGCCTGACCACTCTCTCTGTGAAGAATTTCTTCCTGATGTCCAATCTAAACCTCCCCTGTTGCAGCTTGAAGCCCTTCCCTCTGGTTCTGTCACTAATGACCTGTGAGAAGAGACGAGCACCAGCATCTCTCCAGTGTCCTTTCAGATAGCTGGAGAGAGCGATGAGGTCTCCACTCAGCCTCCTCTTCCTCAAACTCAACAGCCCCAACTCTCATAATACCATTAGTTCTCCAGGCCCTTCCCCAGCTTCGTTGCCCTCCTCTGCGCTGACTCCAGTACCTCAATGTCTCCCTTGTCCTGAGGTGCCCAAAGCTGGACCCAGTACTCAAGGTGCAGCTTTATATTGGAGCAGCATCTCTGGTTGTTTAAAACAACACAAACCCTCCCCCTGGTTTTCCAGTAAGGGCTCAGCACAACTGGGAGCAGGCTGGAAGAGTGAGGGGTTTGTGTGACTGACATTTCAAGGTGAAAACAGCTTTCTTAGGGCAATATACCAGTGCTTGTTTAGGCTGTTAGACACGGGGAGTGCAAAGCTGTCTGACCCCACTGCTGCTCAGGCTGGTCTGTCTCCCTTCCATGCATAAACATCTTCTGGATGACAGGCTGACGCTCGGCAAAGCCCTCCCTCCCCACGACAGCTGAAGACTTCTGGTTGCTGGGGCTTTGTGCTTGTTTTGCCACTTTGATCAGTCTGACAAAGAGCTGTGGCAAGTAGTGGTTTCTCAAGTTGGGTAGGATGCACTGGGGGTTTAAGTGAGGTAGTGATTTCATAGTAGGTGCCCCTAGCACCTGGGAAGTAATGCTTGAGGACTTCCTAGGCGCCTGCTCCATCACGCTTAGCAAATGTCACGTGGCTGAACTCAGCAACTGCCATTCTCCAGCAGATTCGTTTTAGCCTCTGCAGCATCTTGTGCTGGAAAAACAAGCAACTCGTGTTTCACTGAGTGAGATCTCTACCCTCTTCCATGAAAGTCTGTGATTCTAGTGTTGCTTTACGAGCGTGTCAGAGACAGTGTATAAAATCCTTCTCTGTGCTGTAGCAGACACCAGTTATGCTGTTGATGAAAGCAAATTGGAGCTAGCCAGGTCAGATTCCCCTTAGGCATTCTCTCGGTCCAGATTTTTTTCCTCTGCTAGGAAAATAATCCCATCAGGCTTTACCCAATCTATACAGAAGCCTTAAAAAACCCAGCGCAGGAGGAGCTGAGGAGGTTTCTATTGCGATCTCTACTAGATCTTGGAAGTGGAGCACTTAACCTTGTTGTTGTTGTTGTTCCTGTCTTGTATTTCTAACTTACTTTTAGCTGTTCTCAGAGATTTTTGGGACTAACCCTTGTTTTTTGCTTTATTAATGCAAATCCAGCACAAAACTCCACTAAGGCTAATTGAGTTACTCAGAGCTACCCCTGGGTGTTGGTGAGTGATTACAACTCAGTCTTGGCAACCAATTCTCCTTTGTACTTCACCCTGTTTAAATTTGTTTTCCTGATGCAGTTGGTTTCATTATAAACCAATAAGATTTACATCAGTAAGGATTATAGAGGCTCTGATCTTAAATTTTGCAGGTAATGATTTCTTTATTTGCAGTACTGGTGGCTCCACAAGTGCCACAGGTCAGCCAACAGTACCGTTAGAGCACTCACCCTTTTAACCTGTGTGCTCCTTACACACTGGGAGGTGAGAAGGTGAGGGCAGCTGCTCGCTGAGGTAATAAGGATCAGTGTGAGTGGTGATGCTTTACTGATCTTGCTAATGAGGGGGAAATAAATGAGCGGGGCTCTCCTTGCCAGATGCGGTGGCATCAAGCTAAGCTGCCGTTGTGTTGAGCTAAAACCCTTCTCTGCAATATTTCCTAGGGTCTTTAATGTAGCCTTGACTGCTGTTAGAACTCGGTTCAGATGATCATGTTTACATCTACAAACTGCAAGTGTGAAATTGGCCGTTTAAGAGGCTTTTAAACTTCTAATGATCTGTGTTTCTAGGGAAGACCCTGCACGACCCCAGTGTGGTCTCCTGTGAGGCAAGCACAGCTCTGGGTCATGTGCAGTGGGAAGGCCGCTTGTCTCACTCTTTTGTGGGTAACGGATCCAGCCACTGTGATTAAAATAAAGGGACAGTACAGTGTAGCTGCAATAATCACCCTCTTCTCTGTAGGGGAGAGAACATGTTAAATGTATAAAACTTGATCAACCTTAAACCTAGACAGTCTGCAGCTCTTTCTGGCAGTAGTACCGAGGGATAAGTCAAGTTTGGCTGAGATCCTGAACAAGTTGAATGGTCTTGTTTCAAAACACAACAGACTAGATTTCTAGCCAGACTTTCCTGTGAAGAATGTGCAGACTGCAGATGTGGGAAGGAAAACAGCATAACCCTGGCAGAAAAGGACCTGGAGGTTCTAATTGACAGGAGGCTGAATATGAGCCAGCAGGGTGCCCAGGTGGCCAAGAAGTCCAGTTGCATCCTGGCCTGGATTAGGAACTGTGTGTCCAGCAGGAGTAGGGAGGTGATTGTCCTCCTGTACCCAGCACTGGCGAGGCTGCACCTTGAAGACTGTGCTCAGTTTTGGTACCTCAGGACAAGGGAGGTTGTGGAATCTCCTTCTCTGGAGACGTTTAAAACCCGCCTGGATATGTTCCTGTGTGCCTGGATCTAGGTGATCCCGCTGTGGCAGGGGGATTGGACTGGCTGATCTTTCAAGGTCCCTTCCAATCCTTAATGTGGGATTCTGTGACTGTTTAACATGGCTTCTGTTTGAAGTCAAAAGGTTCAGTACCTCTGACTTTGATAGAAGTGCTGTAAGGTCCACAGAGCTTTTGGAAATGCCCCTGACTTGGAGTACAGGATGGAATTTTATATCCTTTTCTATGTCCTTTTAATCAGGACGATACTCAGTTGGATGAAGAGACTATTAAAAGGGAACTGTCATGTTATCCAGCCACTTACACACATTAGCAGCTTTAAAATTAATAATGCCTCCTCAGGGAAAAGTCCTGGGCTTTTCTGAGGGAACTCAGCACTCGCTTGTCAAAATAAAGTCCCTAGCTGATGGCTTTTTTATTGTGCTGTACACATCTTTTGTATTTTTACTACAAAACATCTTTCTAGTATGTGGGAGTCACCAAAGAGAAGAGAGCAACTTGGGAAGAAATCAGCCTGAGCCAAGTCTGCAGCTGGAGAACGTACTCATCTCTGTCATTTTATTTTAGCTTCCTTCTAGCTGGGCAGCTTTCCTCCATGGATCAGTATTGCCAGACTCTTCACCTTAGGGCTGCGAGCGCCTGCCTCAGGCGTTGGTTGCTGACTGCATCAGCTTTCTGAGTATCGATGGCTAGGCCATGATTCTGGTGACATGTGCCATGCTGCCTGCCTCGTTTACTCGTGCTAAGGCTCTGCTGTTGCTGTTGCCCTGTCTGGGTCATCCTTCTGAGCAATCCTCTTACTGCAGCCTAGTTGTGCTACTCGTGCTAAGTTTTCTGAGAAGTCTGTTGAAGCCTGAAGCACCACCTCTTCTGATCTTGAGGATTCCAATGGCTTCCCTCTTTTGCTATCTGCATTTAGACAAGATGTTAGATGAGGCTGCTTGAAATGTCCCTGAGCACAGCGGTTTCAGAACCCATTATCTAACCCTTATCCATCAGATACGACCAGACCTGTGAGGCAGAGCCAGTTCTGCTTCTACGTCTTGTACAAGAAGTCTGTTTAGGCATGGAAAAGGGACTGGTTTTCCATCAGCAGAGAACAGAGACAGCCTGTTGCTCCACAAGGGCGTGTGTGTCTGGGCTATCGCTGTTGCTTCTCGATTTATGGTTTTTTCATTCGTTCATAGATTCATAGAATTGAGGTTGGAAGGGACCTCAAGGATCATCTAGTCCGACCTAGCAATCTAAAAATGCAGTTTAAATTATCTGCCCCAGCAGCTTATCTGTCCAGCCTGCTGGATCAACATGGCTGGACAAGGAGTCTGTTCACACATTTCCAGTTTTCCAAGGAAACAAACATGGATCTTGTGGTTCTTGTAGACGCGGTGAGAACAGGATGCGTGTAGACGAGTGTCTTGCTCTTTGAGGACTGTCGTTACACGTCACAGGGGACTTGGAGGCAGGTGGATTCCCTGGAGTGCCTAGGAGAGTGGAACAGCCAGTCGTGTGTGCGCAGACCAGACAGGTCCTGTGTCACAACCACAGACGGTGTTGCACTGCCGTTACTCACTTCCACAACTTAATTCTTTCACTTTCCAGGTGAGTAGCAGCACAAAAAGGCAGCATAGTCTTTTGTATTCATCCAACCTCCTATTATTTTGGTGTCACATTTGCTCCATTTAGTAATGCCTGCGCTGGGTGCTTCATTTGTGATGTGCTCTTTGTACAGTCAGGGTCCTTGACGTGGAGCTTTTGATGGTGGGTTGGAATAAAGCGTGTTCCTCAATGGATGGGTCTGTTGTGAAGACTAGGTGAGACATTTTGTCCTTTAGTCTAAGAGGCACCCATTAACATCTGGGTTTTCTTGGAAGGACAGAACAGCCTTGTAAGTCAGAGGCAAATTGACACAAAAAATCTTATTGAGCTGCGATGATTAAAAGGAAGAAAGAACTTCTGGGTTTCTGAATGAGTTATGAGGACTTTGAATGTAAATGATTGCTGCTCTCAACAGTGAAGATATAGGCTGCTTTGCCAGAAAGCAGGTGACTGGCTTGTCTTAGTTCTCTAAAAATTACAGAATCACAGAACAGTGGGGACTGGAAGGGACCCTGAAAGATCATCTAGTCCAATCCCCTCGCCACAACAGGATCACCTAGATCCAGTTGCACAGGAACATATCCAGGTGGGTTTTAAACGTCTCCAGACAAGGAGACTCTACAACCTCCTTGGACAGCCCCTTCCAGGGCTCTGTCACCCTCATCATGAAGTAGTTGTTGAGAGTCCAGTGCAGAGCCATGAAGATGATGAAGAGAGTGGAGCATCTTCCTGATGAGGAAAGACTGAGGGAGCTGGGTCTCTTGAGCTTGGAGAAAAGGAGACTGAGGGGTGACCCCATTAATGTTGATAAATATGTGAGAGGTGGGTGTCAGGAGGATGGAGCCAGGCTCTGTTCAGGGGCATCTAATGACAGGACAAGGGGCAACAGGTGTGAGCTGGAACACAGGGGGTTCCACATCAATATGAGAAGGACCTTCTTCCCAAATGAAGGTGACAGAGCACTGGAAGGGGCTGCCCAGGGATGTTGTGGAGTCGTCTTTGGAGAAGATTGACACCTGCCTGGATATGTTCCTGTGTGACTGGATCTTGGTGACCCTGCTGTGGCAGGGGGATTGGACTAGATGATTTTTCAAGGTCCCTTCCAATCCATAATGTTCTGTGATTCTGTGATTCCCTATTTGCACAGCAGAGATGAGTCTCCTGAGTAAGAAACGCTGTGCAAAGAGCGGCTTTAGAAGTTACAACCGTAACAACAGTGTAAATCCTCCTGGAACAGCTTTCAGAACCAGCTTTGCAGACTTTCTTTGATGGCTAATTGTTATTAACAAGCGCAGGGTACGTGTGGGCAAAATGCTCCATTCTTGATGGGCAACCATGGCGATTTCTCTCCCTCGAGAAAGAGCCAGTAGTACCTCCAGCTGGTGTTAGTGACACGTTAGCATCAGCACCTTCTCTACTGGAAAAAATAACCAGCTTAAAACAAGGTAAAAACATGTTTTCTCTCAAAGACAATCTCATTATGCCATGGCTGTAAGAGAAATGAATGTCATTGTTGAAGCCCAGCGTAAATCTCCCAGCTTGTGCTGATCCTGAAGACCTCAAAACCCCACCTGATTTGTTATTTGAGGCCATGGCTGTTTGGAAGCAGCTTTGTAATTGCTCTTTATCAGACAATTGCTTCCATTTCATGACTGCAGAGTCGGCTCTGAGCTTCCAAATGATCAGCAGTTTGACATTTGACATTTAAGTGGTTGACCTTTAGTAGGTGTGAGGAAAAGCTAATAATTCCTAGTGCTTATAGTGCTGATTGTAGCATCGTCCCGCTTCTCTCCGTCCAACTTGCATCTTCAACCGCTGCCGTAAATCTTTCCCAATTGAGCAGCAGATTGCTAGTGCGCTCGAGCTCGTGTTTGCATTGCGGG
Source organism: Phoeniculus purpureus (assembly GCA_028565055.1). NCBI lineage: Eukaryota > Metazoa > Chordata > Aves > Bucerotiformes > Phoeniculidae > Phoeniculus > Phoeniculus purpureus. The sequence continues at coordinate 2,187,251 of JAOXOE010000602.1, forward strand.
TGATCCTCTTGTTTCAGCGCCACTCCTTAGTCCCTAAACCATAGAACCATACAATAGTCTTGGCCAGAAGAGACTTTCAGGATTGAGCCAACCTTTTCCTAGCCCTATCAGCTCCACTAAACCCTATCCTCCAGCACCACATCTGCCCTTCTCTTCAACACCTCCAGGGATGGGGACTCAGCCGCCTTCCCAGGCAGCTGTTCCAGTGCCTGACAGCCCTTTCAAGAGAGAAATTCCTGCCGACATCCCACCTGAACCTCCCCTGGAGCAGCTTCAGGCCATTTCCCCTTGTCCTATCACTGGCCACTGGGGAGAACAGAGCAACCCCTTCCTCTCTACACCCTCCTTTCAACTTCCTTTCTATCCTTTTTGCAGGGGTACAAGCCTGCCTGCAGACCTCAGCGCGAGAGCAAGAGGAGAAGTATGAAATCCACGGTGGCCCTCGCAGAGGCCGCCTCAACAGGGAACAGCTGGTGGGTTTTATTGCTGGAGACAGATGATCCCCGTGACCATTGGTGGCTGCGCTGTCGCCCTTTGCCGCGTGCACAGCGGATGTAAAATTTTAATGGGGTCTTGTAGAGAAATTGGATTATGAGCAGGGTGATGGCAGGAGCCACGAACACCCATAAAACCGTCGTTTTTCTCTATTAGTGACTGTGTTGCTGTAACCTTGTCAGGGCTGTACTGCATTCAGAGAAGCAGCACAGTGATGCTGCTTTGCTTTTGCTCTAGAACCTGGTTGAAACTGCTGCCAGAAAAATGTGTTGCTTGGGGTTCCCATTTCTGTTTTGTATTTAACCAGGTTAATTTGAGACCTGCTGGAGAGAGTCCACAAAGATGATCAAGGGAGTAGAATGCCTGCCTAATGAGGAAAGGCTGAGGAAGCTGAGTCTCTTGAGCTTGGAGAAAAGGAGACTGAGGAGTGACCTCATTAACGTTGATAAATATGTGAAGGGTGGGTGTCAGGAGGATGGAGCCAGGCTCTGCTCAGTGACAGCTGGTGATAGGACAAGAGGCAATGGGTGTCAGCTTCAACATAGGAGGTTCCACATCAGTATGAGAAGGAACTTCTTCACAGTGAGGGTGATAGAGGAGTGGAAGGGGCTGCCCAGAGGAGTTGTGGCATCTCCCTCTCTGGAGATGTTTAAAACCAGCCTGGCCATGTTCCTGAGTGACTTGGTCTAGGTGATCCTGCTGTGTCAGGGGGATTGGACTAGAGGATCTTTTGAGGTCCCTTCCATTCCCTAATGTTCTGTGATTCTCTGGGCTGGCCAACTCTCAGCCTGGCCTCACAGCAGAGGTTTGCCATCCCTCTGGTCATTTTTCTGGTCCTCCTCTGGACCCTGTGAATGCAGCCATTTCAGATGAGTTCTCTTCACTGTTAAATGCAGACTCTGCCTGTGGCTTGAGCCAAAAAGCTTTGAACCAGTAATCCAAAACACTCCCCATGTGTGTATTTCCTTAGATCGCTGCCCTTTGGCCAGGTCCCCTTTGTTCTTCCCTGACCTCCTTTCCTGCACTTGGATCTGCTGCACGCTCTTGCCCTGTTTATTTCCTCACCAGCACAAGAGGGTGTGTTAGATGCGTCCTGGTCCTGAGCTCATCTTGCACTTCTTGAAAGGAATAGGAGAGCTTGGAAAGGGTTGATACAGGATCCTACCTGTCATTGCACTGCAGAGCCAGCCAAGATCACACTCCTGTGGGTGAACTTCTCTCTTCTGACCACGTTCCCTCGAACTGTGGTTCAACTGAGTTCGCTCTGACCCCAGCTGTTGTGTATTTACCTTTCTCTTTTTTTTCCTTCAGCCTTCGAATAGAAGGTATTAGAATAATGTGTTTGACACCACCTTCCCTCCTCTTCCCAAGTCCCTTGAGAGAGAATGAACACATCAACACCCAGCATTGACTCATAGAGGCCGAGGGGGCTGTTGGTTTTAGGTTGGAAAGATTGCTGAAATTAAATAAACAATGTGCCAGACAAAACCAGAAAAAATGTTCATAACTCCCCGGATCCATTTACAAATATTTAAGCTCACCAGAAACCAGATCTGTGTTTGGAGAGGGAAATGCGGAAGGGAAACACTAAGACGTTGGTCGACACGTACAGAAGGAAAAATAAAATAGAAGTGAAGGGAAGAACATGGAACCAGAACGTCCTTTATGGGTCAGTGAATCCACCCCAGGCAACCGCAGCGTGTCACTGCTTTCCTTGAGTGATCAAGCCTGTATTTAAAATGTTGAGGTTATTTGCTCCAAATAGTCTTCTTGGAGGGTAACAGCAGGATCCCCTTGCTCCTGTGGTCATGAACTTTCATGTCGAACCTGAATGCATCCATAGCCAGTTTACAGTCCCCTTGCCAGGGCAGCTTCTCTCTTTCACTGTTTCATCATCTGCATCTGTGACTAGAAAACAATCACAGATAAATCAATCTTATGAAGTCTCTTCTTGGAAGACAATTTCCGTTTTCCCTCATCCAACAAGGCTGGGGAAGGGTCTTGCAGAACAAACCTGGTGAGGAGTAGCTGAGGGAGCTGGGGCTGAAGAAAAGGAGGCTCAGGGGAGACCATCTTGCTGTGTACAACTACGTGAAAGAAGGCTGCAGCGAGGTGGGTTTTGGTCTCTTCTCACAAGAATCAAGTGATAGGATAACAGAAAATGGCCTCAAGTTGGGCCAGGGGAAGTTTATGCCAGACTCTAGGACAAACTTCTTCCTGGAAAGGGTCTTCAGGCCTTGGGATAGGCTGCCCAGGGATGAGATTGAATTGCCATCCCTGCACGTGTTTCAAAGTTGTGAAGACCCGGAGCTTAGGGCCATGGTTGAGCAGTGGCCTTGGGACAGTTGGGTTAAGGGTTGGACATGATGATCTTGAAAGTCTTTTCCAGCCTAAATGGCTCCATTACTCTTATGTAGGAAACATTTAATTTTTGCCTTGTTGAGATAAATCCACAGAAAATTAGTTTCCTTATTTTAAAAGCTGGGATTTACCTTTGCTACCTTGCAGTCAAGCTGTTCTAGTTCTACCTTGACTAAGAGTTCTAAAATCCATGTTAACCAGGTTTGCAGAACCACCTGCCAGTTCCATTTGCATTACATTGGAGAAGATGCAATCTCCTTTCTTCCCCCTGTCTAGCTCTCATAGTTGCCTGGATCTCGCTTCACCTTCATAATCTGCCTTTGCTGGATCTCAAAGTGATTGTTTAGAAAGGACACTGGAAATCACAGAATCACAGAACATTAGGGATTGGAAGGGACCTCGAAAGACCATCTAGTCCAATCCCCCCACCAGAGCAGGATCCCCTAGATCAAGTTACACAGGAACACATGCAGGACATTCCACATCTGGAATCATCCAGACCAAGCTCCCTGCAGAAAACGGGGTCAGTTATGGCAGATGACACTGCCCATTAGGGTTTTGAATACCTTCAACATGGCAATTCCCTCTCATTCCTCTATGCAGTGAAGAATCAGATGCTTTTCCTTTACTTTTCATGCCACACTCAGACCTTTTTCCTCTAAACTTTGCTCAGTGAGCAGTAGATGCATTTCTATCATTCTATTGTTGTTTTATTGGCACAGCTGAGAATCTTTGTTCTGCTTTAATTCATCTCAACATTGAACAGGTACAGCCCTCCCAGTCATCTCAAAATCTTGCGAGTCACCCAGGTAGTGCTTCCTTCTCTAATCCATCCACTTTATTGTTCTGTTTTTTATCTTGTTATTTCAAGACTCCCTGCTTATTTCTCTTTTCTTCTGCAGGAATTGTGATCTGGTTTCATATCCCTTTCCCATTACAGGAAAGACTTTGAGATGCTGGAATGTGTCCAGAAGAGAGCTACCAAGCTCGTGAGGGGTTTGGAGAATGAGTTGTATGAGGAGAGGCTGAGGGAGCTGGGCATGTTTAGATGGGAGAAGAGGAGGCTGAGGGGAGACCTCCTTACCCTCTACAACTACCTGAAAGGAGGTTATAGAGGGGTGGGTGTTGGCCTCTTCTCCTTAGTAACTAATGACAAAACCAGGGGAAATGGTCTGAACTTGAGGTAGGGGAGGTTTGCATTGGGTATTAGGAAGAAATTATTTACAGAAAGAGTGGTGAGGCACTGGAATGTCCTTCCCAGGGATGAGGTTGAGTCCCCATCCCTGGAGGTATTTAAGAAACGTGTAGACATGGTGCATCATGGCATGATATATTGGCAGGCATGGAGGGGGTTAGTTTATGCTAGTTGAACAATGGGGTATTGAGGGATTTAGTGGTTTGGCTTTTTTGGAGGGGTGTGGGTTTGTTGTGTGGTGGTGGTGGTGGTGGTGTTGTAGGGTGCAGTTGGACGTGGTGATCTAGGAGGTCCTTTGCAATTTTTTTCTTTGATTCCCTGAGATTCAGACTTCTCGCACTCAAATTGTTCCATCTTCCTCCTGTTGTTCCTTATCTATGCTGAAGCACTTATTGTGGTCGGTCAAGAAATGCACAAAAATTTTTTTGTCAATGAAGGGATTGGGGAGCAAAGTGGAAGATTTAGAAATTGGACATTAAAATTCAACAAGAAACTGGGTAGAAAAAGAAAATAGGAAGGGGTAGGGGGAAAAAAGCCCTTTCCTAAGTGGGCATGAAAATAAAGGAGAAAGGGAAATTTTTCGAGTGTGACAGACTGGAAAGAAAAGTTTGGTTTTGGGGGGTCAAAAGAGGAAGCAGAGCAAGATGGGGCAGAGTCAAGCGTTCTGTATAGTCGACTGCAAACTTGGACAATAAACTCTAGGATTCCTGGGGTGGATCAGAAGGTGGATGATTAACAGATCGAGAGAGGTTCTTTTCCCCCTCCACTCTGCACTACTGAGACCACATCTGGAGTATTGTGTCCAGTTCTGGGCCCCTCAGTTCATGAAGGACACAGAGCTGCTGGAGGGAGTCCAGCGTAGGGTAACGAGGATTATGAAGGAAGTGGAGCACCTCCCTTATGAGGAGAGGCTGAGGGAGCTGAGTCTCTTTAGCTTGGAGGAGACTGAGGGGTG
>JAOXOE010000602.1:2202130-2237949 GCA_028565055.1 Phoeniculus purpureus
ACATTAATGAGGTCACCCCTCAGTCTCCTTTTCTCCAAGCTCAAGAGCCCCAGCTCCCTCAGCCTTTCCTCATCAGGAGGATGTTCCACTCCATCATCTTTGTGTGTCTGTGCTGGGCTCTCTCCAGCAGCTCTGTGTCTTTCTGGACCTGAGGGGCCCAGAACTAGACACAAGATTCCAGATGTGGTGTCATCAGGGCGGAGTAGAGGGGAAGGAGAACCTCTTGATCTGCTAGCCACCTCCCTTCTGATCCACCCCAGGATGCTGTTGGCCGCCTTGGCCACAAGGGCTGTCCACCAGAACCCCCAGGTCCCTTTCTTCTATGCTGCTTTCCAACAGCTCAGTCCCCAACCTATTCTGGTCCCTTGGGTTGTTCTTGCCACATCCACCCTCTCTGGCCTGGTGGCAGAGACCTGGGCAGTGATTTTTAGGGCTACTGATTCAAGGTGCAGGGAAACCACTGCTCATCCCTCATCTCTTCCATATAAATGCCCCTCAAAAACCTAATCTATGCCCACTGCTCCTCCCTGCAGTCTCCTGAGAGAGCCCCAGGTTGCCTCCAGCTTGCTGGGCATCATCCTTGGGGCATCCCCTGTGGAAATGGAAAGATTATTTTCTTTCCATTTCTTTCTTAGATCCAACTCCCCGAAAGGGTGAAAGTTGAGAAAGCATCCCCCGCTCACTGCAGGTACAGCTCATCCTGCTCCCCTCACAGAGCTTCTCCTGGGGTGAGAAGGGGGAAGTGTGGGAGCTCCTGCAGCTCCTTGGGCTAAAGCAGCACAGCATGGACTGGGGATGGGGCTTAATTAATAGCAAATAAAATAATACTATGCGGCACGTACAGCGCTGCACTTGTTTCAAGCACTGTGCAAACATTAACTACAGTAATCAAGCTGTAATTAATTAGAGTAACTACTAATCAGGGTAAATAATGATGCATCTGGAGGTACCAAGCGGAGTTTGTAAACTGAAAGCAAATCTCCCTGTTCGGGAAATGGCATCACAGAACATAGGGATTGGAAGGGACCTCGAAAGATCATCCAGTCCAACCCCCTGCCAGAGCAGATCACCTAGATCCAGTTGCACAGGAACACATCCAGGTGGGTTTTAAACGTCTCCAGAGAAGGAGACACCACAACCTCCCTGGGCAGCCGTTTCCAGTGCTCCATCATCCTCACAGGGAAGTTCCTTTTCACATTTATGTAGAACCTCCTGTGTTCCAGCTCACACCCACTGCCCCTTGTCCTGCCATTAGATGCCACTGCGCAGAGCCTGGCTCCATCCTCCTGACACCCACCCTTCACATATTTATCAACATTCATGAGGTCATCCCTCAGTCTCCTTTTCTCCAAGCTCAAGAACCCCATCTCCCTCAGCCTTTCCTCATCAGGGAGATGCTCCCCTCCCTTCATCATCTTTGTGGGTCTATGCTGGACTCTGCCCAGCAGCTCTGTGTCCTTCTGGAACTGAGGGGCTCAGAACTGGACACAAGATTCCAGATGTGGTCTCACCAGGGCAGAGTAGAGGGGGAGGAGAACCTCTCTCCATACTACTTCTGGTCGGATGTGAATTGACATCAGTTAAAGGCAAAACCAGCCTGGGAGCCACTGGGGACCCTGGGCTGGCAGGTATCTTGTAATAAAGCAAAGCTGAGGTAGTGCTGAGGAGCATCCTCCCATGCAGAGCACCTTCACGGCTGTTCCCAGTGCTCCCATGAGCCAGGGGAGCTGGGAGCGTGGTGGGATGATGACAGTCAGCACAGTAAAATGCACCACAGAGCTCTGTTGTTGGGGTTGGTCTTTTCCTTTGATCTGGTTCACACACTTTTGTATTTACCAAAATAATTTTTAATACTGTGGTCTGCTTTACACATCAAACAGCCTTTCTGGATGCCCCCCCCGGTTTTTACAGGTATTTCTGTTTTCTCACTATTTTCAGGCACAGTGTTGTTTGGGAAGGTTGAAACCAGGCAGTCGTGGACAGGCAACAGCTCACAGAGGAACGTGGAGATGGCACTGGCTCCACATGCAGGCGGCTGATGCTCAGCCAAGGTGCAGCAGCTGGAGCTCATCCTGCCCCCCGTCCCTTGGCCAAATGCATCTGTCAGGGAGAAATATAAACATAAAGGCAGCAGTGGGCACAAACCCAGACCGACTGTTCTGGTAGAGGATGCTGTGAGGAAGATTTGCTGCTCTCACTGCTAAGAGCAGGTGCTGGACTCCAAAGCACCGTCATCACAGAATCACAGAAAAATAGGGATCGGAAGGGACCCTGAAAGATCAGCCAGTCCAATCCTCTTGCCAGAGCAGGATCACCTAGATCCAGTCGCACAGGAACATATCCAGGTGGGTTTTAAACATCTCCTGAGAAGGAGACTCCCCAACTTCCCTGGGCTGCCCATTCCAGTGCTCTGTCACCTTCACCAGGAAGAAGTTTCTTCTTGTGGCTGTGGCCAAAAAGCAGGAGCCCCACGCTGGGCACTGCTGGGGAAGGCTCCTGCAGGCAAGTGAGGATGCTGGGGGTGATTCTTGCACAGCAGCACTTGGAAAATGCAGCCTGAGAAAGCATAAGGAGTGCCGATGCTGAGAAACCCAAGGAGACCCTCATCTGGTGGCCAGGACTTCAAGGACCTCTTCTCCTGGCAGGTAAGGAGCTGCTTTCCAGATAGCGCCTGCAGTGGGAGCTGATTGCTGCAGGCACAGCCCCTTGTTCCCCCAGCTCACTTCATCCCCAGCAGTACTGATGCTCCTGGGACTGAGGAGAGCCAGGCAGCCCCTCTTGCTGCAGCACAGGGTCCTACCTGCTGGCTGAGCCAGTTTAGCAACTGGCACAGTTATGAGATTCTTCTGGACACCTCCCTAAGGGCAATGGACAGGGCGAACAGGGGTGGGGATGGAGGGAATCAGCTGTTCTGACTCACAGCCTGTATTCTGCTGTTGCTGCAATCGATGAAGTGAGGCTCTTGGGTCCAACAAAGCAGCTGGGAACCCCCAGCCTAGGGCTGATGCCTGCGCAGCCCAAGAGCCAGCAGAGCTGTGATGCTTGTGGGACCCTCCTCTCTCTGCTCCATCACCTATGCCAGGGTCCCACAGAGACACCCCTGGTAAGATGCTGCTTTCTTGGTGCCCTCCTGCTCACGGGGGTGCTGTTGGCTCATGTCCCCATCAAGGTCACCGTGACTGGGTGGGTGTCTTCAGCTTTATTGTCCCCACTCAGTGGGGAAAGTGTAACACAGATACAGCTTGTGTTTGGGTGTCTGCTCCATTACCTGCGCATCCGCCTCTGTCCTTCCGCAGGGTACATTCCAGCTGGGGTTGGTTTTTTCCTAGCCTCTTCCTCCCCTTCTAATTTCTGCCTCCCTCTTGTCTGTAGCAGCCCCCACCCCTTACAGACACGATAAAAACGATCCATCGCTTCACTCACGACTGTATTGCCCCGATGAGCCCAGCGTAGGAAGAGGCTGTAAAAAGAAATAAATCACAAGAGCAAAGAAAAAATAAAACCCCTTAAATAAATAACCGTGAAAAACCCCACAATCCACGTTGTAGAAAGTGAGAGCGGTGAGTCCATCGGCGTCTTGGAGGCATCACCAGTCCAGGACCTTGTGTGTGCTGTTTCTCCTTCTCTCCTCCCCAGTTCCATCCACCACGTCCCCATCACACACTGGTAATGATGAAAGCAGAGAAGATACCTAGATACCGGATACGTAGGGCATAAAGCGAGAGGAGAGCAGGAGAGCGGGGGACAGACAGATCCTTCCCCACAAGTCAACAGCTCTGCTCGTGTGAAACCCCGGCAGGTTTTGCTGGTGACCCTGTTGCAGCTGGCGGGAGGTTGGGCGTGTGTGCAGCGTCGAAGCCATCGCTTTGTCATCATCATCATCATCATCATCATCAGTGCCGCTGGCAGGGGGGGCGTTTGCTGCTACAGAGCCTGTTTGCCCTGGCACTCACGCTTGGAGCACTGAGCTGGCTTCCACCAGTCCCCGTTGTGGCAGTGGCAGATGTTGCAGTCGTCCACCTTCACTTCGATGCCGGCGGGAATGATGGTGGTTCCTGCGAAGCAGTTGGGCCCTGCAGGAGGGACACAAGCCACTAAGTTTTGTGTTGTTAAACTGGGCAACATCACAGCCCCTCCCCATGCTCCGGCCACAGCCAAACTCAGTAGCTCTTTGGCTGCAGGAAGGACAAGACCAGCAGGACACAGACCAGTGTTTGCTGGGAGCCTGCGCAGAGCTGCTGGGACCGGAGCCGATTCACCCTTCAGGAGCCCCCAAACGTCCAGTAACCCCTCAACAGCTCAGGGCTATTAGCCACCGATTATTTATAGCATCAAATTAACAAACATAATTCACCTCCCAGATAATCTTCCTGATTAAATCTGGTTTTTCTCAAGGCGATCTCGCTAATCTGCTCATTACTGGCAGTTTGCTTCAGGCTCCTTTATTTCCCAGCATCGGTGCAGAGCTGCGAGTCAGCAAAGATCTGATTCTTCTCCTTGTGAAGACCCCACAAACACCCGTTTGCCCAGCTGCCCCTCCGCAAGCCCTCCTGCTCCTGCATTGGTCAGCACCAGGAATGAACTTCAGAGCCAGCAGAGCACAGGGAACAGGAATCATCAAAGCAGTTACACTCGTGGCATCAGGAAGCTCAAAGACCTTTGAGAAGTGTCTTGTGGCTTTGAAATGTCACCCCTTGGCTGGCCACCTGCCTCTGGAGCATGAGATGTGTTAGGAGGGTGGCAGCATGCACGGACATGGAATTACAGGCAGGAGGTTACTGCTTAGACTTTCAGAGTTAAGAAGGAAAGCAGGGTCCCTGCAAGGCTGGAAATGGTGTGAGCTGTGCCCACCCCAGTTCTGGGGTCTCACAGTTTATAGTCTCAGAGAAGTACTCACTTCATCTCATCGATCTATTAGTCACCATTAGAATGCTCCTCAGACCTTGTGTTTAAGCTCAGCTGGTCACGAGTTGAGTCCCCAGGGCTGGGGCTTAACCAGACGGCAGCACTTCAGTTGACTGCTGAGCCAAATGGTGCCTGAATGTGTTTAAACCACCTCCTGCCTTCAGTGAAAACTTCTTCAGATGCCGAGCAGCTCCACAGCAACTTTGTACGGCCCTCTTATGAAGCCACAGGTGAAGGGACTGGGAAAGGAGCTCCTGATGGCTCCTGTATCTGAATCTGGGGAGGCTGGTGGTGCCCCAGGGCTGCTGCTCCCTTCCAGGACAGGCTGTGACACTGGAGAGTCTCCCCAGGAAAGGGAGTGATGCCTGGCCAGCACGGGGCTCCATCAGAACACCAGGAAGGAAAGGGAGTGATGCCTGGCCAACACAGAGCTCCATCAGGACACCGGGAAGAACTGAGTTTTGAGCCATTTTTAATCCCAGCAGCGGTACCCTCTGACATCTCCCTGAAGTTGGCTTCTAGGTCCCTGATCTTCAATTTCTGCTTCCCCAGGTCTGGTGAGTGCTGCGTTAGGATCACCCAGTGTGGGCTTTGCCACCAGCGCAGCTTGTTTGCTGCCATTAAATGTCTGGGGTTGAAATGCAATGAAGATGCAGTGAAAGCAGCAATAGTTGCAGCCAAGAGCGCTCCAAGGTGAGGCAAGTGCCTGGCCCTGGTTATCAGGATGCTCTGCCTGCCTGCCATTGCCAGGGACATCTGGGACAGCCCCCACACAGCAGCCTACTCCACGCTCCCACAGCAAAAGAAAACTGTTTTCATTAAAGAGAGACTTCTGCTGGTGGTGAGGAAAGGGCAAGGTTGTTTTCTCTTGCTGCCCTGTGCCTGCCTGCTAAGCATCTCCTCTGAGAAGCCAATTCACCCACCTGCATCTCCCAATGCAGTTGGTGGAGTTACAGCTCTGCCAACTCCAGCAGAGGCTGGTGGTGATAGGAGCCGGTTTCCTCATGCACAGGCAGCCCAACCCTCATCACCCTGCCTGGGTTTGGGGAATCCCCACACCTCCCCAGTACACACTGCTCACTCATGTCCCTGTCCCAGAGCTGAGAAACAGCAAGGAGACCTCCCGCAATGGAAAGAGGAGATGGATGTACTAAACCCATCATGCACCCCTTTGAGGTCCCCAGTGGAAAGGAGATCACTCATTTGGGGTGATCAAATCACCAGCGACAGCACAAGAGGAAATGGCCTCAAGTTGTGCCAGGGGGGAGGGTTAGGTTGGACATCAGGAAAAGTTTCTTCCCTGACAGAGCGGTCAGGGGTTGGAACAGGCTGCCCAGGGAGGGGCAAGTCACCTTCCCTGTAGGGGTTTAAAAATCGAGTAGCTGTGGCTCTGGGGGACAGGGTTTAGTGGGCAGAGTGGGGTTGGGTTGATGGTTGGACTGGATGATCTTGGAGGACTCTTCCAACCTTAATGATTCTATGATTCGGCAGACAGCTGACCCTGCCAAGGCCATAGGGGAGCTCTCCAAAGTAGCAATTGAACACTAATAGCTTTCCCCTCTGATCTCTACTGAGCCAGGAAGGACCTCGACATGACCACGACAGACGGAAAATCCTGGGATGCTGCCACCACCCCACAAATAACATGAAGGAAAGAGGAAAAATGATGGTTGTCTGGAGCAAACTGTGGGGCCTGAAGGTGGGACATCAGGGACCGGCCAAACCAGCCCTCGCTGGAACAGCACTGCAGCAGTGGCCGTCCTCCCATCACCCAAGCAACGAACTACAGGGGAGCTGCACACACAGACCAACGAGGGAAACTCCCTGCCGGTAGGTTTGTTTTCCTTTTCCTTGGCTTTTAGTGAAATGGATGAAAACCTGGCCTCGGGCTCTGCTGACAGCTGCCCTCCCGGGAGATGTTTTGTTGCTGTTCTGGGGCACCCATCTCCTCTGTCAGACCTCACTACTTTTAATTTAGGGCAACACTACTGCTGCCCTGCACCTTTTATTTCCCATCACTGGCTCAAGAGAGTCACCTCTGCACTGCCAGAGTGAGATGGTTCCTTTGCAAGCTGGATGGAGAGGTTCTGGATGCTCCCCCCACCCCTATGGCAATGTGGGGGCTTAACTGAAGAAGAAATTTCCACACTCTGTGTGCGATAATTCAACTTCCTACTGCCTGAAACGCAATTTTCCAGCACAACCGCTATCAGCCAAGGTCCCCTTTTATGCCACCCCCCTGCACTTCTCTCACCCGCTCTCTCACTGGAAGAGCGGATCATAGGGTCATTCAGGTTGAAAATGACCTTTAAGATCATCGAGTCCAATCATGAACCCAAATGTAGCTGGCACCATTAACCTGGCCCATCACCACACCATCCTGTCTGTCCAAAACGAGATGCAGTGAGCATCACACCCGCTGCTGAGAGATGCAGAAGATGCACTGGGAGAAGACACGGCACCATCGAGATTTAGTGGAAAATACAGAGTCACAGACTCATAGAATCATCAAGGTTGGAAAAGCCCTTTAAGACCATCGAGTCCACCTGTCTGCCCTACAACCCCCAACCCCTAAACCATCTCCTGAAAAACCCTGGTTGCCTGTTTGTTGAACCGCTCCAGGGATGGTGCCTCCACCTCCTGGGCAGCCTGTTCCAAGGCCTCCCCACTCTTTCCGGGGAGAAGCTTTTCCTAAGATCCAGTCTGAACCTCCCCTAGCTCAACCTGACCCCACTTCCTTTGGTCTTATCACTAGTCCCTAGACAGAAGAGGCCAACCCCTGCCTCACTCCAGCCTCCCCTTCAGGGAGTTGTAGAGAGCAGTGAGGTCTCCCCTCAGCCTCCTCTTCTCCAGGCTGAACAGCCCCTTCAGCTTTTCCCCATCAGACCTGTTCTCCAGACCCCTAACCAGCCCAGTTACCCTTCTCTGCACCTCTCCAGCACCTCAAAGTCCTTTCTACACTGTGGTGCCCAAACCTGCCTAAAGTACTTGAGGTGCACCCTCACCAGGGCCAAGTGTAGGGGCAGGATCACCTCCTTGGCCATGCTGGCCACCTTCTTTCTTGGCCACCCCAGACAAGGGTAGTTTTCTAAGCTCCAACCCAGTAACGGGACCTGGGCTTTGTCCAGAGCTGATGGAGATCACCCCCAGTGCCTGGGGAAGGGACGCAGCTGTGTGATGTTGACGTGCCACGTAGGAGCTGCAGCCCAGAAAACCACAACCAGGGGCTTTTGCTCTGCAGCAGAGCTAACTGCACTTGTTCAACTTGTCTAATTCTTGTGTTTCTCTTCCCTTAAATCAGCTGCCCAGGGTTTCAGAAGATGAGTGCCCCAACCCCACTGGTGTGGACTGGCCTGAGCTTTCCCTGCCATGGCTCTGTGCTGCTTGGAGGAGCCGGCTGAGAGCAGGATCTGCCAAGCTGATGTCAAAAACCCACGAAGAATGAGACAGCACAGCAAGGTAGGGTTGGTTTTTATTATCATTATTCAAAGGAAGATGCTGTCCAGAAACATCCGATAACCATCAAGCACATCGAGAAAGTTACTTATGATAATAGCAGAAGGAACAGGAAGCTGCTCTGGGCAAGGGCTGTTGTCTTGATCTTTACAGAAGCATCTTAAATACGACTGTGATGCAAACAGGACAGTAATCACCCTCTTTCCTTGCTGACGGGAAAAGTCTGCTGCTCCCCTAGACAGCGTCATTGTGAGATTTGCTCTGCTTAACGTAGTTAACACTCAGGAAAGACCACAATGCTGCGGGCTGCTTGCTAAAGCAACTTGCAAAGGGTTTCACGGAGATATCTTAGGGACATTCTAATGTTGAGGTGATGGGAGCGACCAGATGTGGCTTCTTGTTTGGGAAGAGCAAAGGCAAAGTCTGCTACTCTGTGTGTAAGTCCAGATACCTGGGTGAGGACCAGTGTCCCTCGCTGAGCAGCTCCCCTGGTATGGAGGGAACACACCTAACCCTGTTCAGCCTGGAGAAGAGGAGGCTGAGGGGAGACCTCACTGGTCTCTACAACTGCCTGAAGGGAGGCTGGAGTGAGGTGGGTGTTGGTCTCTTCTCCCGAGGGACTAACAACAAGACAAGAGGAAATGGGGTCAAATTGTGTCAGGGGAAGGTCAGACTGGATCTTAGGAAAAACATCTTCTCAGAAAGAGTGGGGAGGCCTTGGAACAGGCTGCCCAGGGATGGGGTGGAGGCACCATCCCTGAAGGGGTTCAACAAATGAGCAGCCAAGGTGTTTCAGGAGAAGGTTTAGCGGTGGAGGGTTGTAGGGTGGATGGTTGGACTTGAAGGGCTTTTCCCATCTTGATGATTCTACAATCTACTGTGGGTTTTGTACCATATTCTTCAAGGTGAAGGATGAAAACCAAGGCAGGCACTGAAACCTCTGGGGAGGAGGTGTAAGGAAGTCCAGGGTTAGGTGGTGGCCCCAGCAGCCCTTCAAGGAAGGTAGACACAATTCCCACAGGCTTTTTTGTGTTGTTCGAGTGCTTTCCGCACAGGAACTGTCAGGGCAGGAGGTCTGTGCAGGCTTTTCATCAAATCTTAGCCTGCTCTGGTCTTCACTCACCAGTGCGATGGGCTCTGGCCAGGTGTTTATGTCCCTTCTGCCCTCTCTGCGAGAGCAACCAAAATAAGGGACAGAGGCAACAAGAGAGCAAGTGATGGGTCCACGACAAGACCACCTCCTGCCTGGGATGTTCCCACTTTGAGGCAATGCATCACCATGATGATGGCTCTTAGCCTCAGGAAACAAGTGTCATCTCCTCCAGGTGACCCCGAGGTGGAAGGTTCACTGCTCCTTTGCTGCCTTGTCCATGGAGAGTCCTCCAATAAACGCCCCTTATTTCACTCTGCTGTCTGAAATGCTGCCAAGTGGAGGCCTTCACTTTTTGCACTGGTGCCCAAACCCCACTGGGTTTGACTAGAAGGTCTCTGAAGTCACCTGGTGGTATCTCCCAGCCACCCAGGAGCTTCCTGTCTCACACACCATCACCCCCAAGAACGAATCTCTTCCAAAGAGGTGTTTGGACGAGGTGTTGAGAGATCTGGTTTAGGCGTGAACTTGTAAGGTAGGGTAGATGGATGGACTCAATGATCCCAGGGTTAGGGTTAGGTCTTTTCCAACCAGGGTGATTCTGTGAAGCTGTACTGCAGCTCTTTTCCATAGTTCCTGTGTACTTCACTCCTCACAAGCCGATGTTCACAGCCCTTCTCCAGCACTGCCTACTTACATAAGATTTTCCCCACCCTAATTCATGGCACTGGGTGCCTGAAGCTGCCTGTAAGTTGCTTAATCTCGGCATTAAAATGCACGCACACATATCTGCAGTGCCCTTCTCCATTCCAAATCCAAGCTGCTTGCTCTAAGCCAGCCCTCCATCATTAGAAGCAGCGCAAGATGAGATGAAAAGCTGAATTCAGGACACCAGGAACCTTATCACTGACTTTTGCCAGCAACAAAATGGCAGAATAAATAGGATGAAGCACACCCACAGCCAACCCAGCAGGATAAAGATCTCCTGGTAGCCCTATGTCACCTCCTGGCTCTCCTGGTGCTGAGACGTTCACACAGTTCTGGGCCCCTCAGTTCCAGGAGGATACAGAACTGCTGGAGAGAGTCCAGCGCAGAGCCACAGAGATGATGGAGTGGAACATCTCCCTGCTGAGGAAAGGCTGAGGAAGCTGGGGCTCTTCAGCTTGGAGAAAAGGAGACTGAGGGGGTGACCTCATGAATGTTGATAAATATGTGAAGGGTGGGTGTCAGGAGGATGGAGCCAGCTCTGCTCAGGGGCATCCAATGATAGAACAAGGGGCACTGAGTGTGAGCTGGAACACAGGAGGTTCCGCATCAGTGTGAGAAGGAACTTCTTCCCAGTGAGGGTGACAAAGCCCTGGAAGGGGCTGCCCTGGGGGTCTGTGGAGTCTCCTTCTCTGGAGACATTTAAAACCCACCTGGCCATGTTCCTGTGCGACTGGGTCTAGGTGATCCTGCTGTGGCGGGGGAGGACTGGACTGGCTGATCTTTCGAGGTCCCTTCCAATCCCTAATGTTCTGTGACTCTGTGATCATCCAGGCTTTGCTCAGTCAGCCCCAAGCATCCGCTGATGTGGAGCCTAACGAATGCAGGGGACCCACTCCAGTTCCCTAAATGATGGCCTGGCTCCCAGTGACTCAGAGTGATTTAATCCTTGCTGTGGTTAGAAAATTACTGATGGCTCGTTATCTGTCTTAATCAGGAGCAGTAAACAAATGAGGGGCAGGGAGCCATCCAGGAGGGAATACACCACATCACTCCTTCTTATTGATAGTGCAGTCACTTCATTTGATGTGGAGACACAACTTCAGGCATCACTAAATACTGCAGCAGGGATGCTGTGGTGCAGGGAAGATCTATGGGTGCAATTTACAAGCGGTCTGTCTAGGAGTGGTGACGCCCACCCATGCCAGCATGCATCCCAGCCATGGGGACAGACTCAGGATTGTCACTCCACGAGGTAAATAAAGGCAGCGGCTCTTCAACACCAGCTGAAAAATGCAGCCCCACTGCCGGCTTCATCCGCTGTGCTTGAGGGATAAAGCAGGATGATGGAGACCAAGGCCAAGGCTGACGGTCACCTCCAACCTGCCCATCCCCAGGCAGTGCTGCCCTTGGCTCTCTGGCACTACCTGTGCCAGGGAGGCCACAAGGCTCAGGGTTAGCCATTCGTCACAGCTCACAGTGTGGAGATGGAGGAGAAAAACCCACGTTCAGCAATGAGTGCTTTGGCATAAGCGGTGAATGACAGCCACCGCCGATGCCAGCAGGCACGAGGGGATGCCAAACTGGGTGGCTCGCAGGGCTGAAGCCCAGAAGGAGTGGACTCGTCCTCCAGCAGTCACATTGTGGGCTGAGATTTGATAACAGACCAGTGGGAGGCTCAACCGTGAGAACCAATCTTTTTAATCACTTTTTAACAATCTGGGGCTAGGGCAGATGCTCTGATAAAACTGACCTGGGCACGCAAAAGCAAACAGGGCCAGCAGCATGTTTCCCGCTGCTTTGGCTTAAGGGTATTTGCTTCATCAGTCATTTCCCTCAAACTCCTGCATCCAGCCTCTCTGGTTTTGATCCCCAGTGCACAGAAATCAAGCTGGGAGGGCACTCAGAACTCACAGAATCAAGAACGTTAAAGATTAGAAGGGAACCTTGAAAGATCCTCCAGTCCAATCCTCCAGCCACAGCAGGATTCCCTACATCCAGTTGCACAGGAACATGGCCAGGAGGGTTTTAAACGTCTCCAGAGAAGGAGACTCCACAACACCCCTGGGCAGCTCCTTCCAGTGCTCTGTCACCCTCACCAGGAAGAAGTTCCTTCTCATATTGATGTGGAACCTCCTGTGTTCCAGCTCACACCCACTGCCCCTTGCCCTGTCATTGGGTGCCTCTGAGTAGAGCCTGGCTCCATCCTCCTGAAACCCACCCTTCACATATTTATCAACATTAATGAGGTCACCCCTCAGTCTTCTTTCTTCCAAGCTGAAGAGCCCCAGGTCCCTCAGCCTTTCCTCATCAGAGAGGTGTTCTACTCCCTTCTCTCTCGCAGCTAGACTTCCACCCGCAGTCACCCAAGTCTATGGCTTTCCTCATCCAGTGGTGGGCTGCGAGCTGTTCACCGGCAGGTTTAGGCACTGCTGCCTGAATTAGTATCCGCCTACATTAACAGCTGATATCAGAGTCATCCTCATTTACCCACTCTGCTGATGGAAGAAGTGAGGCAGCGCTGAAGCCACCAAAGTCACGGTGTGTCTGGGAGCAGCTCCGCAGCAGCAGAACAGCGAACCAGAGCCGCAGCGTTTCAGACCTCATCTCAAGCACAGGATTGGTTCCCTCATCTCTTTTGAGATAAAATGCGGGCTTGCACTTGCAAAGTCACTGATGGGATCTGCACATCCAGTTCCTCTTCATTTTAAAGGGATCTACATGTGCTAATACCTTGATCACCACCAAACATCAGAAAAACCCAGCCCCGCTCAGGATATAAAACAGCGTCTACACTCAGGGTGGAAGAGGGAGTCACCAGTCACTCCCTCGCAGGCAGCAATCACCGTCTCTTAAGTGAGAAATGCATTTGCCTGACCCAGTGAAAAGGATTAGCTGTTAAAAACCTCTTTGCAAACAGCTTTTGGGAGAACTTGGTAGAGTTTGGGGTTTCTTTCCAAATACAGGCAGACAGTAACGGCAGGCACTGAAGGCTGCTCCTGGGTCATCAGAACCTTCCAGAAGAAGTTGCCTACAGAGGTGTCTCCCAAAATGAACTCCAGCAGCACTGAAGGGCCGATCATTCTTTTAATGGTTCAAACACAGCAAATAATGTAAAGTGTAGAGGGTTCATTTTTTTAACTGGTATCAAGTAGGTTAATTTAAAAGACAGTAATTAAAATCAGTCAATAAAACTACTTGCCATGGGACCAGCTCAGTCCAGGTGCTCAGGCTGGGGATTTCCACGTCACTCAAGAGCAGCAAACACAGAATCACAGAATCACTCAGGTTGGAAAAGACCCTTGGGATCATGGAGTCCAACCATCAATCCTACTCGACAAGTTCACTGCGAAACCAGATCCCCCAACTCCACATCTTTTAAACTCACCCAGGGATGGGGACTCAACCACCACCCTGGGCAGCCCATCCCAGTGCCTGACCGCTTTCTCCGGGAAGAATTTCTTCCTGATGGCCAGTCTAACCCTCCCCTGTTGAAGCTTGAAGCCCTTCCCTGTGCTTCTGTCACTAATGACCTGTGAGAAGAGACCAGCACCAACATCTCTCCAGTGTCCTTTCACGTAGTTGTAGAGAGCGATGAGGTCTCCCCTCAGCCTCCTCAGACTAAACAGCCCCAACTCTCTCCATCTCTCCTCATCAGATTTATTCTCCAGGCCCTTCTGCAGCTTCGTTGCCCTCCTCTGCACTGGCTCCAGCAGATGGCCATGTTCATCCTGCCCACTGCAATGGTGCTGGGGAACCTCACAGGGTACCATCCTCAGCACCCAGCAGCTCCAGTAGGCAGCAGCAGCCACGAGGGGAAACCCTTATGGAGCAAGAGGCAAAATACGCCCCCAACTGCCAAAGTCCCAGGTCTTCGCTCTCTCTCCCAATTTAGAGGCGAAGGTTAACAACAGAAGAATAACAATGGGGACATTTGCTCTGGGTCTTTGGAGCTTTCAGGCAACTTATTCACCTCTTGCTTGTGCTGGGTGTGAAAATTTAATGATTTTTATGGCCCATTTTAACATTTTTATGTCTCTTTTCTATGGGAGGAAAAAAACCCCCCTGTTTGCTGTAGGAATTAAAACAGTATTTCATCCTTAACTGCGATCACGGGTGATGGATGGCAGAGAGCTGGCTGCACATCAACTCAACACAGAGCCAGGATGGAATCTAACTTGGTCACTGCAGCTGTGCATCATGTTTTACGGGGTGAGTTTCTTTCACATCTGTCATAACTGAAGTGGGATCCATGACAGGGCTAATTTTGTATGAAGTAGGAGGAAACAATGCAAAAGGGGCTGCAGAGGCTGGAGGGGAAGGACCAGGACTACTGGATATTTATCTGGGGTGTGCAGTTTGCTGAGGCAGAGCATAAATGTTCACATGTACAGAGAGCTGCTGAACTTGTTTCTTCCTGCTCTTGGCTTGTGTTTCAGCTGATGGGATTTCTGCTGCCAATTTTGAGCAGAACCCCCATGATCTTCACCACCACTCCCATCCTCCTGGCCTCCATGGCATTCCCCACCATTCCCATCCTCCTGCCCTCCATGGTCTTCACCACCATGCCCCGATTCCTGGCCTCTATGCTCTTCACCACCATTCCCATCCTCCTGCCCTCCACAGTCTTACAGTCTTCAACACCATGCTCAGGGTTCTGGTTTCCATGGCCTTTACCACCATGCCCATCCTCCTAGCCTCCTGGTCTTCACCACCATTCCCCCCCCACAGTCTTCACCACCACATCCAGCCTCCTGGTCTCCATCACTGTTTCCAGCCTCTATGGTTTTCATCACCATTCCCAAACTCCTGGCTTCCCTAATTGCTGGCCGTGGGTGGGCAGGACCCACGTGAAAGGTTAATACAGCCAACACATCTCTGTACAAAACCTGAAAGGTTCCCCTTGCAGTCCTGTGAGTCTGTGTTCACTTTGTCTTGCCCACGTTTTTTTCAAGCCAGAGGGGGGATTTAGAGATCAGAGCAGCTACTGACCTGATGCGAGTTAACGAGTCTCTAAAAGGCCTGAAAAACGCCCGACTTTAAGAGAGTGATGTTTCCTATTGTGTTTTTTTCCAATGCCAATTAATTACTTAATTCATTATCGATGTAACACAAGAACAGTCTTTGAAAATCTGGCGCTTTGTGTAGATGCCTTCAATTATGGATAATTAAGTACTGTGGAAGGACCTGATTATACCTCTGAGCGTTCTCTGAGCTGGCAAACCAAGCGCTCGTGTACCGGGGAACGACAACAGCTGAGCTCTACAGTGACAAGCAATCACCAACAGCTGGAGAGGAAAGCGCCTCCAAGGCCAGCCCAGCCCCAAACCCCATGGCTGAAGTAGGGTAGAAATTCCAGGGATGGTGCAAGGGCTTTGGGCACCCCGTGGATTTACAGAGTCACCCGAGTTGGAAGTGATGTCTGAAGGTCATCTAGTCCCGTAGTGAGCAGGGGCAGCCTCAACTAGATCAGGTTGCCCAGAGCCTTGTCCAGCCTCACCCTGAACATACCCATGGATGGGACCTCAGCCACCTCCCTGGGCAACCTGTTCCAGTGTTCAATCCCCCTCCTGCTAAAGAACTTCTTTCTAACAGCCCCTTTCAATCTGCCCTTCTCTAATGTGAAACCATTGCTCCTCATCCTATCCCTTCAGGCCTTCATAAACAGCCCCTTTGCAGCCTTCTTGTAGCCCCCTTCAGGTACTGGAAGGTCGCTATTCTCTGCATGGGCTCATCCCTGCCTTGTTGGGAACACCAGCAGAATCACAGAACATTAGGGATTTGAAGAGACCTCCAGAGATCATCTAGTCCAATCCCTCTGCCACAGCAGGATCACCTAGACCAAGTTGCATAGGAACATGTCCAGGTGGGTTTGAAACATCTCCAGAGAAGGAGACTCCACAACCGCCCTGGGCAGCCCCTTCCAGGGCTCTGTCACCCTTACCATGAAGAAGTTCCTTCTCATATTGTCGTGGAACCTCCTCTGTCCCAGCTCACAGCCATTGTCCCTCATCCTATCACTAGATGCCCCTGACCAGAGCCTGGCTCCATCCTCCTGACACCCACCTTTCACATATTTATGGACATTAATGAGGCCACCCCTCAGTCTCCTCCAAGCTCAAGAGACCCAGCTCCCCCAGCCTTTCCTCATAAGGGAGATGCTCCCCTCCCTTCATCATCTTTGTGGGTCTGTGCTGGACTGTCTCCAGCAGTTCTGTGTTCTTCTTGACCTGAGGGGCCCCCAAGTGAACCCAACACAGAGGCACCAAAGCAGCAAGGTGTTTCCCACCTAACTGATTCTAAGGTGGCTTGGGGCAACTCCATGTTCATGCTCAGAAACATTGGGAACAGGTTTCCAGATGGTCGCTTGTACAGATGGCTGCAACAGCCAACGCTGCTAAAAAAGAGCAAAGCACTCGCCAGCTGAAACCAGGGCTGACCTTGGAAGATGAAAACTTGCCAACATCAGAAGTCACTCTGTTAGTCCCTTCCCCTTGCTTGTTTATCCCCTTTCTTTTCCTTCTCTTTCCTCCTCCACAGCAGGAGCACCATCCAAGGGCTGCAGTAACCAGCGCCTCTGCCTCAGAAAGGGCTTTAATGTCAGGGAAACGCTTGTCTAGAAGACAGCATCAACTCTGAACAAGCTGAGATCCTGCAGAAGGGCCTGCGGAGGTTTACTTTGGGCTCTTTTTGTGAGAAAACAAAGGGAAAGAGGGGCCCCTATGCGTAAGGAAAGCCAACTGTGCCCCTCGCTGTGCACATCCTCCCTTATTTATACCAATTCCTCCCAGCATCCCAGCCCCAACTTCCTTCTGCCTTCTACCACCAATTACAGATGCAAAGAGCCCTTTGTTTTCAGAGGCCAGTCCTGTCTGGCTGGCTGGGATCTGGCTGTGGGCAGCCCATGCCCAGTCGCTAATTAAGTGCCGTTCCAGATGCGCTGAGCACATATGGTGCTCACGGGGTGGTTAAGCACTGTATCGCCAGTGAGCCATCAGCCAGCGGGACTAAATGCTGCTAGGGAGCACGGGCCAGTGCTGGGTAAGGCTCCAGCAGATGCTTGTCAAAGCCTGTAGGACCTATTTAACCCCTCCCAAATCTTGTTTTGCCATGCTTCTCTAGGCCATGGGGTGATCATAGAATCACTCAGGTTGGAAAAGACCCTTGGGATCATCGAGTCCAACCACCCACCCTTCTCTGCAAGTTCACCCCTAAACCAGATCCCCCAACACCGTATCTAAAAGTGTCTTTTGAACTCATCCAGAGATGGTGGTCCCCAGCCCAGTAAAAAAACTGGGGTGACAGGGGGCAGCAGACCCCACAAAAACAGCAGTTACACCCCAGTAGACCCCACAAAGCCACCAGTTGTTCCCCATTAACAGCAATAGCACCCTATCACAGGATGCCATTCCTAAAAGGCCAGTTGGGACAATTTGGGACGTAATGACCTTATGGGGGCATCGTATTTATTTGTTTATTTATTTCCCCAACAGATTAGTGGAAAATAGAAAGCCAATGATCTCAGCTCCTTTGCTGACCGCCCTATTAATGCCCAGCGTGACGGAGAATCACTGGGAGTCCACACTGGAGCAGCACGCGCAGTCACAGAATCACAGAACATTAGGGATCGGACGGGACCTTGAAAGACCATCTAGTCCAATCCATCCCTGGCTTACTGCGAGTTACCGTGGTTTCACCTACCAGAACAGCCCACAGCCATCCCAGTCCTCAGCTGGGAGGCCAAAACGCACCCATTTCCTCGACGCACCTCACCTTCGCATGCGGCAAATCCTAAAGCTACAAGGAAGAGCTTTCACACGCTGCTCTCAGTCAGCTGGTGACTCCTTGGCTCTCATCTCCAGCTACGGGACAGGTGAAGCCAAGGAGGGACAGCACAGGCAGCGCTTCCCATTGATGGAGAAGAGAAGCAGGAGAGAAGAGGCAATGCGACTGCAAACCCCACTGCAACCAGGCAAGGCCCAGTTTTGTTGCTTTGGTGCTCTTAGGCCAAATGAGAGAGGGGGGCATGAATGTAGCCAGGAAAAAACAGGGTTTCTGTGAAAACCACAGCAAACACATCGAGTTGTTGCTGCTGTGGGCAGGCTTCCCTTTTTAATCAGAGGTTTGCAAGCCCTTCGTAACCACCCTTTGACATTTCCCGCACTACACTGCTGTTTTGTGGGACACTGCTGGAAAAGTGACCTGAAATTCCCTCGCTGCTTTCCCAGGAGCACAGCGAGGGCACCAGAGCCTCGACTGTGGCGTGCTAGACAAAAAAAAGCAAAATTCATTCATTAGCTGGCAGCCACCGCCACAAGCCATAACCCTGCGGGCAGCTTCGTGTCATCGGGAAGGTGCTGGTGCCCACACCAGCCGCACCTTGCTGGGAGATAGGGGATGACGCATCGGCTGCTGCTGCAGACCAGCTCAGATGAATAATCCTCATGCAGAGGGAGTCCCTTGGACGTCAGCAGTGGCTGTGATGAGTCAGGGATCAGAGAGGAGGCTGTTCTGGAAGGAAAACCCAATGCTGGCTTGGCCCTTGGAGCCACACTGAGCTGGCTGGGCACTGCGTGGTGGCTGTGTCTGCCCAGCCACAGCCCGAGGAGCTGGGGATTATTGACTCTCTGGGTTTGTAGTCCGTGCTGTCTGCAGTGAGAGCTGAGAGCGGATGGCACGACAGCCGAGAGGGGATGGTATTTTGGTTGGCAAGCAAGAAGCCAGGCAGAGGCGCTGACCTGAACTAATGAGGCTCAGGAGTAGTGAAGCGGTATCGAGCGAGGGCTCTTCCACCTGCGCCTCCTGACATTTCCCCTCATCTCCCAGCAGGTGAGAAAGTGCAGCCCAAAGCAAACAGCAAAGCCAGCATGACTGATCCTGGATGGTGTGGTGGTTTCTCCAGCAGCGCTGGGTGCTGGCAGTCCTCTGCAGTCAGCTGTGGATGGAAGTGGCCCTGAAGGCACCTAACCCCAGAGGAATGCTTCAATGCCATCCTGGACCTGGCTACTTCCCCAGGTAAGGGTGGTAACCAAGTGGGAAGGACGTTCCTCATCACTGAGCTATTTCAGCTATTCTTTTTCCACTCTGGCAGGGAGGAAAAGTCAAACCTTTTGGCTTTAATCAAAACCAGAGCAGGTTGTCTGCAATGATTCATCAGGCAAAAAGTCCCCTCAGTTGTCCCTTCCCTATCTGACATGTCCCAAATGATCAACTGAAGATCTACACCTCCCTCCACCCTCCCACATTCAGAGCCAGCTCATTCCAAAAGCCTTAAAATGGGGCATCTAATTATTTCAGAGGCTGCTGCTTTTTTTTCCCTTGATGCTTTTCAAGGTGCAAACAGCGAGTTTGCTGGAATTGGCCTCTTTCCCGGGGATGTTCCTGTGAGTCAGCACTTTCTGACCAACGTCTTCTTCAAACACGCTCCACTGGCTGCAGTGAAAAGATGTCAGAGGTTTGAAAGGTCAGACAGAACTCTGTGTGCTTGTCTTCACACAGAGCCATTTCTCTGCCCAGATCTCTGTGCAGGACATCAATACTCTTTTCTTACTGCTTTCCTTGCGGCAAACTTGATTTCAGAAACTGGTGCCATTCCTACTGAGGCTGGAAAAGCCCTCTGAGCTCATCCAGCCCAGACCAGGACCTAACATCACCCCACAGCAGCCACACCAGGGCCCTAAGGGCCACAGCCAGGCTGCCCTTCATCATCTCCAGGGATGGGGACTCCCCCACTGCCCTGGGCAGTCCCGTCCAGGCTCTGATCACCCTTTCTGTGAGGAAGGGCTTCCTAACATCCAACCTAACCCCTCCTCTGGCAGCTTCAGGCCCTGCCCTCTTGTCTTGGCACTGGTTGCCTGGGAGAAGAGCCCAACCCCCATCTGACTACAACCTCCCTTTAGATAGTTATAGAGAGGGAGAAGGTCCCCCAGCTCCCTCAGCCTCTCCTCATCAGACTTTCTCTTCAGTCCCTTCCCCAGCCTTGCTGCTCCTCTGGACCCTCTCCAGCCCCCCAATCTGGAGTGAGAGGCCAAGGGCCCTAGGGTTTGCCTGGAATAGCAGAAGACTCGAGACCCTCCATACACAAGAAATGATGTAGAGTTTGTTTGATGAGGCTGCAGGAGCTCAGTGTAACCTGAGGGGATCTCTGACATCTTCTGTGCAAGACTAGTTAAATCATAGACAGGATCAGGTCAGACCCATCCCGAGAGCATTGCAGACTCTGCTTGTTAGGCACCACTGCCAGTCCATGGTGTTTTCCATACAGGCTTTAAGGGGTCTTTGCTTGATTTTCTGAGTTCTACTATGAGCAAATCCTGGCTTTTATGGTTTTATGCGTCAAGAACCTGTGTGCAGACAGAAATGATGAGGAACACAGCCACGCCCACACAGGGCTGCGAGGAGTGTCCGTGGTTTGCACTGAGATCCACCTACAACCCAGAGGAGAGGTTTCTTGCACCTAGCAGAGAAGCAGCATGTCCTCAGGACACAGGAGTCAGGAGGACCATGGGGCCATCACTGGCCTTGCAGTGACGATGAAGCAGCCTCCTTGATGACTTGCTGACTGTGGTGCCACCCGTGATGAAGAGCTGAGGATCCCACGGGCGAGTGTTCTGCTCAACCCTCCTTTATTTAGCTCTATCAGTACAGCCAGGGGTGCAGGGAATGGAGCCACAACAACCCAGTCAAAGTGAGGAAGCAAAATCCTCTCCGCTTCTCCACTGGGCTGATGACCAAGCCTGAGCTCACCAGTCTGAGGTAGGAACTCAGACCAACAATGCAGGAAGCAGGAAACTAGCTCCAGTCAGCTGAGCCTTCTGCAGCCTGTGCTGCAGGAATTGAGGTGAGAACAGCCTCATGCTACAGGAATTGAGCCCTCTGCAGCCTGTGCTGCAGGAATCGAGGTGAGAAGAGAATCATGCTACAGGAGCGATGCCCTGGTGCCCAGTGAGAGCACCCATTGAAAGCCAGAGCACGAAGACAACTAACCAAGAGGGCGAGGGGCGGTCCAATGGAGTGGAAGAGAAATGGATGCTGACGTTTATGGACAGAAAAGCATCTCTGGGCAACAGGGACCAGCAATACCTGGTGGCAGTCTTGGTACTGCACCAACCTCAAACCTGTACTGCAGGAACCTTGCACCACGCTTGCACTTTGGTTCTGCCCAGGAGATGAGCTCCACCAGCAATTCAGGGATACAGATGATGAAAAGCACCCCCTGAAACTGCTTTAGAGTGCCTCCAGCTGAGCTGACTGGTTGGCTGGCAAAGTGTAAGACTCTGGGAGGATGCACCAGCACACAGCAATACCCACAATGAGATTACTGCACTGATTTCCTTCGCACAGGTGCGTAGGCGGAGGGGAGACAGAGAGCTGAAACGCAGCACCCTACCGAAGATGCAGAGAGGACAGCGACGTAGAAAAGGTGGAGGGAAGGCAAGGAAGAGGGAGGAGAAAAACTTCTCAGTGCCTTTTTTAATTCTAAGTTTTCTCAGCCCTGCTCGGCTCTAATCTTTAATTCATTTTTTCATTACAGTCTCTCTGCTCTGTAAAGGCTGCCTTTCATGTAAAAGGAGCAGCTCAAACATCAGTTATCTGACGTAAGGCACCCCCTTGTTAAAGTCCCCTACCCTACATATATGTGGGCTCCAATAAAAGAAGCATTAAACATTCATTGAATTAGAAATACACGAAGACAGTGTCTGCCACTCTTCTCGCACAGATACGCTTAATAATCCCAGCCTTCCAGAGCAGCAAAAGCAAACCCATCTCTAAATCCTTTTAGGAAGCCTGACCATGCAAAACAGCCTTAGCTCCTGTGAGTCACCCAAAGATACCAGCTCCAGCGGGTTGGATCCTCAGCTGGGGTGGAACCAGAGTGAAACCACACTGCAGGAGTTATCCCAAACGACACAGACTCAGGGTTTGCCTTTAGGCTTCTCTTGCAGCAAAATGGTTCACAGCGATGGAACTGGACAATGATGTCTCTTTGGGTCTGCTGAAGTGACACCACGGATCTGATCGGGGGAACAGCATCATCACACCTGCATCGCCTCCAGGACTGCCCAGGCTGCTCGTGTCTTGCCAAAGGAACCTGCTGTCCCAGCCTGAATCTAAGAACTTTTCTCCCCCGACACAAACCCCCATCCCAGCCCCTCCTGACACCAACTATCATGACCACAGTGGATCTTGAACTGCCACCGCAACTACCATGACAGCAACTAGCATGATCACAGTGGATCCTGATCTGCCACTGCCACAGGCTTGTGCACGCAAATGTCAGCAGCATTTTCCCCAGTGGAAACAACCACCGGTGAGCAGATGCTTCTTCACAGAGAGTCCTGAGTCTAAAGAGCAGTGCAGGCCGTGTAAAGTGTTTCCCACATCCCTGTGCGCTGGGTCCACTTAGGAAAAGCTTTGGATAAGTCCCATCCAATAGAGGACTTCTCACCATCCTCCTCAACCCTTTGCCTTGGGCTGCCTGTAGACAGACATCTGCAACTCTGCCAGGCTGGAATCATGGTCAGCACCTGGAGCAGAGGTTCAGGAGAGCAGCTCTCAGCTCCTGCCTGGCCTCCAGCTGTC
Source organism: Phoeniculus purpureus (assembly GCA_028565055.1). Classification (NCBI taxonomy): domain Eukaryota; kingdom Metazoa; phylum Chordata; class Aves; order Bucerotiformes; family Phoeniculidae; genus Phoeniculus; species Phoeniculus purpureus. The sequence continues at coordinate 2,224,869 of JAOXOE010000602.1, forward strand.
TGGCACGGTCTTCTGCCTTTTATAATAAAGGGATTATCCTTTTCTTGGAGGAAGAGACCACAGCCTCTCAGGAGGCATTAGCTGACCTGTGAGCGTGCAGAGGAACACGTCGGGTCAAAAGGAGCCGCTGTCCCGCTGGCTGCCCACCACAGCGCTCTTTGAACGAAGCCTTTCCCTGTCACTCTGACGCTGCACAGCCCAGCAGCTCCCGCTTTGTGTGAGCACTGAGCTGTGTGATGGAGTTAATCACATTAAGCGCTGCTCTGTTCGTGCCGTTTTTGTTCTCTAAAGGCTTCTCCTCTCCCTTTGCCGCTTTTAGTCTCTCCTTCTCAAACTTCAGGAGCTGGCAGATTCAACTCAGCCTTCCTTGATGTTATCCCACCGCAGGATGGCTAATTTGGGAAGGCTTGCTTTCTCTCTCTCCCTTTCAAAGCTTTTCACCATCCTGAGATGACTCTTCCAACAGCTGAATCCACAGGGAGCAGGTCACAGTCTTGAGTCACAGGCGCCTTTAAGCATCTGGGTAATCCAACCGTGTGAGACTTTGAAAAGCAATGGAGGGACTTGCACGGATGCTTGTGGACCCAACTCTCATCACCACATTCAGCATCCACGATGCCTTTAAGCACCTGGCCTGGAGGGATCAGGGGAACGAGCTCCACTGAAATTCAGCTTAAGGAAACAACTTCTTTTTTCCAGGAGCTGTAAAGCAGCCACTGAAGCATTTTGTCAGGTGGGGTGACTGCCCGGCCCAAATATTCCACCATCTTGTCAGTCCTGTCTTCTACCAGCTTTTAAATCAATCCTTTCTTCCCTCTGCTGGTAATTAAACCTCTCCTTTAATTGAGCTAACAGGGCACCACAGCTGACACTCCTACTGGTAAATACAGAGAACATCAGTGACAACCAATCCTTTGTGGTCTCGGGAGTTTTCTTTTGTTTCCAGCCTTCTATACCTTTGATTTTGAGAGCTGGCCACAGAGCCTTGGTGATCTGGCCTCTGTCACCTCAGTGCTAAAGGCGGCTTCTACAGGTTCTGCAGAAATGGACGGCGACTCCACATTCAAAGCGGTCTCTCTGGCCAGCAGTCAGCTGTGAAACCACCACCAGCCCCCACACAGCTCGGCAAGAACAAAGGTCAGGTCTTTCCCGTGCTCCCTCAGACTGACATCTGCTGGTGGGGTCATCTGAGTCCCCAGAGTGCTGGGTGGCTGCCACAGATGCTTCGTCCACCAAGGCGGGGTGACGCGGCTACACTACACTACTGCCTTCGGTCTCCGGGACCTATGAGGAAGATTGTGGAGTCCAGCAAAGCTCAGCTTAGGGGAGACATCTTCTTCTTCTTGGGCAGTCACGGTCAGCTTGGCATCTGCACAACCAATCAGCATATTGCACAGACTTTGCCTGAAGGGGTTTTAACTGCAACCTTAAAATCTGGCCATTTCAGGAATTCCTGAAATAAATTAGAAGAGGAATTTTATTTAGTTTTGTCTCTAAAGGAATCTCCCCAACGGCTCCAAACCTCTGCTTTTTTTTTTTTCCATAAAGTAAATGAACATGAAGTCTTCTCTCCTCCTCTTGCCACATTTCCTGTGCCATCTTTATCCTGCAACAGCTGTACCTAACCAAAGGGCAGACAAAACATCCTCTCCCCAAAACCTTCCTTCAGTTTTTCTCTCCTCAAACTTCTAGAACATGTTTTTCCACAACTTCATTGGCTTTTCTTTCTCAATCACTGATACGTTAGAAGCTGCTGCTTTCTGAAACAGGTTAAGGGCCTGGAGAATAAATGTGATGAAGAGAGATGGAGAGAGTTGGGGCTGTTTAGTTTGAGGAAGAGGAGGCTGAGGGGAGACCTCATTGCTCTCTACAACTGTCTGAAAGGACACTGAAGAGATGCTGGTGCTGGTCTCTTCTCACAGTTCAATAGTGACAGGAGCAGAAGGAAGGGCTTCAAGCTCCAACAGGGGAGGGTTAGACTGGCCATCAGGAAGAAATTCTTCATGAAAATGGTGGTCAGGCACTGGGATGGGCTGCCCAGGCTGGGGGTTGAGTCCCCATCCCTGGATGACTGTTAAAGATGCTTAGATGTGGTGCTGTGGGATCTGGTTCAGGGGTGACCTTGTAGAGTAGGGTTGATGGTTGGACTCGATGATCCCAAGAGGCTTTTCCAACCTGAATGATTCTATGAAAACAATGATCTGGAGACTCAGTGATCCACATCTTGCAGAGAGAACAGGCCCTATTTATGCAACAAAGCCCAGGGAACTTAATATCGAGGCCCTGGGTTATTCAGTATTAAAACCTTGGCACTTTGCAAGACGTCTGATAATCTGGAACAGCAGAGACCATGTGGGACAGTTCTTTATGTCAATATTGGTTAACAACTTGAACCCTTAATCCATTACCTTTGCCTAAAATACAATAAATAATTTACATTTATATGGAGCCTTTTGTCCCCTACAATCTCAGCGGGGTTTTGCCAATTAAACACACCGCATCACCCCGTGAAGACAGTATCTGGCCATCGTGCCCCTGACACAGAAGGAGAAGCCCTGTTTGCTGACTGCATGGCCATTGAGACTGAGCTGGGAGACCAACTCACCCCAGCTGTAATCACTATTAACCCTGATTTCATTTGGGGATGTAAATAAAGTGCCTGAACTAACTTCCTCCTGACACATGGCTGGGTAGGATGGGAAGAACCCGGCCTGGGGGCTAAAGCTGGGTCTTTTCTGCTTAGAGAAAAGGAGATTGAAGGGTGACCTCATTAATGTTGGTAAGTATGTGAAGGGTTGGTGTCAGGAGGATGGAGCAAGGGTGTGCTTAGGGGCACCCGATGACAGGACAAGGGGCAGTGGATGTGAGCGGGAACAGAGGAGGTTCCACATCAATATGAGAAGGAACAACTTCCCAGTGAGGGTGACAGAGCACTGGAAGAGGCTGTCCAGGGAGGTTGTGGAGTCTCCTTCTCAGGAGATGTTTAAAACCCGCCTGGCCATGTTCCTGTGCGACTGGATCTAGGGGATCCTGCTGTGGTAGGGGGATTGGACTGGATGACCTTCGAGGTCCCTTCCAATCCCTAACGTTCTGTGACTGCGTGATAATGAGCAGCAGGTTTATGTTCCCAGTAAATCAAGAGAGAAGTTCAGGTCACATGTGTGTTTCTATGCACAGAAACACATCAGTACTTACTGGCTTTTGTGTTTGTGCCCTCAAAGGCAAAGACATTTGTATGGGATTAGTAACACTTATGGCCCATTACAGCAAACACCCCTAAAGGCTTTGCCTGAACACCTTGTGTGTGTAGGGTCTTTACTCTGGAATCCGTATCAACGGTGCTAATTTAAGGCTTTAATTAAAGACTCGGTGACAGATTACCTAAGAAACGTCTTCCTGCTGCCCAGTATTTCACACCAGACGTCTCTGGAAGCCCACGCTCCTGTGAGTAAGCGCGCTCGCCGGCAACTACTGCATTGTGGCTACGCTCGCTTTTAACTTCCTTGTGGGGGAACAAACTCTGTTGTTGAGGCTTGTCGGCAGCGAAAATGAAATTAAAAGCAAAAGTAGCCCCCCAAAGCGGGAATTTATCCTGCTCATCCTGTTCATCCCTCAAGAAAATGAAAGTGCCAAGGCAATGTCTCTTTCAGCAGCTGCGTTAATGGCTAGGCAATGGGTGGAGGCGCCTGTGAGATGCTCTGGAAGGGATTTCACACTTTGGAGAAGAGGAGGAGAAGTTTAATGACCCTATCCTGGCACTGACTGGGGTTTTTAAATTCATTTCCCCAACACAGCTGCCGCACAAAATCCTCCACGATGATTATTTTGGGATTTGGTTCTGAAGGGGCACTTGGCTGGCTGGGAGCCCTGTGCTGCCCTTTCTTTCCTGTGCTCCCTCCAGCCTTTCCCTTGTCTGAAATTGCATCTGGTTTCTCCTCCAGGGAGCAGCAAACGGCTGGTCTGGATGAAGGACCTCCAAGGCCTCCTGAGGATGCTCCCTGTCCTGAAAGGTTTCTCCTCCAGGGAGCAGCAAACAGCTGGTGTGATGCTGAGCCCACTTAGAGCACTGGATGAAGATCAGGGAGGACCTCCAAGGCCTCCTGGGGACTCTCTGCTCCTCATTGTAGAAGGGAATGCTGCAAGCAGGTGGACATGAGCAAACATCACTGGGCAAGGTGAACCATGATGAATTGCTCCCTCTGTGCACAGCAGCAGGTGGGAACTGTTTGGAACTGGCAAAGAAGAGAGACCTGTTTACTCTGAATCACAGACTAAAGCAGATTAAGAGATGTGAGTGATGATAACTGGGGATCCTCCTCATCCCTGCATGCCGCATCCTCAGTGGGCTGAAGGCAATGTGAACCCCACATGTCCCACTGGTAACGAAGCTCAACCCACAGCAGTTCATGGACATATGGGGAGGAACAAGCAGAGGTTTGGGGTCACGTGAGAAGAGCAGGGGAGGTCTGAGCACCACCACACAGCCATGCCTACAGCCTTGGGGACGGGACGACAGGCACCCTGCAGGGGCTTTTTGCTCATCAAGGCTTCAGCATGAGCACAGTGGAGGGATGTTCTCACTGAGCTGCAGGAGAACCTGGGGGCAGGAGGGAGAGCACAGATGGTGGCAGCCACGAGCTTGATTCTAACAGCAACAGGCAAGTTTCCATGCCGTGGAGGAGAGAGTGAACAGCAGCTGGCACACTTTTGTCTGGAGGAGTCACAACGGCTAGAAATAACAACTTGGGGCCACAATGCCTCAGTCTGTCACTACCAGGAAACATGAAATCCAGTGACCTTTCATCTCCATGACAGAAAGGCTGTGCAGCACCTGGAGCCATCACCCTTAAAATCCGCTCTGACAAATCGGACGATGAGGCATGAAGGAGAAAACATCCTCTCCCTCCCTCCCTCCCTCCCCACCAAATTTCAGCCTCCCGGTGAACTCTGCCGGCTCCACGTGTGGTGGGGTATCCGTTGCCAGCTTTGCAGGAGCGACAGCGTTTAGTGAGGAACAGGAAACAACTGCATTTCTTTTGATACCAGGGGATAAATCTCCAAAGCCACTTGCCCAGCCTGCTCCTAAATGATGCTGGAGGGGGAAAGACTGATACTGGCTTTTGATGACTCTCCGGGTCAGGTAAGGCAGAATGAACAGATCCTTGCGTTAACCTCCCTTCTACACTGCACTTTTTGCCCCTGCTGAGACGTAATTAAGAAAGACATGAAAATCCATCCAAATCTATTGAGAGGAAATGATTCTCCCTTAATAGCAGCAACAGCTAAACAAGTGGCACCACAGGCACAGGGCAGCACACGAGGCAAGGCTGCTGCGTTTTAGCCTACAACAAGGTTTCAACAGAGCCAAGTCTTGGGTCACATTTTGGTCACAACAATCCCCTGCAGCGCTACAGGCTGGGGGCAGGGTGGCTGGAGAGCAGTCTGGCAGAGAGGGACCTGGGGGTTCTAATTCACAGGAGGCTGAATCTGAGCCAGCAAGGTGCCCAGGTGGCTAAGAAGGCCAATGGCATTCTGGCCTGGCTTAGAAACTGCGTGGCCAGCAGGAGTGGGGAGGTGACTGTCCCCCTGTACTCAGCACCGGGGAGGCTGCACCTTGAGTAATGGGTCCAGTTTTGGGCACAACAGGAAAAGGGAGACATCAAGGTGCTGGAATGAGTACAGAGGAGGGCAACAAAGCTGGGGAAGGGCCTGGAGAATAAATCTGATGAAGAGAGATGGAGAGAGTTGGGGCTGTTGAGTTTGAGAAAGAGGAGGCTGAGGGGAGACCTCATTGCTCTCTACAACTATCTGAAAGTAGAGATGTTGGTGCTGGGCTCTTCTCACAGGTCATTAGCGACAGAAGCAGAGGGAAGGGCTTCAAGCTCCAACAGGGCAGGGTTAGATTGGCCATCAGGAAGAAATTCTTCCTGGAGAGAGTGGTCAGGCACTGGGATGGGCTGCCCAGGGTGGGGGTTGAGCGCCCATCCCTGGGTGAGTTTAAAAAACACTTAGATGTGGTGTTGGGGGATCTGGCTTAGGGGTGAACTTGCAGAGTGGGGTTGATGGTTGGCCTTGATGATCCCAAGGGTCTTTTCCAACCTGAATGACTCTATGATGCTAGGGAGTTTCCTTATTGAAATTTAAAGGAGTACCTTTTGAAATGAGGGTTTGCACTATATGTCGCACTGGAGATTCACTTTTTAACACCCTCAGCAGCTCTACCCCTTGAGCTCTTCTGGTTGCCAGTCTAACCAGATGATCAAGGAAACCAGGGCTAAACTAAAACCTTTTCATTGCACTAAAATACAGCTCTTCACCACTTTGGCAGAAAGCAAAAGCTACTGGATGGAAGGAAAACAGCAAATACAAAGGAAAAATAAAGGGAGGGTTCAGGCACTGAAGGGAGTCTGTCAGCTTGTGTTACCCTCGTGCATTTGTGAAACTGGGCTTTAATTGACTGGCTGCGGTGAGAGCTGAAAGGGAAAGTCTTGGTCTCAGGATGAACAGAGAGCTTAAAGCGTTGCAATCTGCATCCATCAGAGGATTCAGAGTGAAGAGACAGTGACATCTGTTATTCTTTCCCCATGACGTTCCCAAGGAGGGAGGTGAAGGGGGTGGGTCACACTCAGAGCCACATCCAGGAGCAAAACCAAAACATGCTCCTCAGATCCCTTGTGATATCAGAGACTGTTCTGGCACCTACTGATTTCTACCGCAGTTTGAATGATTTGATTTCATTGGTGAAGGATAAAGCCGCAACTACAAGCACTGGCCAGCTATTAGCCCCTCAGACCCAGCTGCAGCAGGAAGAGCAGAAAGCCCTGCCAACTGGGAAGGTTTCACCTCTCAGCCCTACATCCAGGCTGGGCCGCAAGGTGTGGTTCAGCTCCCCTCCACAGCATTCCAGCCCATGCAGACACCGTCCTTGACCCTAAGGAACAGCCATGCCACCACACCGCCTCTGACCGTTACCCCTCGCTGGCTCAGAGCTGTGCTGCAAGCCCTGATCCCTGGCTATCCGGGCACCCTGACGGGTTCTGCAAGAAAGATGCTGCCCACTCCCAATCACCAGGGATACAGAAAGCCACCAACCCCAAAGAGTCTGGTTATTGGGGAAATGGTCACAGTGGTGAAAGGTTAGTAGGGAAACTCAGGCGCTCCTGGACGTGTGTGGGGCCACCTTTGAGCCTGCAGACATGGGAAGTCTGAGAGGAGCTCACAGCTCAGACCCAAGCGATGTGAACCGAATGGGAAGGAACAGGCCAGTGCTGCCACCACAGCTGAGGAGGACTGGGCATGGTACCTGCATGTGATGGGGATACAGAGGCCAAACACGCAGGCATGGGGTGTTTCCTCGGGTGTAAATGAGTCTGAGCTGCTGCGACAGGCATGGCAATGGCCGCCGGTCCCCCCTCCCAGTCATCAACCCAAAACACACCAGTCCCGCTGAGTGTGACGGGAAGCCTCCCACCCTGGCACACCGGACAATACGCGAAGGTGGTGGACAGAGCGGGTTAACCTACCTTTTCTCTGGAGTCCACTAACGACACCGACAAACCAATGAGATTCCCCGCAAACATTTTCTGCTTTCCAACAAGAATCACAAAAGGCAAACACTGCATCATGCTTTGGGGTAAAAATCTTGGCTTAAAGTAGAAACCTCGGCATTCTGAGCAGGAAAGCCTGGTGTCATTTGCAGATCAGCCAATTCCTTTAGTGAAAATATTTTCCATTTCCAGCGTTTTGGCTTTTTTTTTTTTGGGTCTTAAATAGCAGAAAATGAGTTGAAAATGTTATTTCCTTGTAAACATTTTCACTGAGATCCAAAAGCAACCATTACTCTCATTCAGCAGCGGCGATGTAAGAGGGTTTCTACGTGGCTAGTGAATCCTAAGCACAAGGAGATGGGAGCGTGTAGGAGAGCCATGAAGACATCTACGTGAAGCTAGCTTACCTTTCAGTGTGTCTTCATGTCTGCATGAGGTGCTCTTCCAGAGACACGTGTGTGTATGGGCCGTGGTACGAGACTGGGGAGACCTTCTTGGGAACAGATTTACTTCCCAAAGAGGTACTTTGAGCCATCCCAGAACCTTTCTTGAAAGTTCTGCTGAATCAGACTGCGATGAATGAAACTGCTTCAGCAGGACAACGCCAGTGCAGCGCACACAGATCCCAGCACGTTACAGGCTTGCTGGGTGACTTACTGGCCGCAGTGGAAGTTTTGCCATTGATGGCAGTGAGTTTGCCCCTGGTCTTGGGTAATAACCACTGGTTTCCTCATTTAGGGACAAAGTCTCTCTCTTTTTTAAAACACCTGATGTCGCATTAGACCAATGATGAGAAAAAAAGCAAAGCCTTGAGCCAACTATCACCGATACCAGGACTCAACCCTAGAGAAGCCTTCTCAAGGCAGCAATCCCACCAGCTTCAGCGAGAAGACACAGGCTAGGAAGGGCAGCCACAGGTGCCACCTTGTAACTGAAGCCCTCGCACGAGGAGAAGCGACAGCCCCAAGGCCAGCCCATTCTGGAGGAAGCAATGGGCTGGCGGTGCATCAGTAACAACATTGTCATAAAAGCTTTCCTTCACATCTTGTTGTTAAAGCCAATACAGCACTTTCTTACCATTCTTGCAGACAGGACAACACTGTTCTGGTTCATAGACTGGGTTGACACACTCGGGAACTGCGCAGTCTGCTACAACACAGTGAACTTCATTGCTGGGCTCGCAGCGACACCATTCGCATGGCGAGGGCTAGGAACAAATCTAAAATTAGCCCGTTGCCTCCCGCAGCTCACACGTTCACAACATTTCTGTCTTGCCATAAGATAAACACATCCGCGCTCGATACCCCTTGACCACTTTCATTCATCACTGGTAGCACAATTTAACCTGCAGGACAAACCAGCTGAAAGATGATGACGGGAGCGGAACATCTCCCTGATGAGGAGAGGCTGAGGGAGCTGGGGCTCTTGAGCTTGGAGAAAAGGAGACTGAGGGGTGACCTCAATAATGTTGATAAACATGGAAAGGACGGGTGTCAGGAAGATGGAGCCAGACTCTGCTCACTGGCATCTAATGATAAGGCAAAGGGCAATGGGTGTGAGCTGGAACATAGGAGGTTCCACATGAGCCAGTGAGGGTGACAGAGCCCTGGAAGGGGCTCCCCAGGGCGTTGTGGAGTCTCCTTCTCTGGAGATGTTTAAAACCCGCCTGGACGTGTTCCTGTGCGACTGGATCTAGGGGATCCTGCTGTGGCAGGGGGATTGGACTGGCTGATCTTTCGATGTCCCTTCCAATCCCTAATGTTCTGTGATTCTATGAAATAGGCAACCAGAACATGAGAAAAACTGATGAGCAAGACACTAATTTTCCCAGAGAGGGTGTAGGGTGTTGTTAGCATTCATGAGGTGTTAGGTCCCTTCATCATGAAGACAGACCTGAAGCCAGCAGTGTGTACCTCTGCTCTACCTGCCTGTTGACAGCTTACACATCTAGCTGGGAGCATAGTAGGATTTTTGGAAGCTTATGAGTGATGGTTCACCCCAGGAAGACAGGAGAGGGTGATTTTCCAGGTCATACTGGAATAGGTTGACCAGGAAGGTATAGTGGAGGCTTCATCTCTGGAGATACTCAAGGTGAGGCTGAACAAGGCTCTGGGCAACCTGATCTAGTTGAGGATGTCCCTGCTCACTGCAGAGGGGTCAAACCAGATGAACTGTGGAGGTCCCTTCCAACCTGGACCATTCTATGATACTCATATCTCTCGTAGACCCCCACTGACAGAAACCCTGAGCTGTTGGAGAGGTGCTGCTGGCATGGTCTGTCCATCCACCATCCTCTGGCCGTGCTTTCATTCCCACTTTTCAGGGCAGAGGAGAACAGCTCTGTTCCTGGAAGGCAAAGCCACTTCATTTGGTGCTGGTGCAGCACCTGCAGCAGGGGTCTGCAAGCACTGCCCTAACACAACCTGGCCCCACTCCTGCCTGTTCCAACAAGGTTTATGAGCAACCACCTCACACAGACTGTGTAAATAATTAAGAGCCTGAATCATTCTGCTGAAGTCAGGGAGTTCTGGGTTAAGGCACCCAGCTAAACGGTTTCGTTTCAGCTCCATCAGTTCCAACAGGAATCTCTATCTGCCTCTTAACAGTAAAGAGTTGTCACTGTCTCACTCTTTGAAAAGCTGTTGAAATCTGCTGAAAAATAGAAAGGTCAATGTTTTAAGGTTCTCAGCGTCCGTAAGTGTGCACAAGCACGATGAAGGGATGACAAAAGAGCCAAGGAAGAACAAACGAGAGTAAGAGAATCAGAAAGGGAAATAACTCGGCAACAGCAGGTCCATTGCTAACGCCTGAGCAAGTAAACATGGGCACTGGGAACAGTGCTGCTTTCTGGTGGGAAGCTGTAGCAAAGGGAATTCACCAAATCACAGAACATCAGGGATTGGAAGGGACCTCAAAAGATCATCCGGTCCAATCCCCCTGCCACAGCAGGATCTCCTAGATCCAGTTGCACAGGAACATGCCCAGGTGGGTTTTAGGCGTCTCCAGAGAAGGAGACTCCACAACCGCCCTGGGCAGCCCCTTCCAGGGCTCTGTCACCCTCACCAGGAAGAAATTCCCTCTCATATTGATGTGGAACCTCCTCTGTTCCAGCTCGCACCCACAGCCCCCTGTCCTATCACTCGATGACACTGAGCAGAGCCTGGCTCCATCCTCCTGACACCCACCCTTCACATATTTATCAACATTAACGGGGGTTACCCCTCAGTCTCCTTTTCTCCCAGCTCAAGAGCCCCAGCTCCCTCAGGCCTTCCTCAGGAAGATGCTCCACTGCCTTCATCATCTCTGTGGCTCTGCGCTGGACTCTCTCCAGCAGCTCTGTGTCCTTCTGGAACTGAGTGGCCCAGGGAATCCCTTCCTATTAAAAATACCCAGCAACACAGTGAAATGCAAAGGAAAGGGGGATTCATCCTCCTGTGTCTCACACCCCATTGACGTGTCAAGTTGTTTTGGCAGGACAGGTACAACCTGTGAGCCCTGCTTCTAGCAGGTAAAACACTTCTCCACTCACTCCGGAGAAGTTCCCTATGTCTCCAGTCAAATAATTTATTCCCAGGAAATTCATTCCAACCGTAAAACGTGCTAATTAAAGCTTCCCTTGCTTTGTCGCGGCATCTGCAGTCTGCAATTCCCATCACCTCTCATTTGCTCGTGGCTTTGGCAATTTAGATCAAATCAGCACTCCTCGAGCAAGGGGAGAAGTCTGTGGAGGTGGAATTCCTCTCTCTAATTATCTTTCTTCATTCAATCCTGCTTTGATTTCTGTCTGAAGCACCCAAAGTCTAAATTCATGTGACTGACGTTTCCTTATTCGAGCCTCTTTAATAAGGAGAAACAATACAGAAGAAAATAGACAGAACTATTTGCCAAGGGATCAATAAGAAAACTGCTGCTTTGTTTTCACTCATTTTAATCGCTGATTATACGGAGCAGCACAACTAGGGCTGCTGATTTGTGGAGGCTCTCAGCGGTGTATCTCAGAATCACAGAGTCACTCTGGTTGGAAAAGACCCCTGGGATTATCAAGTCCAACCATCTACCCTACCCCTAAATCCTTCAGGACTTGAGCCCATCTCCACTACTCCAGTGGCTGTAACACTGAGAACTTCAGGGATGAGGACTCCACCACCAACCTCAGCAGCCTGATCCAGTGCCCAACCACTTGCTCAGTAAATAACATCTTCCTAAGATCCAATCTAAAGCTCCCCTAACGCAACTTGAGGCCATCTCATCTTGTCCTATCATTAGTTGTTTGGGAGAACAGAGCAGCCTGGAGATATTCAAGGGAAGGCTGGACAAGGCTCTGCACAACCTGGTCTAGTTGAGGATGTCCCTGGGGTTAGATGAGCTTTTGAAGTCCCTTCCAACCCAGGCCATTCTATGGTTCTATGACTCTTTCCGATCTCATCAAGTTCAAGGTACTCAGTCTTGGAGCTTCCACTTTCTAATTTATTCACTTGCCAGTGCCCCTAATTATGTCTCTCACCCCCCACGGGTGGATCCAGCCTCGCTCTCCATTTGTTTTATGAATCACAGAACGTTAGGGATTGGAAGAGACCTCGAAAGATCATCTAGTCCAACCCACCTGCCACAGCAGGATCACCTAGACCAAGTCAATGTCTAATGTTCCCCCATGGGCTGTGATTTGCAGACCCCTGGCCTTTTAGGAAAGTCTTTGTCCCTGGACACTGACTGAGCATCTTGTTACTGTTGTCTGTGTGCACTGCACCCCTACTATAAGTTTCCCTGGTGCTAGCTAGCCTTTTAGTGCAACAACTAGGGGACATCAGCCCCAAAACCCCTCTGTTTATTTTCATGGACATTAAGTAAATCCAGCAGTGAAAAGACACGCTGGGAAGCAGTGACGAACAGGAAGCCAGCGAAAGATGTCCCAAAGTTTTGCTTCCTGGTTCTTCCATCTCCCCCACTGCTCTTACTTGTCTCCAGATCCCAGCAGTTACTCCTCTGTGGTCAGTGACGGTCCCACCTGGCTGCTGCTGCGCTTGCTCACTATCCTGGCGCAAGGGCTGCTCAGAATTAGGGTGTTAAGATTAAAGGATCATAAAAGGCTCAGGCCAGAAGATGATCTCCTCACTCCTTCCACCTGACCAAGGCAGAATAATCGTACGAGACTCTCTAGGGAAGGTTTTGTTAGGAAGGATTTCAAGAGCTGCTGGTGCAGAGACACTAGTCTCACCACTGTCCCAAAGGAAAGGACGTTCACAGTGCTCAGCTGTAACACGGAGACGTGTCCATACAACTCCGCAGTCCCTTACTGTTCAAGGCTCCTTGACGTGACGGATGTAGCATCAAAACCTCAGTTGGAAACTGGCTCCTAGTGCAGAGGGTGTCCCCTCTCTTTCAGCCAGTCACTTTAAGGAGACCAAAGAAGCACAAGGATGCGGACCCTAAACACCCTTAAGGTCACAACCCAACCTGTATTCACAGAATCACAGAACATTAGGGATTGGAAGGGACCTCAAAAGATCATCCAGTCCAATCCCCCTGCCACAGCA
>JAOXOE010000602.1:2238049-2254520 GCA_028565055.1 Phoeniculus purpureus
GTTGGAGCTTGAAGCCCTTCCCTCTGCTTCTGTCGCTAATGACCTGTGAGAAGAGCCCAGCACCAGCATCTCTACAATGTCCTTTCAGATAGCTGTAGAGAGCGGTGAGGTCCCCCTCAGCCTCCTCTTCCTCAAACTCAACAGCCCCAACTCTCTCCATCTCTCCTCATCAGATTTATTCTCCAGGCCCTTCCCCAGCTTCATTGCCTGCTTCTGCAGTTGCTCCAGCACCTTGATGTCTCCCTTGGACTGAGGTACCCAAAACTGGACCCAGTACTCCGGGTGCAGCCTCCCCAGTGCCGAGTACATGGGGACAGTCACCTCCCTACCCCTGCTGGACACACAATTTCTAACCCAGGACAGGATGCCACTGGCCTTGGTCACCTGGGCACCCTGCTGGTTTATATTCAGCCTCCTGTGAATGAGAACCCCCAGGTCCTTTCCTGCCAGACTGCTCTCCAGCCACCCTGCCCCCAGCCTGCAGCACTGCAGGGGATCGTTGTGACCAAAATGTAGGACCCAACACTTGGCAGCTTGAAACCCTCTGTGACTTAGAAAAATCATCCATCCAGCTGGTGGAGACAGCGCATCAATTACGCCACAGACACAGGAATGACTTGGGATTTTCCATAGGTGGAAAGTTGCTCAAATGAACAATTACGGTTATTACTGAGGCTGGAAAAGCCCCCTGAGCTCATCTAGCCTAGCCCAGGACTTAACATCACCCCATCAGCCAGACCATGGCACTAAGGGCCACAGACAGGCTGGCCTTCAATGCCTCTAGAGATGGGGCCTCCACCACTTCCCTGGGCAGTCCATTCCAGTATCTGATCCCCCTTTCCATGAGGAAGGGCTCCCTAACATCCAACCTAACCCTCCCCTTGCCCTCTTATCCTGTTGAGGTGACAATCTGGTGAGAGATCACAGATGAGCACAACCGCTGACAGTGCCATCAGGTTGCAAATGACTTTGCAACAGGAGAAAAGAAAACCCAGCTAAGTCATTAGATATTTGCAGGGGAAAACTCCAGCTGTATCCTACTTACAGGGAGCACCAGCAATACAGATGAGCACTGCCACCCAGAAGCTGCAAAATGCTTCCTCCACGCTGCAGCCTGGCCAGAACAAGTCGCTGCCTTGCAAGAAGCAGCCAAAGTGGATGCAGAGACCTTGGGTTTCTAAGAGAGCCCCTAACACATGCACTGACACAACTAACGTGAGACTGAGACTGAAATGACAAGTTCCTCACTCAATGAGAAGGGTAAGAGTGACACAAATACAGTGCTCAGAATCTTCTCTAGAAATGGTGACTCCATCCTGTTCTCAAGGCAGGGTGGAGGTGACTCGCCTGTTTTCTTAGCCTGCAGCTCTCCACCCAGAGCTCAACCTTAGTTACCCTCAGCTACTGCTTGTCTGCTCATGGCTACAAGAGTCTTTCCAGCAAGCCAGTGACCAGGGATGGATTCTGGAGATGGGAAGGCATAAAGATGCTGTAACCCCTCCTGGCTTTGTCTGTATAGAATCACAGAATCATTCAGGTGGGAAAAGATCCTCAGGATCATGGAGTCCAACCATCAATCCTACTCTACCAGTTCACCCCTAAATCAGATCCCCCAACACTACATCTAAGTGACTTTTAAACTCATCCAGGGATGGGAGCTCAACCACCACCCTGGGCAGCCCATTCCAGTGCCTGACCAAACATCTGCCCTCGGCTCCAGCCCATGTTCATCCATACCTGGAGACACCACTATCTTCACCATGTCCTGGGGAGCTACTACAGATCAGCAAACAGATGAGGGGGAGAAACAGAAGTGCCTCACCATGGGTATTCTGGGCCCTTCTTAGAACCATAGAATCATCCAGATTGGAAACGACCTTACTGCCTGCAGTGGCTCTTTGTAGGGTTCACTTGGGCTTCTGCTCGTGCCCCTAAAAAGGCAGGGATGACCCCATGTGGACAACAGTGACCTTGCAGTCCCTGAAGGGGGCTACAAGAAGGCTGGAGAGGGACTGTTTACGAAGGCCTTGAGTGATAGGACGAGGGGCAATAGTTTCACTTAGACAAGGACAGATTGAAATGGGCTGCTAGGAAGAAGTTCTTTAGCAGGAGAGGGGTTGAACACTGGAACAGGTTGCCCAGGGAAGGAGTTGAGGCCCCATCCCTGGAGATATTCAAGGGAAGGCTGGACAAGGCTCTGGGCAACCTGATCTAGCTGAGGATGTCCCTGCTCAGAGCAGGACTAGATGCCCTAAGGAGGTCCCTTCCAACCAGGGCGATTCTATGATTCCATGACTCAGGGCTGCAGTGCCAGCAGCAGCGTTGTGCTCATTGATTTGCTACATGCCACAAAACCCAACGGGTTTAAAACGCTCCTGGAACAGACGTCTGGATCTGAAGAGTGACTCCTCCATTAGCTGATGAGAGACAGAGAGAGATCCTTAACTCGAGCCCTGGCCCTTTCTCCACAGGAGCTGCGTGTCTGCAGGCTCGTGCTTGCTTTTGTCTCCTGAGAGCAGCAGTGGAGCTTTCCATAACAACATGACTTTGCACTTCTTTCCCTCCGAACACTCTCCTGCTTTTGATGAATGTCTCATTTTATTCCTTACAAGAACTGCACCTCACCTACCCTGGGGCTGAGGGGCCTGCAGCTCTCTATTACTTTGGTGATCATCTTTATGACTCCATTACAATAGTGTTCTAGCTCAGCCATGGCGGGTGCCCAGGGAGCAGGATTCCTTCTGAAAGGCTACAGATATGACAGATGGCACCACAGCTCCAACGTGTGACGCGCAGTCCTGTTCAGACACAGACAAAACGTTTGTGTGCGCTTCACATTTGTTAAGCTCCTCTTAATATCCAGAAAGGAAGTGGGCCCAGCTGGCAGCTTCTTGCTCTCCAGTCCCTCCCAGTCAGCTCCTGCAATGAAGGGACCTCATCCAAGAGAAAGATCAGAAAGATGATCCCTTTCATGTGTTTTCCCTATACCTGGAGCTGCTGCTTCAGGCCAAAGGATGGAAGAAGGTGGTGAGACCAGCTCTACGTGCTGATCAAATACTAAATATATCACATATAAAGAACTGGATTTGTGTTAAGACAGGTGTAACATAGCCAGTCATCACTGGGGAGGAGATCTGGGTCTTGGTTCCACTCCTTCTCCTGCAGCTTCCTGCCTGGATCATCAGATGCACTTTCCACAGCCACAGCACATGACATGTAGATTTACACCAGGTGAACTTGGTCCTGCGACTCTTTTACTTACAAGACACCCAGATGCTGGCTGTGTGGTTGAACTGAAGGTCATCTCTACAGTCAGCCTTAGAGCTTCACCTTAAGACAACCTCCATGTCCCCAGGCAGCTCAGGCAGCTGGAAATAATCCCACTGGCAGTTGACTCCTGGCCAGGTTGTGCCAGTCAAGGGCAGGCGTGAGCTTCTCTTGCTGCAGGCCCCACACTGCAGATTTCAGCGCTGCATCACCTTAATCCTCAGAGTTTCACACAGTTTTACACCTCTGTGCCCTAAGGGATGCTGGTCCCAGCCCCTAGTACTGCAGTGGGAGCTCCTGCATCCCACCAGCACAGCAGTAGGCTCCATCCTTACCCTCAAAGGACCAGCTCCTTTCTAGATGCTTAGCTCGTGCTCACTCCTGCTGAGCCCAGGATTCCTTCCCACACTGGAGCTGGAGACAGAAGCTCACTACTGTTCTCCATGAACACGTTCCAGTGCTGTGTTGCTGTTTTCTCACACTCAAGTCTCCAAATTCTAAGGCCAAGAAGTAGTTAAGAGCTGACTTTTCTCCTTTACATTGCTGAGGGAACAGGAGCTCAAGGGTGCTGAGTGCCCATGATTTCATCTACACACACTGTCCCTTCTCCTTCACTGCCTTCAGGCTCTGCTTCAGAGCCCCATCCTGCCAAGCAGCAAGTTGTGGCTGTATCACTGGGTTAGCATCATACAATTGTTGGAGAAGACCTCCAAGATCACTGAGTCCAACCATTGACCCAACTGTCCCTGCCTGAGTTTGCTGAGGTTTGGGCTTCCTTTGCTCCTGTGTTTGTTGCATGCTGAGCCATGGGAGAGGGCCAAACAGTTCGTATCAAATACTGTCTTGTTCCTGGCTGCTTTTTCTCTCTCATGCTCTATTATCTACTTTTCCAAAAGCCCAGCCTGCCTCAGTACGTTCTGGCAGCTAGCGAGGTAGATCAGGCTTCACAGGAGTTCTTCTGGGCAAACCTTATCTCAGGTCAGCAGACTCCACAGAGGAATAACCTGACTGGTACCAAACTTTACACTCAAAGCATCCCCAGGAGTAACTAACTGGTACCAAACTTTACACCCATGTCACATCCCTGTGGGCCACTTACGATCCATGGAGCTGCAGCAGTCCACAGAATCATGAAATCATAGAATTATTCAGGTTGGAAAAGACCCCTGGGATCATCAAGTCCAACCATCAACCCCGCTCTGCAAGTTCACCCCTAAACCAGATCCCCCAACACCACATCTAAGCATCTTTTAAACTCATCCAGGGGTGGTGACTCAACCACACTAGTGGTTGGAATAGGTTATCTGTGATGAGACATTAGGCTGGGGTCAGCTAACACAGGGAGCACACTCAGTTCACCCTCAGTTACCAAGGTTCTCCAGCCTGGGATGACCACAGTCAATAACAGACCGAGAGATCTGCTGCTTCAAACCCCAGTGCTCCTCCCAGCACAGCAACTTCATTGTAATTCCCACGGACCTCTGACCTGCACCTCAGAACAAGGAGTAAGGAAGCCTAACCTACGTGCATTTCTATGTTGTGACTATAGACCAAGCCTTGCCACTAAGTGACTTATTTAATTACAGTCTTGAAAACAATAACTAGGGTAATTGGCTAATTGAGCATTATCGTTAATGAACATAAAGCACATTCCAGCGGCAACAAACACACCTGCACTTCCCCTCACTCTGGTATGAAACAGCTGCCTTTAGAGTTTCTTGCCAATCACAGGATCAAAGAACATTAGAGATTGGAAGGGACCCTGAAAAATCATTTAGTTCACTCCCCCTACCACAGAAGGATCATCCAGACCAAGAGGCACTGGAACATGTCCAGCTGGGTTTTAAACGTCTCCAGAGAAGGAGACTCCACAACCACCCTGGGCAGCCCATTCCAGGGCTCTGTCACCCTCACTATGAAGAAGTTCCTTCTCCTATTGATGTGGAACCTCCTATGTTCCAGCTGACACCCACTGCCCTTTGTCCTATCATTAGATGCCACTGAGCAGAGCCTGGCTCCATCCTCCAGACGCGCACTCTTCATGTATTTATCAGCATGAATGAGGTCACCCCTCAGGTTCCTTTTCTCCAAGCTCAAGAGCCCCAGCTCCCTCAGCCTTTCCTCATCAGGGAGATGTTCCACTCCCTTCATCATCTCTGTGGCTCTGCACTGGCCTCTCTCCAGCAGCTCTGTGTCCTTCCAGAACTAACACAAGATTCCAGATGCGGTCTCATGAGGGCAGAGTAGAGGGGGTGGAGAACATCCCTCGATCTACTAACCACCCCCCTTCTGATCAACCCCAGGATGCCATTAGCCTTCTTGGCCACAAGGGCTCATTGCTGGCTCATGGTCCTCCTGCTGGCCACCAAGAGCAATGATCTGCCAACATTCCTACTGATGACATCCCTCCTCACATGCTGACAGCCTGAGAACCTCACAGGCACCAGCCCTACAGAAACAGAGCTGGACATAGCTTGGGGAAGCCAAGAGATGAGCACATCTCTCTTTGGCCTCACTGAGCATCACCTGGCACAATAATAAAGCCTCAGACTGGATTTTACTGCTCTCGGAACGACCTGCTAGGACCTGTGTGTACTAGACATCCTAGTTTCTTAACAGCACAGCTCCGGCAGAATGGAGGGGCGAGGATGTGCCAGGCCGCGTGCAGTTATCTGCTCTCTTTCAGCAGCTCCCTGGACAACCCCCGGCTCTGGCAGCAAGTGGAGCCGATGGGCTCTTTCCTGGAACAAATATCTGAGAGCCCAGCCACGGCTCAGGCGGTACAAACACTGGGCACATTAATCCCTGTGTCATAGTTACTGGAAAACCACCAATCCCTTGGGTTTGTCCGTACAGGACAGATTCTGCTGCACTGCGATTAAAACACTGGGGGCTTGTGCTCAACTCCTGATGATTGTGAATCGCGCTGATGCTCAACATGTGGGTCTCAGCTACTTCAGTAGAGAGCTCGGGGGCTGTGTGTGCTCTGAACTATTGGGAGCTCCCTGTACTACTGGGACGACACCAAGTTGGGAGGGAGTGTCGAGCTCCTGGAGGGTAGTGAGGCTGTACAGAGGAACCTTGACAGACTGCATTGATGGGCTGACGATACTGGTCTGGGTTTCACAGAGCCAAGTGTCGGGTCCTGCATTTGGTCACAACAATCCCCTGCAGCGCTACAGGCTTGGGGCTGGCCATCAGGAAGAAATTCTTCCTGGAGAAAGTGGTCAGCACTGGCATGGGCTGCCCAGGGTGGTGGTTGAGTCCCCATCCCTGGAAGTGTTTAAAGGACACTTAGATGCGGTGTTGGAGGTGGTTTAGAGGTGAACTTGTAGAGTAGGGTTGATGGTTTGCCTCAATGATCCCAAAGCTCTTTTCCAGCCGGAATCATTCTATGATTCTGTGGCGTAGCCAGGCTCCGACCATAGCTCATCTCCTCTCACCTACCGCAATCCTACACTGCTCTATAATGTACTTTGTGTGTTATAGATCAGTACCTCACGCGACTTTAGGAACAGTTATGGCTACACAGCACTCTGTGTGGTGCCTACCTACTTCAGGATGTTTTCTTGGTACAAATTATGACAGAAATCAAGTCAGTCAGTAATCTCAGATTCCTTTGCATAGATGCTGCCACTGTAATTTTGCCAGGAGGGAGATAATAAATCATACTTTTCCATCTGACTGATGCTCTGTTTCCCCTGTCTGATTTCAATGGCTGGGTGCTATCTCCAGCGCTGCCATTGTTTGTGGCTCCTTTTGTTAAAGCACAGGCACGTTATTGAATTTCCTTCTGTGTGAGGAGTTTCTAGCCAGACGTGGAATTGCACAACGCACATGGAGAAACAAGAAACAAGCCTCGTGTGTTTGAGTCATGGTAGGGGAAAAGACCCCAACCGACCTGTTGCATATATCTTGGAGAGAAGAATGCTGGGGGCCCCATGCTGCCCAGGGTTTGTCATCAGCTTCTTGGAATTCATCAGCAAAGACTGAAGAGCTACTAGTGATTTCAGTGAGTGCTGTACTGTGCTACCAACAGGTCTAGCAGTGCTTAGTCCTTGCTGTGAGTAGCCTGCCGCGACTTGAGCACCTTCCGTGGTTCGCCAGAAACTCAACCCTGAGTGAAAAGCCTTCCTTTTTTGCCATATTGATGTGGAACCTTCTATTTCCCAGCTCATACCCATTGCCCCTTGTCCTATCATTAGATGCCACTGAGCAGAGCCTGGCTGCATGCTCCTGACACCCACTCTTCACATATTTATCAACATTAAAGAGGTCACCCCTCAGGCTCCATTTCTCCAAGCTCAAGAGACCCAGCTCCCTCAGCCTTTCCTCATCAGCGAGATGCTCCACTCCCTTCATCATCTTTGTGGCTCTGCGCTGGACTCTCCAGCAGCTCTGTGTCCTTCTTGTACCCAGTGGGCAGAGCCAGGGTGTGGTTTGCACCACTTCATTTCTATTTCTGACAGACTTTTGGGGGTGAGGAGTCAGTTTTTGGTTTCACCGGCTCCCCTTCTCCAGCAGCAGAACAGACGTGTTGTGTTTCAGGGCCCGAGAGATGCCAGGATGGCAGCTGAACACGCTCTCGCGTGTGCTAATGCCTTCTGATGAGCGGTCTTATTTTGTTAAAGTTATGTGGAGTTAACTGCATTAATAAAACATTTTTAAAGAGCATTAACAAAGGAGAAGGAGGTGCCACGGCGCTGAAGCCAAGGTTTCCCTAACGAGCTGAGAGTTAGGATATGATAATGTTATGCTTATACAGTCCTCATTTATTTTGGATTCTGATTATAGCCCGAAGATCCCTGTTAGAGCTGTGATCCCTGCTGTGCAAAGTGCTGCTCAAGAAGGCATAAAGTCAGCAAGATACAGAAGCCGTAGCCGAAGGATTACGGATGATTTGTGGACAAAACAAAGCAATGAACTTAAGATATAGTGGCAGGAAACATGGGAAAGGGAAATCAAGTAGAACTCCAGCAGTGAAATCCTGGCTCTTTCCAAGTCAGTGGAGATGTTGCCCTAGAACGAAGCCAAATCTCCCCCTTCCCTCTCTGCTTTTTAATCCTCTTTTACTTTTCCACAATGCACAGAGGGGCCCAGGCACCGGGGTTGCTCTCCCATTCCACTGCGCTCGCGCTTGATGCAAAGGACAAACATTTGGGCACTGTCCAGGGACTTCCTGAGTGAGGGTGGTTTGAGGAGCCACAGAGGTGGAAGAGGAGAGGGCAAAGAGATGACGTTTTCGGGAAGGATGGGCAGATGAAGGCAGCCTGGTTGTGTTCCTGTGCAACCGGCTCTGGGTGATCCTGCTGTGGCAGGGAGACTGGACTAGACGGTCTTTCGAGGTGCCTTCCAATCCCTAATGTTCTGCGATTCTGTGATAAGCACTGGCAGAGCCAGTGGTTGGAAGAAGCTGCAGCTCTGTGCTCTGCAGAAAGCAGGGCACCCGCTGAAGAGAATCTGCAGAACAACCCTGACGTGCCCGGGCCCAGGTTCACAACTGCAGGTTGAAGGTACTCTCCTGACCTGCAGGAAGGCCCACACCTCTCGCTTTCCCACACCTGGGATAACTCACCCAGTGTCCTACCAGGAAAATTGAGACAGAAATTCTAATGTCTGTTGCCAGTGACTTTGTAGAAGGGTGGCACCATTTGGTCACAAAGCCCATGCCACTGGGACGCGCTCTCGTGCAGTGACAAAGAGCAGCAGTTCCTGCCCACAGAGCCCCAAATCACAGAATCACAGAACATTACGGATTGGAAGGGACCTCGAAAGATCAGCCAGTCCAGTCCCCCTGCCACAGCAGGATCACCTAGGTCAAGTCACACAGGAACATGTCCAGGTGGGTTTTAAACATCTTCAGAGGAGGAGACTCCACAGTCTCCCTGGGCAGCCAGTTCCAGTGCTCTGTCACCCCCACTGTGAACAAGTTCCTTCTCAGATTGATGTGAAGCCTCTTGTGTTCCATCTCACACCCATTGCCCCTTGTGCTATCGTTAGATGCCCCTGAGCAGAGCCTGTCTCATCCTTCTGACAACCACCCTTCACATATTTATCAACATTAATGGGATCACCCCTCAGTCTCCTCTTCTCCAAGCTCAAGAGACCCAGCTCCCTCAGCCTTTCCTCATCAGGGAGATGTTCCACTCCACCATCTTTGTGAAGAGAAAGTTTCAAGCTGCCAGCCTGACGACCTCTTCCAAACCCATTGTTCATCTCCCAGCACTGGTATTTTACTAGGAGCTCGTGCAGGTCCACAGAAGGTCCTTGTGCACGGGCTCACGCTGGGTGGCAAGAGACCTTGGAAGTTCAGAAGTGATTAAGGACTTTTCAGCCTAATCCTCTCCAAACAGCTCCTGACTGTGGCTACAAATAGACCTCAATCGTGCCGCAGACTGCCTTTCTCCAATGCGGGTAGGGATTGCTCCTCTGTCAGTAAGTTATGCGGGAGATTGAAAACTAATCAGCACCAAGAACTTCTCCATGAGCTGCCAATGAAGATCCATCACGCTGGCGGGGCCCTGTCTCCTTAAGTTCACATAAGCTGCTGTCGGGGGACGCTCATAGAGAACCCGACCGTGTGTACCTACAACAACCTGGGCCGCTCACCCCGTTGTTATTCTCTTGTTTTCTCTCTCTCTGGGAAGAAAAGGGAGGGTTAACAACCTCCCTGAAAGATCTCTGCTAGTACAGCCGAGTGCAGAGCACTGGGGACTCAGACCTTAACCTCCAGGAGTGAAATCAAAACACGTCTGATGTGTGGGAGAAAAAGCAAAGCTGCTAAGTGACCCTGAGCATCCCTGACACAGCTCTCAGGAGAAAAGAGAGAGGCAGAATCCTTCACACAGTCACTGCAGCCTCCATAGCTGCCCATCACCCCACGTTTGCCTCTGTGAGAGGTTGGGGAAGACCTCAAGAGACCAGATTAGAGGTCAACATGGAGAGAAGTAGAAAATGAGATGGGGAGAAGAGAGACGGATCCCAGATCTCTCCTATCCCCTGCACAGGAACAGAAGTTGTGAACAATCGACATATTGATCACATTTGAGTCAGATCTCAATTCACATTAAACAATGACCCTTGCTGACCTTTTCTGGATCCGCAGCCTCAGTTGGGAATAGGTCCCAGTCAAACCAAGAGGATGAGGCAGGTTCCATATGGGCAGCTGGGGCCTCAAACCCACAAGGATCTCTCAGGACCTGTAACAGAGCTACGAAGATGCTACATGGGGTTACTGAACCATCTGGCAGAGACAGAAGGTTTTACGAAAGGATACGAGGAAAACAAAGAATGGGTTTAGGTTGACAACTGAACTTCAGTTCAGCGTCTCGTCTGCACATGGTAACGACTTAGGGGCACAAGCACAAACATTGGGACAGCTGCCTGGGCTCCACGGCTTGTTGCCATGTTTATCGCTTGTGCTTATGGTTGTTTGGAGTCAAGAAAATCAGAGGTAGAAGATCAGCTCACTAGAAGAAAGCTAAACATTCAAGAAATGGGTCTTTACGGCTGCTCCTTTAGGCTGAGACAGCTACAGTTACTGTCAGCAGTAAGAAAAGCCCACGGATTTAAACATATTTGAGTTTCTCAAGCCTAAACAGAAATCTAGGAACAAGACAGGAAAAATCCTCCCAGATGGAAACCTCTCACAGGTTTTGATATCCTAGGGAAAGGAAAACAAATCCTAGTTTGAGCAAGACGAGGCAGTGGAAATCTCTGCAAGATGAGTCAGCCCTGGCGAGCACACACACACACACACACACACACACACACACACACACACACTCTCACACTCTCACACACTCACACAAGGTTTTAATGCAGCCTAATTTCAGCTGGAACTAAGCAGTGGATGAGGATTTGGAAGCCACAGATTAGCAAAGGTAGCCCAAGCGGGTGAAAGGGGTATGAGCCTGCAGGAAACTGGCTCCGTTTGCACGGAAAGCAGTTTGAAGGACTGGAGAAAGCCCCTCTGCTGACTTGGTGTGTGTGGAATGGCTCTGACAAAGTCTGCAGCCCTTCTAAATTCAACAAGAGGAGGAAAGAGCAGAGCTCAGAGCCTGTGAAACCTATGAACTGCTCAGAATTCCATCTGTAGAGACAGCAGGTCTGTTGAGGTAAACAGCAAAGTGCTCGCAGGCTTCAGTGAAATCACGATTTCACTGCACAGCAGCAGTTTCCTGAAGCTGGGAAGTTCAGTCTTTCCCAGAGCATTTATGAACTTAACAGTTCACAGGTGCCCCTTAATTTTACCCCAAAAAAGACCCCTGGAAGGGCACATTAATCTTCCATGGCCTGAATCTCTTCCACTACTTAAAGGAACAACAGCAAAAAAAAAGGATGCCACTACTTATTCTGGGTAAACACATGGATTTGCAGAAGATCAGCTCCTGCCCTACTCTGCAAGGGATCGAGTTCCTATCAGGTCTAGGTCAAAAGCCCAACCATCAACGAAATGAAGTCTGCAGGATCTCACTCCAGTCCTGGGCTGGAGGTTATAGAGTGCTGAGCCACCATCTACTTTGTGTTTCTCAGAGGACCCTGAACCAGACAACACTCCACAGCCAACAGTGGACTAAGGACTGTTTGAATATGGTCTCACATGAGAGAAGGGCAGATTGAAATGGGCTGTTAGGAAGAAGTTCTTTAGCAGGAGGGGGGTTGAACACTGGACCATGTTGCTCAGAGGTGATTGAGGCCTCATCTGTGGAGATCTTCAAGGCGAGGCTGGATTAGATGACCTTTGGAGGTCTCTTCCAACCCTGATTCTATGATTCCAATGGCCCCTCTCCCCTATGTTCTGGTTTTCTATCCTTTAATCTGTCCCAGCTCTAATACTACAATTCCACGATTCCAATGGCCCTTCTCTCCTATCTTCAGGTTTTCTATCCTTTAATCTGTTATCAGGTTGCAATCAGTTCTCTCAGGAAAAGCAATTAATGCTTTTGTACTTCACGTGCTAGAGACACTGTAATGAGAAGATCCATCTCCTCATTCTCCCACTGAAACATTTCTCCCCGTGAAGAGCCCTTGTAACTCTCACAGAAGAACTGACTGCATGTTAGAACCACACCTAGGTGGGACACTTTGCCACCTGACTGCACAGCAGTCCCAGTGGGACCATGACAAAGCACGACAGCGTGATGGAGCTGGGCTGAACCTTCCGAGGGCAATGAGAAACTGTTACTCAAGCAGCTGCTCTTGAGATCAGCATCTTCACACTCCTCAGCTAAAGAAAGCAGAGATCAGGCTGATCAGGATGGCCCTCAAGGAGATGTCCCTCATATATTTGTTTTGCCTTGAGTCTCTGTCATGAAACTGTCTTGCCCACAGTGAGTAACTGTCCCTACAGATGGGCAGAAGAACACGCACATGAACCACAGAGGACGGGAGGAAGGAACTAAACACTGCTTTCACTGGCAATGACAGCAAAGGGAAAAGAGGAAATTATGATGGATGTTCCCAAGACCCTATGGGGTGCACAGCCCTACACAGAAGTGTTTTCCTTGCCAGAAAAGAAAATACACTGAGGGTGGGCACGCAGCCCCGTGAGTTATAGGGTGTTGGATGAATCTTGAAGCAGTGTGAGCTGGGAGAGGAAACTCCTGTGCAACTCCTGCCTTCTCAGACCCTGTTCTTCACTGTGAGATGCTGTTTTCCTTGGCAGAACTGCAAACATGCAACCCACCTCATTCGCATGAGAGATGCAGGCTGGGTCCAGTGTAACGGGTTTGGGAAATCTGGACTTATTCTGAAGATGTATTCCAGGAGAACTTCTTTACGACACTCCCGAGGGGAACTCAACCATTACAATTAAAGCCCACACTTCTCATTACTTGAGATGGTCATCTGCCTAGGAATTTGTTTCCTACCACTCTAGGCAGCCTCATCACAGTGGCAAATATTTAACATAGCTTGCAATCTCATTTTCACTTTCCTACAGCTCCGATTAACAACACTCAGTACTATACCATTGATTTTTGCTCTCCAGACTGGAGAAGGGGCTCTTGAGAAGCACTCAGCATTGGTTTACCACCATGGTTCCAGACAGCCTGACTCGTGCTACGAGCAAAGCAGGAGGTTGTCTGGGGTAGCAGGTTCAGAGAGATGCCATCTCCCACAGGGGCTTCTGACTGACCACTGGCCCTCAGCAAGTCCATACAGAGGGGAAGGTGGCAGCTTCTGTATTAATCAGACCTGCAGCAGAGCTGAGAAGGGCTTCAGCTTCAGCAGCAAGCGATGGCAGCAAGCAAACACTGAGTGCCCTTGAGAGTCCCCAGCAAAGCACAATCCCCACGGCATACTGATGTTAGGTACTGAAGAAAGGGGGTCATACCTTGAATTCCTCCAGGATTTTGTAATTTTTCCCATGGTATTCACAAAAGTTTTTCACTTCTTTGCATTCCGGACAGCATCCGTTGTGCTCCACTTTTGTACACTTTGGGTGGATCTTAGGGCATTCGGGTTGGTCGCAAATGGGTCCGTCCTCAGTACAGACACAGGGACAGTTGGAATGTCCCGGGAAAAAGCGTTCTCCCAGTTTGTACACAAAGCCACTGTCGTCCACACAGCCTTTCCCTCGGTAGTCATCGAAGATCAGATTGTCATTACTGGAGGTCTGGTCCCCTTCGTCGGCGGGGTAGTCTTCATGGCTGATGGCAGCTGGAGTGACCAAAGCAGGGATGACAAACAGAACTATCCAGGCTTCATGGAAGTGAAGAGCCATCCCCCTCCTCAGCTTCTCCATGGGATCTCAATGCCACATAGAAACAGCTGCTTCCATAGGGAGACCAGTGCCGTGGTCTGAAAACAAAGAGTTTCAAGTGAGAACAAACTCAGAACTGACTTGTAAAGAACCAGTGTTTCAACCAGCACCCCAGAACAAGCCAGGGCTTCAAACTGCACTATCACCACTTCCTTTAAATGAAGCCCCTTCTTAATTAGGGTTAATGAGAACAAGGCACGTGAAGCACAGCAAGCAGCTGTGCCCTGAAGGGACTGCCCACAGAAGATCTCTGCAGAAACCACAGCATCATCTAATTTTTACTCTCCTCATTCGTGCCGTTGAGTTGTCTGATGCCGCAGAAATGAAACGAGCTGCCTGCAATCGCATGGTGACAGGCAGCTCAGAGGGATCCGATCCCAAGTTTAAGTCTGGCCTTAACCTCCAGCTGTGGCCATCGTCCCTCTGTGCATAGTCCTCTTCATCAGACCGAGGCGGGGAAGCAGAGCTGAAACGTGAGATCAGCGCAGGATACTGTGGGTAGATCTGCATCCAGTGTGAGAGGAGGTGCTGGGTTATACTTGGTCTGCGAGAGGTAGAACGGCACAGAGTTTTATAGCCAGCATTTCTGAAGAGGAGGAGGGACCACCTAGGCTACCAGCACAGCCCAGCCTGTGGCAGGCAGGGATAATCCCATCAGAAGCAGAGCTGTCATTCACCTGCTCCATTATTCAGCATTTCAGCGATTCCCTGGGAGAAACGCGGGCCCCAGGGTGTTAATAGCCTGTGTAACGTGCACAGAGCCGCTGAAACGCCTCGCTCAAACTTCGGCAGTGACAATGGCCCAACCTCTGGAGAGCTCTGCCCAAGCGGTCAAGCCGAGGGCTGACCCAGAGAGGGGACAGCCAGCTCCCAGTGAAGGTTCCGCGTGTGCTGTGGGTGCGCGATTGGCTGCCCACGGTGCCACATCACTGCCACCGTCCTGCCTGTGCACCCGCCGGCAGCAAAATGGTGCCCGACCTCTCTCAAGGGAAACTGGGCAAAGTACGACAGGAAACTTTTAAATGAGATGAAATACTGGCGCTGTGTGGCTTGAGGAAGGAGGGAGGCAGCTGCTGGCACCAACCAAAGCCGGGCTGCGGGGCTGTGTGTGCGTTCCTTTTCTCCCTGCGGTGGCACAGCGAGCAGACACAGAGGATACACAAACATGCACAGACCTACACACAGAGGCAAACAGGTACTGCCCACCTCCACCCCTCCAGGAGGGGTTTTTCTGATGTATCGGGATTTTTGGTCGCCTGCAGCTGTTGAGTAATTAATTCTCCCTTAATTGAAGCAAAAAACCCCAGAGCAGCAGCAGCAGCAGCATCGGGAGGCAAAAGCTTTAAGCCTAAGAGAAGCAGCTAAGGGATCGTGTTGACAAAGCAGTTTTTCCAAAGCCACAACAGAGGGAGACACCGGATATTACACAGGGTTTATCAAATTCAAAAAGGTATCTTGCTAATTGAAGTACGAGCTACGCTCCCACCGCAAGGACTACGCACCCTGCTGCTACTATCACCATTGTATCTTGTGAGGTGCTGCTTGGAAATGAAGGGGCTCACGCAGATCCGGCTGCTTTCTGTATTGACAGAGCAGAGGATCTCACCCATCTACATGCTACAGGTAGGCTGCAACACTGCAGATCCGTGGGCATTTAGGGAGGAAAAAGACCCCTGGCAAGCAAATGAAGTAATTAATGTGAATCGATGCAGATTATTTCCCGAAGTTGGATGATGAAGCTCTCCAAATTATATCTCTATCTATAAAAGTTCTCCAGAGATGATAAATACAACCACTACGTTTTGCTACGGCATCCGAGACGTCCCACGGCAACTCGCAGCCGCTCGGCTCCTCGTCGATCCTGGGTACCAGACTGCAGATGCCTCGTACGGGCAGATTTCAACAAGTAAACAAACGCTGCTCGGCTCGGGATGAGTTTATAGCTTAACTTTCTCCTCATTTCCCCTGAGCAGAGAGGCCGGCACCGCGGGGAAGGTAAGTGGCTGAGCAAAAGGCTCCCATCTGCCTTCCCTCTCCCGGAGTGAACAATGCACACTTACCTGCTCAGGCTCGGGCTGAAAGCCGAAAGGGGTCACGGGCCACCATGGACTAAAAGGCTGGGCACAGGTTTGGGGCTAAAGCGGTTCCTCCTAATCACATTTTCAGCGTCGACTCACAGACGATCCCTTTTTCCTCCAGCTCCCTTCGCCCAAACGCGGGGAAGCGGCCGCCGGGCACCCCCGACATGAGCATCAAGCCCCAGCACAACAGCGCCGGGGGCTCGGGGGGCTCCAGAGGCGGGGATGCCCAGAGGCGGGGATGCCGCCGGTGCTGCCGATGCCGCGGAGCAGCCCCGGTGCCAGCAGCGGCAGCAGCAGCAGCAGCAGAGTCATCGCCGCCAACTTGGGCTGGATTTCCTCAGGTCTTGAGGCGGGGAGG
>JAOXOE010000602.1:2275855-2290137 GCA_028565055.1 Phoeniculus purpureus
CACCTGGGAGCCTCCTCTTCTCCAGGCTGAACAACCCCAACTTGCTCAGCCTGTCCTCACAGGGGAGGTGCTCCAGCATTGGAGTTGCTCTCTGACAGTGCAACTATCCAGGGGTACAGCCTTAGAAATTAGAACCATTAATCCGACACCACGAATGACACCACACATCTGTGTTTTAGGACATAAATTGATCTTAAACAAGGGCAGAGGTGAAACCAGTACTCTACATATTCCACTGAAGAGTGTGGAGCAACAGATGGCAGAAGTCAGTCTGTTACAGAATCATAGAACCATTAGGGATTGGAAGGGACCCTGAAAGATCATCTAGTCCAAGAAGATAAGCAGTATGCCGGCCTCTTTCACAAGCTGGCTGAAACCAGTGGTTTTCCAGTACTTTCAGTGGAATTTGAAACAACAATATACCCACCCCCCCAGTATTTCATCACTTTTTCACTTCCATGTGTGTTTAGTTCGTTTTCAATGACTGAAAATTACTAGGCAAACCAAGATTCAATCACCACCCAACCTTTGCAAAGGTCGGTAAGTTAATGGATCTAACATTTAGAGATGTGTTTTACACAGAATCACAGAACATTAGGGATTGGAAGGGACCTCGAAAGATCATCTAGTCCAATTCCCCTGCTCTTTGTATGCTTCTGCTAACTTGCATAGAGTAGCAGTGGGAAACATCACAGCCAAGTTCCCTCGTGTGGTTCATTTATCTGTAGAAAGACTTCAGAAAAACACTCGATGCAAAAACCATTTTAGCTTGAGAGGGAGCAGGAACAGACTCAGACATTGCACACACAGAGGATG
Source organism: Phoeniculus purpureus (assembly GCA_028565055.1). Taxonomy (NCBI): domain Eukaryota; kingdom Metazoa; phylum Chordata; class Aves; order Bucerotiformes; family Phoeniculidae; genus Phoeniculus; species Phoeniculus purpureus. The sequence goes on from JAOXOE010000602.1 coordinate 2,276,672, forward strand.
GAAAGGCTAATGGGAAGGGGAAGACTTGAAATAGTAATATCTTGGCAATAAACGCAGGCCTGTCTGAATGTGAAGGTGGTGGAAAGAAAAAGATTAAAAAAGGTGCAAATAACGATATTTGGAATTGCTGGAGATACTGTTTTCTTTTTGGAATAACTGTTTAACTATACACATTAAAAAGTGCGATTTGCTTCACTAATCACACTTGTTTCCCTTCCAGAGCTACGGATACGATCACTACTTATTTCATAGGGCCGACATAAAAAGGTTGAGCTTTTCTTTTCTTTCATTTGAGTGCTCAGACTGATTACTGGGGAAAAAAAAAACCATTTCCACCCTGGAAAGTCTCAATGCAATAGCCAGCAGCTTCCTCTGTCTACAGGTAGTTTCAATCTGAATTCCCTTTCCTGGGAAGATCAGGGAGGTTTAGACTGGATACTAGGAAGAAATTTTTTACTGAGAGAGTTGGGTTCTTTACTGAGGGTGGGCACTGGAACAGGCTGCCCAGGGTGGTGGTAGAGTCCCCATCCCTGGAAGTGTTTAAAAACCGAGTAGCTAAAGCACTTGAGGCCATGGTCTAGGGGTTAGGGAGATGCTGGGATGAAGGTTGGGTTTCATAATCCTGGAGGTCCTTTCACAGAATCACAGAACACTACGGATTGGAAGGACCAATGCCACAGGATCCCCCTGCCACAGCAGGATCACCTTTCGAGGTCACTTCCAATGCCTAATGCCCTGTGATGCTGCGAAAAGGAAACACTCTGGACAATCTGAATGGACCCGAACATTAAAGGTTAGAAACACATCGGGAAATTACACAGTGACTCCTCAAAAGAAAGGAACGCTGGGTCATTCTAACAAAGAAACGCAGAAAGGCAAAGTTCAGCAGTACCGTGGCTTTAAAGGCTTCCCCCTAACATGCATTAAATGAAATTCATTTAATATGAAGCTTTTCCTCAGTTTATGGGAAGAATTTGTCTTTGTGCAGCTACCAAGGAGAAAAGGCAAGTGAGAACAAGTCTCGATGTGGTTCTGTGGAGTCGATTGAGGCTTTTTAGGCAATTATGCTTTTCAGTAAATTGTATCCTGCTTGAGCAGGAGGGTTGGACCAAATGGCCTTTGAAGGCCCCTTCCAACCCTAACACACTGTGTAAACTGTGTAAATAACAACCCAGAGAAATTTCAAAGACCAGATACAGCAGTGGATGACGGTTTGGAAAAGAGGATTATTCTCTCAACAACCCCCCTCCTCTAGATGAATAACAGCCATATATTAAAAATATTTTAAAATAAAGTATATAAAACACTAAAACAACCACCAGGCAGAGCTGGGAACTAGTCTGTTGGTATTTATCATTGCAAGTATTGCTTAGGTATGGAATGACAGAGGGCTCATTATAACTGTGCTCTTGGGCAGGTGTTTTTCCTGGAAACTAAAGAAAACAAGAAAAATCTTTAATAAAGAAAACAATATGCAAATAACAAGTAGAGGTCAAATTCACAGCTGGTCTCAGCTGCCACGAATTCTTTGTCTTCTCATTGAGAACAGGCTTGTTTGAAGCAGCTGCCTGATGAAAGTCATGCCCTTCTTTTTTGTTCACCCATCCATTATTTCACAGAATCACAGAACATTAGGGATTGGAAGGGACCTCAAATGATCATCCAGTCCAATCCCCTTGTCACAGTAGGATCCCCTAGATCAAGTCACACAGGAACCTGTCCAGGCAGGTTTTAAATGTCTCCAGAGAAGACCATAGCAGAGCTGCAGCTGGGACACAACTCTGCTTCTCAGTGCAGGAATTAATCTGCCTTACAGCAGCTGGGGGTCATGTCCCGTGTCTGCACGGAGGACCACGGCTATGTTGAGTAAAGGTTAGTTTCTCTGTATGCTCAAAAAAGTCATGAAGTGGCCGTTACACAACAGCAGCCACACTTTGGAGTTACACAAATGTCAACCCTCTAGCAAGAAAAATGGCACAGAAAAACAGGGTCCAACTTTTCAGCATGAACAAGTGACAATTAGCAGCTCAAAATTAAGTGATATGGGCTGCAGTTCTGTTTTACCATTTGCTGTTTGTTTCTGGAAGCGAGATAAGGTCCCTGGTTACACAGTGAACTCCAGAGCCCCTAAATCAAGAGCGAGTCTTGGTAGAACACCTCCCTGATTGGGAAAGGCTGAGGAAGCTGGGTCTGTACCTTGGATAAACAGAGACTGAGGGGTGACCTCATTAATATTTACAAGTATGCGAAGGGTGGGTGTCAGGAGGATGGAGCCAGGCTTTGCTTACTGGCATCTAATGATAGGACAAGGGGCACTGGGTGTGAGCTGGAACACAGGAGGTGACAGAGCACCGGAAGGGGCTGCCCAGGGGAGTTGTGGAATCTCCGTGTCTAAACCCGCCTGAACACGTTCCTGTGCGACTGGATCTAGGTGATCCTGCTGTGGCGTGGGGATTGGACTGGATAATCATTCAAGGTCCCTTCCAATCCCTAATGTTCTGTGATTCTATGAGGTTCTGGTTTACAGTTTGCCACTTGTTTTTGGAAGCGAGATAAAGTCTCTGGTTAACTGGTGAACTCCAGAGCTCCTAAATCAAGAGTGAGTGTTGGTAGTAACTAGGTTTAATGAATCTGCATCTTCATAAACATCAGCTAAGCTTCATATTCATTTTGTTTTACTGAATTCCTCCTCTTCCCCCGACAATTTGTGTTTGTGTCTACTTCACTAAGAGCTCTAGCTATTACATTTTTATTCACAGGTTAATTTAAATTGCTACTAAAACAAAAAGGACAGGAGCGGAATGGTCACAGAAGTGAAGAGGGTCTACTCAAATATCTTCATGCTCAGTGCCACGGTGGTGTGTGTGCACTTAAAGCATTTTCCTCATTAAAGGCAGAGTGTTGGAGCCATACAAAACGCTGCCAACACTCTTCTAATGCATTGTCGGTTTGGAATAAAGCTTTTTATTCCATTTGCGCTCAAGCGGCAGTTGCATGCGAATAATTGAGAAAGGACCAACAAAAAAGATTTACCTGTGTTTGCCAGGAAAAAATAAACATCCTGCCATTTCGCAGGCAAAGAGTACAGGGAAACACAGAATCATAGAACAGTTTCAGCTGGTAGAGATGTTCAAGACCATCGAGTCCAATCTTTTCCTAGCTATATCAGCACCACTAATCCCTGTTCCCCAGTGCAACATCTACCCTTCTCTTAAACACCTCCAGGGACAGGGATTCAACCCCCTCCCTGGGCAGCTGTTCCAGTGCCTGACAACCCTTTCAAGAAAGAAATTCCTCCTGACATCCAACTTGAACCTTCAGGCCATTTCCTTTTGTCCTATCACTGGCCACTACGGAGAACAGACTAACCCCTCCTCACAAGTGGTTGTAGAGAGCAGTAAGATCTCCCCTCAAGAGGATGGAGCCAGGCTCTGCTCAGTGGCATCTAATGATAGGACAAGGGCTGGAACAGAAGAAGTTCCACATCAATTATGAGAAGGAACTACTTCCCACTGAGGGTGACAGAGCACTGGAAGGGGCTGCCCAGGGCAGTTGTGGAGTCTCCTTCTCTGGAGACAGTTAAAACCCACCTAGATATGTTCCTGTGCTACTAGATCTAGGAGATCCTGCTGTGGCAGGGGGACCGGACTAGATCTTTCGAGGTCCCTTCCAATCCCTACTGTTCTGCAATTCTGTGAAGAGAGTGGTCCTCTGACAGGAAAGAAACGGAGACACAAACTCAGACTGGTAGTACAGAAAAATAATCAATATTCTGTGTGGCAGGCAGTCATGCTAAATGCAGATGATATGCACTATACGATCCCATTTACTGACTGTGAACTGCTTGAAGGCACAGTGGATTCACTCCTTGGAACGGTCAGACATGGATTATTGTTATTGCTGCTTATTTTACGGCACACAAATAGTGAGCTAAGCACTTGAGAGAAGTGGAAAGATGTAGTCCCCTTATCCCAGTAGCTGTGTTAATTTATGGACTGAATCCCAGGGCTTAGGAACTCTCCTGCACATTGACCGAGCCCAGCTTTCACAGTTTCTAAGGCGCTCAGACTACAGAACTGACAGGGAATATGAAGGAATAATTCAGGTTGCTACTGTGTGAAGGCCCAAGGCAATTAATGCTTCAGCCGACTAACAAAGCACAGCGTGCCTTTCCCTAACAACCTGAGAGATGCTAATTTAGGACAGAAAAGAACTCCTTACAAACAGGATGACTTCTAAAATGTGAACGTGAGAAGTTCAGGCACAAAAACATGCAAACTTTTGAAATGCACATTTATCTGCAGGCCTGGCAAGATGTCTCCTTCATGTGCATAGACACAGCCACTACAGAGGGACGCAGCCTCTGATATGTGAGAGTGAAGATGCACCTCATCGTCCCTACATCAGATTGCTCCACATGGAAGCAAAGCTGCACAGTAATTCCCTTCAGAGGTCAAAGCATTGCTCAGATGAAAGAGCAGCTCCTTGACGGCAGCAATGGTTGCGTGTAGCTGGAGATGAGACCTTTTACCCCTTTCAACACAGGATTTCACTTCACATCCAGGAGATCTTCCCGGAGAATGGCAGGAAGTCCTTTGGGATAACTTACTCACCTACCACTCGTACTGGGTTTAGTAGACTACCTAAACTCAGCACTCTACTCAGCACTGGTGAGGCTGCACCTTGAGTACTGGGTCCAGTTCCAGGCACCTCAGTCCAAGGGAGACATCAAGGGGCTGGAGCAAGTGCAGAGGAGGGCAACAAAGCTGGTGAAGGGCCTGGAGAATAAATCTGATGAGGAGAGATGGAGAGAGTTGGGGCTGTTTAGTTTGAGGAAGAGGAGGCTGTAGGGGAGACCTCATCGCTCTCTACAACTATCTGAAAGGACACTGTAGAGATGTCGGTGCTGGTCTCTTCTCATAGGACATTAGTGACAGAACCAGAGGGAAGGGTTCCAAGCTCTAACAGGGTAGGGTTAGACTGGACATGAGGAAGAAATCCTTCCTGGAGAAAGTGGTCAGGCACTGGACTGGGCTGCTCAGGGTGGTGGTTGAGTCCTCATCCCTGGATGAGTTTAAAAGACGCTCAGATGTGGTGTTGGGGGATGGGGTTTAGGGGTGACCTTGTACAGTAGGGTTGATGGTTGGACTCGATGATCCCGAGGGTCTTTTCCAACCTCAATGACTCTACGATTCTATACATCTCTTATGGTAACAATTATGTCTGAGTAAACGTAGTCTTTTATTTTTTCAGAAGTACATCTAGTTACTGTACATCTGATTGTGGAAGGACGTGTCCTCTGAAACAACACAGGAGCTTATCAGCTTCTCACACAAACACCTTTGTTCCTCCTTCCCTGTGGTCTGTACATGTGGCACAGCCTTCCACTATCAGCTTGTTAACCACCACAGTGCCTTTCTCACTGTTCTTTTAGACCTACCTATTTCAGAATAAGAAAGCAATTAATAACATCATTTATGGTATCAGGGAAGAAACTTCATTGGCATTGTTTTTTCTACAGAGAAAGAGGTGGAACAGCTGCTTTTCTGAAGAAGCAGCATCAACGCAACAGGATTTAATTTACTCAGAGTCTAGAGCCCCCTGCAATACCCACAGAATAAAGACTCACTGACAAAGAAATCATCGAAGGCATCTCAAAGAAGCATAAAACAGAACACACACTAACAACAATATCCTCAACATATGGTTTTCTGGAGCTTCACTCCTGTGAGCAGGTTATAGATGGCACTTCAACATTAGAAGCAATAACAGAGCTACTCAATAAATCACAATGCAGCAGTCACTGGCGAACACATTATGGCAAAGATCTATCCTGATTCCAGTGAAATAACGACTCCTAGTAACTCTTCCACCCAGCATCTCCCTTATGGATCTCTATCTATTACCTCTACTACACTCCAGCCCAGCAGTATAGAACAGATTGTACTTCTTCCACTCTCACACTTCATGTATCAGCTGTGTGTGTGTGATACAACATCGTGGGGCTTGCATAAGTTCTTGAGAGAAAAAAATCCATCTATGTGGATGAAGCCAGCACCAGTTAGAGGCCATGCCAGGCCCCACTGCAGTCTGGAGGTGTGGCTGCATGCTCTAAACACCAACTGACCAGCTGTGTGGGTGTGCCTGGAGGAGGGACACAGCAATTCAGAGATGCTTTGCTGCTGTTTGGAAGAAGTTCTGAGCTCTCAGATCTGACTCTGGCTGCTACTCTACTCTATCCTTTGTTAGATCTGAGTCAGCACGTGGCTAGGCTGGAAATCAAAACTCTTGTTGGGTCCTTGCTAAGTCACTATAAATTCAAGATATGGATCCAGGAAGGACGTGGACCTGATGGAGCAGGTCCAGAGGAGGCCTCAAAAATGATCACAGGCTGGAGCCCTTCTACTAAAGGAACATGCTGAGGGAGCTGGGGTTGTTCAGCCTGGAGAAGAGAAGGCTCCAGGGGGACCTGATAGCGGCCTTCCAGTACCTGAAGGGGGCTACAAGAGGGCTGGAGAGGGACTGTACGAAGGCATGGAGTGATAGGATGACGGGCAATGGTTTAAAAGTGGAGAAGGACAGATGGAAATGGGATGTTAGGAAGAAGTTCTTTAGCAGGAGGGGGTTTGACCACTCAAACAGGTTGCCCAGGGAGGCAACTGAGGCCCCATCCCTGGAGATCTTCAAGGTAAGGCTGGACAAGACTCTGAGCAATCTCAAGTCCCTCCTCACTGCAGGTGGGTTGCACTAGATGACCTTTGGAGGTCCCTTCAATGTATCTATGATTCTACGACTCCTTAAATGATGCCACTCCTCCTGAAATATTGCTGCGCTCTAAGAAGAAGAATGCATTTTCCACCACACTGTGCACACTTCTCTTTATATTAATCACTTATTGGTGGCAATAACAGAAAATAATAGAATCCACCCAAAACCATGATGGACAGTACTGTGATGTCAGAGCACCTAACCGCTTCCACAGCTTTGAATGTTACTCAGAGGATGAAGGGCGTATCTGGTGGCAACGCCTAGAAGGCTCAATACGCCGTATTTCCACAGGCTTTGCAGACTTTGTGAAGTGTAACCAGAGCTCCTGTTAAATCTCACAGCCTCTCCCGGTTCCTTCCTTTCAGAAGCTGCAGTTTTCACAAGCTGTCACAGGCGTTTCAATGTTTAGCAGAGAATAAACCAGCATGAATGCTCCTTCTACTGTTTGAATTAAACTCAAGCTCCCACCTCCTGACATTTCCTTTAAAAATGCATAAAACTATGAATTAAATATACGCATCATTACTCATCGAATTGTTTATCTCTGTACTAATTTTATATATATACACAGATTAAATATTCATGTGCTCCTTCTCCCTTCCCGAGCAGAGTGCCTCCTAGCTCCTTATTCTCCAACATTGCTCTTTCCACTTGCATCGTGTTAAGTTAAAGATCACTGAGGTAAAAGCATCTTCAGGACCTTCTGCTTAAAAATTCCAAATTATAGGGCATTTTCCGACCCCATATTAGTAGCGGAGAGCTGTCCATATGCTTACGTTAAGCCTGACAGATCTTCAATTACCCCTTAGCTTGTAGTTATGCCACTCCAGTGCGGTTTAGATAGATTCTGTAGTTGTTAATGGCTCAACACACCGAGACCTTGAAGAATAACAACCAAGGTTATTTAGTAAAGTAATGCAATAAAAGGAAATAGACTCCCCCATGTATGCAAGCGCAGTATATGCTTTGCTGATTTTAAGGCATACGTTTCTTTGAAGTTCTCGGAATCCAAATGATTTAAACTGCGACACACAAACACAAAATCACCAGACAAATCTACTGCAAAGTTCATGAGCTGCAATAGATGGGTAAAGACATCAATTGCTGGCAATTAGGAATTTACTGCAGAGGGTAGTTAGGGGAATTGCACCGATTCAGAGATGAAATGCAAATATATGGTGCTTACATGTATGGGGCCGACGCACCTGCACCCTATCTAAAGCATCAAATCAGCAAGCCCAGGCAAACACACACAACTCGAGGACACAGATCACAATGCAGCAGTGAAACCCTAGAGCAGTGCAATCCCAGAACTGTGTGTGGGGTGAAAGCCTAGAGCAGTGTGATCCCAGAACTGTGTGTGAAGTGAGACTCTAGAGCACTGAGATTCCAGAACTGTGTGTTTGACACCTCTGGGGGCCACAGCAGCAGCAGCACTGAATCACACAGATTGGAAAAGACCCTTGGGATCATCAAGTCCAACCATCAATCCTACTAAAACACCCTGTTTTAGGGGTGTTCACCCCTAAAACAAAAACATAGAGGCAAGTGCCAACTGCCCCCGTTACTGCTTCCAGTTACAGACTTAAGACCTTCTGAAACTAGTAATGGCAAGAAGATGCTTCAAAGTCTCCTCCTGGAGAATAATAGAATGAACTGGGCTGGAAGGGACATGCAAATGTCATCCAGTCCAACCCTCCTGCAGTGAGCAGGGACACCCTTAACTACATCAGGTTGTTCAGAGCCTTGCCCAGCCTCACCTGGAATATCTCCAGGTATGGGGCCTCAACTCCCTCCCTGGACAACCTGTTTCACTGCCTTCTGCTTTTGTATCTTACTGAAGGTTGTTACCATAAGAGACCACTCCCACTGTAAGAAGTACCTGGCTATGGCTGAACTATCACTAACAGAAGCACTATTTCAGTTCCCAGAGATTACACGGCTGATTTGGGCCATCCACGGAAGGGCATGGATTGAAAATTCACCACCATCTCTGCGTTAACAAACCTCCACACAGCAAGTTACTCCTCTGCCCACGTACTCAGGTTGTGACCGACTGCAGAGTAGCCTAAGCTGTGGAGAAAGGGTTGAGGGTTAAGGGGAGATACCTCTCCTGGGAATGCTCAGCATGGCAATGCTGTTTCTACAGGGGCTCTAGCAGTGAACTGAAACAGAATCATAGAATCACAAAACGTGTTGGGTTGGAAAGGACCTCCAAAGGGCATCTAGTCCAACCCTCCTGCAGTGAGCAGGGACAGCCTCAACTAGAGCAGGTTGCCCAGAGCCTTGTCCAGCATCACCATGAGCATCTCCAGGGAGAAAGGTGCTGACTTACGATCGAAAGGAAATACAGCTGGGAAGGAGCACACTTGACCTTCCACAGTGCACAACACAGAGCAATCACTCTAAGACCTGGCAAAGCCAACACACCGATGACATGGACCACTGCAGCTGCCACAGAACCTCAGCAGGCAGGAAAGCCTCTGCTCCCCATTCCCTGTCAGCCCCAGGTCAGATACACCCCAATCTGCTGGGCAGATGGCAGATGGACTTTCTCTTGCATAAGTTGATCTTAAATAAAATCCATGCCAGGAAAAGTGTTTTGATTTCCCTTCCAGGCACATAGTTTGATAACCCAGGTCCGCACTTAGCATCCAGTTGTTGGGGTTGATGGATGCTTGAGTTTGCACTGGTGCATGCCAGCTCCTGTGCCCTCAGGCCAAGTGGGGTACGGCAGCCAGTGCAGGCAGCCGTTGGCAGGAGTAATAACTATCGTTCGGATCCAGTCTATAGCTAAAATAAGCTGTAACACAAGCCAGGCACAAGGGAAATCCATTCAATGAGCAGCTTGAACACATCTATGTTCAATTAATGTAGCTTTTCAAACACTGTGACAGTGTTTGTGCTCTAAGAAGATGGTTAAGACATTGCTGCCACCAATCATTACAGCAGTTCTCCTTCCTCTCGGGAAGCGGTGTCAGACCAGGAAGGGAGCACAATTAGCAGCAACAAGAGAGTATGTGAGGGAGTGCAGGCGGAGAGGCAGGGCTGAGTTTCCTACTGAGGCATTCCTTAGGAGAAAAGGAATTCATGGAGAGACGCTGAGGCCATGGAGGTGTAAGGTAGAAAGATGAAAACTCCAGAGACAAGAACAGGCAGAGAAGGGCAAAGAAAGAAGGGAAAGAAGAAAAATCACACAGAACAAGGAGCCTGAAGAAGGAACGTTATGCTGCAATGCATGGTGTCAGCATTGCCTCACTTGGGATAGACTAGTACCTTCATTGCCATTTTGGTGCCTTCTGTCCCACAGATGCCCAGTTAACCCCACTAGTTCCATCTGGTCAGTGCAGAAAAGAAGTAGGAACTAGCTACAGACTGGGTATTACTGGACAGCTAGCTCACTTCAGATATAATGTGTGAGGGCTGAACTCTCCTGTCTCTATCCACCACTCACACAATCCATCCTCTTCCCAGTCACTCATTTTCATCCTCTGAAAAGAGTGCAAACCATGAGGAACATGAATCATGCCACTGCAAAGAGAAAGTGTGTGGCAGGTGGCTGGAGGGGTGGTGGAGCAAGGGGATCCAACACAAAAGAGATGGCTGTAAGTGAGCTGAAAGGGAGGGGAACGAGCAACAGAAGGTAGTGATGCTCCTGGAAGAAGTCTGGAGGGATGTGTTCACAGAACGTTAGGGATTGGAATGGATCTCAAAAGATCATGCAGTCCAATCCCCCTGCCAGAGCAGGACCACCTGCTGCGTGTTGGGAAAAGAAGCTGGTTTTGAAAGGAGAGAGCATCACCTGGAGCTGTGAGTTGCTCTGTAAGGTCAGGAGTGCCCTGGGAGAGACGGTTTGCTTGGAATGTGATCCCAGGAGTAGTAAAGGGAGTAACTTTCTGTTAGGGGATGAAGTAAAGGCCAGAGAAGCTGTGAGTAACTGGTGAAATCTTCGAGGGATGAAGACAAAATGAAGACTAGAATAGACGTCTCATTTGTGCAAAGTGAGACTCACCGAATGCACTGTTGCTATGGCGATTTCTACCACCTGAGGATTCAGGTTCAACTGTTTAAGGCAATGCATATAATTACGCTTTTTATTTTCTCAAATAAGTACTTGCAGCCTCTTGCTTACATATAAAGCATTTCATAATCCAGAATTCTGCCACGGGTTGACAAGTGATTGATGTACTCGCATTACCAGAGCTGGTAGCAGACTTAACCAGAAAGGTGCAATTACAAAGCATGTTATGAAACAAATGCCCTTTACAACTTAAATGGTATCTGAAGAAATGTGTTTTAGTTAACAGAAAAGAAATGAGATTGAGTCTTTAGAAGACCAGTTTCATTTGAAAAGTAAAAACACTAACAAAGGATAGTGCTCCAAGGATGATACCGAGAACGATGAGCTATTCTGCCTGGGCAGCAGGAAGCCAGCTCAGCATCACTACAAACTTCTCCTCCAACTTCTGTTAGGTGAGTTATTTAAACTCTTGTGCTTCTGTTTCTTGACTTGAATAACCGCTGCAACTAAACTTACCCTACGGGTGCATTTTGAGAGTTCAGTAATAAATCCTAAGTACTTTGGAAAGCTCTACATCTTGTAAGCGAAGAATGTCATTATTAAAATTGTGCTTCAGAAATCATCACTAACAAGGATTTGTTCTATAGCTAAAACTGTGCCAGAAGTGTTATTAGCTTGCAAATCACAGAGCTCCCACCAACACACAGGAGAGAGGCACAGGCAGAGCTGCGACTGCATTGCAAGGGCAGGGTATGTAAACCCAGCATTGCTGCACAGCATAGTGCTCAGCTGCTGCTACCCGTTAACCTACAGCAGTACAGCGCTCACTGCAGACCCACGTGCACAGTCCCTTTTCACCTGACCAGCAGCACCTCAGCTAAATGTTCAAGATATTAAGATTGTTCCTGCTGGGAGATGCTGCAGCACAGGCAAAACAGCCAGGTAAGCACAAGCAATTGCTGAGGTTAGCTGAAAGGGGGATGCACCACTGGGAAGGGGTTGCATCACCACACTGAGGTGTCACAGGTGTGATTCCTCTTCTGGGGCTGGATGGTCACTGACTTCATCCCTTGGTGGGGATTTGAGAATCACAGAACTTTAGGGATAGGACGTCCAGTCCAATCCCCCCAGCCACAGCAGAATCACCTAGATCAAGTCACACAGGAAGATGACCAGGCAGGTTTTAAACGTCTCCAGAGAAAAAGATTCCACAACCCCCTGGGCAGCCCCTTCCAGGGCTCTGTCACCCTCACCCTGAAAAAGCTCCTTCTCATATTGATGGGGAACCTCCTGTGTTCCAGCTCACACCCACTGCCCCTTGTCCTATCATTAGATGCCCCTGAGCAGAGCCTAGCTCCATCCTCCTGACACCCAGCCTTTCTTCATCAGGGTGATATTCCCTTCATCACCTTTATGGCCCTGCACTGGGCTCTCTCCAGCAGCTCTGTGTCCTTCTGGAACTGAGGGGCCCAGAACTGGACACAAGATTCCAGATGTGGTCTCACCAGGGTAGAGTAGATGGGGAGGAGAACATCTCTTCATCTGCTAACCAGTCCCCTTCTGATCCACCCCAGGATGCTGTCGGCCTTCTTGGCCATAAGGGCACATTTCTGGCTCATGGTCATCCTGCTGGCCACGAGGATCCCTAGGTCCCTTTCTCCTCTGCTGCTCTCCAATAGCTCAGTTCCCAACCCATACCGGGACTTGGGGTTGTTCTTGCCCAGAAGATGAATCTGCATCTGTTCAGGCATCTAAGATACCTTCCTTTGCACAGGTGTTGGTTTGGTACAGACACTGTTGGACAATCATGTCGGAAAACTTTAAAACTAAAAAATAAACAAAAATATTAACAAATCAAAGTATTTAAATAATCCAAAAAAAATCAAGTAAAGAACCATATGCCAAGACGCAGTTTAAAAACAAGTCTGACTGACTGAATACCATATAAGGAAGGAGCTCTATTTAGCAACAAGGTGTAAGCTTTAACAAAAACATCAATTATGGGAATAGCAGGTCTATCTCCATCTGTCTTTGCACAAAACATCACTAGGTTAAGGCTGTTAAGAAAGGTCCTAAACATCTCCTCAGAGAACACACTTCTTTCCTGTCAATTCTTTAATACTCTGTAATTTCAGGAAAGCTGTTTGTGATGTAGAGCTGCTTTAAAGAAGCTTTACCTCTAACATGTGGGACAAAGGTTCCTATAAGCTGATACCGGTTTACGTAAACACTGAGTATCCTGGTTGTGTAACACCATGAGGTTACACGATGCTGTGACTGCCCGCTAATGTGAAAAGCTTGTTAGCTGTCTAGATGTCTGGCAGTGCTTAAGCAGCCCTGCCCACAAATTCAGATGGAAAAAATATCACCTTCCTAAAGGGACTTTCAGAAGAGGCAATGCCTTCTGCACTAGATGTGCAATCAGCCTCAGTTCCAGAAGGACACACAACTGCTGGATGAGACCAGCGCAGAGCAACAAAGATGATGAAGGCAGTGGAGCATCTCCCTGATGAGGAAAGGCTGAGGGAGCTGGGGCGCTTGAGCTTGGAGAAAAGGAGACTGAGGGGTGAGCCCATTAAAGTTGCTAAATAGGTGAAGGTTGGGTGTTAGGAGGATGGAGCCAGGCTCTGCTCAGTGGCATCTAATGATAGGACAAGGGGCAATGGGTGTGAGCTGG
>JAOXOE010000602.1:2295690-2310029 GCA_028565055.1 Phoeniculus purpureus
ACCTCCCCTGACGCAACTTGAGGCCATTTCCCCTCGTCCTATCATCACTGATTTGAGAGAAGAGACCAACACCAGCCCAGCCCTGCTACCAGATGAGAACCATTAAATCTCTAGGTATTTGGAAATAACGTGTGTGCGAACTGGGTTTGTGATGACAAGATATGTTCTGCATGACAAATAAAGACGTCACAAACCTCTGTGGCTTCTTCTAGTATCACTTTACAGTAATGTTTCATTCAATCTCCTAACTACATTTAAATTAATTAAAACCCATTAATCACCACAAATCCTCTGAAGTACTTGAGGATTCAAAGTCAGTATTTCCTGCTCTATCAAATATCCTCGTTTTGCGAGCAGCTACAATGTGACCTATAAATTACCATGATGAATAACGTCATGAGTGAGAACGTGGGTCAGTTTTTCATTAAAATTAAAAGGTCCTGCTTGTCTGTTGTCAGATTATCAAGTGCTGCTGCAGAGGGAAACAAAGTGCTGTCAAAGCAGAGTGATGATGGTCTACATCCAGCCTGCCCTGGTGTAAGGAACATGTCATGCTACAGGACATGGCATAGGCAGAAGCATTGCGCTCTTTCTCAAGGACAGCAAGTAAATTCTGATTTATTCATGGAGAAGAAATTTCTTGCTGGTTGGAACTCGGTTCCATGAACACACAGGGTCAATGTACCACTTAATTCCTATATAAATCTCCTGGAGATGGACAAATTTCAAGTAGCACAGTGGTGTATCAGTTCTACCGATTGGAGGGAAAGGCAGCGTTACTGGTAATTCCTCCTTCTGATCCAAGGGTTTTGAAAGTCAGAGAAATGTGAGCAGGCTGTCAAGTTACTGATGGTGAAAGAGACTGATGGTGAAAGATTTTAGGGTATTTTTTAAAATGCAGCAATGAAGCCTCTAGGCATTATCACATGTGCATTTGACACACAGAGAAACTACCAACACTATGAGATGCAGCTGAGAATCCTTAAAGGAACAGTGGAAGGTAAACTAAAAGCACATTCAAAAGCAGCTTTTGAATACTCACAGGACATAGAATCATTGAATCATTCAGGTTAGAAAAGTCCCTGGGGATCAGTGAGTCCAACCATCAATCCCACTCTACAAGTTGACCCCTAAATCAGATCCCCCAACACCACATCTAAGCATCTTTTAAACTCATCCAGGGATAGGCATGCAACCACCACCCTAGGCAGCCTAGTCCAGTGCCTGAACATTCTCTCCAGGAAGAACTTTTCCCTGATGTCCAATCTAAACCTCCCCTGTTGGAGCTTGAAGCCCTTCCCTCTGCTTCTGTCACTACTTGCCTGTGAGAAGAGAGCAGCACCAACATCTCTACAGTGTCCTTTCAGATAGTTGTGGAGAGTGACGAGGTCTCCTCTCAGCCTCCTCTTCCTCAAACTAAACAGCCCCAACTCTCTCCATCTCTCCTCATCAGATTGATTCTCCAGGCCCTTCCACCAGCTTTGTTGCCCTCCTCTGCACTCACTCCAACACCTTGATGTCTCCCTTGTACTGAGATGCCCAAAACTGTACCCAGTACCCAAGGTGTGGCCTCACCAGTGCTGAGTACAGGGGGACAATCACCTCCCTCCTCCTGTTGGACCCAGGCTAGGATGCCATTTGCCTTCTTGGCTACTTGGGCACCCTGCTGGTTCATATTCAGCCTCCTGTCAATTAGGAGAGAAATATGACTTCGTGACTTCAAATTACACCCATTCAAGATGGGAACAGCTGCTCCCGAACGAAAACCTGCCAGATGCCATGTAGGAACAGTGACACCGCTTAAAAACCTAGGTATTAAGTGCAGCAAGAGCCTTGCACAGAGAACTGAAATATATTTCTCTAAATTACTGTCATGACCAGTTGTAAGCATCAAAACGGAGAAATGCTCAGCTAGAAGCTTGAGGCTGTTCCATCAGAAGTGCCACCTCTCTGGTCTGCACATGAACGGAACTCTACTCCAAGGGGTCATGTTAATGCTGAAAGACTGAAAGTTGCTGGTAGACACATCAAGGTCCCTGTCGAAGACCAGAGGAACCTTTGCATCTCCATCCAACCACTGTCACTTCTCCTAACCAGTCAATTCCCAGATGGAAAGGGAATACATCTGACAGGGCTGACACCCCTCATCTAAGACAGTTCCCTGATGAGAAAGGAAGGGAAAAATTGGCAGATAAATACCAACCTCTTGGCCTAAAAGGAGACTTGTCACCTGCCAAATGGCTCCCCATGCTTTTTGATATGGAAGAAGTCACAGGTGAGACTCTGCAGCTCTGCTCTGCATTCTGCTGTGCTGGGAGACACTTAGCAAGTTTGGTGGTTTTATTACTGATTCATAACAGCGTCCTTCACGGAGATTTACAAGCTTGTACAAAGGAGACCAAAGAAATGCTCCAAGTATCTCTTCTCAAGTGAGCAGAGAGGGAATTTTTAATGTTTGACCTTAAACATATTGAAAGTATAATATAGTTTCATCTGTTCTCTCAAACGAGAGAAACAGCCCTACTAAGAAACTGCAGAGGACATAAACAGTGCATGAAGTGAATTACTTGACCTGAAAAAGATGACTTTGGGCAAAAATGTGAACATTAATCAGCATACAAACACAGGGAAGAGCCTAGGAATGAGTATTTTTCAATAGAAATACTCAAGATTTACCTTTTAATAGTGTTTCTGTGCTAAAAGGCAGCTAAGGAAGTCACCTGAATAAAGATGTGAGAAAGATAGCTGGCAAAGGATATTAGATCTGTTACTGAACTCTGAAAGCAGGTAACAAATGCAGAAATACTGTGAACAATCAAAGATGACACACAGAGGATCACATAGAACAATATCCAATGCGACACACACTACAACAAGACTTGGAATTTGGAGGTCCTTTCCAAAAACTAATGTTCTGTGGTTCTGTGATCTAAGCATCAGCACTCATACATTTACAAAGGTGTATTAGACATGCAAATACACGAGATACAGGTCGACTAGCTGGTCATAAAGAGAGAGGTCACAGAGCACTGCTGTGTCCCCACAGTGCAGGCAAGAATCTGCACAGAGACAAGATGATGAAATGCTGTGTGTTACTGGTGGAGCCACTGAGCTTTAAGACAGGCTGTTGAGAAGGTGAGATGTTTTCAGACTCTGATCACAGAATCACAAAACATTAGGGATTGGAAGGAACCTTGAAAGATCAGCCAGCCCAATCCTGCCAACACAGCAGGATCACCTAGATCCAGTCACACAGGAACATGTCCAGGCAGGTTTTAAACGCCTCTGGAAAAGACGACTCCACAATCTCCCTGGGCAGCCCCTTCCAGGACTCTGTCACCCTCACCGGGAAGAAGTTCCTGCTCATATTTACATAGAACCGCCTATGTTTTCTTCTCTGCTTTGTTCTTTTACCATCCAACCGACCAACTCTTCGCTTCAAGAGAAAAACCTCAAACCCTCTTGATAGAATATATTGACCTAAATCCACCTCCAACCTTACCTGTGCCAGGGCCAATCCTCCACTTCTAAGCCCAGGTTCCTCCCTGGCAGCGCTGGTCCCTCTAGGGAAACTCAAACTGCCCTGAGGCAGTTTGATCTGGTCTGCAGGAGGAATGGGGTCCACACAGGTGGTCAAGTTTAGTGACTAATTGCAATGAGCTGTGAGCAGACACAGCTGTTGGCAGGGCTGCTCCTCCGCCCCCTCCATGGCCCTCATTGGGTGATACCCAGCTGGGAGCAACGCACACACGTGCAAAACAGCATCATAACTAATATCATCTTCTTTCCAGCTGCAGTCACCTCCACACCAAGTACTATGTCTGAACCTTAGTGCTTGGCCATATTCAGGTCCAGGCTTGAGTCAGGGTGAGCCAAATCCTACCACAACAACAAACATCTGTGAATCATTTCTGTTACCAACACAAATCAAGAAAAGAATCATAGAATCGTATGGTTGGAAAAGACCTTCAGGCTCATCAAGTCCAACCTCTAACCCACCTTCTCCCAAGGCCACCACTAAACCCTGTCTCACAGAATCACAGAACTCGAAAGATCATCCAATCCAATCCCCCCAACACAGCAGGATCACCTACATCCAGTCACACAGGAACAGGTCCAGGTGGGTTTTAAATGTCTCCAGAGAAGGAGACTCCACAACCCCCTGGGCAGCCCCTGCCAGTGCTTCCTCACCCTTACCTGGAAGAAGGTCCTTCTCAGATTTATATGGAACCTCCTGTGTTCCAGCTCACACCCATTGCCCCTCGTCCTGCCATTAGATGCTACTGAGCAGAGCCTGGCTCCATCCTCCTGACACCCACCTCTCACGTATTTATCAACATTAATGAGGTCACCCCTCAGTCTTTGTTTCTCCAAGCTGAAAAGACTCAGCTCCCTCAGCGTCTCCTCATCTGAGATATGTTCCACTCCAATGTATTGGGGTGGCTATAGGTGCCCCTGGAGATCCTGGTGTAAGGTATTCCGTAAGCCAGGGCAGGGGACACATGCTACCCAGTGTGAAGTACACAGCTTGGCTTCTCCAGGAGCAGAGCACACAAAAACAAATGAACACGAAGAAAGAGGGAACAACATAGCCCCTTGAGGACAGATGTCAGCCTTCTAAGCACACGAGTATTAGCTACTTCCGTGGATTTCACTGACCTGAAACATAAGTTCCTAGAGACACGATGTGCATCTTTTGAACTGACACGCTCAATCTTACTACAAAGATCTGTTTGTAAAGAGAGGGTTTTATAGTGAGCAGCAAAGCATAGTAATGATTAATACCCTGATGGCCAGTAAGTGCTCTGAACAGCTCTTACTCTGCAGACACTGACATTCTCTCGCCAAAGAAAAAACACAGTGGCATTTCATGTTAAAAAAACAATGCTCATTGAAACAGAAAAAGCACTGGCTGGCTCAGCAACTAACAAATGAGAAGGTCAGCTGAACAGACCCAGACCGTACAGAACACGTATGCGAGCCTATTCTACCAGTCAGACAGTTAATGTACCCTGTGCTGCGTTCACTTTGGTGGTATCAATATGGCTTACATTAGTTTAACAAAAAGAGATCCCATTAAGTGTTCTGACCAAACACAATTAGAACTCTCAATCAGCACCTTTTAGCAGGGTTACTAATGGAAATTCATACAGTCACGCTGGACACTTATCATTCTGTTCTGGTTTAAGAGTCACTATTAATTGCGGTTCTGTTATCCAGAAGAACACTCGCAATATTCAGAAACCCCAATGAAAACCTAGACAATAGAGTTTTAGACTGTCATTCAGTAAAAGCTCATATGTTTAAAATCTTATCAAAATAAATTCTGAAGGAATCACAGAACATTAGGGATTGGAAGAGACCTGGAAAGATCATCCAGACCAATCCCCCCAACACAGCAGGATCCCCTAGATCCAGTTGCACAGGAACATGGCCAGGTGGGTTTAAAACGTCTCCAGAGAAGGAGACTCCACAACCTCTCTGGGCAGCCCCTTCCAGTGCTCTGTCTCCCTGACTGTGTGAGGAAATCACCTCAAGGCTTTTACAGGCACAAGCAAAGACTCAATTAGAAGACAGGTAGAATAAATAGAAATGACCACTCTGAAAGTGAAAGCATTTTTACCCTCTATGAAGAAAGACTTGAGATACAGCCACCTGGCTACACAACCCCTGTCATATCAGGGAGTTGTGTGTTAACGCAGTGGGCAGAGTGCTTCTTCCTAGATGTTTTAGAGAATCTTAGGAACTGCTTGAGTTTCTGAAGGCTTGTGCCCTTGTAGAACTAAGTGAAGAGATCCTGTCTGCTCTAAGCAACGGTAATTTATAGCCTATTTCCAAGAGAAACAGGCATAAAGATTTGTCAAGCATCAGGGCTCGGCTGGCCACCAGACAGATGACAGATGCTTTCTATTAACCCCTCTCCCTTCCCAAAGGGGAAGAGAAAGGGACTAAGGGAGAGAGATTTATGGATCAGGAAACTAAAACAGCTTTAATGAAAGTAATAACAATAAAAAGAAAACATGAGGAACAAAATAATGAAATATATACAAATATATACAAACCCAATATTGAACTCTCCAGTGATGATCCCTTGCTCTAGCAAGGGGGGTTGGAGTACATGACCTTCAGGGGTGCTTTCCAACCCCTACCATGCGGTAATTGTGTTGATGATCACATCACCAGTGATGCTGCACTGAGGAGTCACAGACTGAACTCACCTGGAGATCTGGACTCAGAAATCAGGTTACCCAGAGCCTTGTCCAGCCTCACCTGGAATATCTCCAGGGTTGAGACCTCAACCACCTCCCTAGGGAACCTGTTCCAGTGTCCAACCACCCTCCTGCTAAAGAACTACTTCCTAACAGCCCATTTTAATCTACCCTTCTCTAACGTGAAACCACTGCCCCTCGTCCTACAGGCCTGCCTGAGCGAAGGCAGAATGGACAGGGTCCTCCTTGGACACTGGCCATTGAACGAAAGGGCTTGACACCTGTGGTCCCTCAGCTTTACACCAAATTTGAGGTCTGTGGGATCAACCTTGTTGGTGAGTTTAGGATCATTCCTCATGGTTGACCTTTATGGTACTCCAACATGGCACACAAGATTCAGCACTGACCTTTCTTTCTATAGGTTTCTATAACAAATAGCCCTTCTACACACCAAACTTTAGTTCATAAACATCAAATTATCACTTCTAGATGTAGCAAAAAAAACCATCTCAGGCTGTAGTTTATCCACAGCTGAAGATCACATCTTTCAGAGTGTGCGTGTCCAGCGCACAAGCCCCTGCCACTGTTCTTTCACCATTGTAACACCCTTGTTCTGCTGTACAGATGTTGTCTCAGAAAGAACCCCTGGATGCTTATATGTAAAGGATAAGGATATATTAACAATTACAGGTTTGTCATAAAGAGCTTTCACAGATTTTAATTAAGTTGGAGTTAATCTGCATCAAACAGGTGACACAGGCTGTTTACACAGCTACACAGATGATTAGAGGTTGGAAGGGACCTCCAGGGGTCATCAAGTGCAACCCCCCTGCTTAAGCAGGATCACAGAACCTAAGACAGGTTAACCAGGAATGCATTCAGATGGGTCTGAAATGTCTCCAGAGAAGGAGACTCCACACTCCACAACCCCCCTGGGCAGCCCCTTCCAGTGCTCCATCACACTCACCATGAATAAGTTCCTTCTCATATTGATGTGGAACCTCCTGTGTTCCAGCTCACACCCATTACCCCCTGTCCTATCATTAGATGCCACTGAGCAGAGCCTAGCTCCAATCTCCTCACACCCACCCTTCACATATTTATAAACATTAATTGAGTCACCCCTCAGTCTCCTTTATTCCAAGCTAAAGACACTGAGCTCCCCCAACCATTCCTCATCAAGGAGATGCTCCACTCCATCATCTCTGTGGCTCTGTACTGGACTCTCTGCAGCAGCTCTGTGTCCTTCTGGAACTAAGGGGTCGAGAACTGGACACAAGATTCCAGATGCGGTCTCAACAGCGCAGAGTAGAGGGGGTGGAGAACCTCACCCTATCTGCTAGCCACCCCTTTTTAATCCACCCAGGATGCTGCTGTCCTTCTTGGCCACAGGGGCTCATTGCTGGCTCATGGTCATCCTGCAAGATACTACAGCAGATACTACTGTTCTACACTCCTGTATTTATAGGGAATGAAGAAGCAGATAACTTAGAAGTCCTTTTTTCACCCACACAGTTGACATTGCCAAAAATCAAAAAGGAAGACTAGTGAATCAGTCTTTTACCACATTATTATCAGTTCAAAAAAGCCCTGAAAACATGCTGTGCGTGGCAAACCAAATACTCCATGGAATGGGTTTACCACCACAGCAAGAGACAGTCCTTTTGTAAAGACAATTCTTTTGTTTGGCTTTATTAACCAAAAGAAAAAGAAATCAACTTGATCGATTCCTGTAAAGTGTCAAAATTAACTGCTACATGGGGAAATTATGAAGCCTAAAAATACTGGAATTAGCAGCAAAACATGCTCTAAAAGAACATAGCTGAAGGGGATGAAATAGGATGTGCTACAAGAGAAACTATCAAATGGGGAGAAGCTCATTAATGCAAAACCTCCAGGACTGGTCCTGAGTCTCATTTTATTTTGCACTTTCATCAGTTATCTTGGCACAAAATAGAAGAATCAAACTAATTAAACATTAATGGCACCGAGTTAGAACAGCAGTGACCATACTGATGAGGATCACAATCACATATCAGAAGAGCTGGATGACATTAAGGATTGGAGTAACAAAAATAAATTATGATGGTAAGAAGTGCAAGGTCTTGCCCTGGAGATTAATACAGTGGTGCTTCCCAGGGCTCAGTATTGAGACTACTCCTGTTTTATACCTTTGTCAATAACACGGGAGAGGGGATTCAGTGCGCTGGAGAGGGGGTTAGACTAGGTATCAGGAACAATTTCTTTACTGAAAGGTTATCAAACACTGAAAGAGGCTGCCCAGGGCAGTGGTGGAGTCCCATTGCCTGGAGGAATTTAAAAGCTGTAGAGATGTGGTGGTCAGGGATAAGGTTTAGAGATGACCTGGCAGTGATGGGTTAGTGGTTGGACTTGATGATCTTAAAGGTCTCTCCCAACCAAAATGATTCTGTGACTATATAATACTGCGAGAGTCATCAGCAAACTGGAGAGACAATCTTATGAGAATTTTAACCAAATAAGTAAATATATAACCAAATACATATATTTATAGATGACCAACCAAACACAACTAACCATCAATGAGTGCAGAGGGGCGATATACACAGGAGAAGGAAAGGTATGCTTACTTTGGGGATCAAGCTCAGAAGAAAGTTCTTAACTGTCTTGAGAACAGGCTTCTGCAACAGTCTCTACACAGAATTGCTGAACATTAGGGATTGGAAGGGACCTCAAAAGATCATCCAATCCAATCCCCCCACCACAGCAGGATCGCCTAGATCCAGTCACACAGGAACACATCCAGGCAGGATTTAAACATCTCCAGAGAAGGAGACTCCACAACACCCTTGGGCAGCACATTCCAGGGCTCTGTCACCCTCACCTGGAAGAAGTTCCTTATCAGACTGATGTGGAACCTCCTGTGTTCCCGCTCACACCCATTGCCCCTTGTCCTATCTTTAGATGCCACTGAGCAGGACCTGGCTCCATCCTCCTGACACCAACCTCTCACAAATTTATCAACATTAATGAGGTCATCCCTCAGTGTTCTTTCCTCCAAGCTCAAGAGACCCAGCTCCCTCAGTCTTTCCTCATCAGGTAGATCATCTTCATGGCTCTGTGCTGGACTCTCTGCAGCAATTCTGTGTCCTTCGGGAACTGAGTGACCCAGAACTGGACACACAATTCCAGATGTGGTCTCACCAGGGCAGAGTAGAGGGGGGAGGAGAACCTCTCTCCATCTGCTAACCACCTCCTTTCTGCTGCACCCCACTATTTGTTGGCCTGTGAAAGCAAACAATTTTTAAGGCCAATTTTATAAGAAAGTATTGTCTGACATGTTTGCCTGCAATTACAGAGAAGTAAACATGCTCGCCCAGGAGAGACACCTTTTACTTCGACACTGTCTGTTCCTAATGGTCAAAAGCAGCTCAATAAGACAGATGGAGCTTAATTTTTTCAGCCAAGCTTTGATCTGAACTTACAGACTGAGCAGTCAGAGGCAAAAAAGAAACAGTCCATATCCCTTCCTACTGTGCTCTATTTTATCTCCAGCAGCACAACGGATAGAAGTCTCTTTGGAGACCGCCACAATCTCTCAGCAAACTGGATGAAGTAAGACCAAAATTTTCCACTGAATTCAGAGTATTTTGGCAGTTGCTGCCATGTGATTTCTTCCCGCATTATCAACGTGAGGGGTTTTTTAAACCCCCATCAAATCCAAGCATGCACTACAAGAAATGACTACGTTCATGACCCGACATTAGGTCGTATAATTACATATTAATGTGATTTTTAAAATTACTATTTTTCTTGCGACTGCAGCAGAAATGCTGCCGCCCTCATAAACCCAGCAATGCCATCTCTTGCTTTGGAATATATTAGTGTGCAGGAGTGCATTTCTCGTTTGACTTTGAAAACTGAGCACAGGCTCGGCACACAGTGCTCTCGCACAGGCTGCTCTGCATTCTAGGCAGTGGAGAGGGTTATACCCTGTCACCAGACAGCGATACATGACAGCCTCCAAGTCACTGCCAGCTGCATGGGTTCACCCATGGCTTAATGACTGGTGGCCCACAGCAGCTTTTCTGCATGACTTGGAAACAAATCTAGTTTCGTATGGAGCTTTGGGGACTGACCTGATGGAGAGCAGTGTAGGAGACAGGTCCAGGGGGTCCTGCTGGACAGCAGGATGACCATGAGCCAGCAATGGGCCCTTGTGACCAAGAAGGACAGTGGCATCCTGGGGTGGATCGAAACGGGGGGTGGTTAAAAGATCGAGAGAGGTTTTCCTCCCCCTCTAGTCTGCCTTGGTGAGACCACGTCTGGAATCTTGTATCTAGTTCTGGGCCCCTCAGTTCAAGAAGGATTCAGAGCTGCTGGAGAGAGTCCTGCAAAGAGCCACAAAGATGATGGAGTGGAGCATCTCCCTGATGAGGAAAGGCTGAGGCAGCAGAGTCTTGAGCTTGGAGAAAAGGAGACTGAGAGATGACTTCATTAATGTTGATAAATATGTGAAGGGTGGGTGTCAGGAGGATGGAGCCAGGTTCTGCTCGGTGTCATCTAAAGACAGGACATGGGGCAATGGGTGTGAGCTGGAACACAGGAGGTGCCACATCAATCTGAGAAGGAACTTCTTCCCAGTGAGGGTGACAGAGCACTGGAAGGGGCTGCCCAGGGGGTTATGGGGCCTCTTTCTCTGAAGACATTTAAAATCCTCTTGGTTATGTTCCTGTGTGACTGGATCTAGGTGATCACAGAATCACTGTGGTTGGAAAAGACCCCTGGGATCATCAACTCCAACCATGTACCCTACCTTATAATTTCACTCATAAAACACATCCCTCAATACCTCATCCAAATGATCTTTAAACACATCTAGGGATGGCGACTCAACCACCTCCCCGGGCAGCCCATTCCAATGCCTGAAAATCCTTTCTGGAAAACTTTTTTTCTAATACCAAGCAAGTGATCTTGCTGTGGCAGGGGGAATGGACTAGATCTTTTGAGCTCTCTTCCAATCGCTAATGTTCTGTGATTCGGCACCAAATATTTTGGATGCACAGTGCTTCAGATCTGTGTTTTGGTGACGTTACTATGAATTTTCACCAAGTTTCAGCCACTCTTTCTTAGAAACACTTTGTTTTCATCTTTCTCTCTTGGCAACTGTGGGTGGACACAATCAAAATGAAAGACATGAAGTAGTGCTTAATAATAATCAAATTATATAACTTTTAGCTTTTCTCTTCTTTCAATTTATTAGCGAGAGTTTTTGCTTTACTCGCTGTTGGGCAAAGAGCAATCACTGGTTCATTATGGAGACAGAATTATTAAAATCATCCTGACCTATTTTATTTCCCTACTTAGGAGAGGATATCCCCTACAATTATACTAAAATACTCCAAACTCTGTTTTCATAAATCAGAAGCCGCAGAGAGCCAAGGTAGCATTAAGACAAGGCAAATCTTCAAAACGCTGAGTAATGCCCTTACTCCATCGATCTTTTTCTCTGTCAAAATATTAGCTTTTTACTCGACCACATTTTCTGTGCCATGTACAGTAATTATGGTGTGACTGAGGAGAAAGGAAGCCTGACAGGTTATGCTCTTGTATGGTCTCCAGATTTTAATGGGGCTGACAAGTCTCAAGGACTCCCTTACCGCAATGGAGGTTCTGTCCTGCTCACTGTTGCCAGAGCCCTGACACAGTGCGATAATCAAGATCACATACTGCTTAAAAAAAAATAGAGCTGCAGTGGGAAGGAGGAAGGATAGGAAGCTGACAGAGGTTAAGAAGGAACTGTGGTGCAAATCACACAGAATCACAGAATGGTAGGGGTAGGAAGGGATATTGAAAGATCACCTAGTCCAAGCCCCCTGGCACAGCAGGATCACCTAGATGAGGTCACACAGGAACACATCCAGGTGGGTTTTAAACATCTCCAGAGAAGGAGACTGCACAACCCCCCTGGGCAGCCCCTTCCAGGGCTCTGTTACCCTCACTGGGAAGAAGCGCCTTCTCAGATTGATGGGGAACCTCCTCTGTTCCAGCTGACACCAGTTGCTCCTTGTCCTATCATTGCCAGTTCAGGAGCACAGCCTGGCCCCACCCTCCTGACACCCACCCTTTCCATCTTTATAAACATTAATGGGGTCACCCCTCAGTCTCCTTTTTTCCAAGCTCAAGAGACAGAGCTCCCTCAGCCTGTCCTCATCAGGGAGATGTGCTACTCCCTTCATCATCTTTGTGGCTCTGCACTGGACTCTTTCCAGCAGTTGTCTTCTTTGAACCGAGGTTCATTGGATACAGGCACATGCAGAATAGTCTAAATCTTTCCTTACCTCAGCAACGAAACTGAACTCAAACTCTCTTGCTATTACTGCAGAGGAAGGAAGAGGATTGCAGCTGCAGACCCCACAGAAAGCTGTGTATATCCAGCTGTGTTAGGCAGCTTTGCTCTGAAAGCAGCAGCTTTGAAGTCACCTTCAGCACCTCCTTCAATTCTCAGTTTTCAAGTGCTGGACTAACCGGCTGGCCTCCACCACATACTCCTGAGAGAATATCATCACACTTGAGCACTGTGTCCAGTTCTGAGCACCTCAATGCAAGAGAGATATCAAAGTGCTGGAGTGGGTGCAGAGGAGGACAATGAAGCTGATGAAGGGCTTGGAGAATAACTCTTATGAAGTGTGATTGAGGGAGATGGGACTGGTTAGTTTGAAGGAGACTGAGGGGAGACCTCATTGCTCTCTACAACTACCTGAAGGGACACTGAGGAGATATTGGCACTAGTCTCTTCTCACAGGTCACTAGTGATAGAACAAGAGGGAAGGGCTTCAAGCTCCAAAGGTTTAGATTGGACATCAGGAAGAAATTCTTCCTGAAGAGAGTAGTCAGGTGCTAGAATGGGCTGCTGAGGGTGGTGGTTGAGTCCCCATCCCTGGAGGTGTTTAAAGGTTGTTTAGATGTCATGTCAGGGAATCTGGTTTAGGGGTGAACTTTTTAGTGTAGGGTTGATTGTAGGATTCAATGATTCCAAGGTCTGAATTATTCTATGACTCTGTGACCCTGCAGTGCACTAGAGCTCTCACCCCAAGAGAGTCCACCCTGCCTTTTGCCTTTTCTGTAATTTTGAGGCAGATGACTCGATCAAGAATTCTTCATTTCAATGGCCTCATTTGCCATTTCTGTAACAGTAGGAGAACAGGCACAGCACAGTCCATCTGTTGTAATGAATTATGAGCTTTCATCAGATGCAAAAGTAGTTTGGGGCCTTGCAGCTCTAATAAAACACAGTAGCCCTCCAGTCAGAGGTCTGGGAGCTGCCATGGGTTAGTTGTGCAAGATGTCTTTCTATAGCTCCCAGCAACGCAGAGAGCAGTTCAGACTCTCAGAATTCAAGGCTGGAGGGATGCTTAAGAGGTCATTACTCCTTCTGCCATCTTGAGGAAAGATCAACTTGACTGCAACTCTTTTTGACAGATCCTTGTTCTTAGAGCTGCAAAATGCTGGAGCTCCCACAGCTCTTCTCAGCACTGGTTTTCAGCAATAGTTAGGCAGCTTTCCTTGGAAATTCACTTATGTGAAGAAGTTTGTACTTCAGAGACTTAGGAAAAGAACCGGTAATTCATTGAAGGCAACACAATTACTGCAGTCAATGTTGATGAAGGGAACTTGAGCTTGCTGTGTCTGGGGGCCATTACTATCCTGACCATTGCAGCTATAATTTCCAGTCTGACAGTAAAAAAACTCAAGCGAGTCTTTCATTCATGGCCTTCCTTTTCTGAAACACTCAGAAAGTGAGAAGATCTTTCCCTGATTAAGTCAAATCAATATCTAACATGAGAATCACTGGAAACACTTTTTTCTGTGTCGCAGAGGGCTTACGATGCAGACTGGAATAATCTACATTACAATTACCTGTCCTATTCCTGCAGAAAGCATAATGCAGGGAA
This sequence comes from Phoeniculus purpureus, assembly GCA_028565055.1. Lineage (NCBI taxonomy): Eukaryota > Metazoa > Chordata > Aves > Bucerotiformes > Phoeniculidae > Phoeniculus > Phoeniculus purpureus. Next base: position 2,309,834 of record JAOXOE010000602.1, read on the forward strand.
ACACATCACTCTGCTTGCTGAGCCTGAGCAACCTGTGAGGAGTTATCTGGTGAAGGTCAGCTGTCGCAACGTGTGCAGGCACTATGCACTCCTGCTACAAACAGTTCACCCCTAAACCACATCCCTCAACACCTCATCCAAACGATCTTTAAACACATCCAGGGATGGTGACTCAACCACCTCCCTGGGCAGCCCA
>JAOXOE010000602.1:2310129-2339335 GCA_028565055.1 Phoeniculus purpureus
CAGGCTCTCTCTTAAAAACTTCTTAAGGGAGGTCAATAATATTTTAGTAGAATGGAAGAGAGCTTACAGAGTCAAATCCTTTCATCCTTCAACTGTTTTCTAAAGCTTGATTTTGAACCATTATGGGGGAAAAAGATTGGGAATATTGGGGAAACACGGGTTAAAAATAAAGCACTGTTATACTGAAACACAACATTTTTGCAAGCCTTGAATTCAGTGGCAAACAGGCAAGGCAGGGCAGAAGCTAAGGAGGAGAACAAAGCTTCCCAAGCCTCAAGCTGTGCCAGCAGGGTTGGCACAAGTCATCACCCCCCTCCACACCCCAAAGAACAAGGTCTTTGTCTTCTCAGCTGCCTGCTCAGATGTTCAGATTTTTTTGCAGAAATTCCAATAAAAAGCTTGAACGGTGCCATCGTGCTTTTCAGGTCACATAAATAAGCCAACTCTAAAAAGCAGTGATCTATCCAGCCAGGGTTCATCCACCTGAACGTTAACACAGAAATACAGGGAGAGAACCCCGCTGATCACTCGAAGTTTGGATGTAAAGCCAAAGTACTGATAACTCACACCGTTCTACTCTTTACTATCCTTTAATTAATGTCACTACAGCAGGTACCTTCGTACCCCAAGGGCTGGCTTTGTATCCATCTGAGTGTGTCTACAGAAATCTTTCCCCAAGCCTTGTACCTTCAGAAGCTCTAATGCCGTTGATGAGGCTCCTCAGCTCTGCTCCCTCCTACGTAGGGGAGTATTTTTACTTGGTACCTAAACAAGCAAGCATGGTTTGGTTTTAAATCAGGAGCATGTTTGTCACAGCTATGTCAATAATATGCAGTGTCTGAAGTAATATATAGCCAGCCGTATTCTCCGCAGGGTTCCCAACAAGTAAACAGGAATTCTGTTTTGACACTCAAACAGACGCTGAAAGCACTTCTATCTCCAGTTTGGTCCCCACACGGACTTCATGGAATCACAGAGTGGTTCAGCTTGGACGAGACATCAGAGATCGTCCAGTGCCAACCCCCTGCCATGGGCAGCAACACCTCTCACCAGACCAGAGTGCCCAGAGCCCCATCCAACCTGGCCTTGAACACTATCAGGGATGGAGTGGCCACAACCTTCCTGGGCAACCCTGTTCCAGGGCCTCAGCACCCTCACAGGGAGGAATTTCTGCCTCAGATCTCACCCCAATCTCCTCTCTTTTGACTTGAACCTATCCCCCTTGTCATATTGCTAGAGCCCCTCATAAAATGTTCCTCTGCAACTTTCCTGTAGCCCCTCCAGGTATCAGAAGGCAGCTATAAGGTTCCCTGGGAGCCTTTGTCCTTCCCAGAACATTCCCTGTCCAGAAGCCACCAGCACATGGGAAAATGTCTAGGAGCTGAAAAACAGAGCCCAGGGCAGAGGCAGGGAGCTGTACCATGGCAGGGAGGTGGAAGATGCAGCTGTGGTCTCTGCCAGCCCTATTCCTCACTCAGCTCAGCTCAACCCCCCACAAGCCCTGTGCCCTCTTCTACTTCCCATCACAGCTCATTAGAAGCACCAGCTCTGTTTCAATTACAGATCTGGCTCAGCCACAGGTGATTTATTCTTATCATTTGGGTTTCAGCCACTGCAGCATCCCCATCCCTGAGACATTTCACCTCTTCCCTGTCAGGATCCAATTTCTACCCTCGTAACTGTGCACAGTGAGCAGCTCAGATCAGGATCAAGACTGTGGGGCATTTTCTCTGCTTGCTTTTGTTTCTGGCCCACCACAGATCACAGAGAACACTCCCCTGCCACAAGCCGAGCATCAGAGAGGGACAAGTCTCCGTGGCTTCCACAAGGCAACTGCTGTGCCTGAACTTCCCTCTCCCTCGGGGAGGCTCCCCAGATACAGACTGAAGATTAGTGGCTTTAAGAACTCTAGAGCATGTTGGGTTGGAAGGGACCTCCAAAGGTCATCTAGTCCAACCCCCCTGCAACACACAAAGCCATCACTAACCCGACCGCCCAGAACCCCTTCCAGCCTGACCTTGAATGGCTCCAGAGATAGGACCTCCACTATCTCTCTGAGCATCCACCCAACTCAGACTGAAGAACTTTTTCCTGATGTTCAGTCTACATTGTCCAGGGGTTACTCAGCCTGGAGAAGACAAGGCTCCAGGGAGACCTGATAGTGACCTTCCAGCACCTGAGAGGGGGCTACAAAAAGGCTGGAGAGGGCCAGTTTATGAAGGCCTGGAGTGATAGGATGAGGAGCAATGGTTTCACATTAGAGAAGGGCAGACTGAAATGGGATGTTAGGAAGAAGTTCTTTAGCAGTAGGGGAGTAGGGCAACACTGGAACATGTTGCCCAGGGAGGTGGCTGAGGCCCCATCCCAGTTCAAGTTAAGGCTGACATGGCTCTGGGCTACCTGATCGATTTGATGATGTCCCTGCTCACTGCAGGGAGTGTTGGACTGGATGCCCTTTGGAAGTCCCTTCCGCCCCAGGCCATTCTAGGATTCTATCATCTACTTCTCTTCTACCTTCAAACCATGATCTCTGGTCCTGTGTGATACATCCCACCATTGCCAGTTTTTGATGTTCCAGACCTGAGCAACCGAACAGATCCCACGGACTGCTATTTTTCAGCACCGTATCCCTGACTCCTCCATCCCCAAAGGCTGCTCACACACCATGCAGTATAAGAGCTAATAGGATTTCAGGAGGACCAGTACCTGGCCAAGGTCAGGGGCATTTTCTCTCTCCTGGCACTTTCTAAGCGCTTAACAAAAGCTTGTCTTGAACAATAGGTTTGTTATGATAAAGACAAACTGGACCACGCTCCTGACAAGGGATGATGTTGTACTGGTTGTCTTAACTGCTGCTGCGGGCAATAGTATTGAAGGGCTGAGAACTCCAAGGCGAGGCCCAAGGAAGGTGCCAAGTTCATGGTTATTTATCACTGTTTCTCACACAAGGGCTGCTTGTGAATAGCCTGTAAATATCCATTTGTGAAACAGACACGGGATTGTGTGCAGGAGGTTCTGTGCCTAGTCAGACTGTGGAGCTACGATCTCAAAGCATTAGGAAATAGGGAGTGTGTGAAAACCAGAGTGCATTCAAATCATTTTGAACCTTCAACCCCAACGTTCTGTTCCGAAAAAATACAGCCAAGACAAAGGGTATTCAAGGCCACATTGGAAGGGACTTTGTGCAACCTGCTCTATTGGGAGGTGGCCCTGCCCATGGCAGGGGGTTGGAAATAGATGGCCTCTCAGGTCTCTGTCATCTCAAACCATTCTATGCCTGTTTTATTAAAATGAAGCTCGAGAAAAAACCTCACCTTGTAATTACAAACCTGCTATCCCCAAACAGCAGTATTCTTTCTAAGTAGCTGCTCACAACCCAAGGAGCTGCTGTAACGTTGGTAATGACGATTAGCAGTACGTTTACGAGAGCTCCAGTGGAACATAATGAAGGGCGGCATTACCAGAGAGAAGCAACAAGGGTTGGTGGCATCTGATTATTAGCCTTCCTCGTGAAATAAATTTTAAAATAAATAAAACATACAGTGCTTAGTCTACACTGTAATTTGTCAGCTGTTGAGGAAATTGGCACATCTTTGCTGCTGATTTATTGGTTAATCCCAACTATTCAATGCGGAAAAGGCCAACGATGAATTACAATGCAAGGAAAAATTAAGCAGTGCGTGTGGAAAATCATTAACTATCCAGCCCCTGGAGCAAATTTCCAAGTTCTCATAGACCTATCTGAAATATTTTGGGTATTGCTGCTGATAATCATTTCAAATGTTGTCTCTTTTCCAAGCGTTATAACTTCTCTATATGGTATTTGCTGGTATTGCTTCATAGATTTTATTTCATATAAGTTTGAAAAATATATCTCCTAGGGTTCCAAAATATAAGACATGACCCCTCTTATATATAAGGAATATATATATATGGGAGATGTGTAAGATAGCCCATAAGGTTGTCCCATAAGATACTCCATAAGGATACCTTATGCTGATTTCTAAAGTCATGAGTCTGAATATTTTGGTGCACCGACTAAGCAAATAATTTAAGCCAGTAACTAATTCTTCTTGTTGCAATAGGACTACTTCTTGCTTACCATCAGATGGGTTTTGAGATGTAAAAAAACCCTGTATGACTACAGAGTCTAAACTTATTTTCACATGAAATAGCCTGCACACCTTTAAAACACCACAAGTCTTCAGATAAGGGTTACAAAAGGTAGAGATAGAGAGTTTCTTGAACAGTTAAGGCACCAGGACAGGCAAGACCTCAGGTCTCCCTTTCCCCTACATACAGGCTCCTTCACTGGTTTGACACTGGTTTCTTTTTGTCTGTTTTCTTCTCTTTTTAAAAATATCAGCCGCAGGTGATACGGGATATCTACAATGAGGCTGGGGTGACACTGGCTTTTCTCCAGCGTTCAGGCTCCTCCACTGTTCTCCAAGATCTGCCAAAGATGATGGAGAGTGGCCTAGCCATGACCTCTGCCAGCTACCTCAGCACTCATGGGTTTATCAGGACTCATGGATGCCCGGTTTAGGTGATGTCCACTATCACAGAATATCAGAATCATTCATGTTGGAAATCACCTCCAAGATCATCAAGTCCAACCATCAACCCAGCTCGCTTTGCCCAATAAACCATGTTTTCAAAATAAGTTTTTTGAACCTCTGCAGGGACGACAACCCCATCCCTCCCTGGGCAGCCCGTTCCAACATCTGACTACTCTGGCAGGGAAGACATTTTTCCCAATGTCCAATCTAACTCTCCCTTGGTACCACTTGAGGCTGTTTCTTCTCATCCTATTGCTAGTGACTTAGGAGAAGAGACCAACTCCCATCTCTCTACAACCCCCTCTCAGATGCTTGTAAAGAGCAATGAGATCTCCTCTTAGCCTCCTTTTTCTTCATAATAGGCAATGGGAGCCTCGCAAAAGCACTGCAGGTTTGTACCAAACACATTCCGAGGACAAACATACCCTTCACAACATAGGAAAGTACCAGAGGGCGCTTACAGCTCAGATATGGTTTACACTCTCTTTTCAGGTATCACATTTAAGTAGCACCTTGGTCTCCACCAGAACTCCATGTAGGATTTGTTTCTCCTGATGCTTCTTGTGAAGAGCTGTGCCAGAATCTCAATAGCTGGTTTTCAAGCTGAATGTATGTCAAAGCCAAATGATGCACGTTTATCCTCCTACCATGTCTGCATTAGCCTAGTTATCGTTTCAGGGTGCCCAATGGACAGGATTGCTTAGGGGTTGCATCCCCTAATTTCAGCCCTAAGTTGTCTCTGTAGTAACAGTGATCATGATACGTAATCAAGTCCTTGGTTTCAAATTTCACCCAGCACTTCAGAATTTCTTCAAAACCAAGTGCCAGAGTACTGTCCAGCTCCCTAAATTCTTCGGTCCGGTTCATTTAAACTGACCTGTGGTCCATACGCTTCTCACATTCACTCCTGAAATTACTCAGGTGTGTGCATGTCCTTCCATGGAATCTCAGTCAGATCACTCGCGATCACGTCTTTCAAAGTTCCCATCTCTGCATTTCTCACCCTGCTAAAATTAAACCCGAGGTATCTTCACACAGTTTGCTCTGCACAGCACACGCAAAACTGATGTTTGCCACCCTAAGGACCTAAGACAGAACTCACCACTTCTGCACCTTCTCGGGCACAAAGCACCACCCAACAAAAGCAAGCAAGCAAATACTGTCTTTGCCATGGCCACCTCCTCTTCAAGGCAGTGAACTCACCAGGAATTCAGTCAAGAGCAGCAGCCCACTTAGCTGTGAGATGTGAGCTCCAGGAGACCTTGCTCAGCAGCACTGCCTTGTCATCCCAGTTTGCACTCCCACTCTTTGCTCAGCAGTAGTAAGAACAAATAGCAGTGTGGAGGCATGAGCAGGCTGAGTTCACAGAACACAGGACTCCTGTGCTGAGGCCTCGAGCACAGTCATCCCCACAAGTGCACCTGGGCACTGTGCACAGAGGTGCAGGAGCAGATCTGGGCTGTCAGGGCAGCAGCAGTTCCACTGACTAACCAGCATGTTCTCTATATTTAGCATTTAGCCAGATGATGCTTTTAATTGGGCAATAATTCTATACTGTGTATTCATTTCAGAGATCAGACAGGCTTATTTTAAAAAACAATGGCAATAAAAATAAATCCACGAAGCTCAGTCCAAATCCAGATGATAAATTCTGCAGATCCTAGAAACGATTTGTCACTATTCTAGTTATTATTTCAGTAGATCTCAAAGCATTTGCCTTGCAACCAGCCAGTCAAGCTGTAACCGAACCAGAGAACTTGGCAAAGGACAGGTTTCCAAAATAACAACACACTCTTTAGAATAGGTACTCCAACATAGCAAATAGCTCTGCAGTCAGCTCTAACGATTAACCCCACTCTTCATCCTTACAAGACAATGCTAAACCTAGAACTAGCTGAGCAACGAGGACGCAAAACAAAAAGGCTGCTCTAAGAAAGGAGGAAATCAGGAGTTTGGGGGTTATTTTAGGTTTGGGCAGGTTTGGAGGTTTTTCCTCTCTTCTGTTTTATTTCACAAACTCGGGTACCAATTTTGGGTCCCACCTAGCCCTGAGTACTTGACGCAAATCGTTAGCACCCACCACCTTTAGGGAGCAGAGAAACGGGCACATCTCTACTGCATTCTACTGTTTCTCTGACACAAGCGCAGACATGAGGGCTCTGAGCAGATCTAGAACACCTCCAAGTCATCAGAAAGCATAAGGTCACTGTTGAAGCCTCAGAATTGCAGATCACTGCAGAAACAAGGAGTCTTCCTGTCAGGGTACTGGTTACTGGTGAGAAACTCAGGACATGGAGCTACCTCAAGGGGTTGTCTGGGCATGAGTAGAGGTCCGTGTGTACTGGGGACAGGCAGAAGGCACACAGCAAGTATGTGGAGTAGCTCTGTCCAACTAAAAGCCCTAAACTTGCCTCATTTATGCCAAACTCTTCCTTCTTCCCACAAAGAATCTTTCCTGTGTAAAACCAGGAAGAAAAGGCTCAGTTAGCACATCAAGAGAGGTTCTCCTCCCTCTCTACTCTGTTCTGGTGAGACCATATCTGGAATATTGTGTCCAGTTCTGGGCCCCTCAGTTCAAGAAGGACATTGAATTGCTGAAGAGAGTCCAGTGCAGAGCAACAAAGATGATGAAGGGAGTGGAGCATCTCCTTGATGAGGAAAGGCTGAGGGAGCTGGGTGTCTTCAGCTTGGAGAAAAGGAGACTGAGGGGTAACCCCACTAATGTTTACAAATACATGAAAGGTGGGTGTCAGGAGGATGGAGCCAGGCTCTGCTCAGTGGCATCCAATGATAGGACAAGAGGCAATGGGTGTGAGCTGGAGCACAGGAGGTTCCACACCAATCTGAGAAGGAACTTCTTCCCAGTGAGGGTGACAGAGCACTGGAACTGGCTGCCCAGGAGGGTTGTGGAGTCTCCTTCTCTGGAGACATTTAAAACCCACCTGGACATGTTCCTGTCTGACTAGACCTAGGTGATCCTGCTCTGGCAAAGACATTGGACTAGATGATCTTTCAAGGTTCCTTTTAATCCCTAATGTTCTGTGAGACACAAAGTTTGGAGCTCATGAATTCCTCTTCTTTATTTATGCAAAGTTTTATTTTCTGTCACTAATCAGATATCATGTAAACAGCAAACAGGCTTTTCACCTGATCAATTCATTATAAAATACCCTGCATCTTAGGCTTAATGAGAGATGGTCAAGATGAGAATCAACAAGTGGGAGGACAGAGATGAACAGAAGACTACAGGGCACTGTGAGTTGACGGGATGTGGAAATGGTTTGCAACCATTTTTATTCATTATGGAATCAGAGGAGAACGAGCTCATTAAATTTTATATGCTAAGTCCAGTATTTGTCTTGCAAATGTTCTAAGAGATGGCACCAAAACATTAATTCTAGAGTTTCTTGTAAAGGGAAGAGAGAGAGAGCAAACAGAAGAACATCCTTGAATGATAAAAGGTCTGCAGGCCCTGGTGAGAATTACTGACACAAGATGTATTCTCCTTGAGGGAGCAGGCCTAGAAGTAAACAGATGGGCTTCTATGAAAGCAGAATCAGCAACACCACAGATAGCTGCTTGCTTCTACAGGTGATTTTTCAGACTCACTAGAGTATTCAAGGCTGCTCTGCCTAATTATACCTACCACTTTGCCCATTTCACACACTTGCAATATTAATGGCCAAATATCAGAGTAATTTAAGCACATTGTATTTTCAATCTCAGTGGAAACAAAGCATTTTATTCAGACAAACTGCTTAAAAAGTGACCTGTCTGGTTTATGAATGGTAGTCCATCTGCTTGCAATAGCTCCTGTGGAAGCATTTGTTTTGCTTGCCACACCCACACTGATTGTGTTATGGATGGAGATGGCAGGGAGGGATCTGTGTGTACTGGTTGACAGCCGGGGGATTGGACTAGATGATCTTTCAAGGTCCCTTCCAATCCCTAACGTTCTGTGATTCTATGATTCTGTGAACAGGAGACAGCAGAGTGCCCAGGTGGCAGAAAAGGCCAATGACATCCTGGCTTGTATCAGCATTAGTATCAGCTTCTAGCTTTTTAAAGAATACACAATGAAATTCTCAAATCCAATGAACTGTGCTCTCCAAGGCCAGTATTAACAATTTAACTCCTGATCTGAACATCCAACTTTAACGTTACCGTCTAACTTGAGAGAAATCAAACCACCTCATATTGTACCAATAGATGTCTTGGGCTGAAGGAATTGCTGACACATTCCTTTGCTGGGAATAGCCATCCATTCCTTTAAAGATGAGGTCATGCAAAGAAAGTTAGATGCCTTATGTACCCATAGCCTAAATCTTTCTCCTCTAAGATGGATTTCAAAGCCACCTAAGCATTATTTCAACTCCATCCAAGCAGCTTCAATCATAGCAGCAAGCAGAATTATGCAGGGAGCTTACTGCTTTTCCTAATTCTGAGACCTACCCTGGTCAGGCTGTACTGTTTGTTTTTTTAACAGGGGAACAGGAGTCTGAAATCTTAAAAGTAAGAGATTAATTTTTTTGTCAGAATCAAAGAGGAGATCTAGAAAACCTTGAGTATGACAATAAATGCAATTATTAATGAATTTTGAGATCTCCTGCTTAACCTGGACCAAGTTACAGAATGGAAGGTGGCAAATGTTACAGCAACTTCTGAAAAGGGCTCAAGAAACCATCACCTGGTACCTCTGACTTCTTCACACACCTAAGAAATTCAGTTGTATAATAAGAGACAGATGTAACTGATGCAGAGAGAAAGGTAACACCACAGAGGAGAGCTACCATAGCTTTTGTAGCAGGAAACCACACATCAGAAACCTGATGGTGCTGAAAAGCACTGGAGTTAAGGGTGACCTCACTGACGAGATATTTCTGACAACAGGAATCTGGAGCAAGGAAAAAATGGTGGGAGAGCAGAAACCATTCCAAGAGGGCACAGCCAGAAAAACAGAGAAGCTGAAAAGCGTGACATTGGATCTGGGAGCTGTGCTAGTCAGCATATTAATAAATCTCTTTTTAAGGGTATAAATCACAGAAAAACAGAATGTTAGGGATTGGAAGGGACCTCGAAACATCACCTAGTCCATTCCCCCCACCTGCCACAGCAGGATCCCCTAGATCCAGTCACACAGGAACATGTCTAGGTGGGTTTGAAATGTCTCCAGAGAAGGAGACTTCACAACCCCCCTGGGCAGACCCTCCCAGTGCTCTGTCTCCCCCACTGGGAAGAAGTTCCTTCTCATATTGATGTGGAACCTCCTGTGCTCCAGCTCACACACACTGCCCTTTGTCCTATCATTAGATGACACCAAGCAGAGCCTGGCTCCATCCTCCTGACACCCACCCTTCACATATTTATAAACATGAATGAGGTCACCCCTCAGCCTCCTCTTCTCCAAGCTCAAGAGACCCAGCTCCCTCAGCCTTTCCTCAGCAGGTAGATGTTCCACTCCCTTCATCATCTTTGTGGCTCTGCGTCGCACTCTCTCCAGCAGTGTCGTGTCCTTCCGGAACTGAAGGGCCCAGAGCTGGACACAAGATTCCAGATGTTGTCTCAGTAGGGCAGAGTAGAGGGGCAGGAGAACCTCTCTCGATCTGCTAACCACTCTACTTCTGATCCACCCCTCCTTTGCCACAAGGGCCCATTGCTGGCTCATGGTCATCCTGCTGTCACTGGTATCTCTAGACAAGTTACACAAAGAGCCAGCATTTTTGTCAGAAATGGGAACACACAAAAATTATTTGCCTTCAGAGACTGATTCTAGTGTTTTTGTTATATTAAAGGCAAGGTCCCTATTAAGTCTTTAGATTTACTGTGACTGTGTCTTAAATCTTAGGAACTGTCAATATTTTCCTCCCTTTCTTTGCCATTTATTGCAGCGTACTTCTTTTCCTTCTTTCTATCAGCCTCTGTAATTGGTGGAAAGTAAGAGAAAAGCCCAGCGTGGCGCTGAATCAATCTAATAGTGAGTTACAGTGATTGCTGGTGGATCTGAACTCCTGGAAGGAGTGGGCTGTATTTCCACCAAAGGTACTAATCTTTATATTTTGTTTTCAGGGACTCGGGAGGCACAAGCAGGGCAAGTAAACAGCAGATCACTTAGCACAACTCGCCACAGAACACAAGGGTGTTCAATGTCAGATCCAGGGTCTACCACAATACACAGGGCAACTGGGGTTTTTTGAGGAAAGATTTCCACCTCCTTCCTTCTCTTATTTATCCCAGACCCGTTAATCACAGGTTTTTAGCCAGAGAACTTTCACTTTTCTTTTGTGAGTAAGCAACTAAGCTGGAACACAGGAGGTTCCACATCAATATGAGAAGGAACTTCTTCACAGTGAGGGAGACAGAGCACTGGGAGGGTCTGCCCAGGGGGGTTGTGAAGTCTCCTTCTGCGGAGATGTTTAAAATGCACCTGGACATGTTCCTGTGTGACCGGATCTAGGTGATCCTGCTGTGGCGGGAGGGATTGGACTGGATGATCTTTTGAGGACCAATCCCTAATGTTCTGTGATTCTGGGGATGTTATCTGCTCTACACTATTAATACAGCAGATGAGTAAGTCCGAGCTGTGAAAAGTTCCTGGGGTTCAGACCCCAAGTTCATGTTGAGGCTCGACCAGTTTAGAGAATATTTAAACTTCTCTTGGTGCAGATCACACAGAATCACAGAACATTACTGATTTGAAGGGACCTTAAAAGATCGTCTAGCCCAATATCCCCACCACATCAGGATCATCTAGACCAAGTCACTCATAAAAAACCCGCTAAAGCTAAGGTAAAATAAACCATCTGCAAGGTTTCCATTTGCTGTTACTACTCAAACACCGATAGCTGTGTGTTCTGTTCCTTTTTTCCCGTTAGTGCTCTTTTTCACGCTTTTTTTCACCAGCATTTCTCTGTCTCGCTACCCGTTTTTATCCATTTGTATGGCAGAGGAGGAAAACTGAGCAAATTATGGAGTGAACCAAAAGAACTGAACAACATCTTGAGGTTTTTAACAAGAAAGGGTGTCATTTTACCCAGTGAGACGCACTTCGAGTTTAAAAGCAAATCAACCCAAATTTACAGGTTTAGAGAGCCACAGCAGCCAAATAAAACACACCAGTTCAGGTGTTGTTGCTGCATTTCAATTACCACAGGACCCCACGCACTTCAGAACCACCATTAAACAATGTTTATCAAGCTGTTCGACAGCCTGAAATGCCTCCTCAGATGTGTATTTAAACTTTTCAAGCGATTTATATAAAATTCAGCTTTCCGCTCCCTTAGGAAAAGACATTAATGACTTCTGATGCTGTTTAAGATAGGCACTTCCTTCCTGATGGATTCCAGTGCTAAACAGAGAATTGTTTAGGCGATTTCAAGCATTATTGCTCTCTGATATTAACACAGCAGTGTACAAATAAGTAAAATCAAGCAAATTCTTCCTTTGGAACTCCAACAGCAATAATCTATAGTCATCCCGGATTCTACTTAAAAAGTGAGGTGGGTTTGTTGGGGTTTTTTTCACAGCAAAGTTCTGTATCAGAATGATACCAATCATCAACCAGTAACCTCAGACTGCATTTCCTTTCATGTGATGTTGTGTTAATATATAATAGAGCAGCTTTTCCTTCGCTCCCTTCGTCCACTGCTGTTTGGATTATGTGCCCTCTCCTTGTCTGGCAAAGCAAAGAGAGTCCGGACCCCGACTTCACCAGCAACTTAAATAGAAACAGCTGCCACAGGAGGTAGAGGAGCCAGTATCTCCCCATGCACCCTATTCACTGAGCCTGTGTTGATCCAAGTTGACCTCCCCTTGCCTGAATGAAACGAAGCTTTCCTTATTTCCAAAGCATAATCAAGCATTTTGCTCCAGCCCCTTCTACTCCCCAGCCTTTGACAACCTAAGAAAAGTGTATTGTATTCGATGAGCATTTGTCAGACCATCCACAGCTCGGCCTTTCAGCAGAGAGGAGGGTGAATATAAACAGCCATTTGATGCAGAAGGCCCCCATTCAACCAAATGCACAAACACACACAAGCTCATGCTTCTCAGCACAAAATGAATCTATCCCCTCCACCTGGAACTGGAGAGCATCCCACTCATACTTTAAGAACAGAATATGACAGGGAAGGAGAAAAAGAGCTGATGTATTATCCTTTGCTCAGTCCAAATTGGAAAGCTACACGCCGTAATGGCATTTTGGTTTCTGAGCGAGCTCTTTGAATAATATTCCCTTCGCCTCTTTCCATTAGAATCTCCAGGAATTAATAATTTAGTCCAGTCATACCGCGGGCCACATGAGTGGGAACTTTTGAATAAAACAATAACCATTCATAACCAGATTTAGATCACTGGAAGGCTTTTGAGGTTCAGTGCCAAATAGCTAACCCATCTCAAGCGCCTGTAAAGTAACTGTGACTTAGGAAAAGCAACTGCAGCTCAGTCAGCATTTACTTTGGGTTAGGAGTTTGGTTTTAATTTGCTGGATTGACTTACGTGGGACACTGTGTCCACAGTAAAAGGGACACAAGGAGAGTTTAATTTGCAGTAACAACACAGCCATATCTTCTACAGCTAAATACAGTTCCCAAGGCTGCTCTTCACCCTCTGACTTTTTGTATGGCCAGGTTACAGTACAGTTTCTAGACAGTGACTCTTCTGTCAGCCTTTTATGAAGATCTATGGTCATGATACAAACATCAGGCAACATCAAAGAATCACAGAATATTAGAAATTGGAAGGGACCTTGAAAGATCATCCAGTCCAATCCCCTCACCACAGCAGGATCCCTTAGATCCAGTCACACAGGAACATGTCCAGGCAGGTTTGAAATGTCTCCAGAGAAGGAGACTCCATAATCCACAAAACCCCTACCAAAACAGACAGGAAAAGACAGAAAAGGCATTTCTGTTCCCCAAATAGATGCAGAAAACTTGCTGGGTGGATTCCCTAGGAGCTGGGGTTGAAAGGCTGCAAACTGCTGTGTTTTATTACTAGAGCGCGCAGTGACAATTGCGGAGTCTCAATCCACAGAACCTCAGAGGCTGTTCTCAGTGGTGATGGGGCAGTGTCTCAAAAGCTGGGGACAGCTGCTTGGCACTGACTGCACTCACCTCTGCCTGCAGCCTCTCCTCTGCCGCTGCCTCTGTTTCTCAAAGTTTGTATGAATTAATTTCTCCACTTTAGCACGCTGGCTGGAAATACAGGCAGGGCTTAGGAAATGTGATTCCAGGCTCCAGCTGTGATATTAACACTGAAACACAAACCGAGCATGTTCAGAATTAAAAAGCCTGCCTCCCCCTCTTTTAAATGAGGAAACAAAAAGGATCCGGATGTCTCAGACACCAGTGTATCAGAAGCAGAAGCCAGAAAGCGTCTGTTACAGGCCCGTTATGTGCTTCCAGGTTCTCAAAAACATTACTCTAATTTTGCTACTTATTTCCATTATTCTCTTCCTGCCTATTCCCAAAGCCAATTAAAATGCAGACAGGAGATTTGAAAGGCTTCAGTTTGATAACAGGCAGCAAGACAAGCAAGACCTGCAGCAGCACTGAAATACAGGGCTTGGAACAAGTTTGGGGGCAGAAAACCTTGGTTAGGAGCTTCCTTCCCCTCGATTCAACTCCCCTGACTCACTCTCTCCTCCTGAGAGAGAAAGGAACAACAAATAAATCCAGAGCACCCAGATGCAAGACAAAGAAAATAACCTTTATAACACAGGATAGTAAATATCAGTGTGAACAGAACTGAAGCAAGCCACCTTAAGATGAAGATTAACCCCCCCAAAGCTCCTGCCACTGTGACAAGTCCTCTCTCTCCACTCAGCTACCTTCCCCAGAGAAATCTGACAAGGCAAATGCAGGCAGCTCCCAGAAGCTCAAAGATCAGGGAGGGGGTAAACAGCAGCCATAGGCAGTCCAGCAGCTCACGGCAAGCAGAAGCGGCCAGTGCAGGGGTCCAGGCAAATGTCCATAGTGAAACAATGGAGGAGAAGCTCTCTCCTCACTCCAAAGCAGAGTCCTTTTATCAGGCTGGAGGGTAGGGGGAACACCCTTGCCATCTGAACCTTAGGTTTCAGCTTTGGAAAGCCTTCAGCTCCCTCAGCTGCTGTGGGAGTTACAGCTATTGTTTCCCTAATGGGCCACTGAGATTAACAGTATCTCGGCTGATAACCCTTAATAACTCAGCCTCCCTGAGCAGCATTCTTTCCCGTCTGGGTGGGGTTTTTCTTCTGCCTCCTTTATAGTCACAACAGATGTTATTTTGGGAATAAAAAGTAAGGAAAGGTGATACCCAGAATCTATTCTCCTAACCTAGAACATATTTAACGCCGGCATATTGATGGCCATAACTGGATTTCTAAAGTCTCACAACTGCAAGCTTTACCTCTCACCATCCATCAAATCAACTGACATCTGGCACTTGTTTCAAAACTGTTGTTTTGGGAGAGCGGCTGAACATGTTTGGTTTTCTGTAATCAAAGTTAGGGAGTTTTTTTTCTGGAGCACACAGTAGTAGCCTCACAGCTTGTAACGCATCCAACCAATTCATTAAAGCCACTACAGTAAATAGTGGCTTCGGAGAAGGAAAACTCTCCATTATGGGTGAAGTGGGGTCAGAGTTCCATCCAAAACACATATTGTTTTATCAAGCTTTTCATAATGATAATAAAAGAGTTAAAGAATTTCATCTTGACTTGTCAAAAGAGCCAACGCAAAGCAGATGTTGGAACTTGTCTGAATTTCAATGCGCGGCTTTAGCATCAAACACTCTTGGGAAATCCGTGCCTTATCCCGCTGTTGATTTCTGAATTTAACATCAGCTTTGTTTCCCATTTTATGTGTTCAGTTCAAATTATTTCTCCTGGCTATGGCTGTTAATACAGCTAAAAGCATTTTTAACCCTATCCAACAAGGCAATGCCCAGTATCCCCCTGTTCTGCCTCTTCTCTGACACTACACTCATGCTAAAGCATCCAAAGCAGAGGAAAACAAACATACAGGCACCTCTTTTTGTCCACAGGGTTAATCTTCTGTAGTGTTTAGCTCCCTGAACTGGCTCATTGAGATGTCAGATAAGAGCAGAGACAGCCTGAGGAAGCCCACTGAGGACATGTTCAGAGGAAAGGAGGAACAAGAGGAAGAATCACCTCTTAGAGTATCAATTAACAATTAAACTGCTTTCACTCTCTTGTCAGAACACATGCTACTCATGGCTGTACAGGATTAATATGTTCCCTCACCTCTGACAGTACAATGTCAGGGTTACTTATCCCAGACTCAAACGATAGCTCCGCTCTGCAGTCCCCTCCCAGGTATGTGCCGCTGCTCCCTTCCTTTTTGCCAGCACAAACACCCTTCTGTCTGTGACATAAAGAGGGAAACAAATACAGCTGAGAAGTCGCTTTCAGTTTGCAGAGCGGATTTCATGTAAAGTGGTTCCCTGCTCTGGCTCACAAAGCAGCTACAAGATGTCAGTGCCACAAGAAGGGAAGGGGAGAGAAGAAGCATCCATCCCTCCAAGCGACACTGTCAACATATGTCAGGGCTGTTTGCAGAGCTACAGCTGCGATCCAAGAGCTGAAAGCCACCAGACTTCTGATGTTGTTTACAGCACATCCTGCAATATCTGTAGTCTCTTGAGTAGTTCTGGAATGAGGTCCCAGGGATGATGAATTAGAGCTATGCCCCTGTTAGGTGCGGTTACACATCCAACTCCACATTTTAAGCACCCATGTAAAACATTATATTAAAAAGATGCACCTATTTTTTTAATACTTAGTCATTTTCTATTATTCCAACATGAACACCTCCCTATTCACAGTATGATAAATTATCTTCTCTTTTCAAGTCTCTCTAACAGCAAGGCTTCAGTTTTCTTTTCTTACACTACCTTGTACAGAGACGTCTGAGTGCCATCTATTTACCGCTAATGCAGAGCCAGTCATTTTGCCAGTTGCAAATACGATAACTCTGTCATGGAGAGAGAAACAGGAGAAAAACTGAGCCTGTGTTTCTTTTTTTAATGCTTAAAAGCGGAAAAAAATGACCATTTTTGTTGTATTTCCTGGAAGAACTGTCAGTGGACACTGAAGAGCACTTAACATACATCTTTTGGCCTTGAACTAATAACTTCAGCACAGGACTCACTAGGATATCGCTTTTAGCTTCAAGGTAAAATAACTAAAATCAATGTAGAGATTGAGCATTCTCCCTACAGAAAAGTGTTTCCATTGAAAATTCAGATTTTTCTTTTCATTTTACATGGGAAACGGAGAAAATAGCTCCGTTCTAACAGTTCTGTCCTCAGCTCTGGATCTCATTCATGTACAAAAACTACTGCCTTGAGTATTTTATATCGATATCGATAAAATGGCAAGAAATAAAATGTTAAGAGATAGAAACAGCATCAAAAATGGTCGGACCTCAAAGCATGAGGAAAGAAATCCACTAAGAAAAATGCAGAGACCATGTTCATTAACACATCCCTCTGCTTCAAGCCATTCTGGTGAAGTCGCAGGCTGAACATCTCACAGAATCACTGAACATTAGGGATTGGAAGGGACCTTGAAAGATCATTCAGTCCAATCCCCCCACCACAGAAGGATCCCCTAGATCCAGTTACACAGAAACATATCCAGGAGGGTTTTAAATGTCTCCAGAGAAGGAGACTCCACAATATTCCCGGGCAGACCGTTCCAGTACCCTCACCACGAAGAAGTTCCTTCTCGGATTGATGTAGAACCTCCTCTGTTGCAGCTCACACCCACTGCCCCTTGTCCTATCATCAGATGTCACTGAGCAGAGCCTGGCTCCCACCCTTCACATATTTATAAACATTAATGAGGTCACCCCTCGGTCTTTTTTCCAAGCTCAAGAGACCCAGCTCCCTCAGCCTTTTAAAGTTCATTAACACCCTCTGCTTCAAGGCATTCTGGTGAAGTCACAGGCTGAACATCTCGCTTCCTTCACTGTAATGGCAGCATGCAGAGAAGAAGCTTTTTTAAAAATTAAACCAATTTGGGGCCACAAACAGGAAAATGCCTTAATCATAATTTTATTGCATCATTTTATATCGGTACACAAGAATTTAGATGCCTTAAACTGCTAATATCCATAAATTAACATGGCTTGGTCTCTTTTAATAGTCATCATAACTTTGCATTTCCTGCCTGTAATGCTTGGGTTTAATGTAATTACAGCACGATCCTTGTTTTCAGCCCTCTATACAGATCCCCCTTGCTGTTCTCTCCCCAGTCTAGCTCTGCTCAACGTAGTTTTGTATTAGCCAAGAGGCAAAATGAACCTGCACAGTTTACTCCAGAGATTTATTGCACACACAGCACTTGCACATGCATATGCAAACTCACATCTGCATATTCACGATGCCTGTCTGCTCCTGCCAGCGAACAGGGTTTATTTTTGCATGCTCTGGTTGTCCATGCAGATGCCCTTCCTCCAGCATTAATTATCTACTCTCCCACAATCAATACATTCCCTTTCCTGCAACAACCTGTTTCAGACTCTGTGCCACGTTGCTTTCCCAGAAGTCAATAATTACTGCCATGTCCCCCTACACAAATGACTTTGTCCACTTCTTTTTACTGATTCTGTCGATTGGGTTCTTGTGTCTGTTTTCTTTCCTAAACCTTCTATTGTCCAGATCTTGCGTTCACTCACTTCGTGCAGAAGAAAGAGCAGCAGCTCTACATCTTATGCCACCCTGTTTACTGTCCCCACCTGTCTGACACACAGGCACCTTTCTGCCTCCTTTGCTAAAGAGAAACAGCATTCCCCAAACATTCAAAGGAATCCACATAAAGAACTATAGAATCTTGGCAGGAGCCTGTGTCTAGAAGCACCTTCCAAGGGCAGGAAGGAACAAAATGCTGCCGAGGAAAGGGGACAAAACCACCGTGTGGATAGATGTCCTTAGTACCTACAATCAAAGGTTGGTTATGAACTTTGATGTTTGTATGGGAAGCACTGGTTTGGGGAGCTGAATGAGTCACATTCTCAACAGTTGTGGAGATGAGGGCCAGGACAAGGTGGCTGAACACTCTGCTCAAGAGCGCTGTTAAGTGGGATTCTGCATTTGGGTTGTTCTGCTTTAGGGCCAACTGCACTAACCATTTCATCACCAGAATACTCTCAGCTACTGAGAATCAAGGTCTCAAAGGTCTCATCCCAGTTCATGGCAATATTACAAGCAGTGGCAATTCTGGACAAACATGAGCCACTTGCTACCTCTCCTGCAAAATTAGGTCATAGGGTTCTGCACTAATTCACATGGTCATGCAGATGAAATCTCTACATGGAACAATAGTGCTGTGGTGAATTGCTTCCTAAAAGTTCATTTTAATAACCCTTAACCTGCAGTTCACAGAATCACAGAACATCAGGGATTGGAAGGGACCTCGAAAGGTCATCTAGTCCAATCCCCCTGCCACAGGAGGATCACCTAGAAACATATCCAAGAGGGTTTTAAATGTCTCCAGAGAAGGAGACTCCACAATCCCCTGGGCAGCCCCTTCTAGTGCTCTGTCAACCTCACTCAGAAGTTGTTCCTTCTCATATTGATGTGAAATCTCCTATGTTACAGCTATGTTACACCAACTGCCCCTTGTCCTATCATTGGATGCCCCTGAGCAGAGCCTGGCTCCATCTTCCTGACACCCACCCTTCACATATTTAGCAACATTCATGGGGTCACCCCTCAGTCTCCTTTTCTCCAAGCTCAAGAGACCCAGCTCCCTCAGCCTTTCCTCATGAGGGAGAAGCTGTGCCAACCTGTGTACTGGAGCAGAGACTGCAGAAAGCAGCAGTCAACTCGTGTGTTTAAAATGAAGTAGCCTGTCTCAGCGCTAGCCCCACAGGGCTGGCTCAGAGCTCCCAGCTTTGTCCCTCTTAAGGTACAGTCACAACTGAACGAAGAAAGGTTTTGTTCTCTGAAAGCACCAGGTTCAGGGTAGTAAAAGAACTGAGCTAGCTCCACAACAAAAATTTAACTACTGATCACGGCCATTACAGCACTTTAGAGAATGAAAATAAATTCAAATTGGACTTGGTAGGCTAAATTTGCTTTCAATTTTCCCCCATGTATAAGGCTTATTTGCCTAATATAATGTTTTACAGCTATCTTTAATGTGCAAATACTTTCTACAGTGAATATGCAATATAAAAAAAACATAATCAGAACCTCTCGTTCTGAAGTTACGCTGTTTATTTCCTCCCTGAAAACTGGGCTGAGTGAAGTCAGGTTAATTGCCTCTAAGTCTCTATGAATAATGCTGCAAAGCCTTGCACTGACAGTTACACCATTCTTCTGCTAGTCGCATGTCCCACCGCTACTCCAGTGTGCAACTGTAATTCATTTTGGCTGCTAGATCTGCATGTAAAGATAAAAGCCAATAGCAAACTTCCTCGGTCTGCCTCCGGTTTTCATCAACTTTCTATCCAGTGTAATTTTGGAGATGCAACTTGATCTAACATGCTCCAAAGTAACGGAAGCCTTTGCTCCCTCTAATATATTCTCTGCACATTGTCATCATTCATGGTGCTAGCAGCAGAGCGTTGGCTCATTATGTTGTACTAATCTTGCTACCCAATATTCTTTTCACCAATCAATCTGCTGATTACAGCCAGTTTAAATCTTAGTGATAAACAGGATTCTGAGATTTTTCAAAGGACGGAGGGATCTGAATTAATTAGCATCCATCAGAGGAAAACCAAAATCCTCCTACGAATAGAACTGAGAAACTTAACAGTCCGCAAGGACAAAGTTTATGGAGCAGCAGATAGGCCCTCACACAGTTGTAGTGCAGGGGAGCATAGCATCCTCAGCTCAGCTTCCCCATCAGGCTCTGGAGAAGTTAATCCTCACACTGAAATTTATTAATTGCACCTTGAAATGCTACCGAGTGAGACTGCTACTGATGGCAGATCTCTAACTGTTCTGATTCATAACCCATCTTTAATACCATGAAGATCTGAAGCTTCTGTCAAAGTGTTTCCAGGTTACACTTAGTATTCACAAAACCACAGAATTGTGGAGGCTCATCAAGCCCAGGCCAGGATCTAACATCACCATGTTAGCCACATCAGGGCACTAAGGGCCACAGCCAGGCTGTCCTTCAACACCTCCAGGGATGGTGACTCCCCCACTGCCCTGGGCAGTCCATTCCAGTGTCTGATCACCCTTTCTGCAAGGAATTGGCTTCCTAATACCCAGCCTAACCCTCCCGTGGTGCTCACCAAACATTTCATCCTGAAAAGCTTACAAACAGACTAAAGAAACCAACTTAAGGGTTGGGAGAGCTGAAGGTTGAGAAGATGAAGGATGAGGAAGGGCTTCCTAACCCTCCCCTAGTGCAAAGTCAGGCCCTTCCCTCTCATCCTGGCATTGGTTTTCTGGGAGAAGAGCCTGACCCCCACCTGACTGCAATCTCCCTTAAAGGATCTGGAGAGACGGAGAAAATCCCCCGACCTTCCTCTTCTTCAGGTTAAATACCCTCAGTGCCCTCAGCCTTTCCTCATCAGACTTTCCATCAAGCACACATGTCACAGAGCCCCAAAACCCTTCAGTCTAACATTTACATGGATAAGACAGGGAAATTAATATTAAAAGGGGGCCAAAAAGTCAAACCTGTGTTCTTCAAGCTGTCTTTATAGCATGTTCCGTAGTCGGCAACTGAATGTTACCAACACAAACTCTCATCGTACAAGAGCTTTTAAAACAACACTAAAACACTTGACCACCTGACCTTTGCAAAAGAGGTTAAATAAAGGAGACACCATTCACGTGGCTGGCATTTCAGGAACTAACAAAAACCTTTTTGGCTGTTATGGACAACAGTAACATATGCAGGCCCCAAAACTATAAATATTCTGTAACAGATGATGTTAGCCGCTCTGACATGACGAATAACAGGCATTTAGTTTTTAATGGCTTCTGTAATTATTTTTCTTTCTTACAAGAGCAACACACTGTGTAAAATGCATTTCAGTCTTCAGCACTTGGAAGCAACTTCACACATTATTATTCTACATTAGCTCCATTTGTCGATTTCATGACTAAAGACCTATTGGCCAGATGCAAATGCTGCTTTCTAATCTTGATCTATAACACGGAGCAGCCGTGGGTATGTCATTCCCCAGGAAGAAGGAATCGGGAGAATCATTCTGTAAGGAATGGTGTAAAGATAAACTAGATGCATTATCTGAAGGAAGCTCTTGCTTACTTGTGAGAACACTTAAGATTATGAGCCCAGGACTAACGATAAGTCTGTCACAGAATCATAGAACATTAGGGATTGGAAGGGACCTCCAAAGATCATCTAGTCCAACCCCCCCACCACAGCAGGATCACCTAGATCTAGCTGCATAGGAGCATATCCAGGCGGGTTTTAAACGTCTCCAGAGAAGGAGACTCCACAACTCCCTTGGGCAGCCCCTTCCAGGGCTCCTTCACCCTCACTGGGACTCATATTTATGTGGAACCTCCTGTGTTCCAGGTCACACTCAGTGCCCCTTGTCCTATCATTGGATGACACAGAACAGAGCCTGGCTCCATCCTCCTGACACCCACCCTTCACATCTTTATCAACACTAATGAGGTCACCCCTCAGTCTCCTTATCTTTAAGCTCAAGAGACCCAGCTCCCTCAGCCTTTCCTCATCAGGGAGATGTTCCACTCCATCATCAAATGTGTAGTCTTTTCCAGTTAAATGATGCTGGCACTGGCAGTGACTCTATGTTGCACAGCTCTTTGCCCTTGATCAGCCACATGTGAGTAGTGTAGACAAGTCAACAGGAATTTTGATCCTTTACTGGCTCATAGCCAGGAAACCTACCATAGAGTATTCCTCGATTTCATCACACGTGCACAAGGTGATACCCTCCAGACCACATTCACATGAAATAATAATTTTTTTTCCCCCCCTTCAAGTAAGCATCAGGTGACAATTGGGAGATGTATTAAGGGTTTGCTAATTGATGATCTATTGCCTTAAATTAACTTTCTACTATTAATGGTACTTAACAGGATTTCATATTTCTTAGTTGAAAAACGAGGGTCAAAGAAAGCCTTGATGAGAGACAATTACAATTACCACTTAGGACTATTAATATGTAAATATATGGGTAAGTGAAGACTGCTAATTTAAGTTACATAATTGCTGGATATTTTTGAAGTTCGAGCCTAACAGTTTCTGCCATTATTCGCATCTATTTTATGCACACAGTGTCAAGGATTTTTATTCTTAACATACCATGAATAATAGCATCACATTTATTTTACTAACTGATCTGGGCATTAATGTCACATTATGTCACTCAACCACCTCATTTCTTACTAAAAATACAACAGGTTAAGGAATTGTATCACACACCTTAATGCCTCCAATCACGAGTCAATCACAATCATAGACTCACAGAACCATTCAGGTTGGAAAAGACCCTTGGGATCATGAAGTCCAACCATCAACCCTACTCTACAAGTTTACACGTAAACCAGGTCCCCCAACACCACATCTAAGCATCTTTTAAACTCATCCATGGATGGGGACTCAACCCCCACCCTGGGCAGCCCATTCCGGTGCCTGGCCACTCTCTCCGGGAAGAATTTATTCCTGATGTCCAGTCTAAACCTCCCCTGTTGGAGCTTGAAACCCATCCCTCTGATTCTGTGAGAACAGATCAGCAACAACATCTCTACAAAGTCCTATCAGATAGTTGTAGCGAGCGATGAGTTC
The DNA here is from genome assembly GCA_028565055.1 of Phoeniculus purpureus. Taxonomy (NCBI): domain Eukaryota; kingdom Metazoa; phylum Chordata; class Aves; order Bucerotiformes; family Phoeniculidae; genus Phoeniculus; species Phoeniculus purpureus. The sequence continues at coordinate 2,333,437 of JAOXOE010000602.1, forward strand.
TCACCTCAGCCTCCTCTTCCTCAAACCAAACAGCCCAAACTCTCTCAATTTCTCCTCATCAGATTTATTCTCCAGGTCCTTCACTAGCTTCGTTGCCCTCCTCTGCACTTGCTCCAGCACCTCGATGTCTCTCTTGTACTGAGCTGCCCAAAACTGGACCCAGTACTCAAGGTGTGGCCTCACCAGTGCTGAGTACAAGGGAACAATCACCTCCCTACTCCTGCTGGACACAGTTTCTAATGCAGGCCAGGATGCCACTGGCCTTCCTGGCTACTTGGCACCCTGCTGGCTCATATCCAGCTTCCTGTCAATTAGAACCCTCAAGTCCTTTTCTGCCAGATTGTTTTCCAGCCACCCTGTCCCAAGCCTGTAGCACTGCATGGGACTGTTATGACCAAAATTAGCCGGGTGTGCGGAGTACCTTATGTACTGGGTAGACTCCTAACCAAATGGTGGTTTGGGTTCTTTCAGCCTTCCTTTGCAATATCTGATACTACAAATGTTAAAGCACAGGTATTTTTTAAAAGGTCAAGATAAAGAATGGATCTGATATAAGGATTCCCAGCTTAGCAATCCAAAAGTCAAGAGAACTCTATCAAATGTCAGGAGAAACTAGAAAAGACTTCCACACATTATTTCTGCAATATTTCTCACAAACGCAAAGTGTACAGAAGAGAAATACTTTAACCAGTTCTGATTCAATTTCATTTTACAAATTTCATTTTCTTTCAAACAAGTAAAGAATAGATGGAGAGAATTTTCTCAGCGTTAATTTTTTGCATAATTTTTCACTGTACCTAAAACGTTGAAATCAAGACAGTCCTTAAAAAAAAATACAATCACAGAATCAGAGAATTATTGAGGCTGGAAAAGCCCTCTCAGCTCATCCAGCCCAGCCCAGGACCTAACATCAGCACATCGACCACACCAGGGCACTAAGGGCCACAGACAGTCTGTCCTTAAACATCTCCAGGGATGGGGACTCCACCACGGACCTGGGCTGTCCATTACAGGCTCTGATCACCCTTTCCCTGAGGAAAGGCTTCCTAACATCCAACCTAACCCTCCCCTGGTGCAGGCCCTACCCTCTCATCCTGATGCTGGTTGTCTGGGCAAAGATCTCGACCCCCACCTGTCAACAACCTTCCTTCAGGGAGTTAGAGAGACGGAGAAGGCTCCCCCTGAGTCTCCTCCAGGCTAAACACCCCCAGCTCCCTCAGCCTCTGCTCATCAGACTTTCCCTCCAGTCCTTTCCTCAGCCTCGGTGCTCTTCCGGACCCGCTCCAGGCTCTCAATCCCTTTCTTGAAATAAGGTTCCCAGCATTGCCACCAGTACTCGAGGGGAGGCCTCATAAGTGCCCAGTACAGGAGGAGAATGATATCTCTAGTCCTTGTGGCCACACTAATGCCGATAGAAGCCAGGATGCCACTGGCCTTTTCTGCCACCTGAGCACACTGCTGACTCCTGTTCAGCAGTTTGTCAACCAATACTGCCATGTTCCTTTCTGCCTGTTTAATGCTAAACTCTGGCCTATGTTACACGTACAACAAAAATAAAATGAGAAATCAAACATGGCAGCTCACTTAGAAACCCAGAAAATTCTTCATTTCAATTTAAAACAGAGTATGGATTCTGTGAAGAATCCTGCACAGATTGCAGTGCATTTTTCTAACTGTTATGGCTGGGAGACTATTTTATATACAATAGAGTTTTGAACATATGAGCCTTCCTTCCTTGCAATATACCTAGTGAAAACACATTCAGAGGTGTCATAGTAAGAAAAAAGGTTTCAGTTTCCAAAAGTCCAAGGAATCACACAATATTAGGGATGGAAGGGACCTTGAAAGATCATCCAGTCCAGTCCCCCCACCACAGAAGGATCACCTAGACCAAGTCACACAGGAACTTGTCCAGGTGGGTTTGAAACATCTCCAGAGAAGGAGACTCCACATCCCCCCTGGGCAGCCCCTTCCAGGGCTCTAGCACCCTCACTATGAGGAAGTTCCTGTAGAAGATTGATGTGGAACCTCCTCTGTTCCAACTCACATCCACTGCCCCTTTTCCCATCATTAGATGCCACTGAGCAGAGCCTGGCTCCATCCTCCTGACACCCACCCTTCACATGTTTATCAACGTTAATGAGTCACCCCTCAGGCTCCTCTCCTCCAAGCGAAGAGAGGCAGCTCCCCCAGCCTTTCCTCATCAGGGAGGTGTTCTACTCCCTTCATCATCTTCACCTCTAAGCAAATTTGTTAAGGTAAACCTGAAACTAAATCATTAAGCTCTTCCTTCTCTTTGCTTTGCATGATTTAAATTAACACCTGGTAGTTTTAGGGAAGCATAAAAGAAAATAAAAAACTATAACCAGTCAAAACTACTTTCTGTGGGAAGAATAAAAGACATTTCTACAAACCACCTTCAAGCTCCAACAACAAAAATGTGCTGTCAACCTGTTGCAACAACCTAGAAAGAATCTAATTTCATTTCTGCACTGCTCATTCTGCTGCAAACATAGGAGGTGTCTGGGGCCCATGAAGAAGCAACTATCTTTGCTATTTGCCCTTTATTCTGTAGTAAGTATGATGTGGCCTTTCTGTGGACAACTCACTCATGTCACTGCAGAAGACATAAAGAATAAATCAAGCTGAAGATCTGAGCCATCTGTAATAAAGTTTTAACTACTGATCCAAGAGATATTTTTCCCATAAATTGACTCCCCGTACAATTGGGATTGCTCCAAGCCTTTATGACTTTATCTGTTAACTGTTTGGAAACAGCAGACAATAACTCCCCCACAGCTGATAGAGCCAAGTAGTTAAAAAGCACTTCAGACAGTATCTTCAAAGGCCTTGACAGAGAATCCCATAATACTCTGAATTTCTTTAGCTGTGATCTATTCTTAAACAGAAACCTCTCCTTTGATCTCTGCTTTGGACTGCTGGAGTCACTGGATGGGTTGGAAAGAGCATTTTGTTGCAGCTAAATGGGTGAACAATACTATAGCAGATTCTTAAAAAGATACAGAGAGATCTACTTAAAATCTATTAGAAGAGACATTTTTAGAGCAAACAAAGCAAAAAAAAAAAAAGAGGTGAGTGCTGTTTGTGAGAAAAACCCACTAAGGGAAAGTTAACACAGTAAAAAAACCACCTGTCAATATGGTTGTAGCACCATCCTTGGATGTGTTTAATTCATGGAGATCTTGAGCTTAGCGACAGGGTTTAGCAGTGGCCTTGGGACAGTTGAGCTAATGGTTGGACTTAGTGATATTGAAGGTCTTTTCTAACCTGTTCAATTCTACGATTCTCTCACTCCAGCCAGATTGAAACTCACTTCTTGTGGATTACTGAAGAAAAAAGCTCTGGGAGGTCTGTGTGTAGCTCATTTTCCCAAGCTCCCTTCTTCCCATGATTCAGATGTCACTTGCGCATACTCAGACACCACTTGAGCATAAACCAGCGATACATAGCCCAATTGATGTGTAACCAAGACCTCCAGGAAAAGGTGCCCCAGTGCACGCAGGGGAAGCAAGGCTAGATTCTTAAAGTGTGAGGAAAAACCCTTCAGCTTCCTGCATTCAGCATGAGGAAGTCAAGCAATACTCCACAGTGGCTGAGGTTTGCTGTCCCCACGACAGGGAAAAGCCCATAGATAAAGAGATAAATGTCTGTAATCTCACTAGTTTTAAATATCTGATCTACTTCTGCCTAATCCTTTGAGAATCAATCGTTCCACTAGCTCTTTTCAACTTTCACACAAATCACAGAATCACCAAATTACTGAGGCTAGAATAGCCCTCTGAGCTTATCCAACCCAGACCATGACCTAACACCACCCCATCAGCACTAAGGGCCACAGCCAAGCTATCCTTCAACACCTCCAGAGATGGGGACTCCACCACAGCCCTGGGCAGTCTATTCCAGGGTCCAATCCCCTTTCTGTGAGGAAGGGCTTCCTAACATCCAACCTAACTCTCCCTTGGTGCAACCTGAGGCCCTGCCCTCTTGTCCTGTCATTAGCTGCCTGGGAGAAGAGCCTGACCCCACTGACTACAACCTCCCTCCAGGGGAGAGAAGGTCCCCCTCGAGTCTCCTGTTCTGCAGGCTAAACACCCCCAGATCCCTCAGCCTCTCCCCATCAGACATATTGAACTCCACAAAAATGGTGTGTCCTCTGTACAACCACATCCTACCTCAGCACTTACTGGCAGAGATGGCAGCACCCCATAACCTGCCTTCAGCTGTTCCATGCCAAGAAGATGCTGCCTTTCCTATTGCCACTAAAGCATCCAAGGCTACAAACAGGTTACTATGGATCACCTGACTTACCTAAAACACAGTGAGCCACTGCCTACAACAGAGAGAACAAATATCAGGTAAAAAATTGTTCCTCACAAGTGATGCAGAAACCCTGGAGTGACACCTCAGCAATGAGGGATGGAAGTTCATATGGAATCTCAACTGGGAGAGGCTGGGGAGTACAAACGTGTGCATGCTGGCAGAAGACACCAGAGACCCCCTGCTCATGGTATGTATCATGCACCCAGACCCACAAATAGGTAGCAGCTACCTCTAAGCAAGCAGAAAGCATTGGACAGAAGAAAGTAATTTCAAACAAAAGCTACCACTAAGAAAATGCTGAAACACCCAAGTATCGCTAACAGGCACTTTAGAGCTAGAATTTACTATCAGTATGACCCTCATTCATGTACTTCACTCTCTTCCCACCAAAAGGAATTTAACAAGGAATTGCACCTGGTTCTAGACAACTTCAATCGTGCAGGAGCATTAATTAGCGACTGTAATGCAGTGCTCTATGCGACCTAAGCTAACCCAGCTGCACCAGTGCAGGCAGGCTGCTGGACTCCTGGAGAGGTGTGCTGAAGCGACGGGGCATGAGTCAAAGTGCTAGCAGCAGAGAACAATCAGGGCTTCCCAAAATACATCCCTCTGAATAAAACATGGGCAGAGCGCAGCGCTGTGCTGCAGCTGAGAAGCCTAAAGTGTCAGAATATTTTGGTAGTCAGAATGGAATTAACTACCCGGGAAGAGAGGGGCACGTCTGAGTTAGCAGCCTTCCAAGCACCTGAAGCATTGGAATTGGTCGGGAACACACTGTTAGAAGTGAGAGGAATTAATGTGTTTCAGTTCCACAAAAGCTGGCAAGAAGTAACCCCACTGTTATTCTAAATCTGTAATTCAAAACTCGAAATCGAAATTTCTTTTGAAGGGGCTAATTGAATTTGCTCCGTTTTTGACTCGACCTCATTTTATTTTGTATTTGCTGTGTCACTAAAGTTCATGTAAAGAATTTACACTTTGATAATTAAATCATAAGTTAGAACTCTTAGAGTTTGTGTTTCTTTGTTCTAGGAATCCCAAAACAATTTACAGGAGTTCAATAGAGGAGGAAGAAGATGAGGCCACCAAACGAAAGAATTCAAACAGTCTTCAAAACCTGGCCTCCCCCCATCTGAGCTTTGAGTGGATAAATCCCCTTTGATACCAAGATTTAATAAAAAGATCAAAAAAAACCCCACAAGCTCATATCTGATGAGGTGCTGGTAATTCGGTTGTTGAAGTAGTTCTGAGGATGGAAGAAAAGCCAGGGAAGGTGCATCTGCTGTTTCTCAGCAGTGAAACTCTTGCTCTGCCTTTGCAGAACTCTTAGGACTGGGTGATTCAGGGAAACCCTTGTGGTCAAGAAGGCAAATGGCATCCTGGGGTGGATCAGCAGTGGAGTAGTTAGCAGATTGAGAGAGGTTCTCCTCCCCCTCTACTCTGCCCTGGTGAGATGACATCTCAAATACGGTTTCTAGTCCTGGGCCCCTCAGTTCCAGAAGGACACAGAACTGCTGGAGAGAGTCCAGCGCAGAGCCACAAAGATGATGAAGGGAGT
>JAOXOE010000602.1:2340546-2360061 GCA_028565055.1 Phoeniculus purpureus
AACAATTTCTTCCTAATGTCCAGTCTAACCCTCTCCTGTTGGGAGTTTGAAGCCCTTCCCTCTCGTTCTGTCACTAATGACCTGTGAGAAGAGACCAGCACCAACACCTCTACAATGTCCTTTCAGATAGTTGTAGGGAGCAATGAGGTCTCCTCTAAAACTCCTCTTCCTCAAACTAAACAGCCCTAAAATACCCAAGTCAGGCTCTGTAGGCTGTTTCCTTATTTTCCCCTTCCCCTTCACAGAGAATCTTTTTTCACAGAAAGAGAAGGGGAACTAAAACATTTGTCGCCCAAAAGCCTCAGCACAAGAGATGTCTCTCTGCCTGGGAGAAGTGCCTGCTGGTGCGAGCCTTTACAAAAAGTGCAGGCAATATTTATGAGCAGTTTGAAGGCTTCTGAGTGAATATCCATGTGGAAAAAGTGGATATGCAAGTTTTGCATTCTCTCTCCTAGGTCAGTTATCTAATCCTAAAATCACATCTCATTTTCTCTGAGGAATAGTTCTATACAAGAGGAAGTTAAATGTCTCAAAGGTGCCTAAATCCTGATTCTCTTAGTGGCAGACTGATGTTAAAATCGAAGACATGAAAATCGTGCACTCATGACAAAGGGGATTTTGTCCCAGCATCAAATTCATTACAAGCTAATGAGTTTGTTTTGCTGGCTTGCAGGCCTGACAGAACGAGGCTGGCAGCTACTGTGCTAGGAGCAAATTTCCAGTGTTTATTTATTTTCAGCAAACACTCTGCCTTTCCATAGGCACCAGGCCACCGTTTCATTCAGTTCTGGCTGCTAGCAGCAACCGAGTGACTGCAGAGGCACCTTGAACCTTCAGGTTCAGAGGCACCCTGAACCACCTTCTTTTTCCACTTGACCCATGAAATGCAAGCAAGACTCCCAGATGGGGTCATCAAAAATAATGAGCACTCCTAGGACATCAGTTTGGACGTGATATTGTTAATCAATCCGTTTTGCATAGCCCCAATCACTCGCTATTGATGATGATGCATTTCAGCTCCTGTGACATTTTGTCAATAAAATAAAAATAAAAAGAAGCCTAACGACAGCAATCTTTGAATTTAAAGATTAGCTTTTTCCTGAAAGGAGATGCCACTTTCCAACATCTTTGAAGAGCTGGCTCATGAATATGCTGTTTTACCAAGGGGAAGACTTGTTCAAAGAATCAAAACCTTTCTTGGTTGTCACAATGCAGGCACCCGGAGGTGAATCCAGTTACTTTTTAAAGATGTTTTCCAGGGAAGTATCTGGAATTTAAAGTTTTCACTCAAAATTTGAACTTTGAAACGTTCAAAAGGGAAAAGAATGGTGGGTAAAATTACCTAAAGTATCTCAGAGTTTGAAACAACACACTTGAGACTAAGGCTCTCACAACTGTTCTTTTCTCCAAAGCACCCAATCCTGATGGACTCTAGTCTTCTTTTACTATGTTCTACGTTCCCAGCATGATTCTGGATTGGTCCACAACACAAACGACTCTTGGATAGCGATGACAATGCATTTAATTTCAGCAATGACAAAGATGCAAAACGCCATCCCCTTACAGATTCCCTGACCTACCCAGTCCTCAGTAGAGAAAGCTCTGGCTGTTCTGTCTTGCATGTTTAACGCATGGAAAGTCCATGCAAATACCAGATCAATGTAACACCTTATTTCAAAAATTCCTTCCTTTTATTTCAGGATATGAATGATGAATGCACTATTGATTCATCTCTTTACATACCACACTGATGCTTTACTCAAAACATGAGACCTGGATAGCTGTCGATATTTCAGAGGAGCTTTCATGGGGAAAAGGCTGTGATGACCTTCAGAAGTCCCTCCTCTCTGACTATCTGCAGAAATCAGTTAATCAGGAGATGAAGCTCTTGTATCTAAGCCAGGCTTGAGGTGGAGCTGTGCAGTTTGTGCGAAAGAAAGGAGTTCTCATTCAATCACTGTAAATACCTTCAAAGTGGGAATCTGCTAATTGCAGCACTCTGTAAGCTGGAATGAATATAAACAGTAAATAAAAAGCAAAAGGCAGGCATCTAGTAAAGTTATAAAAGCACTAAATGCTAGGCAGGAGGTGCTGAATCTATTATTATTTGGCCTCAAGCTGTGGCAGGGGAGGTTCAGTTTGGACATCAGGAAGAAGCTCTTTCCTGAGAGAGTGGTTGGGCACTGGAACAGGTTGCCCGGGTGTTGGAGTCCCCATCCCTGGAGATGTTTAAAAAATGAGTAGCTAGAGCACTGGAGGCCATGGTCTAGGGGTTAGGGAGCTGCTGGGCTGAAGGCTGGACCTGATGTTCCTGGAGATCCTTTCCAGACGTGATGACTCTATGATTTTATGATTATTTTAAGACTTGTGCCTAGTTTAAATGGGATTAGAAAAAAACCCCAACCAGTCACAAACTATTTTAATTTAGCTTGTGGATCACTACTGGACAATCAAAATTTTGATGAGCAATGCCCCACTTAGGATGCATAAAGCTCCAGTCTTCGGCTTCTGTTAGCTTAACACAACGATGGCAAAAATGATGTGGACATTCCCTTCATCTACTTTCCGAACAAACAGTTTGCTCATCACCACGTTTTTGGCTGACTGTCCCAACAGATGAAACTGTTGCTTCTCCTTGAAGAATAACATTTAACCACTCGAATAATAATCCATTCAACCTGGGGTCTTCACAAAAAGGCTGAGCAGGTCAATATATCACACTAATGAGGCACAACCCTGGCTTCCAGAACATTGGTTTTGTGCTGGGTATATGCAGGCAAGTGAGATGGGAATATTTAGTACTACAGGATCTACCGAGAAAAGGCTGGCTCTATTAAATAGCTGTCCGTCTTCTCTCACTCCAGGGAAGGAAGCTTTCCTCTCTAACAAAGATGAAGGGAATATCAATGGGGCTAATCTCTTCAAAGTGCTCAAAGCAATTGCCTGCAGTAGTACACAGTCCCCACCCTCATTAGTTCAGCAAAGAAAACACAGAGAGAGACAAAACACTAGGGCAAAAAACAGTAAAATAGGGGGTTTCTAAGGCACCTCCCTTTCCTTTCCAAGTATTTCATACATTTTAAGTTATGTGTGTACTAAAATAAAGTCAGATATTTGTAGAAGCCTTTTTCCTTCCTTTCCAGTGTATTAAAGAATTATTATGGCTTTTATTTGTATAGAAAAATGGTCATGACAGAACCACATGGCTCAACTGTTCACTCGATCAACAAAGGCAAAAACATTCACAGAATCACAGAACATTAGGGATTGGAAGTGATCTCGAAATGCCATCCAGTCCAATCCCCCTGCCAGAGCAGGATCACCTAGATCCAGTCACAAAGGAACATATCCAGGCGGGTTTTAAACGTCTCCAGAGAAGGAGACTCCACAACCCCCTGGGCAGCTCATTCCAGTGAATCCTTAATCTGTAGAGAAAAGGGTGTGCAAGGATGCAGTGAAACCACAGTGCCTAACCCATAGGGAAGAAAAGGTTTCTGGAGGGACAAACATTTAACAGTTTAAGGTGTGAGAAAGGAGAGAAATGAGTGATGCACAAGACTGTTGGTTTGTGCTTGATAAACAGACTTGAGAAAAGCCTCAGCGAGAAGCAGAGCAGGCAGCACAATAAGGAGTAACTGTTCACTTACAAAGTAAAGACCAAGTTTTTCAAAGGATTGGAAAGACTGTTCAAAAAACACCGCAGGATCACCTTGCAGCCCTGTAAGGTGGGACTGCAGCTCTATAGCAAGTCCAAAGCGATTAATAACCAGAATTGAGAGTTAGCTGAACAGTGTGCCAGGACAAACCCAAAGAATTATACCTGTATCTACTCCATCCTGGCTGTATATCCAGCTCCCTCTGCATATTGGGCATCAGCCTGCAAAGTTAACTGCATCCGTGCATGAGTGCCCAATTAACACATGCAAAAGCACCCAATTAGTTTACGCATGAGCACCCAACCACCTTACACCTGGGTGCCCCATCAGCTCATGCATGTGTGCCCAGGCAGTTTATCCACTGACACCCAACTGAGTGCCCCACTGGTCCATGTACGGATATGCACCTATGTGGAGGCAGGGACACCTGTGGACCACGAGTGACCCACAGTGATGAAGAGATTGCCTGGAGCAGGAGAGAAAGAGCAGTAAAGGAGCAAGGAAGGAGGAGCAGCAGACAGGAGCCATTACTCACACAGCCCCAACCTCCCGCTTCATCTGCTGCTATACCAAAGGAATTGGAATGACAGACGGCAGCCCACAGTAAAAACAAGGCAAGTGGAGACTGGGTTGGGAGGATGAGAGATGTTGGGCTTAGCTGAGATGGGGAAAGGGGGCTTGTATAACTCTTCACGTTCGTTACTTTTTCCTCAATGCCCAGAATTGGTGATCAGAATCTTGTGTTAATTGGCAATAATTTAAGTATAAATTCCTCACGCTGAGCTTGTATTGCCTGTGACAGCATCTGCATAGACAGAACTGAGGGAAGGAGCCAGGCGCTGAACCGCAAGGGGAAAAGCACCCTAAGGAATCAATTGATGTTATCAAGCAATCTGCCTTGGAGATTAAAGAACAGAGAGCAATAAGGAGTTGTAATGAAAAAAACTCTTTAGTCAGAAATGGGGGTCACAGGGAAAAACACACATTAATGTCAGCACATAATTGCACTAGATGGACTAAATCAGATGCTGCCAAAAAGATTACTGTGGTAAATGCTGCACCAGAGGATTTTTCTCCCATCAAGTAGGACTTTAAGGATAAGCAAGAGGGAGACAAATACAAAAAGCAAGCAGCATCAATTAACTAAAAATGTGAAGGCAAGAAGGAGAAAAGACAGGCACCTCAACGCCAGCTGGTTTTTCAGCCAACATATCAAATGGAATTGAGGAAATCAGAGAGAAAATGGAGGGGGCACCTCACTGCAAAATCAAACCTCTAAATAAATGAGACTGCAATGGAATTAATCAATATTATTTATGTTCTCTTTAAGAAACAGAGTATGTTCTCAGCTAGGCAAAGATGAATTTCAAACCACAACTTATAGTTCTGAAGTTTTTTCCATCAAGGTACAAAGACTATTTCTCTGCCAGTTCTGTTCTGAGCACAGAAATCGCTACTAGAGAAGGAATCTGAAAACTCTTAATTCTGGAACCTTACCTGAAGGTTATCGGCAGAGATTTTAACAATCTATGGTTTAATAACTGTGCCTCCATCCTCCATGAGGCCTGGTGGACCACCTGTGGCTTTAATACAATCATTAATAGCCCAGATAATGTGAAGAGCAAATACTGAAAGTGCTTCCCAGAAAATCTCATCAATAATTCTATATTAAGCAAATTAGTGGTCTAAAGTCTTCAGACCACTATTGAACACCAAAACCAACTCCAGACCAAACAGCAAACAATTGTTACCCATTAAACTAATGACTGCCTCATGTGTAATATCGTGGGATATGTAATTAAGCAAATTAAGCTTGGGTTTAGATAGCAACACTAAGCAGCTACCTTGATCTCACCACGGTTGACAGCAGTCCCATGGTTTTAGTCCCATTACTCTCATTCCTACCTTCTGAAATAAATTTCTTCTGTCACAAGGTAAAGTTGGCCCAAGCACTTCTCAGCTTTAATCTACAACCTTTGCATTCTTTTAATGAATTGCCTCTCTAAACAAAATCACGGAACGACTGAGGCTGGAAAAGCCCTCTGAGCTCATCCAGTCCAGCCCAGGACCTAGCATCACCACATCAGACAGACCAGGGCACTAAAAGGCCACAGCCAGTCTGTTCTTACTTCCCGGGATGAGGACTCCAGCAGTGCCCTGGGCAGTCCATTCCAGGGTCTGATCACTCTTTCCATGAGGAAGGGCTTCCTAACATACTCTATTGCAAGGGTTACAGAGCCCTGGCACAAGCTGCTCAGAGAGGCTGCGGAGTCTCTTTCTCTGAAGATTTTCCAGCCCTCTGTCTGGATGCATTTCTGAGTGATCTGCCCTAGCTTTGGTCCTGCTCTGGCAGGGGGCTTGGACTCTATCTTCAGAGGTGCCTTTCAACCTCTAACATTCGTGATATTAAGCACATTTTCTAAACAGCAACTGGAAACACAAAAGGTGATTACTAGAGGGTGTTTAAGGGACTAACGAGTGTTATACAAGAATTAAGCACATTTAGTTAAAAACTAAGTTACACTGTGGTCCATCTTGCACAGAAATCATGGTTGGTCCCACCAAGACCATTCACAGCACACATAATCCCCACATTAAGGAATGGAAAGGACTGTGAAAAATCATCTAGTCCAATTTCTCCACCACAGTAGGATCACCTAGATCCAGTCGCACAGGAACACATCCAGGCAGGTTTTAAACGTCTCCAGAGAAGGAAACAATCTGTGAGGAGCAGGTGGGTTTTATAATGTGGCAGGTCGTTGCCCCCATAAGACTGAGTCTCAGCCAGCTTCACCACTGCAAGACCATGAATTAGTTTAAGAAAGACTGGGGCAAAGAAGATCCACATGAAGTGTAGGGGTAATCAACCACGCTTTTAATTTCTCTCCATTCACAAGCAGAGGCATGTTGAAAAGTGCGCCTCTGAGCTAGCCGAAGAAAAGCTATGGCAGGGTGTAGCTAGAGCAGAGGTTTACAAAAGTTTTCTCATTAACTTATTTAAGATCCAACTGGCTCTAATAAAGCAGAAAAGGGCTTCATCATCAAGTTCTGTGCCTTGGTACCATTTGGATCATCATTATTAGCAAAGACCAGCCCCAACGATATCATCAGAAGCATCCCAGAGTACTTAGTAGCTTATTCTTGACCCTGTGATACTGACAGCAGATAGTCCCACATACAAACAGAAGGTAAGAGGTGTTTGCTCTACATTTGCAATGATAATTACCTGAAAACAATGCAATAGGAAACAAAACAAAGATCTTCCATTAGTTGGGAACTTACTATCTCTGACCTGAATCTCTCTGCTGATACCAACAAATTTTCATAATCCCTTTCTATCATTGTTATATATGATTTGAGTAATTACTGGGCAGAATAAAAGAACTGCTCAACCACGGCTCTATAATCTAGTAATTAAAGCCACTTGTAAGATACTGAACAGTTTGCTTCCAGTGTTTATGACAATGAAGTGTTTTAGCCTGGGTGATACAACCCCACCAGAGGAGATGGAGTGACACAGCAGGGAGTCAAGCCTTACTTTGGAAAGGTCAGAAAAACCCACCCAAGCTTCTTGACGGAGACAGGTCCCAAAGGAGGCAGATGTCCCACGCGCAACAGGCTGTTGGTTAAATGCAGGATATATTCTGCCATCACCGTTTATTTTTGGAGTAGTCTGGCTGTTTGATATATTTTGATATGCAATCCCTCATATTCAAGTAAATTAAATACTGCTCTGCAACAAACACATACTGCTGCTCTTGAACATCTAGAAGGTACCTCCTCAGAACTCGTATTGCCATCCAAGTCTGGGTGTGTGGAAAGCACCTGGAACACCCTGTCCCTACTCAGGTGACACAGGCACCATTTTCAGCTAGATCACAGAATCATAGAACATTAAGGATTGGAAGAGACCGTGAGAGATCATCCAGTCCAATCCTCCCTGCCACAGCAGGATCACCTGCATCAAGTTGCACAGGAACATGGCCAGGCAAGTTTTAACCATCTCTAGACAAAGAGACTTCACAACCTCCCTGGGCAGACCCTTCCAGGGCTCTGTCACCCTCACTGGGAAGAAGTTCCTTCTCAGACTGATGTGGAACCTCCTGTGTTTCAGCTGGCACCCACTGCCCCTTGTCCTATCATCAGATGACAATGAGCAGAGCCTGGCTCCATCCTCCTGACACCCACCCTTCACATAGTTATCAAGATTAATGAGGTCACCCTTCAGTCTCCTTTTCTCCAACCTCAAGACACCCAGCGCCCTCAGCCTTTCCTCAGCAGGAAGATGCACCACTCCCTTCATCATTTTTGTGGCTCGGCGCTGGGCTCTCTCCAGCAGCTCTGTGTCCTTCTGGAACTGAGGGGCCCAGAACTGGACACAAGATTCCAGATGTGGTCTCACCAGGGTAGAGCAGAGGACGAGGAGAACCTAGTGTCCTATTTCCAGCTAAGTATGACTGCATCCTCCTGCATTATGCCTTGTTGGGATCATTCATCCCAATTTGGTATCTCATGTTGTACGGTTACTCCTGCAGAGAAAATGCTGGATTTCACAAAAATTATTGAAAAATTCACCCATTTAGATTGCCTTTAGTAATCCTTATTCAGGCAGTGGAATGGGCTGACCAGGGTGGTGGATGAGTCTCCATTCCTGGCTGTGTTTAAAGATCATTTGGTTGAGGTGTTGAGGGATCTGATTTAAGAGTGAACTTGTAAGGTAGGGTAGATGGTTGGACTTGATGATCCCAGGGGTCTTTTCCAACCAGATTGATTCTGTGATTCTGTGCATTTTTCAGGGATGTGACTCCTTTGTCAATTACCCAACATTACACTCCAGAAACAAAAGTGCACAACTTCTTCAGATCTTCTTGAACAACAAAAGTGAGCTCTTATTCCAAATTATGCATTTAATAGAATAGTGGTTAAATTTGTCTTTGGCAAACTGTCAAACATGGGCAGTGTTGGAGCATTGAGCCAGGCTCTGCTCAGTGGCATCTAATGATAGAGGACAAGGGGCAATGGGTGTGAGCTGGAACAGAGGCGGTTCCACACCAATAGGATAAGGAACTTCTTCCCGGTGAGGGTGAGAGAGCACTGGAAGGGGCTCCCCAGGAAGGTTGTTGAGTCTCCTTCTCTGGCGACATTTAAAACTCGCTTGGATATGTTCTTGTGCGACTTGATCTAGGTGAGCCTGCTGTGGTGGGGGGACTGGACTGGATGAACTTTTGAGGTCCCTTGCAATCCCTAATATTCTGTGATTCTGTGTTGATGCATTTCTTTCCCCTTGGAAGTGAAAAGACCTTGTTCAGCAGCAAGATCTGTGAAACCACTGTACAAATAATACAGAATATAGCAACAAAGTTTCTGCCAAGTAACTCGATCTATTGCTGCGATGTGTTCTACAGTGTGTGGATCGTTATGACAAAATACCACAGTGTTATTTTTGTTCAGTGATGCCTTAATTATGGCTCACGTTCTATTGAAGCATTATACCTTGTGCACATAATGTATAATGCAAATGTAGCCATATTTTTCAGTATTCCTAGAGAATTATATATTTAGAGAGCGTATTATATCATGTCATATTGTCCCACTTTTGAATAAGAAGGATTTTCTAAGCTTGGATCTCATTCTGTGCTGCACGTGGATGTCTCTCTGTGCTTTGGAATTAAGGGTTAATGTTGGTCTTTACAACAAAACGCTTTACAACAGTCCCACTTCAAACGGGAGTGCACCATCACTCACAGTACTGCTGACAGGCTGATATGTGGCTGATGATGAAACATAACTGGTTACTTCAATTGTTTGTGCAAAATAAGCAGTCCTGTCAACACGGTGAAGTTCTGAGACTGGTTATGAAATGCATCTACAGGAATAGTAAGCAAAAGAACAAGCAGTATCGGAGAATAAACATTAATAGTCACAGTAAGCACAACGTCACCCACTTTAGAGGGTCAGAAACATGTAAGGACTATCTCCACAGGCTACCAGGACCATCTCCCACACGTTTCACCTCAGTATTCACTTACAAAATCACACAAAGGAACCCAAGCAAAAAAGCAGCAGAAGTGTTTTGGATCTGCAGCACAGAACAGATGCAAAAATCAAAGAGGGCAGGGGAACGGATGCCAAACATAACTTTGTTTAGCTAATTCCTGCTACCATAACAGAAAGAAACCCCTAGCTACCAACACAGAAACATTTGCTTTTCATTTTCACCTCCTAAATAAAGATCTAAAATCCCCCTAAACAAGCTCAGCTGCAGAGTTACGGATGCCAATGTCATTTCTAAGCCATGCAAGAGTGTAAGATTTGGTTAAATGATATCATTCTGAAGGAGAATCACAATGGGATGGAAGTGAGAACGTGGGACCACATGAGTCAGATGCTGCATCAACTTTATATTTAGTTAATTTTTAGGTCTTTCAGTTAAATAATATCTGGAAGAAAATGCATGGAGTTGCCTAGCAAATAGAGGAATTAAGATGTGAAAATACCCATTGCCTTCTCGACTAGAAAGTAATGGCCTGAGAAACACTATTTGCCAAGTGTGGTGTAAGTATAATGAAATCTTTAGGTTCATTTGGAGGAGATCTAACATGTCAAAACTCTTTTCTGGCTTGTTACAGACAGTAACACAGACTAACACCGAGAAACAAAATAATCATTGCTTGGAGAATTCAGCCAGCAAGGCAGTATCTCTCAGCAACCATGGTTCTGCAAAAAGCTCAGGCACTCTAACTACATCCCACCCCAACTCTGTGGTACTGAACATTAGGGAAAAGCTGTTTGTTTATCTTTTTGGGAAACAAACAACAAAAAAACCCCCAAATACATCAGCTACACCCAAAATTGTTGCCTGGCTTGAAACGGATCTCAATAAAGCAGGTTTTTAATGGAAAAAAAAGCATCATCATGGACACGAGACTGGAATAGTCATCAAATCCAGTCATTTACCACAGAATCACAGAACATTAGGGATTGCAAGGGACCTCGAAAGATCATCCAGTCCAATCCCCCCATCACAGCAGGATCACCTAGATCCAGTCACACAGGAACATATCCAGGTGGGTTTTAAACGTCTCCAGAGAAGGAGACTCCACACCCACCCTGGGCAGCCCCTTCCAGTGATTCCTCACTCAGAAGAAGTTCCTTCTCATACTGATGTCGAACCTCCTACATTACAGCTCACACCCATTGCCCCTTGTCCTATCACTAGATGCCACTAAGCAGAGCCTGGCTCCATCCTCCTGACACCCATCCTTTGCATATTTATCAACATAATGGGGTCACTTCTCAGTCTTATGATCCTTTCTTACAAGCACTGCTGTCATATATGCACTGAAGTCTAGGTTAGCAGCACTTTCCTCATCCATCCCCCTCTGCTCATCTAGAACTTGCCTGTCCTTGCATTTATAAATCTTCCAGCCCATAAGCACTGGAAGGACTTGCTCACCTGCAATCTGTATTCTTTAGGTTAAATACAATTTCTGTTTCGGAAATACTCCTCTCCTCTTCCCTGTCCCCGATGTATTTCCCTTACAGTATCATTTATATCACTGCCTGGACACTATTTTCCAGGCTAAATACTGTAGGTCTCACAGAATCACAGAACACTAGGGAATGGAAGGGACCTCGAAAGATCAGAGGTCTCCCTTGTCTCCAACTGTTTCAGGTAGCACGGAGTCCGGATTAGCTATGGATTTCCACATTACTGAGTTTTATAGAGCAATTCTTGCAAAATTGATCACCAATTTCAGAAGCCTGTTCTGAGACCCCTGTAACCTGACTTTCAAGGGTTATCTCAGTTAAGCAGAGGTTCTGGTGAAGCTGACACACAGCATCTGAGTAAATACCGTCGAGAGTAGTGGGTTTGGTCTGCTTTACAATACGCTGTCTTCAAACTTGTTTTGTACATGTCCAATGTACTTCTTCAGCTCAATAAAAGCTCCTTAATTACAGCTTTAGTAACTCAGCGGTTCTAAAGCAGATCAATGGCCAGCCCATCTGGGTAAAACTGCTCTTAACCCACTCAGTGTAGTTACAGAAGACACTCCAGCAGCTCCCTCTATGACTCCTCCTCATGGCATCAACTGTTGCGTCCATGGATTTTCATGGATTTTCAGTATTACATCTCTCTCTGCATGGTTCACCTAACAGATCACTGAAGCACCAAGAATGCATCACCTAAATAAATATTATGCAAACATTGATCACAGAGAGTCCCTGCCACAAAGTGACTGCACAGCTAACTTTGACCTTCCCACTGGCCCTGATTAAGGGATCATTAGGAGTTGCGTAATTATGAGGAAAACAATCTGATCCACTTGTATGAAAGGTTCTTCCTGCCACACCACAAGCAAGGACCCACACCCCATTCACTTTCAATCTTGCCACATTCCTTCCATTTCTTTGCAGATCCCTAAGGAACACAAGGGTAAACATACTTCCCTTCCCACACATACAAATCATATTGGTAGTAGGTCCAAGATACATTAGGCCACTTTAACTTAATTAAGCTCTCTTTCAAAAGGTGATTTGTGGCCACATCAGAAAGGATGAGCCCCCTGGATTCTAGCAGATACTGCTGGAACACAAGCAGTGAACAGAGACCATCCCACCATGCTAGGTGCTGCATAAACAAGATAGAGGAGATGCTCCTGCTCTGAAGGGTTTACAGCCATCTTAGTACTACACCTTGAGTACTGGGTGTAGGTTTGGGCACTGCAGTACAGGAAGGACATCGAGGTGCTGGAGAGGGCCAGAGAAGAACAACTGGGCTGGTTAAGGGTCTGGAGAACAGGGCTGATGAGGAGAGGCTGAGGGGAGATCTTGCTGCTCTCTGCAACTACCTAAAGGGAGGTTGGAGTGAGGCGGCTGTTTGCCTCTTCTCTCTAGGGACTAGTGATAGGACAAGAGGAAATGGGGTCTGGTTGTGTCAGGCAAGGTTCAGATTGAATCTCAGGAAAAACATCTTCCAAGAAAGACTGTGGAGGCCTTGGAACAGGCTGCCCAGGGAGGGAGTGGAGGCACCATCCCTGGAGGGGTTCAATAAACGGGCAGATAGGTGTTTCAGAAGATGCGTTCAGCAATTCATGTAGGGCAGGTGGTTGGACTTGATGGTCTTGAAGGTCTTTTCCAACTCTGTGTTTCTATGATCAACCACTTTTTTGCTGTCAAAATTCTGCAGGGTTTTTGACATTGTGCCTGTTACAAATGCACTGTGATTAAAACACAACATCCCATAGCTAGTTTTGCCAGATTTCCATGAAAAGGCAGTAGACTTCATCTGCAAACAGAAGGTCTGATGGTAAAACAAACAGGTATTTTTATCAGCTTCAGCACAATCTGTCCACAGACTTAGCATTAAAAGCATTAATTACTACAGATATCCAGGCAGCTGCTGTGCTAAAAACACACCAACAGGATTTTGCTAATGAGCCAGCTATGATACTGCACCACTTCTTCGCTGGGTGCTCTATTACATACCTTTTCTAAATCCAGTGAACTGGAGATGTGGGATAACAAGTTTTCAATAGGAAGAAATAAACGCAGAATCTAATCAAGCTCAAGGATAATTTGAAGCTACATGCCTTTCAAAGGAAAAGAAAAGAGCAAGTCATTTGTTAAGCGAACTCATTTGCACCTGGCCATGGGCCATTTTCAAAAGCTTTAAAGCAGAATCAGTTGAATTGTCCTGTGAGCTTTGGCTTTTTCATTGCTTTTGCAGTGACTATTTTACCTCTTCATGGAAGAGCCCTCTGCCTTGCTTTTCATTTCCTTTTTGTTTCTTGCCACACCAGTCTCTTTACTTTCTGATGACACATTTTACTGAAAGGCAAGTTGCACCATCAGATTCCAGCTGACTCTGCCTGGTGAAACCACATCTGGAATCTTGCGTCCAGTTCTAGGCCCCTCACTTCCAGAAGCACATAGAACTGCTGACGAGAGTCTAGCACAGAGCCGCAAAGATGATGAAGTGGAACATCTCCCTGATGAGGAAAGACGGAGGGAGCTGGGTCTCCTGAGCTTGGAGAAAAGGAAACTGAGGGGTGACCTCATTAATGTTGATAAACATGTGAAGGGTGGGTGTCAGGAGGATGGAGCCAGGCTCTGCTCAATGGCATCTAATGATAGGACAAGGGACAGTGGGTGTGAGCTGGAACACAGGAGGTTCCACATCAGTATGAGAATAAACTTCTTCATGGTGAGGGTGACAGAGCACTGGAACTGGCTGCCCAGGGTGGGTGTGGGGTCTCCTTCTGTGGAGACGTTTAAAATCTGCCTGGATATGTTCCTGTGTGACTGGATCTAGGAGATCCTGCTGTGGCAGGGGACTGGACTGGATGATCTTTTGAGGTCCTTTCCAATCCCTAATGTTCTGTGATTCTGTGACTGATTTTCCTACATGTAACAGGAGGCAGCAGTGAGATCCAAGGAGAAAATGTGCAGGAGCAGCTTCCCGTTGTACTGATTTTCATTTACATGGCATTTCATGCTGCAGCAGCCAGAGCACAGTTCTATTACTTCCTCTAATCAAAGAGCATGTAGAATGATTCATAAAGCTGGTAAGCCTGGCTTCCTATTCTGTACAATCAAATAGGTGCTCTTCTGTGCGCGCGCACTGAAGTCATTTAAGAATTCATACAAGGATTGAATTAGTCTGCATATAAAGACTGGGTCTGTCCAAGGCTCTACTTAAAGGACTTTGCAAGTCCTTTAATCACCTTTACATTCCTCCCATCACTCTTTACCTTCCCAAGTCTTTGTATTGCAGAAGATCTCCCACTAAAATGGGAATGTTCAGCTCCCCATGTATTACAATCCCAATCACAACTAGCACTTGCAAACCAAAGTGACACAAATAATTAAACATTGGGAATTAACAGATTTACATCATTTCCAGGAAGTTCCTTCTTTTCTTTTTCTTGTGGACATCAATAATTAACTGAAACTTCAGTGGAAGTGTTGGCAAGCCCTGGAACAGGCTGCCTAGTGAATTGGAGTCACCATCTCTGGAAGGACTGAAAGGACATCACAGAATCACAGAATGTTATGGATTGGAAGCAGGATCACCTAGATCCAGTCACACAGGAACCAGGAATGTATCCAGGTGGGTTTGAAAAATCTCCAGAGAAGGAGACTCTACAACTCCCCTGGGCAGCCCCTTCCAGTGCTGCAGATGGGCCTAGCAGAGTTGGCTTAACAGCTAGACTTAATCTCTTCTAACCAAACCAATTCTATCATGAATGATTAGCAATAGGACTAATCACCAGGTATACTTTAGGCAAGTATTTCCTGGGCACTGCTGTTTCAAACCAGTGAAAAGGGTAGAAAAAGGAATGATTGTACCTCTTGCTTATGAGGAACCCTCTGGATCTATCGCTGAGAGAGCACAGAATCATAGAATTGAATATGATTCATAGAATATGAACCACAACAGGTGGCTTTATTTAATTTAGAGTCTGATAAACTCGTCCCAGGAGTATCCTCTTCAAAGCTGTTTCATTACCTTTAGCAAATATTTTTTAAAAGGTAAAATAGAGAGTGGCTGTGCCAGTCACTTTCGCTATGATAAGTTCACTTCAAATCAGTCAAGTTTACTGATTTGCAAGTCCTTTGTTCTAAGAGCAGACAGAGCTGGATGTGATTAGTCTAGACATCACAACAGCCACTTAATTTATGCATCACTATGGCTCCTTAAAATTAAGATTTTCATCACAGAATCACAGAACATTAGGGATTGGAAGGGACCTCAAAATATCATCCAGTCCAATCCCCCTGCCAGAGCAGGATCACCTAGATTAAGTTACACAGGAACATGTCCAGCTGAACCTCTGTAGAAACAGATTCAAGCTCTAAGCTCTTTGCTAAGTAGAAAGAAGTCTGACAATTAATTTCTTTCTCACTTACTATTGGGAATCTGGTTGACCTGTTGACCTCTGGCATAACAAAGGTATGCTGAGTTTTACCAGTCTTGTTACCTCTCTCTGAACTGGGTACAAAAGGGTTTGTCCTGTGTACATAAAGCATGGTGGAATCTCCCAGTCGACAAAGTGGCCGTGTGAGGAATAGCTTCAGCTCCGTCAAACTGAGATGCACTGGAATAATCTGCATTTCTAAGATGCTCCCTGTGGGACACATCCAAACTCACTTAACTCTGCCACCATTTTATATGCATTTAAGTGAGTATTATTAAGAGAAAGAATCATTACCTCCCACATCTCCAGCATGAAGCACATCAGAAACCTGATGAGAGTGATTACCCCAGGCCTTGTAATGCAACAACTAACTAAACTCAGTAAAAGTAACTGGGGCATGCACACACAGCAGACAGAGACGCATTCCCATGCAATCCCAACCTGTGGAGTCGAACTGGGCTGCTTTCTGAGCAGCAGTGAGCTTTTCCTGCAGTTGTAGAGGTAAAACTATTTTAAGGCCAAATTAAGCCAAATGAATTACGTAAAATATGATAAAGTTGGAGACAAAATGCAGACGTAGTCCATTATTAGACTGATGATTAATCAATCACCACCCATTTCTGAAATATCAGGCTTAAATCATCCCAGCTTCAAATCAAAATAACACCTTCTTTAGAAAGGTATGGAATTACTTAGCCCAGCAAAAGTACAGAATTGTGCTGAATATTACTTTGAAAGTGCAGTGGTCTATTTTTGATAACTTTTCTCACCAAGACTGGGGTAAAAGGGGTGATTAAGAGTTATGTCCAGGCAGCACCATAGTTTTCCTATCTGCTTTTTTGTTTTGTAGTTTTAACTTCTGCATCATGAGCAAAGGGACAAAAGAGCACTTCATAGAATCATTCAGGTTGGAAAAGACCCTTGGGATCATCAAATGCAACTATCAACCTTACTCTACCAAGCTCACTTCTAAAGCAGATCCCCCAACACCACATATAAATGACCTTTAAAGACCTGCAGGGATGGTGACTCAATCCCCTCCCTGGGCAGCCTATTAGAGAGTCTGAAAAGCCACTGCACACCCAGAGCTCAAGGAACTGGAGTCTGGTCCTCAATCACTTTGACATTTTTTACAGCTTTGAGTATCACAGAATCACAGAACATTAGAGATTGGAAGGGACATCGAAAGATCATCTCGTCCAATCCCCCTGCCACAGCAGGACCATCTAGACCCAGCTGCACAGGAACGTATCCAGGCAGGTTTTAAACGTCTCCAGAGAAGGAGATTCCACCAGTGAGATACCAGCACTTCTGGAAGTGAGAAGAATCCAAGATACTGATGCAGTCATCTCCTGGAGATTTACTGCTGCTTCCTAAAGAGAAACCCTCCACTTTTGTTAGCTGTCATCACTCAACAACTCCTCATCCTGCACTGTGTAGAACTGGTACAGCTTGCTGTAGGAATGTGGCTCTTTCTGTCATCTCTGTTGTAATTGCTGATCTATTGTAATGTCTTGATAATGTGGTTGAAAGTACAGGCTTTGAGAGTGCACTGGCTGTGTATGCTTTGGGGCAAAAGCATCCTCCCCCTCCAATACAGCACTGTGCACCCTGTGTGCATTTGAACAAACAGGCCATACCACACCTTTTATTAAAAGACAATCTAGCTTACCCGGCAGCAGCAGCACCTACCCCACTAGCTCAAAGGAGATGCCTCAGGATAATCGAGGTTTTATGCCTGTGGGAAGCAGGGATCACCTTTGCCCCACCTCCTGCTCTTTCTCTGGCTTGTTTTCCTTCAGGCACCCCAACAGCTGAGGTTCCTAATGAACATGGTAAGTCAAAACATGCTTCAGAAATATAATAGGGGGGGTTTCTCTGTCAGCGCTTTGCTCTCTCATGTGGTGCTGCAGTCCAGAAAAAAGACCCAGGGACCATGTACTATAAGGAAGGTGGAAGAATGTTAGCTCAGCAGAAGAGCTGCAAAAATGTAGGGGTCTTCAAATTAGCCCCTCTTGAATTATGGTCCAAGATGAAATATTCTTCAGTTACTGCTGCATCCCGAGGACTGTAACAGGAGATCTATCAGCAGGTACTCAGAACTCTGCAGTCAGAGACAAGTCCTGAAGGGAACTGTAAAGGACAGAGATGTACACTGAGAAATGCTGCTGGAGGGGTGAGTAGTGTTCATGCAAACAACCCAACGGAGCAAAGGGACCAACCAGACAGGCCCCAGGAGAGGTTTTGAGCGTAAGGGGAGATTTATTACAGATGGGTAGAAACACACAGATGCCTCTTTAATGTGATCACTGACCAAAAGCCAATTGCTATTAGGAAGTGGAGAAGAAACAAACATACTGGGAAGTGGAAAAGACAAGATGTCTGTGCTGATAAATAAGTGGGTATGTGGGCCATGATGTACTCAGAAAGCTAAAGATACCAAGACAGAGTTTTTTACTTCTTATCCTCACCCTCTCAGTAATGAGTTTGATCAATGTGAAGAGTATATCCTAAAATGGTATTACTCCTAGGTTATTAATTTTATCCTTTTGCAGCCTAGGGACGCTCATGAGGACCACTCCTTGTGTCCCCTGAAGGAGAAGCTCTATCAAAAGTAATCAATGGAAATGGCAGAACTTTGGTGCAGTAGAATTTGCAGTTCTCCTGATCTTTAACAATAATGATGGATCATGGGTCTTGTTTGTTTACATGCCCTCTTGCAGGCTTTCCTCTTGCTGTGAGAAACAGAAGGAATATCTCTTCCCTTTGCCACATCAAGTAGCAGGAAGTGCCTTGTGGTGTTTGAGGAGAACAGCACATGCCAGGCTTGCAGAAGCTCTTTGCATAAATTTACATATGAAACCCAAGATCACTGCATTCCCTGCAGAGTTACTGCTAGCCACAGTTGACATTGCACTTGAAACGGTGCTGCAAAGCGAGCAGTATCTTTTGCACAGGGGTTTAAAATAATCAATTTTGTTTTTCCTTTTTACTCATGAAAGAAGTGCCTTTGAATTCTGGGAGCTGTGCAGGGAGAGGAGGAGATGAATGATAATTGCCAGCGGTGGCTTTTTCTCTGTATTCTGAGAGATGCCATGACTGAAGTGAAGTTCAGTGCCATCACTACTTGATCAGACACTCCTGAGAGCAATAAGCATTACAAATGCCTGGGGTACACCACAGAATCACAGAACATTAGGGATTGGAAGGAACCTCGAAAGATCATCTAGTCCAATCCCCTCGCCACAGCAGGATCCCCTAGATCGAGTCGCACAGTAACATATCCAGATGATTTTTAAATGTCTCCAGAGAAGGACACTCCAGAACCTGCTTGGGCAGCCCATTAGAAGCTCGCAAATTCCTTGTTTCCCCAAGTTTTAAAGTATTTCAGGCAAAAGAATGATCAGTTCAACCAAACTCATGCCATTATCTCGAGAATGGCTGCACAAAAAACCTGGCTAAATATCACAATAGAATAATCTGCATTCCTATCCCTGCTGGACTTCAGCTGTGCATTCTCAATGATGTTCAGATCAAATCAATCTGATACTCTAGTATCTCTTAACAGCGATATGCATTCAACTACTGATTAATTGCATTTTCATAACAAAGAGGCCTTTCCAAATTGGGCCCTCCTTTTGCCCTTGCATGAATTCATTTTAAATGCAAGTTTGTGCTGTTTAAAGCCACATACTACATCACAGCCACGGATCCTGCACCCTTTTCAAGCACCCTGCTTCCTTCAGACCATGATTTTGTAAGTGGTAGGCAGTTCCCAAGCCCTCCTATCAAAGGCAAATCATTGCTCTGAACTAAACCCACTTGTCTAATGGACATTAGAGAAGGGTTTGATGGGTGACTTCATTAATGTTGATAAGTATGTGAAGGGTGGGTGTCAGGAGGATGGAGCCAGGCTCTGCTCAGTGGCATCTAATGAT